>OZ038515.1:37605725-37650725 GCA_964036315.1 Acanthosepion esculentum | reverse complement strand
ATTAGAAAGAGGTGTTAAACACTTCTATTCTCTTTTTTTTCATTTTTTCAGTGAAACGAGGTAGTGTCTTTTCTCTCTTTCCACAGGATCAAAATGAAATAATCCATTAATTATGAGGTGTTGGCAGGATATAACAGTCATGTGACCTAACAAAGGGATGGTCAAGTATAACTATTAGGATTCATTTCCTACAAATACAAATCATTATTTCCATTATTCAGACTGCTATCCTCATCTTCATTGCCATATTCACAACATTTCAGCCGTTGTACGCTCCAACCTTTCAGGTGATTTGAATTTCGAACCAAACCTTTTATTTCATCCACGGAGGTGGATTGTTGAAATAAAGGGTTCAGTTCGAAATTCCAATCACCTGAAGAAGGTCGGAGCATACAACAGTTGAAATGTGAATATGGCAATAAAGATGAGGATAGCAGTCTGAATAATGTAAATAATCATAATACCTCATCTCAGAGACAGACAAATAAAAATCATTTTATAATTCTAAATATGGGTGTATTGCTCAAATAGTAGCATCATGATAGAAATGAAGCGTTAAACTAAACAATCAAGATAAAATTTAGTCAATACATTTTTTCTTTTACAGCTTAAAAGAATTTTATATTTGTCCTTATTTTTCAATTAAAAAAAAAAAAAAAAAAAAAAAAAATTAATATTTGATAAAAATTAACAAATTAATACAAATCAGTTTTTTTCCTTCCGCAGCTAAAATATTCAGCAGAAAAGACTACATACACAAAAATAACTTTTAAAATAAGTAGAATTTGTAATACATTCTAAACTGTGTTGAATTTTTTGACATGATTGATATTACAAATGTACTCTTTCATTTTGTCAATAGTACTATACTTCCTGATGTGATTAAATGTAACCAGATCAATAAGTACAGAAAATATGCCAGACTGTCTTCATGGGAAAAAAGAAAAAAAAAAAAAATTGATTATTTATATCAACAAACATATTAGCTCCTCCCCATCTTCCAACATAAAAGAAAAATTAAATTTTGAAATTAAGTTTTATTTAGGCTTTATTACTGGAAGAGATTATAAAAAAACTAAAAAAAACTCTTCAAAATATAAAGCCAGGTGAATAACTGAGACAGGCTTGACATCAGATTGCAGTCGATCTGAATGACTATTGTGTGAGTGAGGAAATGGTGACACTCCTTTCAAAGTAGGACAGCAATCTAGGGAGAAGGGAGGGAGGTTGACAAAAGAAATGTATTTGTTTTTGATAATAAAAAAAAAAAAACATGAAAAAATTTTTTTTTAAATACCAGTCTTGCAGAACAATACAAAAGCTTACAAAGCTATCATGTACACATTTCACCCTAATATTGGACAACCAAGAGGGGGAAATATAAAAAAAAAAAAAAAAAAAAAAAAAAAGAGAGAGAGAGAGAGAAAGTGTTTTTCTGATGGCCTTCGGAGCATTTCATTTTAATCAACTTTATTCACAAAGATTACTTTTAACTTATAGCATGAGTGTGCAATTTTTCAATTGTCAAAAATTGGTTTATTTCTGTGTATTGATTGTAAAATTGAGGATGACAGGTAAAATAACAATATAAATTGTGTTTTTATCTTAAAGGTAAAAAAAATAAAAAATAAAAAAAATAAAAAATTTATGGAGGCAAAAACATGAATGATTGAAAGTGTAATAGAGATTTCTTACTGGCCAATGCCCCAGAGTGTTTTAGCCCAGCTGAGATTAATACTACCCAAGTCAAGATATTAGTAGAAATAATACCATAAGAAAACCAAAATAGGGAAACTATCAAAAGAATATAAACAAAAATCATTTGCATCAACCTGCTTGTGTTATTTACTAAGTTTGGCAAAATGCCATAAATATGGAGCATCCAAAGAGGATTGAACTCACAGCTCATTAATAGGAATAGTCTACTAATCTAGCTCACTAGCGATTATAACATGCTATGGCATCTGCCAGGTTGCCTATGTTAGTCTTTTTGATGTGTACCTTCCACACAAAGAAAAGAAATGTGATAGGTGATGAAAAAGACTTTACAATAATAGAAAATGCAAGGAATTATAGAGGTAGCGAAATGAACTCCCCTTCTAACCATACCAAAAGCTTGTGATAATAAATGTGAAATCGACAGTCACCATGAAGTCCACTGTTTTTAACTATAAACAGCATCCGAAGGATCTGATTTTGAAACTGGAGAAGAGAAAGGAAAACGCATTCCAGAATTTTCAAAGGCTTTTCTCCAAGAATCATACAATGTCAGAGTTCAGGATTTTATCACAATGGCTGAAGCCAAACAAAAATACTCCAGAAACTATGTTAGGAAGAAACCATTCCAGTAATTAAAATATCTTGCAATTCCAGACTCACCTTTCTGTAACATCAATGATAAATGCTGTTCCAATAGCTGCTTTTCCACACATGTGATAAGTGGTTTCCTGTGGATAAACAAAATAAACAATTGCAGGCAAAAATATTAAAGAAAAGAAAAAAGTTAGATTGATGTCTTTTCTTAATTGACTGGCTTAACAAATTTTTTGAAAAATTTTAATTCTTGCATACTTGACAAAAGAACTCTTAAAATTTTGCACAACAAAAACTTGCACAAAAGTCAGGCAGATTCTTTAACTGTATCAGAAATTGCCATCATTTGCAGATAATGCGTTAATATTTATATTTGGACAATTATCCTCATCTTTGTTGTTATCACATTTTAGCCACTAAACCAACTGGCTTTAACACGCTAGCTCCCACACAACCCACCAGAATGTCATGGTAATATGTCTGCAAGGTCCACACAATCCTCCAGTAGATCTTTTTCCAATTTCTTTTCTATGAGGATTATTGAGGATAGGACGCTATGATTGATTACTTATGAGATCATGGTATACCAGAAACACTTTTAAAAAGAAAAAAAAATATTTATATTTGGACAATTATCCTCATCTTTGTTGTTATCACATTTTAGCCACTAAACCAACTGGCTTTAACACACTAGCTCCCACACAACCCACAACAAAATCCCTTCAAGTGGTTTATTCTAAGTTGCGTAATAAGCAGCCTTACTTATTTGGGGTCTGATCTAAGTCGTGTAACAAACAACCTTACTTACTTTGTGGTTTGATCTAAATAATGCAACAACCGCTCAGATTCTTCATTCAATCTTTTGTCTACATGGGATAAATACACTGGCACCTGAAAAGAAAAGTGTAAAAATCAAAATTAATGTCGATAGAATGCCCGCCCCCTAAGTAAATTGACATCTAAATGGATTGGAGATCATATTTATCTTTAAAGAAGTAAGCAATACTGGATATAAAGAAAAGGAATATTTGACTGCCCTATGCACAAAATAAATTTGAAACAAATTTCGGGAATCAAAATGAAAATTAGAAGTAAAAACATGTTCAATATTGAAAATTTTAATTAACAGTTTCCAAAATTTGAAGATCACTGAGCTGGTTTGTTGCAATATAAATAAATAAAAATTTTTTTAAAAAATCTATAAAATATATATGGGAATTAAAAATCCCACAAAGAAAGTACTATTAATCAAAGTGTATTCAAACTTTCCTTTCCAATTTTATCAGCCTTACAGGGACAGATGTTTTATTAATACAGTTCTGCCTGAAATCTAACTTTATCGAGAGAAGTAAATACATTTTACATTTAAGAAATATGATAACCCTGAATTATACAGCTATCTCTATTCCAGTTATGATATACTGAATGTACCAACCAGAAATTGGTTATACTTTATCAGTTAAAAAGCCACTTACATCTCTTTCCTGCATCAACCGGTGACCTTCAGCTGCATACAACTGATCTGTAGCTTCTAGGAATTTTTTCTCAAATGCCTCTTGGTAAATCTACAAAGAAAGCAATAATAAAAATAAAAATTACATTTACAATAAATATCTATCAATGGCCTGTAGGACATTAACCCTAAATGTTTTGTCTATTGATCAATTCATTAACACAGATAAATTTGTGATTTACTTATTTCTTACAATGAAAACAAATGTTAACCCTTTCCTTGCCGTAGACTGTGTATGCATTTTTACCAAAAGTGTCTTTCAGATACTGACGGATAAACACGTCCGAAATATAACATTCAAAAGCCAACTACAGACTTGTTTATACAATCTTGATTCTTTTTGTGTCCTTCTGAGCTTGAAACAAGTACAATTGTCAACTCATACATTTGGTACAGGTGTTAGCCACCACTCGGGTACTTCAAGGTACCTCAGTTTCTTAGTTACTATGTTAAAAACAAATAAAAAAAATTATGCGTATATATGGACATGTGCAGATTTGTATGCGTATGTGTGAATGTACAATTATATATGGAGGTAGTTATTTACTTTTGCATGTAGTGTGTGGAAAACTATATGGTTTAAAAATATATATATATTTATATATATTTGTTTAAATTTTATCTATATATATTTGACCAGATTAGTTATATTTCAAGTTAAAATTCGTTTAATAACACATTAAGACACGAGTATGTTCATTTTAGCGATTACATCTGAACGTCTAGATCAATGTGAATATGGATGTATGTGCCTGTGTTTATTGATGTCTATGTGTAAGGAAAGTGCATGCACGTTTGGTTGCATGTTTGCGTACGTGTAGTGTAGATGTTCGTTTTTTTTGGGGGTTTTTTTTTATCAATGGTCGTGTCTTGTCACTGTATTTTATGTGTGTATATATATCTAAATATGTCTGAGCGCTTATGTATTATAACCTGAGTATGTTCGAATGATTTCGCGTGAGAGGCGACTACCATGTTGAAATGAAACTATAAAAATGTATACATTTTTGTCTGGGGCTCTGAACATCCTTTTTAACATAATTTCAATGAAAATATAAATTAAATAGCATATATATCTTTTATTTTTATTTTTATATTTTTTCTCCTCGGTAATTCTACAATTTAAAACTTAATAGAGATTTGATTTAGATTTCTAAATAGGTAATTTTTAATTTTTTACTTTTAATCTTAATTTCAAATTTTATAAATCTTTTAATATCTATGATAACCTTGCTTAGTTGTCTAATTTTTCGAATTACCCTATACTTGTATTTTGATTGGTCATTCTAGCTTATGTAACAGCGTTTACTCCTAGCTAAGGATCGTTAATTAATTTGAAACTTTTAAAACCATTTATTCTATATTCTACATCACTTGATAAGACACCAGAAGTGTTGAAACAAAATGGCTATTTTTGTAGTGATTTTATAACATATTTATGTTATAATATTCAAATAAATGATTTTATATATATATATATATATATATATATATATATATATATATATATATATATAACAGCATAACATTCCAAACATCATTTTTTAAAGCAATAAACATTGCCAAGGAGTGAAGGTAGTTAAAATAATAGCAGTGTCTATAGTAAAACCTATTTTTTTTCAGACACAAAGATCCAAGTTTACCTCCACCCCCAATTTTTTTTTTTTTTTTTTTTTTTTTAAATTGCAAAATCTGAATGTTTTGTTTTATTTACAATTTTCATATTTACAATTGCATGTCTGGATTTGTTTTATTCCCTGACATGCAATTGTAAATCTGAGTTTGAATCTCAATGGAGAGAATGTGACTTGGTGGTGGTTTTGAATTAAAGATTTACAAGAAATGTAACATTATTACAAAAGGAACTGACGATTGTTGGAGTTAGTGAATGCAATCAAATTAAGTACAGGACAACCCTCCCCCCCAAAAAAATGCTCCTTCTCCCACTACCAGTTTTTAGCCTTGTGCCATACTTTTGTATAAACAAAATAAATATTTGGAATCTGACTACTATAAAGAGGAATCTAGATCAATATTAAACTGATAATTTTTTATAGCTTAACCTTTTGCAGATTATTTAAAGCCCGAAAATATTTTTAGATTGTAAGATGTTTTTTTGAGATAATGATTTTAGTGATAAAAATCTTACTAATTAACCCATAGCTTGAGGAGAGAAGAGGTAGATTCATACCTTTCCCAAGGGTATTTGCATCTAAGTGAATATAATGAACCCAAATGGAATTGGAACTCTGCTCTCTGATTAACAATTCCAGGCCATTATCCATTACACCACCCACACATTGAAGTTAACAGCATCTTGATATTGGTTAACTTTGGTGATCATATGGGAACTGGTGTTTCAATGAGATCAATCTTCAGAAAAATGTGGAGACAATGATTACAGAAAGGCCAATATCATCCCCACTTACTGTGAGGAGAAAAAAAAATTTAACAATTGATGGGGAATGACAAAATCTGACAGAGGAGGTTTAATAAAAGGGGTGGTTGGAAAATTATTAAAAACACACCGAAATAAAACTAAAAATTAATGTCCACCACTGTTTTTAAATAAAATGATCAAACAGTACTATTTTCATGAAGTCTTACCAAACATTTTACAGCAATCTACCAAAAAAGTGATGATGAATTTATTAAAAATTAATAGGTAGAGATGAGGCGTCGTGAAAAAATAAATCCAAAAATTAACAAGAGTGGTTCAAGGTCATTTACTTGGCAGCCAAGAATAGCCAATAAACTGTAAACTGCGAAGAATGGATATAACTCTAAAAATGTAATTCAATGTAATAAATAAACAGGAACAAAGCAAAACGAGCTTTTCTTTCTTCCAAAAACTTCCTTTAAAATTTCTAAAATATTAGACAATGGAAATTGAAAATTAGCCAATATATTTTCTCTCTTTAATACCCAATTCCCTGTTGATAAAAATGTGAATTAGAAATGACATTAGTTTAGGCACTTAAGCAAAGAGAAGAAAATAGAGAAAAAAAAAGGTATAAAAATGCTGTAATGACTATTACTCCTATAAAAGAGCTAGTTTATTACTGATCTATTTGTTGAAAGATTTCTCATCTCCAGTTCTCCAACTTCTGTAGTCACTAAAAAAGGCAAAGAAATTCAAAAATTGAAGATCAAGATAGTAAACTGAATCAGTTGAAAAGTTTGCTTCACAAAAAATCAGATCAACTTGAGCTAGGAATAAACTGTCTTGTGAAACAGCAACCCAGTCAGCAGAGCTAACTTCTTACAAGTGTAGTAGCAACCATCAAATTGCACCACAATGAAAGGAAGCAATGTAACTTCTGTCTCCATCCAGATTTCTGAAACAGTTCTCAAAGCATAAATGGATGCATCAAGAACAAATTAAACAAGACAACCAGTTTTTTTTTATAAGGCCAAAGAGATCGAAGGCAGATGCAGTTATTAGTATTGTCGGTCAATGTCTTTCATGGTCAACTTTGATATTACAGATTAAGAATCCTTTATTTTAAATTCTTGGCACTGAAAGTCCTTCAGTTTTCAGATTTCTTTTGATTTTGGAATGTTTTGTACTTTCTGTAAGTGTACAAAAAACAAAACATGATCACTACTTACAAAAAATATATAAATGCAGGACTTTTTGACATTTTGAATAATATCTTTACTTAGCATGAAACACCAGGTAAGTAATCCATGAACGAACGTGTTGCTGTTATGATCGCTAACAAAAGAAATGGTGCTAATGTAGGCTGCATAGCTGGGTTGGAGAACCACTACCCAGGTTAGATGAGGGTCACTTACTGCAGCTGCACATCACCTAGGAACCTTCCCAGTGCTTTCTGAAATTTGTGGCATGTCAGCACCTAAAAATTGTCTCACTTAACACAGTGAACTGACTTTCTTAGCAGCTGATCTAGTAATGGATTTCCACCACATGTCAGCTGAGAATGTTAGCCTGAGAACGCACTAGGAGTCACTTACTTGGAGGATAGCATCAGCTATGCTGACGAAAAGTAGAAAGGGGGTCTCTCAAATGATTAAAGAGAAGTTTAGTTTTGAAGGTGTTAAAATTGACACGCCATCTTTTACCCCAATTAATAATGTCTTGGTGATTTTGAACATCTGCCATTTTGACCTGGTCTGACTGATCAGCCTTACTATCAAGACAGAAGTAACCAGTAGTGTCATCTCAGCATAGATGCCAAGTTGAAAGCTGATGTCATTGGGAAGGTCATTAATGAAGATTAAAAACAGCATAGAACCAAGCCTTGGGGGGCACCTGCATTAGTACGAAGGGATATAGACAAGTGGCTGTTCGGGACAACTTTCATTTCACGATTTGATAGTAACCACTAGATCAGCTCAAAAACATGCCCAGAGATACTGTAGCTTTTCACCTTGTGGAGAAGACTTAAATGCCAAACCCTGTCAAAGGCTTTCAATCTGGGCTTCACCATTTTTATCTAGAGCATGATAGACTGTTTCTGCAATTATTGTTATTACATCAGCAGTTGGTCTGGAGAAATGAAAGCCATACAGTATTTATCCAATTCACAACATTTCAAGAATTATTATTTTATCATCATCAGATTATGGTAACATTTTCAGTAAAAAGATAACTGAACAATTACATTTTCTCAGCATTCCACAGGACATTGCTATGAAAAATGTTATCAGTTCATCTGTGTATTTAAATTTAGTACTATATTTTACTTCTGAGTGTGCATCCCACATGACACCTAAGGAAAGAAGACCTGTATTTCAGAAACTTAAACTTTTAATTAAAACTCAGAATTGATTCTTTCATGAAGTCCACATCTCATCACCTTTATTGTATTCCATTCTATGGAAGAAAGAAAAATGGCATCTTGATATTCTTGAAGCAGTGACTTAACCAATGGATTGTATTTCTCTACTGATAGCAGTAGCTAAAAGATAAGGATATTAAATTATCGATATGCACAAAGTTACAACTGCCATCAAACGGAATCATTACTTGATACCTATTCGTGATGAGCTGAACATTATAATGGCTGTTCAGTAAAATTGGTTTGAAAAATGTTCTTCATTAAATTTGAGATTACAACCATATCAAGTTGAAACACCAGTTCCTGTATGATCACCAAAGTAACATAAAGCCTGGTCAGTACCTAGATGGGTGACCACTTGGGAATACCACGTGTTATAAGCTTGGATATGTGGTTGGTGTAATGAATAACAACTTGGAATTGGATATTGGAGAGCCGCATTCCAAATCCAGTCAGGTTTGTTATCTTTACTTATGCACAAATACCCTTGGGCAAAGGTAAGAAGTCAATTCTTCCCTCCAGCTATGGGTTAATTAGTAGGACTTGTATTGGTAAATCAATGTAAAAATTGATTCTGGTTTTAAATAACCTGCAAAAGATTGATAAGCCATAAAAAAAAAATGAATCAATCATTAAATTAGATGGAGTTTCTTGCCTCGTCACAATATTCTTTGTTCTTCTTGGTTTATTTCACTACAAGCAATTAGTACAAGAAACAACTTCAGCATTTGAAGAGTACCAATATTGTATAGGCCAGCTGTTTAAGCATTTTTCCGAGAAGAGGAAATATTTTCGGCTAACATTTTCATTGGTGGTATTGACAAATATAACTATAACCAAAATCTGGAAGCTTACTAGAAGTGGCTATAAGGAAAACTTCACCAGTAAAACTAGAAAAGGGTCTTTGGTGTTTGTCAAATCACTTTTCCACCCCCACCTCTATCATAATATTTCTGCTAATGGTCAAGGAAAAGATTATGGCTACTCAAAAACATTAGGAACCTACCTTGATTAAAGAGGTTAAGAGATTCCTTGGATTAGTGAACTATTTAGCCAAATTTATCTGAAACTAAAGTGTCACTTGGTGCAAAATGACACTCCAAGGAGATGGGATGATAAAAGGTCTTTTACCAGGCTCAAAAAAATATCATTGGTGACACGTGGATCACTTATTTTAACCCAACCCTGGGAACTGATGAAACTTGGTGCTATTTTGGCCAAAAGCCAACCCCTAATGATGGCATACAACCTGTAATATAGACAAGCCGAACTCACATAAGGACATTATTATAGTCAAATGGAGAGAGAGACTACAAGATGTGAAAACTGCCACTTGTATAGACAGAATTTGGAGGCTTTATCAGAAAAAATAAAAAGTACAAACACTGTCGAATATGCACGTTACATTCAGACATTTCACAAACTTCCCATAAGAAATAAAAGCTGAGCAAACTTGAATGCCAATGATTTTTTTTGGCAATGTTTAACTATCGTGCCTGAAAAAAAAAAAAAAAAAAAAACTGTCAAAAGGACAGTTATTCCTTGAGACCACTATTACTGTAAACACGTTTAATAACTGTCAATAATGTTTGTTTTAAAAAGCAATGATTAGAATTTTAATAAAACCCAAACATATTAAAATGGATTTATAGATTTTTTTTTTTTTTTTTTTTTTATTCATGAGAATTGACAATAGCTCATTGATATTTTTATAAAAATTTAAATAAGTTTTCATAGTTTTTTATATATTTTATAAATTAACTGATTTAAAATGTTTTTTTCACTACACAGTAATAACCATGTTTCAAAAATGGAAGCTAAAAACTTCAAATTTAATTATATAATTAAATTAAAAGCATTAGTTCCGTATCATCTTCAAGCGAATATTGGAATAACTTATTTTTAAGTTTACCGAGTTTTAAACACACATAAATTCATAATTTCCCGTTTCCAAGGATACAGAGAAATCCAATCATTCAGACAGGGGCAGTAGCATGTTCATTTTTATTAACTATTGTTATATCAATTATGAATTACGTTCGAAAAAGAGGTTAAGTTTAGGGAGGGTAGGAGTGTATTTTTCAATGAATTCTGACATCCGTTAAATACATGTCTGGGTTTTTTTATTAACAGCAAAAAGTTTTTCAGCATTTTTTCTTACTTGTATACTTAAAGATTCTTTTTAGGGGTGTTTGTGTTAGAATATGTTTTGTTTAACTACAATTTTAAAATATTTTTACTCTTAATTACTAATGGACTATATTTCTTTTTAAAACAAGTAAATGTAATAGAATTACTCAAATTATTTAAAATTATTTTTTCATATCAAATATAAGTATGTATATTACCAGCTCCCATTTTTTTAAATTTTATTTTAAAATATTATTTAATGAAAATTTTTGACAATGATTATTTAAATACTTGTATCTATAAAAAGAACGTTAAACATATTATAAATGTCTTTAAATAAATTGTTGGACTATGTCCAATTCAAAAATATATATATATATATATAAAGCAGCAAGAATTTCAAACATGTTTGGTTGAATAATATTGACAAGCTGTCTATCAGATATTTTTTTTTAGTATATTTTTCAGAATCAGTTGTTTTATATAAATCAGTAAAATTACTAAAGTTCATTTTTATTTTGCATCCCCTCTCCCACTGAGTACTTTCAAATGTTGCTAGATTCATTTTCAAGGATTGTGTTGTGGGTATGTTTATGTAACTGGTTTTGTTTAATTCAAGAGTTCCCTGGAACCAATTTCAAGTCACTGAAGGTGACTTCCTTGAAACAGTAAATTATATATATATATATATATATATATATATATATATATATATATATGATATCTCACTTTAAACATTATTTTTCAGTGGATACTTGTATTTGAGTAGACGCTCCGTTTGATTTTCATCTACTGGCTTGAATATCTGAGAGAATATTTCTTTAATAAGATTTATCGAATATTCAGGCTGGCAGATGAAATAAATATACTGTTTAATAAATAAACGGAATGCCTACTAAAATATGAGCATCCATTAAAAATAACATTTAAAGTGATAAAAAAATCTGTCAGATTACTAAAAATCTGCTACTTTCTTTAAGTATGTATTACATTAGCAAGAGTAATAAAATTATTATAGTAGTGTTTTTAAAGAAATTCCATGGTGATTTAGATGCAAATTAAAACTGACCTGTAAATCTGACAACATCCTCAAGAGGCTTTTTAACAGTTGCCTGTCAACAGCTTCACCTCCACGTTCCCGTTCAATCAACTGTAATAAGCCATTCACTGTTTTTGCCTGGACAATCTGATGGCTAATGATATGTGTTCTAAATAAGTCCAATCCCATGTCCCTGAAAAAGGAAGATCCAGTATGCATTAATTACATTCTTTGTTAATAGCGCCAAAATCAAAGAGAAAAAAAATCAGAAATTTGTAAATGTGTGCGTGTGTGTATTACGCACACAACTCTCTATACAAATATAATTGCTTTTGAAAACTGTTTAACATGCAATAGAATTCAAATCAAGGCTGCTTTTATTTCCCAAAAGAAACAGACAGATACTACACTTTGGTTACTGGCAATGGCAAGTTACAAAATAAACTGATGCAACATGTATTTCATTAGTTCTTTATGACAAATTGGGATTTTGGTTTATATACAATGCTCAACTTGTGCTAAATTTGGTTTACACAAAATAAGCTAATAAAACTTAATGACCTTAAAAGCTACTTAACTGTGAAAAGATCAAGTTAATCATAATTGTCAGTAAGTCATTTTTGCTTATAAGAAAATGGAAAGATAAAAAACTGAATATAAAATGCCAGTCATTCAAAGTCAAATCAGAATTTGGCAAACTTTGACCTTCATGCCTGAAAGAAAGAAAAAAAAGAAAAAAAACAGTATCAAAACGAAGTTTTATTCCAGTGACACTGCTATTATTATAAAAACCTTCACTCATCAGAAATGTTGGTTTTAAAAAGTGATGATTAGAATTGTAATAAAAACTAAAGTGAATGTCTACATTTTCTTTGTTCTTGAGAAGTGACAACAAAAATAATAAACACTATTAGATTGTTTATTGGAACAGTTGACAAAACATTGACTAATTGCCAATTGATTCGAACTTTATAAAATGGTAAATAAGGATTTCCTTATAGTTGGTTCACATATTTTAATAGTTTAGTAAATTTTTGTAAATTATTGAATAAAAATGGTTTCATATTTATTTCTTCATAAATTGGTAAATGATAAATATTGCATTGCAGTAATTGTATTGGCTTTTAGAATGTTGTAAATATGAAAATTATTCTTGTAAACAAACAATCCAACAGTGTTTAATATTTTTGTTGTAAATTCAAGAAAAAAAATGTATAAATTCACTTTCATCATTAATACAATTCTAATTATCATTTTTTAAAACAGTAAATATTACCAAGGAGTGAAGGTAAGTAAATAACAAGTGTCAAAAGGGGAGGTTATCCTTATGACACACTGGTTTTTGGCAGGCACAAAAGGTCCAAGTTTGCCCAGAATTCTTCCAATTTTCTAGTCATTAAAATGGATGAGTGTCATTTCTGAACAGAAGTCGCTTCTTCAAGGTTTTAACAACTTATTAAAAAATGGTTCAAGAGGAAGACAAATCAGCATGAGATTTTCAAGAGGAAATGTCCTACTTTTTGAAATTCAATTTCCAATGGTTTTATAAATTCCTTACTGAGAAGGACATTACTTTCATGCAGCCAATCAATTCATTCTTGTTACCAAAGAGAATTCAGAGAGAAAAAAAAAGAAAAAGAACAAACTTTAACTTTTGTGCCTGCATAAAAATGGTGTGTCAAAGAATGGTTTTACATTGATACCACTATTATTTATTATTGTTTTGTACTACCTTCACCCTCTCAGCAAGGTTTATTTAATACATGAACCAAGTACAATGCAATATTTATTATTTACCTTTTATAAAGAAATGTGAAAAGTATTCCAAAAGCACTTTTTAAATTACAAAATTTAAAAAAAATATGTAAACCATCTACAATACAGTATTTGTATTATTTACCATTTGAAAAATAATTATGAAAACAAGTTTATTTAAAATTTTATAAAAAATATCAATGAATTGCTGCATGAAAGGAATGCCTAGAAAATGCATTTTTTTTTAAATTTGTAATTCATTAAGAGTCATTAATTGCTTATTTAAATTTTTTTTGTTTCAGATATTTTTATAAATTTATGAATAAAAAAGTATCTTCATATCTATTTCTTTATAAATTGATATATAGTTGATTCAACACCTTAGAATGTAGTAAATAAAAAATTATTCTCATAAATAAACACTAATAATGTTTAATATTTTTCTTGTAAATTCTCAAAGAACAAAGAAAATGTATAAATTCACTTTCATATGTTTGGATTTTATTAATATTCTAATCATCGCTTTTTAAAAAACAAACCTTGCCAAGGAGTGAAAGTAGTTAAAATAATGGTGTCAGGGGAAAAACTGCCCTTTTGACAAGTCTTACTGCAGGCATGAAAGTTAAAGTTTGTCAAAAGATTTTTATGCAAATTCTTATTATTAAAAAGTGTTAAACTGTTGGTTATTTTTGTCTTAAAAGAAATTTTCACAAGGTTTAAAAAGTTGATTTGACTAAGTGATGCAAGAAATGAGTGCAAAGAATAAATTTAACATTTATTTTTTCGTATGCTCCCATTTTTGTTTTTAACTTACCATATAGATAACACAGAGGTGTTTTGTAACACATATGTTCGGTCTAAGAAGAGAAAAATACTTCTGATCATAATCTGTAAAAGAAAATTTAAATCTTTATTAAATGGCTTACATGTCACAAAACAATCAACAAAAGTAACTAAATTGAGTAAAACAAAACCAAAAAAAAAACTTCATAATATATTACAATGTTCAGAAAGCGGAAATCTTTTAAAAATTACTTGAAAAGAAGTTTTCGTAAGCTTTTTGAAATGTTTAATCTACTCAAAACTGATTATCAAACGAGTTTTCAATTTCTAAGAAGTGGATGCTAAGCAGCAAAAACTATCGCCTTTCTAATGACACTAGGTGTGGAGAAGTTGCAGCTTGGCAGAAAGTTCATGGTTTTTAGAACAACAACAGGGAGGGGGGTAGATATGAAAGCATCCATCCAATGACATTATTGAAAACGCTTACAGTACTAAAGTGTGCTTGGATACTGGGGAGACTTGCTGCCACAAGCTACTACTGGCAAGAAGGACACAACGAAAATAATGCTTTATAAACTATAGTGTATTAGATATTCTTAGAATGACTGTTTTTGTTTTTAATGAAATCTAAAATGCTTGACATTTTTTTTTTTGTAATAGGGGGTAAAAAAAAAGAAAAAAGATTCAATTTAGTTTCTTGCTGTAGAAAATATAAATCTGAAGAATCTTGTGCACCAGTCTTTTGAACAGGAGTAGAGGTTTATCCCTTGTTTCCGGTTCCTTCTAAAGTCCTTTCATTTTCCTTTACTCTCAGTAGCCCCTTGTATCTCAGTGGCATTATTGGCTTGCTTGGGATGAATTGATAAAAAAAAAAAAAAAAAAAAAGAAAAGAAAAGTAAACCAAGCATTAACCAATTTGGTCAGTTCTGGAATCTGCCTATAGGATTTGTTGTTCAGTATTGAACACTTTACAAAAATGAAGTATTTTCTACTCCTACTGCTTAAGAGAGAGAGAGAGAGAGAGAGAACTTCAGAAGAATATTTGTTGAAAACCATCATTAACCGATGATTCTGATCAGTAACAATTCTTCTGACAAATCACACAAGCCATTCGTATACAAATCCCTACGACTAATGATATTTAATGCAGTTACTATTAGGGTGTGAATAGTGGGAAACAGAATAAAGTTTGTGCAGGAAGTCAGAAAGATGGTTGGCATTTTACAGCCCACGAGCACCCATCTCCTCTCCAAGAATAGAAAAAAACATGTCAGCAAAAACTGGATGAAGGAATGAAGAAAAAACTTCTGAGGATAACAAAAGAGATACGTGGTACTTAAATAATTCCATGAAATAGAGTTTAAATCTTTTCATCAAGTCAATCAGAATTGGAACCTACCTGTAGGATTTTGTTATTCAATATTGAACACTTTACAAAAAACAAAGTAATACTTTATCTACTAAACTGCCTATTAACAGTTAATTTCCAGGTTCTTTTAGTGTTGTAAATAAAATCATTGATTCTTTTTAACAAGATTGCCATTTTGTCATCTTTTACAAACCTGATATTTAAAATGTAGTTATCTAATAATCCAAATGCTAATTATTTAGATACCTTTTTTCTTTTAGACAAACAGAAGGTTGTCTTAATTCAATAAAAGATGATCATAAAACATCTGCATAAACTCATCCAGCATTTATCACACTGTAAAAACCACATCCCTCTCATTTGCAATTTCATTCACACATTTTGGGTCACTTGGGCTTTTTCATAATAACTCTACCCCCACTCGTTGTAAAGATTTCATGTGCAAATCAAACAAGCTCTAATATCTTTAAGCTTATCAAATAAGAAATTGACATGGTGTACCCTGTGGGCTATGATAATCACAACTAAAATTAATTTGATGTTAAAAGCAATAAAAAGGAGAATACAGTGTGGCAGAAATACCTCCTACATTATAGTAAGATCTTAGTGGTAATGGTGCCTTCATCACTAGTTAATGCCCTACCATTATCCGTGTGGGAGAGAATATGTGTGTGTGTGTGTATATATATATATATATGGGAAAAATGCATGACAAAGTAGAAAAAGTTTGTGTGTGACGCGTTTCATCTTTTAGGACTTCAGATTGAATTTGTTATGTTGGTGCAACTACACATGCATACAAAGAAGGGATGCTGTGAATACATTTTTTTCTTCTTTTTAATCTAGCCGATTTCATTTAGATTCTTCTTCTTATAGCTGAATAATGTTACATTCAGCATCTCTACCTAAGAGTTTCTTAGATGAACCTTTGTGTAATTGTTCAGTTCACTTGTCAGGAGGTATCAACAAATACCTGTCCATTTTTTTCACTTTCATTAGAAAATAATTTATGCATTTTTTTTTTTTAACGTTAGGTTAATTTTTGTGCTAGTGCATGCGCGGTTGTACATGTTCATTTATGAAAATGTGTAGGATGTTGTGGTTATTTCTTTTCATAATTTTCTTGTCTCCTTATACTTTTTCTTTCTTTTCTTTATCTTTCGCCACTGAGTGTCAAAAGATGATGTAACAATGTTATATCTGATGTCAGCGACAACTTATATTTAAGTTAAGTTTCACCAATATTCGGGAGTTTTCTAAAGTTTTTGAAAATATAGGTACATCCTGTTTTTTTTTGTTTTAATTTATTTCTTGTTTAAATATCTGATTTTTTTTATTTATTGTTTAATTTTTTTAATTAATTCTTAAGTGTCAAAGTGAATAGTAGGAAAAATCCATTTGTAAAATGATATGACTTTTTTCTGTCCGTGTATAATTATATTGTTATCCCCTAAACTACAAATGACAAGAATTTTAGTCATTACAATGACACAGCTCAAATGAGAGTGATGGAAACTTATGCGACAATTCAGTATAGAGAAACATAAAACATTGGAGCTTTATAAAAAGTTAATATTAAGTCTAATCTCTTTATTTAAAATAGGTTTCCATCTTTTTTATGCCAATAGTTTCTTTTACAAAAAAAAAAAAAAAAAAAAAAAAATTTAAAAAAAAACGTTTCATATAAGATCACAATATCTAATAGAGAAAAAATAAAGTAGAGGGATTTTATTTCATAAAAAATAATGAACTATTTCAAATGTGATGGGCACTGTTATAATGACTGGGTCAGGGAGCTGTCAACTGAGCATAAAAAACAAAATAAATAGTTCATACTTATCACTGAAGACAAATTTGCATATTCACTATGAATATTACCACTACAACTACAATTAGAATCTAAGTGTTTGAGAAAAAAAAGAAAATGATAGGTAGTTTTTTTTCTTTTTTTCTCTTTCTCTGTATAGATGTCAGTATCAGTTTTAGGCAGAGAGGCAGTGTTGTTTAACAGGTCTCCCTGCTGACCTTGCAAAGTGAACAGGAAGTGCAGTCATTAGAAAACCAGGGTGGTAAGCAGCTTGGTGGAAGGGGATAGAGGTGGGAGTAGTACTAGATCTAACCGATTCAAGTACCTGGTTACACGGTAATAAAAAAGTCATCAGATGTTCACGTATTTATTTGCAGGTATGCACACTTGTGTACTAAATACACCAGTTAAGCGGGGGTGGGAGAAAAAAAAATATGTAGGTAGCCATGTTTTTAGTGTAGTCTATAAATAGACTTATAGAATTACTGGTTTTCACAAGCAAGTTCAAACCAGAAAAAGTTTGGTCTATGCTTTCACCAGGAACTGTTAAACAAAAAGCCATTTTAGTAAAATTATTACAGCCAAAACACCAAGAGTCTGGTATGATAATTGGGTAGACGGATGCTTGTGAGTAATAGATTAACTCTTTGAATGGCATGTTGACCAACATCACTTAAAAAAGTTCCAAAACAGCTGTTCTTCAAATGATGCCAGGTTAACAGATGATGCCTTGAATACTATTTTATTTTAGGCTGATTGGCTGTTTAGTGGCATATCAACCTCAGAGTCATTTAATGCCAAAACACAAATAATTTGTATGCAATTTTATTTTTAAGATAATCATTGTTTTTAGTGTTACACGATTTACTAATTAACCCATAGCTCCAAGGGGAGAAGAGGTGAATTATTACCTTTCCCAAGGGTATTTGAGCTCAAGTGAATATAATGAAACAAAATTAGAATTGAACTCTGCTCTCTGATTAACAATTCCGAACCATTTTCCATTACACCACCCACACATCCAAACTTACAGCACCTGGTATTCCCAAACAGTCACCCATCTAGGTACTAACCAAGCTTGATGTTGCTTAACTTTGGTGATCATATGGGAACTGCTGTTTCAACAGGTGGCCATAATGTTTTTTTATTTTAGGGGAAAGATGTATGACAAAGTGGAAAAATGTTTTGTGTGACACATTTTATCCTGCAGGACTTTATTGGACTAAATTTATATTTACGTTGATGGAGGAAAGAGGAATAGTGAGAATTAATTTTTTTCTCTCCCTTTAGGATAGGGAAAAAAGTTATTTATTGCAGCAGTAATAATTTTATTGACACTACCAAGTGAAATGTTTATGATCAACTTATTTGGAAACTCAACTGCCTGTCTGATAATGCAAAGAAAGGTCTTCACTATTCTCACTTATTATACGGCATTATTAAAGCATTAGATTGTAAAAGGAAGTCTGAGGTTCTTTATCTAATAAAAGATTTACAACCATTCATAAAAAAGGCAAAAAGTGAGCAATTTTTGTACAAATTCACAAGCCAAAAGTAAGTTTGCCTATTATCTGGTTCACACTCCACAACAGGAGTAGAGGTTTACCCATTGTTTCAAGTGTAAGACTGAGTTTCTGGTACCTTCTAAAGTCTTCTTCAACTTTATACTTCTAATGTCTGCCTAAACTCTGAAACTATTTACATTTTTATTCATTTTTTTCCTTCAATAGAAGTAGATAAGTTTGCCTATCATCCAGTTCACACTCCTCCCAGTTTTTTTGAACAGCAAGGGAGGTTTATCCCTTTGTTTTCTGTTTAGGATTGGCTTTCTGGTTTCTTCTAAAGACATTTTCTCTCGCTTCCAGTAGCCCTTTGCATCTTAGTGGCATTTTTGCCTTACTTAGGCTGAATTGACAGAGAACAAAAATAAAAGAAAACAATGAGAAGTTTGTTAATATTCAAATTTGCAAGTAGACATGCACTGGTTCAACTTTACTTCCCCATCCCCACTAAAAAAACCAAAACTGAAGAAATTTTCCTTTTTAAACCATACATATTGTAATTTTGAAATGAGTGAATCATTGTAACAGTTGGTCGCAGACTTGGGAATTGTTTTTCATTAAAAGAGTTCAATAGGCTGAACTCGTTTTCTTTCTCATGCAACAAAATTAAAACAACTTAAAAATTATTTTTTACAGAGACTATGAAATAACTAAGAATTCGATGTTCATAAATAAAAAATAAAAAAATCAGTTCTCATATGATTCACATTAACTTCGAAAAGGTTTCAGTCAATATTTTCTCTTGTAATATGAAACAAGTGTAGCAAATACAGTGGCAAAAAACAAAATGTCAGGCAGTTATATAAAGTCCTCAGACAAAGGCAACATGCTAATTAATCTATAAAATACACATCCCACTATTAATTAACCTCAAAAACAAGATTCCAGAGGAAAAAAAACAAGTAAATATATAAAAATAAAAAAAAATAGAAAGTTCCCTTTCCAAACCTTAAAAAAAAAAAAAAAAAAAAATTATATATATATATATATATATATATATATATATATATATATATATATATACCTCAAATGCTAGTGGCTCTACATTGATACTGGTTACTTCTCCCCCAGCAAACTGAAATACTTCCAGATTAATCTTGGTGACTTAACTTATTTTGTCTGATCCTCTTAATTACTAAATACTCGGATGGAGGTCAGGAAAGAAGTAGACAAAAATTTAAAACATTGAGAACTATCAGAGTGATGAGATCTGTTATATCATTTATTTTCTTCCTCCTCTCTTCAAACCAGTAAGGAAACATTTTTAAAAGTAATGGGGAAACTTCCTTTTTAGAATGAAAAGGACTAAAATGCTAAATTACAAATGGTTCACTCAAAACTCAATCCCAATTTAAAGATCATAAACATCAAACTATCAATGATAAATGCAAAAATTTCATACCCTTGTTTAAGTGCTATTTTATTCGACAAGGTATTAAAAATCACATTTAAATACAAAATAACAGAACAGTAAATTAAAGGGTAGAATACATGGCTGTTTGAATTTGAGAAGGGGATGGAGAGTAAAATGCTTCTTTGTTATTCGAGTCATTCATCCAAATCATAGGCTAGCAACATTCTATCTAAAGTATTAATGTACTTGTAAAATCCAAGCACTTAACTATCATAAAATTAATTTTATAATCTGAAATATATATATTCTAAATCATTTTTGTACAAGGATTCCTCCAGTATTTTTTCTGCTTTTATCTACACAAAATGTAAACTTAAATCTAGCACACTTCTAAAATCAGAGTTACCAGATCGTATATTCTAAATCAATAAGAACTGCTAATTGGGCAAAAACGTTTAAGTCACACAACTGAATAATTTCATAGAATTCAAAGTAGAACATCTGGAAAGTCATTCTCAGATTGGGGATTTACAACCAATCTTGTTTTAACAATTTGACAAATTAATAAATTCTAATCAAAGTTGCTAAAATTCAAAATTGCACATGATGAGAATATAAAACTACAAACCTCTCACACAAAGAATTTTTTATGCTTATACAATTTCAAGAAATTACATAATAGTTGCCCACAAGAAGAAATTCCACCCACTTCTGTCATTGTACTACGTTACCTAAATTTGGCTAATCAATAAATTCTCATTGATATTAAAAGGGTTTTATTTAACTGCTAAAAATTAAGAACAATTCAAACTGATATTCTCAATAATATAAGTCCCAATTTTTACAACTGCTCTATCTACAAGTTGTGGCATATACTAAAAATTAAAGAACTGCTAATGTACATGTTAAACAAGAGGTGAATATTGAATCTTTCTAAATCTGAATCTTTATTTTATATGCAATGGCAAAAACATAAAATGTTGCACTTAAACACAATCTTGATTAGTATCGATTACTGTCAAACACCTGGAAAGGATACTAACTATACACATTCAATTGGTGGACTTAATGAATTTAAACAAAAATTAATGGATGCAGTTTGATGATAAAAAGAGATTAGTTAAATAGTACTTAACAAGCTAGTAGTATTCTCTGTATTTCAAAGGTTTGCTCAATATCCAAAGCAAAAATTATTGAGTTCATCCTGCTGACCTCAGAAATAGATTGACAAGTGCTTAATGTGTCAGAGTGACCCTTTCATAGACTCTTATAGACGAAGTGATCAGTAAAATATTCTACTTCACGGTCATTGTAGACTACAAACAATATAGAAAGAAGTCAAGCAACACTCAACTCGTTTCAGTAAGCATGATAAAACGTGGTGGTTGATGTCATTGCTTATCAGATGGTCAACTACAGAATTTATTTAAAGCAGACTTTTTAATATTTATTGGCATTGTCTTCACATATTAACCTTCAAATTCATAAAATTAAATATGTAAAAACCTAAATATAATTTGAAACCAAATTGACATTCTAAATTAGGCAAGTTTTGACATTCTAGTTAAAAAACTAAAATGAAAAAAAATAGTTATCTTATTAATACAAACTTTCATTATTAACAACATATTAAACTGAACTACAATAATTTAGGGTTTTAGACTTTATATTATTGGAAGCACGAGCGGTTATATGGTTTCCTGTTTTAAGCTTTTTTTCTATCTTTGATAACATGGCAGTTTGTATCTGGAATGAGCTGGCCATAACAGGACCCTGGGTATGCTTACATTTAAGGGAGTGGGGGTGTCCACAGGATTCCTTTTGTGGTTTCTGTGATAAAGTAATGATCAGGTCCCAAAGGATATCAGCTTAAGACACGACAACCAATACTAACAGTTATTGAAAATGCATTCCTGTTTCATGAAAATATTCAAAGTCCCATGTACAAAAGTTTTGCAGCAATTCTTGATTGCATTTAAGACAAACTGTTCCCGTAACTGACACTATGGCAAAATAAAACTCTTCTATAGTATGATTTTACAAGCAAGGATGAGTTGTGAAGTATTTTTGCATAAATTGAATAAAAAAAAAATAACAAGCAATTTTTTTTTCTTAACAGAAGTTTGGTGAATAAAATAGAAAATATAGACAAATAAATAAAAATGTGGAATTCATGGTAGGGTTTACAAATGACCACATTACAAATATATTGCCAAATATGGAAGTGGCTGAAGTGAACTTGGTAATAGCAGAGATTATTTGAGACATTTGTAAATAGAGTGATATGATGGAGGAGCAAAAATTGAGACAGAAAGGAGTTTAGGCTAGCGAAACAATCCAACCTAATAAGGAAATTCTGAAAATTAGAAATATAACCAGGTTTCACAATAGTAATATAGTTATGCCTTTGTCTGAAAACGTAACACAACATCCCCCTTGCGTGGAGGTTGGGGGGAGGGATGTCAAACAGCTATTAGCCAAATACCAAGGAGTTCCTTACTATTTCATTTTGTTATTTTCCACTTTGTTTATAGTATCATCAAGATGTAAAGAAAATGGTTTCAACTTTGCCACCGTCCTTTACCAAACTGTTTTGATGAATTAGACGAGGATAAAGAAGCAAATCACTCTTTGTACAAAACAGAATAAAAGATCAAGTGAAGATGTATTCCAGTGGACAAAGATGCATTCCAAAAGCTAAGCAGAGTATTAAGAGACAGAAAATATTTTATTAGAAACAAAGAAAAGAGAACTGAACTGTTACATGATGTCTGTCCTCCTGTAAGGCAGTGACTGCTGGACAATCTCTTCAAAGATGAAAAAGTGATTTGAAGCAACAGAAATGTGATTCTACAGAAAGATGCTGAGGATACCATGAACCAAACATGAGCAACAAGGTTTTAGAGAAAATAGAAAAAAAAAAAACAGGAAACTTATACTCAGCATCAGGAAGAGGCAGTTGAAATTTCTGGGAAATGTAATGAGGAAGAAGAGCTTGGAAAACGTGATACTCACAGGACATATTGAGGGAAAGAGGGACAGACATACTTGATAAGCTTGAGCAAATGGATGGTAGAACAAGGTTTGAGAGAAGTAACAAAAAGAAATCTCCCTACAAAAGACAGGAAGTTGTGAAGGGCTATGATCGCCTATGGCCTGAAGAGAGACAGCACCTAAAAGAAGAACACCAGTTGGTAGAGTTTCTCATTCTTAAACTTTTCACTAATCATTTATCAAACAGAGACTGTACAGAGTCAAACAGACTGAATATATTTAAGCTTTACAAACAGAATTGGCCAAAAGGAATGTGAGGAACTGCTTCACAACTGGAGAAGAGTATCAGTCTACGTAACCTCACTACAATTATTAGGGCAAGTGTAGTTGATTCAATCACTGAAGCAATTTCTTTTGCTTCATATAATAAAGCACCTAACAGGAATTGTGAGTGAACAATTCAAAACTAACAGATGTTCCAAAAAAAAAAAAAAAAAAAAAAAAAAAAAGGATTTTAAAAGAAAACATGTCAACAGTTTATGAACCTAAAATATCACTTAATCTTGTATTTTCGGTAAATCAAATTACTTAATTTAATGATGGTCCAACACATTTGCCCACAAGGACAAGATACCCAGCTTCTTAGGACCTGATCCCAGGGAAGATTATGTGATCCCTTTTTTCTCTCTCCACTCCCCACCAGATAGTCTGCCATACTAGATTTATTCTACCTTCCCTTTCAATATGACTTCATTTTATGTTCATTAAATCTAACTAGTTTCTCTTTCATATTCTTTCTTCATTTTCATGATAAAATGACAAATTCTTGAGTCTTTCACTTTTCTTAAGGAGGATCACATTTACTAAAGGAGCTTACAGATGAAACCTCATTATAACACATGAAACCTCATTATAACACTAACAAATTCTTTGGATTCACTAAGCCACTCTTCTTAGAGATGAGCAGAAAGATAAAATTTAAAAGACAAAAAAAAAAAAAAAGTCTTTGGTTTTATAAAGTCAAGAACATTAAATGTTCTGAATGGTTTGGTCTAATCCATGTATTCGTTCCTTTCTTTCTCATTGACAAATTCATCTTTCTTTCCATACACTCGGTACATCAGATGAAGGCCATAAAAATGCATTGATGAACTAAAATGTTGCATGAACAACAAAATCAACAAAAACAATGAGTTTAACAAACTAAACAACTTTTGTAAGGATTAAATATTTATAATCACAGATTATCTCAGAGGAACAGTTTAGAGCGTGATTATAAAATAGTTTTCAAATTGCAAGTGAAAACACTTTCAAGGAGACTCCTGGAGAAAAGAATTTTAGAAATTTCTTACAGTATTTCAAAGCAAAGGTTTCCTGGCCAAAACAAAAATGAAGGTTAAAAAGGCTATCCCTAAGGGTCTATATCATAGCCTATATACCTATAGTGATATGTAAATTATGTTTTGAAAGGTACTGTTCTGACCTTGACTAATGCAAGAGGCTAATGTGATAAAAAAAAAAATATTAAATAAAAATTATCCCATTGTCACTTAATTTTACTGCCAAAGTTCTTGGTTTTCTTTTATATAAAATAAAAAATTTAAAAAAAATGTTAAAAGGATTTGAATGTTAATGCCTCTTCTCAAACCTATAGAAATCTAACAAATTTATATCCCTACAAAAAAAAAAAAAAAAAAAGTAATTTTGTCTGAATAACTATTTCAAATAGTAATGAGTCTTCACAAAACTAGAAAATACCACTATATTCCTTGTTTGTGAAGACATTTATACCTAGGACTGTGACCCCTTTATTCCCATTTAATATCCCATTTTTTTTTTTTTTAGTACAGGTTCTTTATGTATTTCCTGAGAATATTTTTTTTTTATTTATTTATTTGGGCAACATATATGTCAAAATAGGTTTTTAATACTCAAAATCCTATACCACCCATCAAAATTTCCAGTTGGCCATCATTCTCTGTTCAGTTGCTAATTGCCCACCCAACAGTTGAAATCACCCACCAGTGGGCAATATTACCCAGGTTGGGAATTCCTAGTCATAAAGCATTTAATAAGTGCATCATTGAGACTCTCCAACCAGAAAATAGCTGTGAATAAGACATTGAGAAATGACTGAAGACCGATTCCATTCATGTTCCTATCCAATACTGGCATACAAAGCTGACTGGAGCCAAATGCATTCACAGTATTTTTTTTCTCTTTGTTTTGAAGTTATTGTTATGGATAACTGATAAATTGTGAGACATTTAGATCAATTTGTCCTTTCTAAATTTTACCTCCCCCACCCCCAATGTTTTTCCTTAATATTTACTTAGTGGCAAGTTAATTTTTCATGATTAGTAAACAGTCAGTTTATCTGAATACCATTTTTTAAGTAACTGTAAGTAGTTTCTGGCTTTAGTCATAATATTTGTATGAATTACAAGCTGTTTTATTTCTTTACTGAAAATAAAATGAAACCCATTTGTGCCTATTTAAATATTTGAAACTTACAAAATTTTTTTTTTTTTTTTTAATACTGACCTTTTAATTTGAAAATGAAATGTATTTAGAGATTCTTGATAAAATTCAAAGAAGTATCTGCAAAATTATTGATCCTGACCTGGCATATAGGCTTCAGTATCTTTCTCACTAACTTAGCGTAGCTTCTCTGTGCCTTTTCTATAAATATTTTCCTGATAATTGTTCCAACAAGCTTTCCTCTTTGGTACCTAGACTTTATGTGCAGTACTAGATTGGTGGCAAACTCATCGTTTGACAGTAAAATGGCTAGATGCAGCTGTAAGTTCTCTGCTAACAGGTTCTTTTCTCACATTTCTTGCTTGTAGAACTCCCTTCGGGCTTCTTATTTTCCAGCCCACTTTGATCTTCAATAATTTAAGTGCAATGTCAATTGTTATCTTGTCTTAATTCCTGTTCTTTTATTGTTCTCTCTCCGTATTAATGAATTTTTTTTTTATATTCTCTCACACTCAGTAACACTTGTGTCTTTATTGCCTTGGTTGGGGTGAAATAAGAAAAAACAAAAAACAGAAAGAACACTCAAGACAATATATAACAAGAAAATTAAGAACTAAATGATATCTATATTTTAAATGAGGAGTTTGAAAACCCCCTACAGTACTAATGCTGTGACAATGAACAGAGGGTCAAAGCAAAAATCAGTAAAATTTATTGGATAC
Organism: Acanthosepion esculentum; assembly: GCA_964036315.1. NCBI lineage: Eukaryota > Metazoa > Mollusca > Cephalopoda > Sepiida > Sepiidae > Acanthosepion > Acanthosepion esculentum. Next base: position 37,624,098 of record OZ038515.1, on the reverse strand, counting down.
AATAGATGTAAAACCGTAATATTTCTATCCTGAGGGTCATCAGCCACATGCCTCTAACAAAAAAGAATGTTGTGAACTATAGCAAAAAAAAAAAAAAAAAAAAAAAAAAAAGAAAAAAAAAAGAAAAGAAAAGAAAAATAAAAAAATAAAATAAAAAAAAATAAAATAAAAAACGTTTGAGAAACAGATCTAAATTATTCAATTTTAAACTTTCACGGTCAAATGCAACCATTTAAATCCCGGTGTTAATTTTGTCTTTGTTTAATTAAAATCAGCAATAAACAAAAAAACTCACCATCTGTCTACAATGGTCCTGCCAGCAATTGTCGATTGCTTTCAAAAACATCTCATAGTCCATAGTTTTCGTACAAGAATTAAGGAAAACTTAATTTAAAGCATAAAAGAATTTCTTCTTTTCTCAAGTTGTTAGTATAGTTTCACAAGCTTAAGAGCTGTCGTTACAGTATTGCTTAAGATTTGAAATGGTAAAGAAAGGTTTGCCTTGGCTGGTGGGCAAACATGAAGCCACTACTTATATTAACAAGTTGAACATCTTAGATATGTAAAGTCATTTTAATAAAAAGACCTTAAAACAGACATATCCATGACAAAGATACCACATAGAGACAATGGAAATTGTCGGAACTTTGCAAACACACCATAACCCAAAGCGGAGAAGCTCTGAGACTGCCATTCCTTCAGATTATCTGATCAAGTGCTGGTTGGTTGGTTTTGTTTAGTGGCATATTAACCTCTATAGGTTATTTAATGCTGAAATCTAAATATTTTGTATACAATTTTTTTTTGGGGGGGGGGGTAAGGGTTTTAGCAACACAAGTCTTACTAATTAACCCATAGCAGGAGAAGAGGAGGTGGATTCATGCCTTTCTCAAGAGTCTATACATGTAAGTTACTACAAAGAACCCAACCAGAATTCAAACTGCTTTCCAATTAATAATTCCAAGCCATTATTCATTACACCACCCACACATCCAAGCTTACACTACCTGGTATCCCCAAGTGGTCACCCCTCAAGATACTGGCCAGATTTGACATTGCTTAACTTCGGTGATCGTTCAGGAATCAGTGATCCAATGTGATATGATCGCAAACTTCTGATTAAGTGTGGAAATGTTCAGAAAAGTTTAATTTTGGATCACAAATTCCTTTTGCATCTGTTTATAAACATTGGAGCATAACTAAGAAGCAAGATGTTCCGGTTGAATGAAAGCTACTAAAAACAATCAGACACCACATAAATTAAACCAAACTGCAGTACAGTTTTAATGATGCCATATTCAAATTTCATAACAAACCAATAACCACCATCAGATTTAGGAGTCGATGATTATGGCAATCTACCGATGACACTGTAACAAATTTTTTTTTACTTTTTTTTTGTCTTTGGTTAGATGTTATTTCCTAATTACTTCTAACTACAAAGCAAAGGAAACAACTATTATTCCCTTGACACTTTGCTTTTGTGATCTGGACATTGATGTTTTGAAACTAACCTATTTTCCATCATGTTCCAGACAGATTCAGTGCAGAGTTGCTGAAGAAGTTTCAAAAAGTTTCAAGAATTTCTAGAACATTCTAGCAACATAGATGCGAGTATAAATACAGTGAACATAAGCTCAACAGTTCAGTGTACTTTGAGCTGCCCAAGTGCAAACAAGTTGTCATTGATAGGTACATTCGTCACAGATGGCATCAAGAGGATGTAAGCATCTCGCAGACACATTTTGCTATGTCTGTGGCAAATTTATCAAGACAAGAGCAAAAAAGTACTCCGTGACAATATCTGCTAAAATGTGTGAGGTCTGCAAGGCATATTTCGGCATGTCCATGGGGTATCAAGACAAACCTGGGGTGACTAATTTCCCCTGTGAACTCTGTAAAAGAACTCTAGAAGGTAAGATGGAAAGTTTTGCTTGTTTGGAAAGTGAAATTTTTAAGCATAAAAGCTTGGGAAGTTTTTTTTTGTTATTTTTTTTTTTTTTAATTTAAATAAATATTTTATTTTACATTTATTTACTTTTTAAATCAGTGTTAATGAAAAATATGTATTAAACAGGTTTCAACAACCGTGCATTAGTGTCTATAGTAGTATGGATATTTTCTATGGTGGACTCATAAAAAATAAAAATATGAAATATTAGGTATGTTCAGTATTCAAGATTCCATATGTTTGTGGCATTTGCTACAGTAATTGCGGTTCAAAGTCAGAATTTTATATATCCAGTGCACAATTTTCAGAAATGAAAAAAAAAAAAAAAAAAAAAAAAATTGTAATTCTTTTTAGAATTTTTCAATAACTCAATAACTAGTATTTTTAATGTCATCTTTTAATTTGAACTTTTGCAGGATGGTACAGACTGGAAAATCAAGCCATGAAATTTGCAATCCCATGAATTTAGAGGGGATCAAACTGACAACTCCAGCAATTGCTACTTCTGAACAGTGGATCATTCCAAGTTGTTGAGCTGGTAAGAATGCACCTGGTATCTTATATCCAGACCTTCCATCATCCAGGACCCCAGTGCCACACTACCCTGGTCTCCCTCATTGATCCAGATTACAGAGGCACAGCTGAGAAAGGAAACCCTTACTCAATAACCTGATCTGAGATCTTGGTCGTACAATGCCGAGCTTTTGACGCAGAGACTCAAGCAGTGGATTTTGTTTGATGAAAGTGTGAAAGTTGTGTGGTCAGAGAAAGCATTGCTGGTGTTTTTCAAGCTTTTCACCCATCAAGATGGGCTTTGTTTCTATCACAATGTGACCAATCTATTCAAGGCCGTTGGAATTGCCTGTAACCCCAGTGAGTGGCACCTCTTCATTGACAGCTCATCCAGGAACCTCAAAGCTATGCTACTTCCTAACAGGAACATGTATCCATCTTCCATTGGCTCACTCAGTGCAGCTCAGAGAGAAATACAGCAGTGTCAAGATCTTGCTAGATGCCTTGAAATATGAAGAGTATGGTTGGGAGTTTATCGGAGACTTCAAAATGGTGGCTTTCCTGAATAGTCTCTAAAATGGCTTTATGAAGTTTCCGTGTTCTCTTTGACTTTAGGACAACAGGGTCACTATGGTACACTACCACAGACAGAAACGGTCACAGCAGACAGAGTTCAGTGTGTGGAGGAACACTGTCAAATGGGAGCCACTGTACTTAAAAATTTGGTCTCATGAAAATTTATCACAGCTCTAGATAAGGAGTCTGCAGCCTTCAAGACGTCTTTTCTAAGCTGTCTGTGGCAAAAGTCAAAGCCAGTGTCTTTGTTGGACCACAAATAAAGAAGATCACAGAGTACAAGAAATTCCCCAAGAATCTCATTAAGATGGAAAAAGCAGCATGGGACAGCTTTGTAACAGTGGTTCAGGGCTTCCTGGGGAATCATGAGGCTGAAAACTATGTGGAGCTTGTTGAGCATCTGTTGAAATGGACTGTAGGGTGTGTCTCAAAAGTCAATATCCTTGATGTTCATCTTGACAAATTCAAGAACATGGAGCATAGTCAAAGAAGCAAGGCAAGCACTTCCACCAGGAGATACTAGACTTTAATGCCACTACCAAGGGCCATATAACAAAAACAATGATGAGAGACGATAGTTGGGGCGCTGATACATGAATGTAATTTATCGCATAAGCCTAAATCGAAAAAATACTCTCGTCTAAATTTTCTGTGGTCTCTCTTGTGTAATCCTCGAATAAATAAATGAATGATACTTTTGAATCATATGTCATTTTGTTCCTACTTTACGGAAACAAGAAAGTTCACATTCACCATTTTTGTCAATAGAAATTTTGGAAATATCATTATCCTGGTCACAAAAGCAAAGTTTGAAGGAAATGTTAGCCATTTTTCAGACTTTCTAGGCGGAAGCAAATAGGAAATAATAGTTGCTATCCAAGGACAAAAAGCATGTTGCACAGTGTTATTTAGTCATCTGTGGTCAAAAATGGTGTACTAACAGTATACCATTTTTAACCACAGAAAAGACGTCTTGAAGCCATTTATCACAAACTATATATATATATATATATGCTGTGTGTGTGTGTGCATGCGTGCACACACACAGTGTAAAAGCAAAATTGTCCTATTGTTAGATTAAGCTTTGAACCATTATATCTTAAAAATGATTAAAGATATCTTACTGAAATTCTCCAAGGTCTTTATAACACTATTAAACTCTACTTTGAGCAATAAAAATGTATAATTACGCTCCAAGTTAACAGAATAATCTTGATGAAATCAATCATAAATGAAAATATGTTCATCATTAATTAATCATATATAAGGATCAGAAGCTCATGAAGGATTAAAATAAAGTTTATATATATATATATATATATATATATATATATATTCCAGGATCATTTTCCAACTTATTCAAGATTATCTTCACCCTCTCTAACTTAACTTTCTGTCCTGGAGTAACATGGGGGTCACAAACGTTTCATGTACAAATTCATTTTCAATTCTTTTTCACTGCTCCTTGGACTGTCATCGCTGAAACTCCTCTCTCACATGCCAAATGTCTTATGGATCAAGTTGGACCTTTTCTAGCTGATCTCTTCAGCTGTAATGATGATCCTTCTTCCGATTTGTGACCTCCTGATACAGTTTTCCTCTCTACTGTTCCCTCTTTTTTTACACTTATTCAGTTCTATAGATGATTCTAGAATGGACTTTGAAGATAGAAGCCAGAGTGTGATTGCTGGTACCATTACTGAAGGCCTGCCCTCTCACCATTGCTCAGTTGAGAAGACAATGGGGCCGACACAAAAGATTTTATCCTGCTCTCTTTCTCGCTGAATAATTCAAACGTTTTTCCAGTGATTCTTATGACAAATACTATCAAGATGGCTGAACGCCTCATCTGAAAGCCTGGTACAAAAGCAACCCAATTAGTTTAGTGGGTTTTTAGGTATTAAACATTTTGTGGGGGTGGACAATTATGCTGTAACACGATTTGGACAATTTTGCTGTTACACCCAGTATACGTAACGCCTATTGATATACTTAAAATTATATAATATGTTACGGCAAACAGAATTTTGTTAAATTTTTCAGTAACTATCTGGACCCATAATTATTGTTTCAGAAAATATAAATTCAGGATATTTAAAGATTGACTTAAAGCAGACTTGCTATCTTGTTATCACAATGTTTCGCCCGCTGTGTCCTCTGGTCTTCAAGTGCTTGCCAATAAAGATAACTTTCAGGGAATTTTGAACTGAACCCGTTATTTAGGAGTTTTCCATTCCCTTGTCCATGGATGTCTCATCTAGTTCTGATTTAGTACGGCTCGGTTATTGCTCACCCCAAACAATGTATACTTGGGCTCAGCAGAAACAGAGTGAGTAATAACCAAGCAGTACTAAATAAAGAACTAGATGAGATGTCCCTGAAGATGGACAGTGGAATAAGAACAAGAACCATCGATTAAATAAATGATTTAGTTTGGAATTCCCTGTAGGTTAACCAGATTGAGAAGCATGAAATATGATAACATCAAAGATGTAGACAATAGTCCACATGTAAATAATGTAAACAACAGTTTTATTATATATATATATATATATATATATATATATATATATGATGAACCGACGGTATGATTTTCATCATATCATCGGATCTACATCCACATATTTGCTTACATATATATATTTATATAAAAATAAAAGATTATAATAAAACGTTTTGAAATCGCTACACAAAAGCTTTCATGTTTCAATACTATGATTGTACATTTCCAGTCAATGGTAAAACTTACTTACCATCGCCTGAAGAAGTACAATCATATTACTGAAACCTGAAAGCTTTTGTGTAACAATTTAAAATTGTTTTTTATTATAATCTCTTATAATAAAATATAGTAGTATATTGCTCTATTTTGTATTGTGTGCTTTAAAACTAAATGCTGATATGAGATGATATATATATATATATATATATATATATATATATAATCTCATATCAGCATGAGATGATATATATATATATATATATATATATATATATATATATATATATATATATATCATCTCATATCAGCATTTAGTTTTAAAGCACACAATACAAAATAGAGCAATATACTACTATATTTTATTATAAGAGATTATAATAAAAAACAATTTTAAATTGCTACACAAAAGCTTTCAGGTTTCAATAATATGATTGTACTTCTTCAGGCGATGGTAAGTAAGTTTTACCATTGACTGGAAATGTACAATCATAGTATTGAAACATGAAAGCTTTTGTGTAGCGATTTCAAAACGTTTTATTATAATCTTTTATTTTTATATAAATATATATATGTAAGCAAATATGTGGATGTAGATCCGACGATATGATGAAAATCATACCGTCGGATCATCATTTTCATCATATATATATATATATATATATATATAATAAAACTGTTGTTTACATTATTTACATGTGGACTATTGTCTACATCTTTGATGTTATCATATTTCATGCTTCTCAATCTGGTTAACCTACAGGGAATTCCAAACTAAATCATTTATTTAATCGATGGTTCTTGTTCTTATTCCACTGTCCATCTTCAGGGACATCTCATCTAGTTCTTTATTTAGTACTGCTTGGTTATTACTCACTCTGTTTCTGCTGAGCCCAAGTATACATTGTTTGGGGTGAGCAATAACCGAGCCGTACTAAATCAGAACTAGATGAGACATCCATGGACAAGGGAATGGAAAACTCCTAAATAAAGGGTTCAGTTCGAAATTCCCTGAAAATTATCTCTATTGACAAGCACTTGAAGACCAGAGGACACAGCGGGCGAAACATTGTGATAACAAGATAGCAAGTCTGCTTTAAGTCAATCTTTAAATATCCTGAATTTATATTTTCTGAAACAATAATTATGGGTCCAGATAGTTACCGAAAAATTTAACAAAATTCTGTTTGCCGTAACATATTATATAATTTTAAGTGTATCAATAGGCGTTACGTATACTGGGTGTAACAGCAAAATTGTCCAAATCATGTTACAGCATAATTGTCCACCCCCACAAAATGTTTAATACCTAAAAACCCACTAAACTAATTGGGCTGCTTTTGTACCAGGTTTTCATATATTCCTTCAACCATGTTTCATTAAATAATATAGACATATGTCTTTTTATAATAATCCTTTCTAGTTCTCTAATCAGCTTCTTGATGTTATGTTGAAATTCATCAAGGAAGGTGCCATGATTTTTTTCTTACCCAAGTACTATCGGTCTCCTCTGAGATCATCCGCAGGAGTGTATTGCAAAGACAAACTTATTCTAACTTTGCAACAGCAAAAAAACTACAGTGAATTCCTGGATTAATTTCAAATTAACATCAAGAAGCTGATTAGAGAATTAGAAAGGATTATTATAAAAATAGACAGACAAAATATGTCTATATGATTTAATGAAACATGTTGGAATGAAAATAAGTATATATATATATATATATATATATATATATATATATATATACACACACACAGGTTAATCAATAAATTTTGTAACCTGAAATAGTGATGAGCTAAATTTTGATTTGGAGTTTTCAATTTATGCTTGATCAGTGTTATTGTTATTTAATTCACCGTTGAATTAAGCACATCTGAGTTTATGCTGAATGTGCAAAATAAATGCCTTTTGCTCCCTCGTAAACATATCGAATTACCAACATTACATATTCCATCCCATGTGGAATCAAAACAGGCCAACTACATGGACTATTTTGGAATTATTGCCAGACTTTTTCCAGGTCTGTTATTACACCTTATCTTACGAATATTACCCAGTGAGAGAATAATTTCTTTTTCTTAAGACGGAATATTTTTCAGCATCTGTAAAATGCCACCGAGCCACCCACGCAATCTGCAGCTGTCTACTGAAGAACACACAGCTGCATAAAACAGAAAAACTTGGTAACAATCCACCTCATCTTCTTGATGAGTGACATTCCAATATTTGAAACAGTAGCATCAAACAAGAAAGAAAAAAAAATTAAAACACTTTAAATTAGGAAGAAAAATGTGGATTAAAGCATTGTCAGATGGGAGGACAAAAAAAAAGAAAAAAAATATTTAACAAAAGGATATCCCAAAAACTGCTGCAGGTTTGACTGTACATGGGCTTCACATACATGTTTTAACTGTTCATAAATAGTGGCAGACATTTTGTGTGAGCACATGTTCTCTACAGCTTGGTAAAGTTCCTCTAAGTTTGACTTGATAGAATGGCTGTTGTGTATAGCCTCCACGGCTTCCTCCAATTTCTGCCATGTGTTCTGCTGGTAATTCTCTGGTAACTTGGGCTTATCTGCAAAAAAAATTAACAAGAAACTAGTCAGAAAATGAACTGCATGTTCTAAAAAGCATTTATTTATTACAGGTCAACTGGCAAGAGTTTGACAAATCTTAATCTTTTACATTGTTCAGACTGTTGTCCTCATCCATATTGTTATATTCACAAAGTTTCAGCCACTCTCAGTAGGCTGATTGCCCCAGTTGCTATAATCTTGACCTCTTCAAGTCCGAGGTTAAGTTATCCTTCCTACATAACTTGATGAACTTCACTTTGTGCCTTTTCTTATACTCATACAACAACCACCACACAGTAACTCCCTTGTGTGGCTCTTGGGCCTTGTATTGGGTGAACAGTGTGTGTGTGTGTGTATATATATATATATATACATATATATATGACAAAATGAAAGTTTATTTGTGACATTTCATCTGACTGGGACGGTTGATGTTTTTGTTTTCACGTGCATGAACAAGAGATGCTAGAAATTTAAAAAAAAAAAAAAAAAAAAAAATTTTTTTTTTTTTAAAAAAAAGAATTTGCAGAATTAAATTAATTGAAAAAAAAAAAAAAAAAAAATTTCAAGACGCTTCAATACCCTATTTCATATTCAATAAAATATTCCAAAAAGAAAAGCTGCACTTCCTGACAAAAAAAAAAAAAAAAAATTATTCCACCCACGATCACAACTACAAATGAAAAGTTATCTAAACTCAACTATATCTAAGACAATAAAAGACTTAACCAATACAAAACAAAGCAAGCCAAAACTTGAAGGAGAAATTTCCTCTATCAACTGGAAGGATTGCCAGAAAGAATATATTGGAGAAACCTCAAGAAGTTTAAACAAAAGACTATACGAACATAAGAGAAATTTTAAAAAACACAAAATGCATTGGTTGTTCACCATAACAAAACTGACCACAATTTTGACATAAAAAAATGCTACTCTAATTAAAAGGGAAAATAATTAAGACGAAAGTATTTAGGTGTTTTAATTGCTAGTTCAGCCACAGTAAATTTACATCCAGGTTCTTACATTTCGCAATTCTTGGCAGATTTTCTGTTATCAAAATGTGGATATTTAAAAACAAAGATGAAAAGAAAAATAATATAGATGAACTTGGCTAGATGGTAAAAAAATTATTAAAGAAAAAAAATTCTGAAACGTATCTCATTCATGCACAGTGACAATGTCAACAAACTCAATCCAATGAAGTCCTAAAAGATGAAATGCTTCACAAATAAACTTTTCTCATTTTGTCTTACAATTTCCTCAATACAGTTCATGATATATATATATATATATATATATATATATATATATATATATATATATATATATATTAGTTAAAAAATATACATAATACCCTACATTGATTGCACAACTCAGAGTTTTATGCTTTTCACAATCTTCAAGTGCAAGTTTGGGGTGACACTGTTTAATATTTCTGGTTATCACAAGATATTTTATTGTTAGGATAGATTATTATTGCCGTTAAGTATTTCAATGTATTGTAGTTTAATTTTGGATTTGAATTTAGGCCCAGATATAATATAAGATTGAAAATAAGAATTATGAATTTTAACGGACAATGTCAATTAAAAAAAGAAAAAAAAAATTTGAAGTGAAGAGGGGGACTATTTTTGTTTGAAAATCAATAATGATGTTAATAAAATATGCAGTGGTAAAATTAAAATAAAAACAAATATATAAATAATAAATAAATAAAAATAACAATGATAATAATAATAAAAACAAACATGTTCCTGATAGTAAGACTAAAAGTACAAGTCTGATAAAACCAATAATAATGATTATATAGTAAAAATAGTAATAATATTAATATGATGATAATGTTAGCATAAATATTAAATGCATTACAGTTTAATGCAGAATTTGAATTAGGCCCAAATTTGCAAATAGAATACAAGAAATTTTAAAATATATTAAAAACTGGTGCTACTAATAAAATACATTAGAAGATAAAAGTGGGTAACCCCTATTTTTTTTCCTTTGGGAAATGAATAGTTATTCATGAAATTAAATTATATTTGCAGTGATAAAATGATCAAAAAAAAAAAAAAAAAAAAAAAAAAATGAATAAATAAAAATAATGATAAAAGTAATAAAAAATCCTTTTGTTAATGGCACACTAAGACTAAGAGCAAGATAAGAATAATAACAGTAAGATCTATATAGTAAAGATAGTAAAAAAAAATATTAAAAATAAATATTTATGATAATAAATGATATCAATACTAGTATTTGTGGTTCCCAGGCCTGGCTAAATTATATTAATCTGGGTCAACATGCTTGAGTAGAAATTTGGTTCTATGCAAGCAGGTGCTCATTAACTTACCTCTCTTGTTTAAGAGATTTGGACTGTTCATATTTTTTTAGGGTCATTAATTTTTCAGAAAGACACACGTTACATCTTTTGCCTTTCCCACTGAAGGGTTTAGCTTGCATTACACATTCCCAGGTGATAATTGGGTTTCTATTCTCACTTTTCAGTTTCCATAAAAATTTGTTACTATATTTGATATTGCTTAATGTCATTTGGCGGTGGTAGTAGTATGATTTTTAGATGGTTTTCAGTAGAGCCCACATAAAACTTGACCTCATCATCATATTTGATTTTAGATTTATGGACTAACAATATAGTCATACATCTGCCGTTTAATGGACAGGGTTTGTTCTTTCAGCAGTTGCATTCCTTAGTTGTGGGGATGTTACTGTTTTGTAGGTTGTTGAAGTGTTTGTTTAGAACGGTACAGTTGTGCTGTAATATATACTGGTCAATGTTTTTGGCACAACTGTAGCTAACTTTGATGTGGCTTTTGTTAAAAATCTTATTTAGCGTTGGGGAATGACTGAAGTGCTTATGGATTAAATTCAAAAAATATTTTTCAATTTTAGTTTCGACATTTTTGTTGAGTGGGTTAAACCATGTTATATTGCATTTGTGGCATTCTTGTGTGTTGATATTATTATTATTATATATATATATATATATATATATATATATATATATATATATATACATACACACAGCCCAATCTCATGATCAAACAATACCATATTCTAGGGAGACAACGTATTCACTCTTCATGAACAGTATGTGAGAAGTGAGAAATTTTAGCATGCTTTTTGGGACATTTAAAAAGAATTTAATATGAGAAAAATTTTCTAACAGATCAGAAAAATGACAAACGCCACAAGAAGAAGACTGTTTCACCACAGATACATGATGAACAATGGTGAAATTTTCCAAATAATACTTATTCTGGTATTTGTTTGATTGGTCTATTCTCCAAACTTCTTTACGTATACAATTTATAAGATCTTTTTTTTACAAAATGGTTGTTAACATAAAAAGAAATATTGGCTAATAACCCAATCAGATCATTCTAAATAATACAACACAGGACATTATCCCCCCCCCGACCCTTTAATTACATGTGCTCACAACAACCAATTTCCAATAATATTAGGCATCACAGATGAAAATTTCAAACAGGTACTAGGTGTTATCTGATTGCATCTTCTTAATCTACATGATTAAAGAAACTTAGCAGTTTTTATTTCATCAAAATATCTCAAACCGTTTAATTTTGGCAGATTTATTTTTACACATGTGCTCGACTTAGGACAAAATAACATATTTGGACTCCTATATTTTAAAAAGCAATTAAGAACAACAGTTAAAGTTATACTAGCTTGTTAGGTACATAACAAAGAAATTAATAATAAAATTACAGATAGTATCACTACATATCACTTAAATAAATTCAGTGTGAATATGCAAATTTTATAAATCAAAACTTCTCCAACGACGTGCAAGCAAGTCATAACCTGAGGTTTGACATTTCATAAAACTGGAAATAAGACCCACATTCATCCCAAATTTCAAATATCACATTATGACTATACCAGTAACATGCCTTCCGTATTCCATTGACAAGAAGTAAGTTCCACTCAAACAGCTTCTTCCTGCAAACAACTGCTCTGTGGAACAGACTCCCAAGAGGAGTCCCCCACCCCCGATCACTACAATCTTAACCTTTTATACATATAAACTACCCCTTAAAGTAACCCTCTACCATGAGTGGACCCCAGGCCTCATACAGGGTGAACTTTACTGTAAAGAAAAAAAAAAAAATTCCTGAGTATTTTATAGCCACAATTTCTATTCCTGCTTAAAACAAAAGTATTCAACTGAAATACATTTACAAATGAAAGATAAGACTTAAAAATTTTAATAAATAATAATAATATTAACAACAACACCACCGTCACTGTTCCATACATGTTGAACAACTACAAAAGGTGGCCTTCCAAACACACAAGCAGAGGTATAGGTAAGTACAGTTTGACTCAAAGATTATTATATATATATTTTATGATTTCCTTCTTGGTCAGGCTGGGAACTTTTCTGTATACCATTTATATTTATACACAAACGTTTAAGAATCAGTACTAAAAGGACTACATTCCTATGTTTATTAAAATCCCATGATCAAAATACATTATTTTAGCAAGATTTTAATTAAATTTACCAAAGATATTTCTCAGGTACACATGGAAATTTAATACGGTATCAAATCTGGTTTGTCAAGCTCTAAACGAATATTATCAAATGTGAATGACATCATAATTAGTTCAATAGATAAAGGAATAAATTAGAAAATATATTGAAAATGTATATTTATGGAGAAAAAAATTTAAATGTTAATTGAATTTTCAGCAAATTGCAATGACTGAAAAAACAAAACCTTTTTTTTTTTTTTTTAGAGAAAATACAATCTTGTATGATTAAGTGTAAACAAGATATATTTTAGAATGTTCAAGATGCTTAATGGGAAGGTATAAATATCAGTAAACAAGGATTACAAACAATGTGAATGTATACCAAGAGGAAAAAACATAAAATAATTAAAAATAAATATAAAAAAATCTATTATAAAACTATGCTAGAGGCAACAGATGAGTAGGTCAGGAAAAAAAAAAAAAAAAATCAATCAGATTTAAGCTGAATGAACAATTAAGTTGTCACATGTCAATGGGACAGTATGGCTGGAAATTACTCATCTCTAAAGATCAAAAATCCTAATTGCGTTATTATCAAGACTCGAAAGCTTCAACAAATTTTGTTCATAATTTCAATCACAGATTCTGTAAGGATTATACAGCATTTGGGATTTTTTTAAAATTTTTTTTTATTTTTGCCAAACAATTTGTCACATTTAATAATCTGAGAAACTTGACAGATGCAATTAGGAGAAAAAGTAACAAGAGATATCAGTCCTTTTTCAAGAACACATTCCCATCTCTTAAGCTAGGAAAGCTTTGTTTAAAAGATAAAGACAAACATAGTAACCTAATTTTTGTCAGAATTATTATTATTATTATTATACACCAATCTGCACATATGAACAGCCAGACTCCGGCTGGATGGACAATCTCCTCAAAGATGAAAATGAGAAATGTGGTTCTACAGAAGGATGCTGAGGATACCATAAACTAAATATGTGAGCAACAACAAAAATTTAGAGAAAAATGAAAACAAAAAAGAAACACACTTATCAGGAAGAGACAGTAGAAATTTCTATGGGACATAATGAGGAAAGAGAGCTTGGAAAATCTGATACTCACATGATAGATTGAAGACAAGAGAGATAGTGGAAAATAATGCATAACATACTTAGCGAGCTTGAGTAAATGGATGGCAGAACAGGTTCTGGAAGAAATAACTAAAAGACAAAATTTATTAAGAGCTACAAAGGACAGGAAACTGTGGAGAGCCATGATTACCTACATCCTGAGAGGACATGGCACATGAAGATATGATTAAGATTGTCAAACTCATTCATTTGGTGAAAAACATGCAGAATTTATGACACTAGGCATGTCTGGAAATATAGAATGAATAAAGTCAGAGAAGAATGAAAGTAGTCCCCACTGCCATGACTCAACACTACTTGATGACATCAATTCATTGTAATGACGATTTGCCTGTATGCTCAAATTTAAGAAATGTTTAAATGCTGATCATACATTTATCATAGCTATTTGAAGAGTTTCAATTTGATAGAAAGAACAAAATAAACAAATCTGCATTAATTCCATTATTACTTGAGTATGTTAAAAGTATTGTAACAGTCACTTCCATCTTTTTTAAGTAAATAAAAAGGCAAGTTTACACAGAATCATCTCCTATAAAATGAGGATATGCAAAGTAATTGCCTCTACAGGTCGATAAAAATATTACAAGCATAAAAACTACATATACAAGAAAAGGAGAGCTGATAAACTTCTCAGCTGAACATGTTTTTCAACAATTCAATTTCTATGTCTTTGCAAGTTATTTAAAGCCAGAAAATATTTTAAGATCATAAGAATTTTTTTTTTTTTGAGATAATGGTTTAGTGATACAAGTTTTACTAATTAACCCATAGGTGGGGGAGAAGAGGGATTCATTTCTAAATAGAATTTGATAATATATGGATATAAAGTGGGGGATCAATTCTATATTACAATCAATATATAAATTAATCACTCACTTTGTGGTCATGGTAGTTTCTTTACATTTATATTCCATGAGCACTATTCAGACTTTGCTTAGCCATCAGGTTCTCTGGAGCTGAGAAGTCAAGGCACATCAAATCTAATGACAGTTTCCCCTAGGAGAACACTGGTTCAAATCCTGCTAGAGAGCACATATTTTTCTAAGATTTATAGAAATTTCAGCCAGTAGATAATAATGAATAAAATATATTGTTTAATAAATAAACAGAGTGTCTACTCAAATATGGGTATCCAATAAAAATAATGAAATAAAAAATTACATAGAATGTAAATAAATCTAAAAGACATGCCTGTGTAGCTAATCATTATTTCATTGATTGAATCATCATTTCTACAGCTTAACCCTTTGCAGGTTATTTAACACCAAAAAATGGTTTTAGATTGTAAGAATTTTGGGGGAGATAAGGATTTAATGATACAAGTCTTACCAATTAATCCATAGCTTGGCGGGGGTAGAAGTGGTCATTCACACTTAATCAGAATTTGATAAGCAAACAAGAAATAATGTGGATATAAAGTGGGGGGGGGGATCAGTTCTATATTACAATTAATGTATAAACTGATCCCTCACTTTGTAGCAAAGGTAGATTCTATACATTTATATACCATAGAATGTAAAAAAAAAAAAAAAAAAAAAAAAAAAAAAAAAAAAAAAAAAAAGTGTGTAGCTAATCTGCATTTCATTGATTGATTTGTTCTCGACAGTTTATCAACCCTTTGCAGGTTATTTAAAACCAGAAAATATTTTTAAATTGTAAGAATTTTTGTTGTGATAATCGTTTAATGATACAAGTCTTACTAATTAAATAGGGGGAAGAGGTGGATTCATACCTTTCTCAAGAGTATTTGCACGTAAGTGAATGTAACAAACCCAACTGGAATTGGAACTGCCCTCCAATTAATAATTCCAAGCCATTATACACCACCCACACATCCAAGCTTACAGCACTTTGTATTTACAAGCAGTCACCCATCTAGGTACTGACCCGGCTCAGCACTGCTTAACTTTGGTAATCATATGGGGACTGGTGTTTCAACATCGTAGCCGTAAGCCCAGCCTAACAAAGAATGAGACATGACAGTAAACTAACAAATAAGAATAATAATAAAAACACTGAGAATAAAAAAATAAAAATAAAAAAAATCAATCAGATCTTTAGACATTTGGGCAAAATTTTGGAAGTGGGCCAGAAAGTTTCAGCACCTCCTTGTCCTTGCTGTTACTTTGAGAGAATACATTTCTATAAAAGGTATTTTAACATCAAAAGAGTTAGAAACACAATTTACTGACTGATAAAACTAACATTAATATACAAGATGCACCACCAACATTTGAGGGGGAGGGGTAGCAGTCAGTTTAAACTATCAGTGCAGAAAGTGCAACTAGGGAGCAGAGTTCAAATCCAAGTCTCCTCCCCACCAGCCCCCAGGTAAACATTAAAGAGCAGGACAAACTAGGCTCTCCACTCTTGGGTGGTAGCCAGGCAAGGAAGAGAACAATTCTAAATTTAAAACTGCGGAGAAGGCAATTGGAAACAAACTATTTTTCTCCAAGAAGTCGTGGCATTTCAAATATTTTATATTTAATGAGCCAAAAAAGAAAAATTTAATTATCATTATCGAAATTATATTAAATTTTGACCACAAAATAAAAAGGTAAACTAATAGGGAAGACTCAGACATACCATTTTAACAATACCATCCAAAAACCTACCCCCCACCCAACTCATCTCCATCCTTGACAAAGGCTGCTTGTTTTTGTAGATATATATCTCAACACTGAAGTTGAGTGAAAATATCCTAATCCTATATAGGAAAATTAGAAATCTAGCTTCAAATGCTTATTATCCAAATGTAAATGCACTAATTGTTTTTAACCTAGCTTTTGTTTAACAAGCAGTAAATGTCATTTGCTGTAAGTACAATATATAATTAAAAGAAAAAGAAAATTTTTCCTTCTGGTATCTTTGGAACTTTTATAATACTGTGAATGAATGCCATTATTATGGTTATTAAAGCTACAAGTATTTCAATACCAATCTGGATAGAGGATCATTTAAAGAAAAGAAATTGTAGTTAATGCCTCCCTAGGAGAAAGAATTTTTTTTTTTTTTTATGGAATTCTAAAAGTAAGTTTCCCAAATCCCTAAATTAAGAATTGCTAATAATTCCTGGTTTTTCTTGTTTTGGATGGTGCAAAGAACACAAATTTAATCTTAAGTTATCACAAGACAAAAAGAAAACACTTTACTTCATAAATTAATTGATCACGTCAGATTTTTATTTTTCTGTTTTTTATGACCTGTTAGCAAAATGTATAAGCTCATAAAACAAGGTTTTACTTCACTATTTTAAATTCCATATCTCTTTAAGGATGTAAGTGATTATGGCCCACCACAGCTTCCTTTAATATTGGCTAATCACCTTGACATCTTGGAAAAATGGAGTGGTTTCCTGCCACCTTCTCCAACAATTTCAATTCAAAGAAGTCAGACCGTGTACTACCAAAGCTAGCGGTAGCAAGCTCTGGTTATTTAACCCATAGTTTGAAAAGAGATGAATTCACACCTTTCTCAAGGGCATTCATGCAAAAGTGAACAAAGCAGACTAGGCCACAATTTGAACTTGGTGCCCCAATAGCCATTATCCTACCTGAATATCCTTGGATTATAATACCTTATCACCAAGTAAGGACTGAACTCATTAGAAATGGCTTCAAAATCAGTTTTATTTTGGCTGCTTTGTCTGACAGCAAATTAATTAATCTTTAACATTATTTTGACCTGGGCAACATCAGATAACCATGAATGGAAAAAGTTCTAATATAGACGTAAACTAATGTAATGTTGAGCAACTAACTCTGCAGAAAGATACAATTATTGATCTCATGTCTATTTTTGGCTTGCAAATTGTTTTTAATGGCAATTCAAAAAAAAAAAAAAAAGCCGTTAGAAACTACTTGGAACAACCTGACTTACAAAACTCATCCACATTTAATAACCAATAAATTGACCAATACTAGAGCTTTAAGAGACATCAACAACAAATAAATACTTGTGTTAAAGAATGCTGTGTTTATTCATGCAAAGCAGACAATCAGACATGAAAGTACAAAGCTACCATGTGACTCTTTCTTGCATAACTCCTTGCAGTTTTGGTTATGTTTTCTCTGAACATAAAACCCCAGAAAGGTAAAAATCTTCATAATTTACTTTTAACATCTAACTTCATCACAATTTTCAACAAAACCAAGATCAAGACCTGTCTATATTTCTGAGATGAGGTATCTTAATTATTTACACTGTTTACAATGTTCAGACTGTTGCCCTCATCTTTGTTGCCATATTCACAATGTTGAAGAAGGCTGAAACGTCATGAATATGGCAACAAAGACGAGGACAATAGTCGGAATAATGTAAATAGCGTAAATAAGATCAAGCCAATATGTAATATTAC
>OZ038515.1:37568225-37600725 GCA_964036315.1 Acanthosepion esculentum | reverse complement strand
AAAAATATAAACAATCAATTGCTGTTACCCCCTCCCCCGTCCTGACGAGTGGATGGAGTGATCTTCGGAGGGTACGTCTACAAAACCCTGGAGTCAGGGTGCTGAAGGTAACCTCAATCAGCTAAGTGACAAAACTTTTACTTGTATTAATTTTTATTTATATATATATATATATATATATATATATATCAGGCAGCATTTAAGCTAGCACCTGTGGGCCTTCTTCATCCCAATAAGTAGGGAGGAGTAGATATGATAGGCAACGATAAACAGAACTCAAAATTGATTGCTGCATTTAAATATTGCATTAATATTTAAGGTAACCTTTTAAAAGTTCAATGATAATTCTTCTGCTGTCACTTAATCTAATGACAATTTGATGTACGTAGGTCCTTACTTTCCGTACAAACAATTATTTTTATTTCATGGCTGACTTTCACTGGATTTTGCAATTAGTTTCAATTATTCCCAAATTTATTTCAAATCAGAAAATTTTATATATATATATATATATATATATATATATATATATATATATATATAGACAGAAAGGTGTCTCAAAAATTTATACACACTAACCCTGCAACAATCTATGATGCCAAGAATTGAAGTTTTGTGAGACGAGGAATTTTTATTTTCAACACAATGGAACACAACCATAGTGATGTGCAATCATACCTGAACAAAATCTTTTCAAACAGATTTTTCGGAAGTTGATATTCTGTAGAATATCCTCCTCATTCATTCACATCTCTCCTGACTTTATATTTTAAGTATACCCACGAGAAAAAGTCTAAAGACAAGAAAAATTGCCGAAATGAAATTTTCCATAGAGTAAGAATGCCGCCAAATACTTATCGGAATGTTGATTGCTGCTTGCAATTCCATTGCATTGTCAGCAATGTCTGGATCATAAGAGACATCAATTTGAAAACATACAATGACAAAATTCTTAAGAGCCTGCATTTTTAATAAATACTGTCTTCAGATGCATTATATAAATTAAATATAGTTGGTTCTAGGTACTTGAATTATTTCATGAGATAGCTTCAAAATGTGTATACATTTTTTGAGACACTGTATGTTGATAAATTCAGTACTGCATAATAAGTTTGAAAATTTGCTATATTTATGATGGTGAGTGCACAATAAAGTTTATAGACATTATTAATATAGGAATCAACACTGCATGGTGACTGTGAGTTTCATATTTCAAGTGATCTTCTAACCATGTGTTACTACATATGAGATATTGAGATATATATAATTTCAGAAAATGTAGTAGTCTGATGAGATGAATATACCTATATTCATCAAAATAAATTTATTAACAAATATGAATTTTTAAGGTTTTTTTCCTAATTATTATACATATATATCTATATTGTGTTAATTTTTTTTTTCCTGGTCATAATGTAGAAATTATACACATGTTCTGTATGTCCAAGTATTTTGCCAATTCTTTTAGACATTATCAACGATGATTTTATTTTTACTTTCAACCGAATATATATATATTAATTCGTGCAGTATATATAATATTATAAAGTAATCATACAAAGAATTAATCAGTAAAGTTAATGTAATTAATGGCGAAATCACTTCACTAACAAATCAATAAAATATTAACTTACTAACAACTCTGAATAACATGATCCTTATGTTTAAAATTATCAGACGGATTAGATGTTCGGTTACAAGTACTTTTGAAGAAATTCACTCCTTCATCGTTTGGTATTAATATCGTTTTCATTTCAGGTAAATTTCCAAGACGAAAATAAATGCATTGCAAGCCGAAAGATGAAGGAGCGAATTTCTTTGAAAGTACTTGTAACAGAACATCTAATCCATCTCATAATTTTAAACATAAGGATTGCGTCATTCAGAGTTGTTAGTAAGTTAATATTTTATTGATCTGTTAGTGAAGTGATTTCACCATTAATTACATAACTTTACCGAGATATATATATATATATATATATATATATATATATATGCACACACACCAAGGGTGGCCAAACTCGTTTAATGTAAGAGCCACATACAATAAAGTTCAGGTGTTTGAGAGCCACAAGACAAGAAAGAAATTTACATAATAAATATATATATATATATATATATATATATATATATATATATCAATTATATTACATATATATACATATTAATATTAAACTTGAGTTTTAATCCAATGGGATCTCAATTTATACCCAGTAAATAATTATAAACCTTGATTTTTTTTCTTATTTACCGTTTATATTAACTGTGGTGAAAAAGGACTCCAGTGAACATATTTCCAAAAGACGCATATTGAAGGTCAAAGAGCCACGAGGCATTAAGGGTAACTAGCCCCTCCTAGGTTTTTTTATAGCTAGGAAGGGAAGTTTCCTTTTTCTATCACTTCCTTTAATGCACCAGTGACCTATATAGAGAGCCTGTTAAATATGTAATGACACATGATCTGAAGATTACTTGAAATGTGAAACTGATAGTCACCATGCAGTGCTGATGCCTTTTTCTACACTGTATTTATTTTTAAATAAAATTTTTTTAAACGCATGATTGATTTGTTTGTCCATACACACTCTCATATATATTATCTATCATACACAAACATTATATAAATTTTAAGCTATGCAAACAGAAGCCTGACCCAAGACTAATCTAGACACGCATTTAGATGCTCAAGTCAGATTCATTGCTTGTAGCAAAAAAATAAAATTATCCTTAAATATATATAATTTATTTAAAAATTATAACATAAATATGTTATAAAATCACTACAAAAATAGCCATTTTGTTTCAACACCTCCGGTGTCTTATCAAGTGATCACTTGATAAGACACCGGAGGTGTTGAAACAAAACGGTTATTTTTGTAGTGATTTTATAACATATTTATGTTATAATTTTTAAATAAGTAATTATATCTGCTCTACTCTGTATTGAGGACTTTTAAGAATAGTTATTGTTGGTTATTGGAATTTATTCTGTATACACCAATCCTATACTTGTGTGTGTGTGTGTGTGTTTTTTTTGGTTTAAGGGCAATGTGCAAAATTTTGATATGAGACACACAAAAGTCATGACGCCATTCACGTCCACACACAAAAAGCTACTGCGCTGACAAACTATAAAGTGATCCCCTTCTCTCTCTGTGCACTAAAATCAGAAAAAGAGAGAGAGAGAGACAGGTGAATAAAAAGGGATAGAGACAGGAGATAAATGCCAGAGGTTTATATTTTATTTCAGCTTGAATTAAACTTCACCTGGAGTTACTTTTGAGGTGTCTTGGATGGTGATGTTCTAACTTCTCAGCAAATTTGACTTTCAAGAACAACCAAAGTGTATCACAAAAGTATGCATACAAAAGCTGTGTGTGTATGAACACACACAATGAGGATAAAATACGGATAGCTCTCCTGAGGTGTGTATAAATTGTACCCTGTTCTATTATTAATGTTAACAACAAACTATTTTAAATTGCAAAAATTGTACTTTGATGAAGTGAAAATTACTTACAATACGCATTACTTATAATACATTGCTTCTTTTGTCAATTTTGATGGCACACATACACTAGTGTGTGTGCACATACACACACATATATATATATATATATATATATATATATATATGGTGCAGCAGCAATACCTTTCCCATATCACAAGACCCATATCTTAGGAGCTGCAGCTATAACAGTGGTGTTACCTGGCCATGATAGCCTGATGGAGCCCAACCCCATCCAGACTGGTATTGAACTCATTTCCTTCTCCTAGACTAGTTGACAGCCAAGGCTATAGGACCCCGTCTGTTTTGCTATTTGCCCATAGCGCAAGGGAGAAGAGAGAGATTCATACCTTTCCCCAAGGGTATTAGCACATATGTAACAAACTCAACTGGAATTCAAACTCAGCTCTCTGATTCCTCAATCAGTGCTGCTATCCCTTACCCCATCATGCCCCCACATAATGTTAAGACATTAGTGGCAATGGTGTTCTCATCTAGCTAATGTCTTACCTTTAGGTGGGAGGTATTTCTGCCACACCCTGTAGAATGCACTAAAAATTTTTTTTAAGTTTGAGTTATCAAGATTTATTCTTGTCAAGCTAAGTGCAAAAAAAAAATAAAATAAAATAAAATAAAAAAAAAAATAAATAAATAATATTGACAGTATTCACCCTGGGAATTTAATAAAGTCATTCAACCTTTAAAAAGTAAATAAACAAAACAAGTCGATCTAATGGTTCTACAATCTGTCCTCATGATTTCAAATTGGTTTTTACATTTGAAGAAAATCATATCCTAATTCTATTGCCACCTCAATGTAATGCAAATCAATATTTTATAATTTAGTTTGACTGTGAAGAGAATAATGCTTGTGATATCATCAGGTTCTGGTGAATTTAGTTATTTGTAAACAAAATTTTTTGGTAAATACTTTCAGTACAGATGGAGAGTCAAGTTAACTATTTCTAACATGGCAAGTAGGGAGAAGGATTTATGAGTGGCAATGATGCCGAAGTTGATTTGGCTTTTGAAAGTAATTTCAATGTCTGGTAAAGAATTCTTTCAGATAGGAAGAAACCTCAAAACTTCCCATCTATTCTTCATTACTTAACGACATCTTTAATTGCAAACAAGAGATGGAGATTGGCCACCAGTCAACAACAACTACCGTATATACTCATGTATCATGTGACTTTTGAAGACATTATTTTGAAGCTAATTTTAAGAGGTTACATCATACACGAAATATAAAATTAGCGTAGGTACTGTTGGCCCTGGCTACACTATTGACTGAACTATATATCCATTTACTTTAGTCAAATTAGATTCAAAATTATGTCTTCAAATGTCATATGATACGCAAGTATATATGATAGATAGATAGATACCATATATACTCGTGTATCATGCGACTTTCAAAGACCTAATTTTGAAGCTAATTTTAAGGAGGTCACATCAAACACGAGATATAAATTTAGCGTAGGTACTGCAAGCCTGGCTCTGCTGTTGACCAATCTATTTACTGTAGTCAAAAAGTACAGCTGTATTTAGAATAAACAGGATTTTGATAAAACTGATGCTTTGCTTGACTGTATGCAATAATAATGCATGTAATAGTCACATATTAGTATCGTATTATAAAATACAAACATAGTGAATATGCATCTTTTCCATTGTTTACGTTTTTAAGATGTTTAGTTATTTCTCGTTCTGTTGTTTATAGCTGTACGTGTTTATGCAACAAGTATAGCATTACTAATGATACTTTTATCATTCTCTTACTTTTTTTTATTTATTTAACTAGAAGATGGGATAAACAGAGAGAGGGAAAGAGGTTAGTCTATTGTAAGAAACATAAGATACATGATAGAATAATTTTTTTATAAGTGAAAATCTGAGTGTTGCACATTACATGAATATATACAATAAGCAGAAAATATTTGTTCCAGAAAACTTGCAGATTTTGGCCCTATAATAACCTCATTGTTGTAGTTGGATTCCAAATAGCTCACCATAGAAATGTGCCTCTAGGTTTCATAATGCTTGTTACACTTAGTGTGTGAAATGTAATGACTATGATGGGACAGAGGTAGTCTTATGTAGAATTTAAACCTTCATACCATAATGGTTGTAATATGTGCATGCTGTATATTTCCACATATAAGATGACCTCTAAATCCCAAAATTCAACCTTAAAAATTGGGGGTCATCTTATACTACAACTCAAAAAAAAGAAACCTTGAATTCTGGGTGATGTTTGTTGATAGGCTAACCTCGGCCTCAGTTTGATAACTTATTCATGAAAAGAATCACATTATGAAGTAAGCTGATAACAAAACCATTTCTATCTTATATGTTACTGGCATAACTTCCTAATAAATTATCTATTTGAAGAATAATTTTGTATCCATGCAAGTTCAGCTGAGAAAATGTAAACATCAAGTTATGACTGCATTCACAGTGACCTTTATCTTTCACTAAATTTTCAATGATCATCATTTAATTACGGCAATATTTTGCAATTGCCAAAGTATAAGTAAATGACCATTAGTACACCAGGCTGTATTTTGCAATTGTCAAAGTATAAGTAAATGACCATTAGTACACCAGGCTGTATTTTGCAATTGTCAAAGTATAAGTAAATGACCATTAGTACACCAGGCTGTATTTTGCAATTGTCAAAGTATAAGTAAATGACCATTAGTACACCAGGCTGTTTGTAACTGTTTAGATATAGGATAAAGAAGAGGAAGAATCAATATACACAAGAGATCATGTGAAACAAAACAATGGTTTCCCTTTTAGAGGACACATAGGAAAAAAATGATATAGAATCAGTTTTGTTATTTTGAATATCTAAGGATACAGTAAGTAACATTTCCAATAACATCATCTTTATATAATCAATACGCAGTCATCTTATACTTATTTCATACAGTAAGTGTAACAAACATTATGTCAAAGAAGCAGTATTAAATCTAACACTGGAGAATTGATGAAAATTATTGTTATTAAACACTATAAAAATGCTGTTATGTTGGAAGGGAGGGCATAATGTAAATAAATCTAAATTCATGAGGGGGTGCTGAAAAATTGCCATACTAAAAGTGATCGAGCATTTACTGGGTGGGGGGGCACCGGGTTAGGGTGAGAACTTTTAAGCATACCTTCATTATAAGATGTAGCTCACCAAAACTTTAAACATTTTGATGATTTTCAATTATATAATCAAGGTAAGCAAATTTGAAAGAAAATTCTTTGGACTTTTTTTTTTTAATAATAATAAAAAAAAAAAAAAAAAAAAAAAAAAAAAATCACTAAGCAATAAAATCCTGAACAATGAGATCAAATTTTATTCATCAATACGATATTCTTAATTTTTTTTTCTTTTTGGCAAATACAAAAAGAAATTAAGTGAGTATAACTGAAAATAGTTCCAATCTAGATTCTTGAAGCCCACCACCTCTATTTTGATGAGGATATTGCAAAGTATTATTAAACAAAAGACGCTCATTTCAAAATCTTGTTACCAAAACAAAAAATCTTTGCTCTCAGTGGAACTATAAGATTTGAGATAGGCCTCTAGTTCTGGGAATGAGTTTTCGTTGATTTTGTTTAGCGGCATATCAACATCTCTATGGCTTATTTTGAACATAATTTTATAGCTTCAACTAAAGATGTATTGTTAGTCATTTTACTATAAATATGTATTGTTGGTATTTTTACTATAAAAAAGTATTTTCATAGTGTTTTATTTTTGTTTAGGGATCCACTACTTGCCCATAGCTGCGACCCTAACAGGTGCTACCACCGCAGAGTGGAGCTAGGAACAACAGCAATTAACAGGTGGTCAAAATCTCCACTCTTGATCAGAGGCTTTGCTGCTGGATGTAGTTTATCGTCATACCTAGAAGACCTGACAGAAAAGGGGTGTGCCCTCTCTCATTATATATATATATATATATTATATATATATATATATGAAAAGCATTTAATGATGGACATAGATCAAAATGGATTTCAATAAACCTAAAATCAAAATTATTTTTGATGTTCCATAAGATTAAAGACAAATTACTCCAAAATATTCTTTTTAAAATTAAATTTTTTAATAATTGAGGTTATTCTTCCAGCTTGAGAATTTCAATGCCCCCTTTACATTGCATTAGTGGTTCCCCCCACCCCTCCACATTTCCTTATACAACTAAAAATTACTTTAAACCTTTGCATCTCTGATTTCAGGCATTGGTTAATTTTGTTTGCTTTTAAATAGATATCTATAGTTTAAAATGAATTTTTAAAAATGAAAAAGCATTCTTGAAGATTTTGTTTTATCTTTAACTGAAAGCTAAATGATTAAATTTACTATTTCCAGTAAGCAAAATACACTGGTGTATTTTAAATAGAAATTATATAGATCGGAATCTCAATTTTTTTGCTCGCTTTCATAAAATCAATTACAAGCAGTCATTTTCTCACATTTGTAAACAAAATTTAATTATCGGTTTTAAAAATCTTCCAAAAAAGAAAATATATTTGCAACCTGTTATTTGAGGAAAATTAGCAAATTTAAAGTTAAACTAATCTGATATGAAACAAATATTACTTACTTATAGCATAAAAACATTATACAAGCATTTCTTAGCCACAGGTCCTGTTTTTCTTAGGTGTTGATTGATGTCATCCACATGCTAAAATGTGGACAGCTATGTATGGATGACCAGAATTGAATAAATTTATGAAATCTAAGTGAATGCATTTGTTTTAAAACTTGAAAATGTTGAGATGTAAACATGCAATGAATTGCAGACAAGCAAATTTCTCAGTAAAGGGAGGACAACACTTACAACACATGACCTTTTAATAATGTCATGTATAGACTACCATAAATAGAAAAATGGTAATGTTTAAACTAAAAAAAAAAAAAAAAATTATTTTAAAAAATATTGGAGGTAAATGACTAAGCTTTTCAATTTTTGATTTATAAACAGTTTCCACTTAATAACAACATCACCTAAAAGAAAGGAAATAATTCAGAATTTTAAATGATTTTTAAATTATAATTAAAAATAAATAAAAACTATCACAACAGAATCTTACTTTTTGATTTCACACTTGGTTGGTTGATTTCGTTTAGCAGCATATTAACATCTATGGGTTATTTAATGCCAAAATCTAAATATTTGGGCCACAATTTTATGGCTTCAACTACAGATAAAATGTATTGTTGGTTATATATATATATATAGCTTGTATTTCTATACTTTCATAATGTTTTGTTTAGGGGTTCACTATTTGCCCATAGTTGGGGCTCTAACAGGTACTACTACCCAAGGTCAGTGTGGACCTGGGAACATCAACAATTAAGAGATTTGAACTGAGGCACCAAATATTGCCAACATTAACCAGTAATGGTGAATAATAATAATAAAGGGGGGGGCTATCCAATGCCCCTTATATACCCCCGACCCACTTGCTGCATTCTCTTTATTGATTGTACTTATTACATACTGATTATCATTTTTTCCTATCTCAAACGTGTCATAAATGTATCTTAAATAGCAAATAGCAGAATCTTTTACACCAGACTGATGTTCTGCAATGGGTCAAAACACTTTGCATAGAGAAACAGCTCATTCACAAATCAACTGCACTCAGTAGGACATCTTGGGAGAACGGATGATAATAGATTGCCTGAGCAGCCGTTTCATGGAGAGCTCGCTTGAGGTAAGTTCCCCAGACACAAAACCAAGAACTGTTACAAAGATATTAAAGAAAACCCAAAAACTGTTGAAATTAGTGTCAACAACTGGAAAAAGAAGCAGAGAATAAGTCTGGTTGAACAAAGTTTCGTTTTGATGGTTGCAATTATTTTGAGGTCAAAAGGGTTGATTGATTTTCTACAGCTTGTCAACCCTTTGCATGTTCTTTAAAGCCAGAAATTATTTTTAGGTTGTAAGAATATGGTGCAGGGAGATAATAATGGTTTAGTGTTACAAGTCTTACTAATTAACCTATAGCTGCAGGGAGAAGAGGTGGATTCATACCTTTCCCAAGTTCATTTGCACATAGGCCAATATAACGAACCTAATGGAGATCGGAACTCTGCTTGATGATTAAAAATTCTGAGCCATTCAAATCTACAGCACCAGGTATTCCCACATTGTCACCCATCTATGTGACGACTTGGCTTGACAATGCTTATGTTCTAAGTTCACATGTGAATGTCCTTCCTACCTGCAGAGGACTTATGCCAGTTTTGTGATAAAATTTGCAGATCTGATTTGGTACATGAAAGTGCAGGAGGAGAAAGTCACTTTCAAGACTCCAAACGTCTCTAGCGTGTCACACATGTAAAGTTATAAAGGAGGAGCAAAGCAGCTTTGCAAAGTCATCTGCCAGTCCATGGCCACTCAGCTAAACATTGAAGAGATGGCCTTCTGTCAGGACGTGGCAGATTTTTTTTTTTTTTTTTTTTTTTAACGCAGGTTCACATTAAGAGGTAATTTGTGAATATAGGAGGGGGAAGATAACAGTTAACCCTAGCCTTGAACAGGTTAAGACTTTAGTGATCTGGGGGAAACATCCTCTTGGGAGTTTATTTCACAGAGCAGTAGTTTGTGGGAAGAAGCAGTTCAAGTGGGACTTCTCACTGATTGAATATAGAAGGAATGTGGGTGCTTTGCTACAATATAAGTGCCATGATGAGTCCTAGCCATGAAGGTTTGAACTGGCAGAACCAAGAAATGTAGTTCATCCAAACACTTTCCATAGAAGTAGCATTAGAGCAGCAAGAGGTTTGCCATATTCCACCTTTGAGAGAGAGGTTAGAGGGCAGAGAATAATTCTTCAACAAAGACTCTGAGACACTTTTGAACTATTAAGATTGGAAGGTGAGAACTGGGCAAGTCCCAACCAAATGTGGCAAAAGTACTCCATTTCTAGCACAATATGTCTCTTGTAAAAAGGTAGAGGATAGCAGGAGGAGTCAGGTACTTACTAGAGTGGTATAGGGTGCCAACCATTTTACCTGCATCCTTAGCAACGGGATTACATGTACAAATTCCACTTGAGGTCAGGTGTGAGTTTGAAGCCCAATACTATTTCAAAGCATGGTCACTCCCACAGGAAACATTCATCCATAGTGACTGGTGGTAGTTCAGGGTCCAATCAGCAATGATGGCTTACATCATTTTATTTTTATTTTATGTGCAGACCCTTCTGAAGTTCCAACAATTATGCACACAAAATTTCCTACAAGTGATGCCTCCTCACTTCTTTCTAGGCAAACTTAGAGTTAACTCTGCTGCTTACATCAAGGTCCTGGAAACAGTTAAGCCCCGGATAGACAGTGTATGCAATAAAAGGCCTTATGTATTTCTGCAAGACTCTGCACAATCACACAAGACTCAAGTAACACAGGAATGGATGGCTGAAAATTTTCACGATCATATAACCCCTAACATTTGGCCTACTAACTCCCCAGATCTCAAACCATTGGACTACTATATGTAGAGCATTGTTGAGAGAGAGGTCAATGAATACCTCCATAAAACCAAACATTCTTTGAAAGCCGCCATAGTTAGAGTAATGTCCAATATGAACCAGGGCCATTTTATTCAAGCATGTAGATGATTTCGATCTCACATAGAAGCAGTTATTGATGCTGCACGTGGCTTTATTGAAAATTAGAAAAAAAGATTCTATTTTTATGCTTATAACATTTTTTAATAATTGTTGTTATACATGTTTTTCCCTAAACATAAATCTGTCCTCAAATACCTTATGCACCATAGTTTCCATGGACGAGATAGATCAAAAATGCCTTCCAGCAGTTTGCCAATTACCAAGACTTGAGTTTTTATGATGAAACAAATTCAAAAGTAGATAATTGGCAACACCGTCTGTTCTAATGGTGCTCATCACGATGCATTTGAGTTGTAAAATTCTAATGTTTTTGTCTCAAAACAACAGTGATTCATTTCTTTCCAACCTGATAACAAGAATTATTCAGTCATTTCTACTAAGTGAACCAAAGAGATAATTATCACTTATTCTTGCAGAAATACCATCAGGCAGAAGCCAATTACATTGGAATGTCCTTGACAGGTGTTGTGAAATTGTGTGTAAATTCATTCAAGATTAGACCGATTTTAAAATTATAGTTGATCTTAACTCTGCAGAATAAAAATGAATCAGCTGTTCCTTGAGGATATCAAGTACTGATTGTAGAATTTTCTATGAAAATAACAATATATATGGCAGAATAAGACAGCAAAAGCAGATATCAACATTGTACAGTGAAAAGGTAGGATATGTGCATATAGATTCGATTGTTTAACAGCATATCAACTCTTTATGGGTCATTTAATGCCAAAATGTAATTTTCTTGGGAGCTTTGAAGTAATAAAGATGTTATTCTTCTTCCACAATTGAATACATAGTATATGATACTTAGCTTTTACACATATACATGTTTGTGTGATTACTAGAGGCGCGTGTTTTATGTTATAGTTTTGTTGAAGTTATATTTTGGAATACAGTTTGATTTCGTTAACAAATTGTAGAATATTATATAGATTAATGTTATGAAAATTCTTCCGTGTTGGTTGTTTGATTTTGTTTAGCAGCATATCTACCCCTGAGTTGATGCTGAAATTTAAATATTTTGAACACAATTTAATGGTCCTCATCTTTGTTGACATATATATAGTCCGAATAATGTAAATAATTTCCTCATCTCAGAAATATAGACAGATACAATTTAATGGTTTCAAGTAAATATGCATGAAAAATGTGTATTGTTGGTATTTTTTTTTTTATATAAAAATGTATTTTTATACTTTCATAATGTTTTGTTTTCCTGTAGGCACATAATTGCTGGGCTGTAGGTTGTATCCAGTAGAGGATAGCAGGAGGAGTCAGGTACTTACTAGAGTGGTATAGGGTGCCAACCATTTTACTTGCATACTTAGCAATGGGATTACATGTACAAATTCCATTAACTTTAGCGCCTTTTATATTCCATTGTATTATTGTGTGTCATTGTTTTCACTTGCTTAGGGATTTCATTTGTGGTATAGGATTTTATGTTTTGCCTTTTTTAGTTTTGCTTTTGGTGGTGCAAAGACTTTCCGCTATTTCCATTTTGTTTAATGAATCAAATAGATTTTTGGTTGCAATTTCATTCTTGTTTTTAGAGTCATTGTTTCATGTTTTTTATTGCTGTTTGTTTTCGTTCTTTAAGGATCTCTCTTGAGATCCTGGACAAATGGCAATTTTGCTGAGTGGGCCAATTGGAGATTTCTGGTAGCATCATGGGGGGATATTTTGATATCTTTAGAAGGGGTTCTGATAAGTAAATGGTTCTTTATTAGTTTCACTTTTATTGTTCAAATTAGGTCTAATTTCTTGAGAGAGGCTACTGACTAGTAATTGTTCTTTTACATTACTTTTGCTTTTATTGTTCAAATTGAGTTTAAGTTCCTGTATGAATTTGGGCCAATCATTTGGACCTAGTTGCATCAATTTTTTTTTTTGTGATTTGTGAGTAGATAATGTCTTTTATATAACCTGCCGTGGTTTTGCATGCTTCCTGATAGACGATTTGTCATGTGGTCTGGATCTTGTTGACTTTATTTGCCACACACACTTTTTCCCTGGCAGGCATCACCATGATGACCAAACTTTTGACAGTTATAACATTGGAAAGGGTTTGGGATATAACATTCAACCTTCTCGATGTTATGGCTTATTCTGATCTCTTTTAGAATTGTAGGCATATCAAATGTTAATACAGACATGTTTGTTTGTATTAGCTCTCCCTATTGTTTAATGCCGACTCTTCTTACATTGACGATTCCTTGTTTTATTGGTTTTTTTTTAAATTCTTCCATGGAGCGATGGGACAGCTCTCTGCTTATCACTCTCCTTGATGTGTTCAATATTTTGTTGGGGTAGGCCTTGATTTTTACATCATGGAATTTTTGAATCTTCAGAAGTGTCTGCATTTTTTTCTTTTTTTAACAAGTATTGCTCCATCTTTTTGGCTTTTAACATTCTTTGACATTACTTTGGAAGATATGACATATATATATATATATATATATATATAAAAAAAACAGACAGTTTTGTAAGTCAAGTCTCCTCCTCTGATTCCAAAATTATAAACCTTGTGAATGATATTCTCTCTTCATCCGATTCTATTTGTGTGTGCAGACTCTTGGGAGTTTTTTGAGAATTAGTCATACAAGTATTATTTGGAGCTCATGGAACCCCACACAGGGATAGACCAATGGGAGAAACCCATTCGTCTTGGACTATCAGGGCTACCCAGTCAGCATGCTCACACTGGGGAAGGAAACAGTTTTAAAAATCCTCGAGCTTTGACACCCAAAATTACTACTAATCCAGAGATATTGAGTTATCATTGTTTCTTCTTCAGCATGATTGACCCCAAAGCCACAGGCTTCTGATTTGGGAGAAATCAAACAAAGATTTGACATCTAAACCCAAATCCTGAGGCCTTCAACCACCAGGATCCTGTGCCCAGACACTACAGGTTGCCACACACAGTAAACAGGTGGCCTCATTGAGGGGTTTTAACCCCCTGCAGAGGTGCATATTCTAAAGCCCCTGTTTACAGGGCAGATGTCCATATAGAGTAACCACTTACAGGTCTCATGGGTGCCAAGTAGTAAGATATATTTTAGGAATAAAAAAAATTTTAAAATTTAAAAAAATACATAAACAGATTATCCTCATCTAAATTATTTTTTTTAAATTAACATTGTGTGCAGAAATATTGACCTTGTAGATATTTCTAAGTATTTGAGTAACTTAGATTTTACAAGTAGAAAACTGAGCACTACAGAATTTTTTATGGTTAGAATCTTCCTACTGGATCAAATTCCTTAACCAGTTATGCATTATTATTATCATTATCAAACTGCAACAAGTTCTGATACAAAAATGCAATCTCAGATATTAGCAGAAGAGTAAACAAAGTAGATTGATTGATTCACTTTTTCTTTTTTTTTTTACAGGTTATTTACAGCCAGAAAATATTTTTTTCAAATATTAAAATTTTTTTTTTTTTTTGGAGATAATTATTTAGTAACACAAGTCTTGCTAATTAACTCTTAGCTGAGAGGAGAAAAGGGTCGATTCATACCTAATCAGAATTTGATGAACAAGAAATTATGTGGATATAAAATTGGGGATGGATTTTATATTACAATGAATCTATAAACTGATCCCTCACTTTGTGGCCACGGTAGTTTCTATACACTTATATTCCAGAAAATGCAAATAAATGTAAGAGACATGCCTGTGTAGCTAATCAGTATTTTATTGATTGGTTCATGAAGGTTATTTAAAGCCAGAAAGTTTTTTTTTTTTTTTTTTAAGGATTTAGTGATACAAGTCTTACTAAGTAATCCACAGCTGGGTGGAGGAGAGAGGAGAGGTATTCATACCTTACCCAAGGATATTTGCACATGTGAATATAATGAATCCAACTGGAATTGGAATTCTGATCTCCAATTAACAATTTCAAGCTATTATCCATTCTACCACTGCACATCCAAGCTTACAGCACCTGGTATTCCAAAGTGGTCACCCATTTAACTACTGACTTAGCTCAACATTGCTTCACTTCAGTGATCATATGGGAAACAGTGTTTCAATATAATGACTGTAAGCCTCCCCAGGGTTGAGCATTTAAAGTTGAAAAGAACTCTTAGGAAAATCTATGTAAACTCATTCCCAGAAGATATTCAGCCTAAGCTTGTATGTAACATCTGTAGGAAGGTTGTCCTAACTACTGGGATTTACTAGTCGTCGAAGATCACATGAAATTTGACAATCTAATGCGGGTGTAAGTAAACCAAGTAGAAAGAAAAAAAATCTTGATTTGGAAGAATAAAATACACATGAAATAAGAAATTAGAATTCATTTGAAACTATAAAATTAACAATAGCTATTAAATCCACTTACATTTGTTTGACATTGGATACTAAACAAGAAACTTCTTACATACAGAAAGGAAATCAATTCCTTTATGAATGCAAAAATTGATACTTTTAGAATATCATTTGAGCACAATTTGAGAGTACAACAAGTCGTGAATGAAATTGGGAGATCATTTTGGATGTCTGTTAAAAAATGATCAGTTGAAAGGACAGACAGGACAGTCCGTTCAAATTCCTTCCTCTAATTTATTGTATACGAAAGTATAGGTACATCCACAAAAATAGAAATAAAATACCTAAGGTTTAAAATGAAATTTTATAAATGAAAAATCTTTCTGAAAGCTATTATTTTAGTTTTAATTTCAAGCTAACAGATTAAATTTAATATTTCCAATAAGCAAAATATTTTGCTGTATTTCAAAATTAATTTAAACTGACTGGAAGGAGTTTTTCTGTGCTAAAAAAGCTGATTAACTTTTTCTTTTTTTTAGGTATCTTTCATCACTATGTAATTCTCTCTATTAAAAATCTTCCAAAAATAAAACATACTTTCCTGAAATTATTTGAGGAATATTAGCTGATTTAAAGTATAATTAATCTGATTTGAAACAAATATTATTTATTTATAGTACAAAATATCATGGAAATGTATTTTTTAACCCTACACTAGGCATGTTAATGTATTTGACAGGTGATGATAGGTCTAATGTTGTTCTACGGTGACTTTATCTGTAAAATATAATTGAAGCAAATGACATGAGCACCTTTTTCTTTTTTTTTTTTAATTTTATAGTACTCAGTAAACTTTAAAATTTAGGAAAATATTCTCTGTAATCTAATGTTTTATTGAATTTCAGAAATTTTGGCTTTAAATTTAATATAGTCATCTCTTATTTTTGATAATGTTGTGTACGGTTGACCATACTGACAAAAACAGTACATTTATACACTAATAAAAACAAAATTATTTTAAAAATATTGGCATTTGACGATTTGTATTAAGCTTTTCCATTTATGATTACTGAATATAGTTTTCACTTAATAGAACCAAAACCTAATAACCTTTTCTAATTAAAATTATTAAAATGTGAAAACAATTGTAAAAATTTATTCATCCAAAAGATGTTTCTCTTAAGACAATAATGTCCTTAATATATCATTTATAAAAGCAATTAAAAGCTTTTCTAATTAAATAATTAGATAGCTTTATATTTTCATTTTCCAGTAAATGGGGTTTCTGTTTGACAAAAACAAATTGATGATTTAAATTCTCCAAGGAGTCCCGTTTTAACTAATATAAATATGAAAAGGGTGGAATTTTAATTTCTCAATTTTATAAAATAAACTGATAACAAATGTAAACAAAAAAAAAAAAAAAAAAAAAAAAATATATATATATATATATATATATATATATATATATATACACACACACACACCAAGATTTTCTAAAAATTTCAAAAATAATTTAATTCATTTGTGAATAAGTCGTGAAAATTTCATTAAATTCAACATTTGATTTTTGCAAGAATTTCTAAAACAATGTTTTTTTTACTACAAAAAAGAATCCCTAATACTAATCTTTGGCCCACTGCTGATGCAAGACAAGATTTTTAACCAAAATTTTGAACATGCTAAAAAGGATTAAAAAAAATTAAAAAAAAAAAAAAAAAAAAAAATACTTAGGTCTTTCCGCTTAATAATAAACATTTTGATAAGACTGTGACATTAAAACAGTTTAATACTTGCTTTAAGTTATTTTTACTTTATGACTAGATATTCTTTTGCAATTAAAATTTCAAAGAATGTAATTTAAACTATTACATTTTACAATTTTTATAAAACCGTGATTATTGCTGTAAATTTATTTTATGCCCTGCTATTAAGACCGACATCATATTTTGGTTGTTATATTTACAATGTTTCAGTAATTGCATCCTCTGGCCTTCTTCAGATATTTATCTTTATATTCAGTACTCTTTTTGAATTTCAAACTGAACCCTTTACTCAAGGCCACGAGTATAAATTGTTCTCATTCAATTTTCCACACGTAGGAGGCATATTTTTGTATGGGTTAACACACACAGGTCTTAGACACTTTTGTGTCAATTGTCGTTTCTTCTACTGAAATGGAGTGAGTGACTTTTCAGGGACTGAACTCATAACCAGCAGGGAAACCAAAGCTTTAATTGGTTCCCTAGCAATTACAAGTTCAATCCCTGCAGCTAGCAATGCTGAATAAGCACATACTCTCATTCAGTGCAAACAAGCAAACAATAAGACAGGTGAGTATTATAAAATATCGTAAAGCATAGGAAAATGAAAGTAGATCAATTTACCCCTATAGATTGAATAATGGATATAACAGTCAAAACTTGAGTATAACAATGTTAGTCTGAATAGTAAAGCAGATTATTATTATAAATAATAATAATACTAATAATAAAAAAAACAACTACTACTACTAATAATAATTCCCATTGAAAATTTGTTGGAATACGTGATGTTTTTTTTAACTACCTAGAGGAAATGAACAATTTGCAATTTGGGGGTTATGTTTGCAAAATATGAAAAGTTTATATATCATCTGTACTAAATTATGAATTAAAAAAAAAAAAAAAAAGCTAAAAAGGTTCCCAGTGTAATCCAAACCTCCAATTTTGACCAAATGACCAACTATCAGTTTTCCTCTTTCTGAGGAAGGGCTTCTTGGACAGACCAAGAATTTTTCAGCACATCCTTGTATATGAGATAACAAATTTTATACATATTGCATATTCATTAATTTCCACAATATCCTGTTGAGGAAAATTAATTTTCAAGGTAGAATTTTATCTATAATCTAACATAAAATAAAAAAAAAAAAAAAAAGCATAATGGTGTATAAACAAAAACATCTTTACACTTTTTACACTTCTCAACACTGAAGATAAATGTAGATTACAAGAATAATTTCAAATGTGTGAACACAAACAATGCAGATTAACCCATTTGGTATAGTAGTAGCAGTACATGTCACAATGAAAGGCAAAACAAATTATTTATCATTGTAGAATTATGAAAATTCTTTTTAAGATTTAAAACCAAGGGCAAAAAGGCTAAAAGGTAACTAAAGGGTATAAAAGAAAAAAAAAGAAAGAGGGAGTAATTATTTTTATTTTATCAAAGCAAATTTCAATATTAAAATAGTGCTTTCCATTTTAAAATTACTTGTATAAGCAAGTAATTCTCCTCACATTAGTCATATAGTAAATTTATTACAATAATGATAAATGAATCAACTTTTACATCAGAATTTGTGCTTTTAAACTTCAAAGTAATAGTTTATAAATAATTTCCACAATGTACTTTTGAAATGCACATTTCC
Source organism: Acanthosepion esculentum (assembly GCA_964036315.1). NCBI lineage: Eukaryota > Metazoa > Mollusca > Cephalopoda > Sepiida > Sepiidae > Acanthosepion > Acanthosepion esculentum. The sequence goes on along the minus strand of OZ038515.1, from coordinate 37,581,877 downwards.
TTCATATTAAGAAACAATGGTGCCAAGGTAAATTTGGAAGTGAATAAAAAAGAAATTATATATATATATATATATATATATATATATATAAAATTTTATTTAATAAAAGTGGAGAGGGAAGAGGTTGACTACTTCATAATCAAAAGGAAAAATTCAGATGCATACATTTTACAAATAAATCAATAATAAAAACCCAGTGGACAAAATCACAATTTCTCATCCAAAAAGTGCACAAAATCCAACTTCTCCTACAAGATTAATTAATAAGGTTAGGTGTAGAAGTCCATTCAGTTGTTATCATACAAAGATAACATACACATCTATTCGTTATCATGAATTCATTTCAAAGGATAATACATGGATGCATAAATGTAGGTACCTCAACAGAAACAAAATATCTAAAGTTTAAAAGGGATTTTTAAAAATGAAAAATCTTTCTTGAAGCTTTTATTTTAGTTTTAATTTAAAAGATTAATTTCAAGCTAATAGATTAAATTTAATATTTTCAATATATATATTGATGTATTTCAAAACTAATTTAAAATGTCTGGAAAGAGTTTTTAATAAAAAAAAAATGAGAGAGAGATCGCTGATTTTAGCCATCTGTCAGCACAATGTAATTCTATTAAAAAGACAAAAATCAAAAATATTCGAAAATATACTTTTCTGAAACTTTGAGGAATATTAATGGATTAAAGTTTAATCCGATTTGAAACATTATTTTAGTTTAGAAAGTAACAGAAATGCATTTCTTAAGACAGAGAGGTGGTTATTTAAGGTGCTGACTGACAGATGGAAGCTTCTCTAATTTTTTTTTCTATGGTTGAAATATCTGTAAAAATGACTTTAGAAATATAATGCATTTTTTTTTAAAATTAATTTTTAACTACCCAGTAATCTTAAAAATTTAGGAAAATACTAAAATATTCTCTGTAATTTAATGTTTTATTTGACTTTAAATTTACTATAGATATTGCTCTTATTTTCTGATAAGGTTGTATATGGACATCCACATTTACAAAAATCAGTACACACACACAATTTTTAAAATATTGATTGGGGGGGGGGGAATCGCTGAATTGTAATAAGCTTTTCCATTTATGATTAGTAATTTAAAAAAAAAAAAATAAAATACTCTAATTAAAATAGAAAAACAAACAATTCATGCAAAAATTGATTATTCACCAAAATTTTTTCTATAATAAATCTTGTTCATAAAAGTAATTAAGAGCTTTTCTAATTAAATAATTAGAATATTTTATTACTTTTTTTTTTTTTTTTACAATTCAGAGTAGTTTTTCAGTAAACTGGATGTCCAGTTTTATATATATATATAAAAATTCCTCGGAGAATTTAAGTCTCTCTTTTATGTGTTTAATATAAATAGTAACCAGGACAAAAGTTATTTCCTTGAAATTGCATACAATTAAATGTATTGGACAGATGTAAAAAAAAAAAAAATAAAATAAAAAAAAAAACAACTTTTTTACCATGATTCTCTAAAAACGATACCTTGCTAAAATAATTTCATTCATTTGTGAATACATTTTGAAAGTTTCATTAAAATTACTATTTACAATTATTTGATTTTTGCAAAAAGTTCCAAATCAATGTTTTTTACCACAAAAACAAAAAAAAAACAAAAAAAAAAACAAAACACACAAACACTAACATTTCCTATACTAATTTTTCAACCCTTTGTGTTTATTGTCAATTTGACATTGGAGTATATATATATATATATATATATATATATATATATATATATATATATATATATATATATATATATATAAATAAATAAATAAAAGTTAGCTGAATTTTCACAGTAAAATTTGTTTCTTTTTATAAACAAGACTTAATTATGAGGATGGGATTTTTGTCCAGCTACCTCTACAAATATATAACTCCATGTAGATTTTGAGCAAGTAAAATAATTGCTTGAAGGAGGGGATCTTAACTCGCCATAACTTTTATGGTGATTTTCTAAGCATAGCTGATATGTTGCACAAGGCTGCAAGCATAGAGCACCCAGTAAGGACTGAACTCACTATTTAGTCATAATTGATCTAACAAGACAGACTTGCTAACCATTACACGTTGGAGTACCCAAAAGTAATTTACTAAGCAAAGGCCAAAAGTGTGGAGCACCCAGTGAGGGTCAAACTCGCTACTCAGTCATGATTGATCTAGTGAGACAAGCTTGTTGACCATTACACAATGTCAAAGTTCCCAAATCATAATTTATGAATTTATACAAGATCCCTCAAAATTAAAACCTCTCATCTAGATTATATTCATTAAGACAACAAAGTCAAACTTTGGAGGATTATTCTGATTAGTTACCAGAGGCTGAGAAATTATCTACTCAAATACTTAAGATTAAATAGTTAATTATTTTGAAGACAACAATTAACGAAACTGGTCAAACAATTTCTACACAAAAATTCTCAACACTCCTTTTGCAGTTGCAAAACTTGCAATTAGGTTACAAGGTTAATTACATTATGAAAATAATAAAAATTTGGATTTCGTTACCAAGTCTTTTTAAAAAGTAGTGATAGCAGTTGTAGCAAGAGAAAAACATTTACACTTCATAACAAAATGCCTAGAGAATTTCCTATTAACATCACCAGACTTATTTTAAATGGGCATCATTCTATAAGAAATAAAAAATAAGTTGAAAGGCATTTTGTCTACATCTATATTTCTGAGAAAGTGTACATTTTGTATATATTTGATTGAATTTAATATTAAATTCAATCAAGAGTTGATATTTATTTCCTTAGAACAGAACAGAAGAGAGACTTTCTTGGGGAATTTCTGGGATGAGATATTATTTACACTATATAAATAGTGTAAATAATATCATCATCAGATTATTGACATCTTTGTTTTTTTCACGATGTTTCAGCCACTTTTACCCCTCAGTATTCATCAGGTGCATATTGAGCTGGAGAACCTACAGGGCATTCTGAACTGAACCCTTTATTTAATCTATGGGGATAGACCGTTCTCATTCCACTGCTCATGTCTAAGTATATGGCCATATCACATTGAAACACTGGTTCCTGTATGATCACTAGAACTAGATAAAACAGATGTTCCAGTTTCCTTTTGCATTTATAAAAGGATGTTAGTCAAGCTAATCAAGAATAAGTGTAAATATAGAGATAAAAATTGATTGCTTAATTTGTTTTCTACAGCTTATCAACACTTTGTAGGTTACTTAAAACTAGAAAATAATTTTAGATTTTAAGAATTTGGAGATAATGATTTAGTGATACAATTCTTACTAATTAACCCATAGCTGGAGGAGGAGAAGAGATGGATTCATACCTTTCCCAAAAATTGAGTAAATATACCGAACACAACAGGAATTGGAACACAGCTCTCCAATTAACAATTCGGAGCCATTACCCATTGCACCACCCACACATCCAAGCTTACAGCACCTGGTATTCCCAGATGGTTTCCCATCTAAGTACTGACCAGGCTTGATGTTGCTTAACTTTGGTGATCATTCAGGAAACTGCATTTCAATGTGATATGGCTGTAAGCCAATCCACCCACACAGCCAAGCTTACAGCACCTGGTATTCCCAAGTGGTCACTATCTTGGTACTGGTGTTTCAACATGTAGCCGTAAGCCTAGATATAAAAAGGACATAGGTTTTCCCCAGTCTCCAATGTTAAATATTTTACTTTAAAAAAAAAAAAATAAATAAATAAATAAAAATACCATTTTATAATATTCTTAGAAATTGTTTTTTTTAATGTGTATATGTATCAGTAGATAATATTTTCAGTATTAACACAGAAATTATTAACATAGAAAGATGCCTAAAAATCTCAAACAGTAATCTCAAATGAGTAGAGTGGAGTGGGGGGGGGCGAAGACATTCAAACTGAAGACATTCCAAATTTTGTTTGAACAGTTGAGCACTTCCTTCGAGTACCTCAATGGTACTAATGTTTATTTTCTGGATCAAAAACCCTAATCCTTGCAATTTTCAGAAGTTTCTCCATCCCCCACCTCTTTTCTTGCAGATTTTAGAGCTGAAGAAGGCTGAGGAATGGATCAGCAAAAAAAAAAAAAAAGCATTAAGAACAGAAAAAAAATTATCCCTGATCTCTCAACAAAATTTCACAGAGCTATAATCAATTCACATCATGTTTTCTTGGATTATAAAAATAAAATTAAAAAGGAGCTTGATGTCTTAAATGTTAACCTGTATTTCCGGATATAAAAAAAAAAAAAAAAAAAAAAAAAAAAAAAAGCAGCAAGAAAATTACACAGCACTTATTTCAATTAACCACATTACTTAGAACAATTACTTTACTACTCAGAAAAAAAGAAAAAAAACGGGGGTTTGAGTTGGCAATAATGTAAGTGACAGACATGAAAAGGCACTGTTGATTATTTATGGCTAATTTGTTTAAGTATTGCACCGACTATTGTTGGCATCACACTGCAATAATTGTAAGTAAAATGATGCACTAAAAATATAAGTAAGCAAGTAATCATTTTAAGTTCTCAGAATATCAGTGCCTTTACAAAAAATCTTTCTAGTATTTAGTAGAATCTATATCTGATAGCTTCATTTTTCATATCTGAAAAATTTCTAAATGCAACACTTACATTGATTAACGTGTTACTTAAAATGATTATTTCACTACTTAGGTGAATACGGTAATAATATAAGTGACAGATGGCTATAAAAAGGTACTATTGATCATTTACAGGTAATTTGCTTAAATAATGCACCGATTTGTTTGTATCAGGTGGCAACAATTGTAAGTAAAATGATACAGAAAAGTATCTGAATATTGGTGCCTTAAAAAGGCTGCTTGAAGTCTTAATGATTGTATTTTGCAATAACTTCCTCATCATGTGAACCAGTACTTTTGGATATATATATATATATATATATATATATGATAGTTGTATATTTAGGCAGCAATCCTTCTTTTATGCAAGTTTCATTAAAAACGACAGACAAGGTACTACGGTTAAGTTTTTTATTTAATTTTTCTTGTGTACAAACAAGAGCTTTCTTTGCTGGACAAAGGGTGTGTAAGAACTGTCCAAATGTTTTACTTTTCCGAGCGCTTTCGGCTATACCTTTAGCCATTATCAAGGATGATTTCATTTTTCAGCTTAATTGAGTGTGTGCATTATGTGTATGTCTTAGTGTGTAGTAGTGGCGTTTTAATTTCCAAATACGGTTAGCACGTTGTGGCTTTGTTCATAGTTAATATTGTTAAGGGTAGGCTTTTTCATTATTTTTAACCTTTTTTTACAGGTGGAAGCAATTATATTTGTGTTTTCTACTAGTATATTTCTAATGGAGTCTGGTAAATTTTTGTGTGTGTTTAAATGGGTTCTAATGGAGCTGTGAAAGCTTTTTAATGAAACTTTATATAAGTTTATGCTGTAGTAGCTGTATTTAATGCTAAGGTGCCCATAAAAAAACAAGCCCTGTCCATGGGAAATTTTTGCATTCAATTTTTTTTTTTTTTTTTTCTTTTAATTAATAATGAAAAATGATAGGTTTTTCTTAATAGAAAAGGTGATCAAATGGACTTTTCAAGAAAAAAACAATTTGACTAGAGCCCTATGTAAATAGTTTCAAAGAAAAGAGGTGGAGGAATTTCAACAAATGTTACAAGTTTATTTCAATCTTGCAACATTTATATCTACTGGAAATGAAATAAACATCGTATGTAAATACACACACACACACATTCCATGGCAATAATCCATTTCATTTCAAAACAATACTTAAGACTGGGCCTTTAAAAAAACGAAAGAAAACTACATGTCAAAAAGTCAGATCAGTTTGGCAGATTCATATTGTAAACACGTAATAAAAAATAGAAAAATTAACGTTTTCCTATTCTGAAAGATTGTCTGAGTAGAGGAAGTATTTCTGAATGCTAGGCAACAAAATTTAATCGTGGAAAAATTTTTAACTATAAGAAATTACTGATCAATATTCATGTCGGAAAGTAAAGGATCATTTTGAGATTTAGCATATTTTTTTGTTTCAATAGTTATTTTGATTTTATACTAAAAAAGATTTATATTTTTATACAGTAATACAACAATCTTGTTCTTTCCACAAAATATTCTAAACTAATAATGTTGTATGGTTTGATTTCTTTTTTGAAAATGTTCCACTGCTATGTATCATTGGTAATAATTCGTCATCATAATTTGTTATTTATCAATAACAAATCATTTTAAAGCTTTTTGTTTATTTTTATCAATTTTTTCAAAAGATTTTACATTATTACTTTTTACAAATGAAAAAAAGCAAATTTTGAAAATTATAAAAAAATTGCCACAATGCTCTTCGTCATTGCCAAAGTGCCCTCATTTTCAAAGGGTCCACCAAGGCAATTTTTGCCTGCCCTTATCTTAGGCTAAACTCATCCCTATATATTATATTATATGTGTGTGTGTATATATATATATATATATATATATATAGACATACATACACAAGTGTGGGATTGGTATATACGGAGTAAATTCCAATAAGCAACAATTATTATTCTTTAAAGAGTGCTCAATACAGAGTAGAGCAGATATAATCATTTATTTAAATATTATAACAAATATGTTATGTTATAATATTTAAATAAATAAATGATTATATATATATATATAAAAATGGGTGGACGGAGTGAGAGAGATGAGAAGAAGAATTGTTAGAATTCTTATTTATAGATGCGAATCTCGGCAAACCAAGGAACTAGCCGAGATGACCTTTACATGTGTTTCGCTATAGACATAACAATGGATCAGATTGATTCATAATAACATGACTCAATCTCACAAATGTTTGAACAAGTGATTTCATTGCACAAGTGGTTGAAATTTATGACACACATACATATTCTGAAAGATCCCAAAGTCTGTTCTTAGGATTCATATGTAGATTGTGAATTTTAAGTGTTTTTTTTTCCTTAAAAGTGAATACGAGAGAAAATGAGGACTGGAGAGGGAAAAAACTATACAAAAAAAAAGAAAAAAAAAAGAAAGAGTGCCATTTATGGAGATGGTGCCATAGCTGAGTGTAGTGTTTGTAAGTGGTTCACTAGGTTCAGAAGTTAAAATCTTGACTGAAAACATTCCAAGACCAAAACAAAATGACCAAAACAAAATGCTGATTGTTAATATGAACTTTAGCAGGAAATTTTTCCCCTACACAGTATGGGAATGCTAGATAAAAAAGCAATTGCTTCATCCATTCTTGTATTCAGAACTTGCCTAGGTTCATGAACAAGCTAAAGATCTAGATATTTAAATCCAGAGTTCAACTTTGAAGAATTTAAGGTATCAGAGTATCAAAATTGACACAGTAAAATTAACATGCAACAAAGAAATGCAATTACAAAATAGGATATCTGGCTACAGCTGAGGTGAACAAAAACAGAGTTGAGTTAAAGGGAGATAACTGATACTGAGACATCCGGAAGAGGTATGGCATGTGGAACGAGAACAATCTACTCCAGTAGACAAAATAAAGGGTTCATTTCAAAATTCCAATCACTTGAGAAAGGCCAGAGCATACAATGGCCAAAAGGTCATGAATATGGCAACAAAGTTGAGGACAACAGTTCAAACAAATGTAAAAAACTAGAATACCTCATCTCAGAAATGTAGACAGAAATTCACAGAGAAATTAAAAGAAGTCCCTAAATTTATTCACTTGAATTTATATTTTCATTTTAGAGAAAGAACTGAAATGAACAAAAGAGAAAATAAACATTTATATCTGAATAACTTAAAAATGAGCAAGTTGGTTCAAATTCCATTAATATCTACCTCAATTAGTTTGCAAGCCTCCAGATTTCCTTGTGTTTATATAACCAATTTTTTTTTTCTTTTTACCCAATTCACCCCAAGCAAGGCAATAATGCCACTAAGATGCAAGGGGCTACTGAGAGGGAAAGAGAATGAGAAGACTCTAGAAGGAAACCCAATCCTAAACAGCAAACATTAATCTGGCAAAGCAGTTATTGGTATGAAAAGTGAGATTGTCTAACAAAGTTCAAATTCCAACTGAACTGTCTCACACAAAATGAATAGTATGAATCTATCACTTCTCTTCCCAGCTCGTAGTTAATAGCAGCACAGGCAATCATTTCTAACTTTGGTTGCCAACCAGTTTAGGAGAAGGACAATTCTGAATTCAAAACTGGTTGGGTATGGGGTGAGAAACTCCATCCCTCTAAAAACCTACTTGCTATGGAAACCACAGCATCAGCACTGCACACAATGAGGTTGTGGCCCCATATTCCACAAAGAATTTAGATTTTAGTATTAGTTTAAAAACATTGTTTATGTTGTGATATTAAAACACCTTTTATTAAAAAGTTATTCAGAGCTTATTTTCTGAATTTATTAGATGTGTTTGTATAAATATCATATTTTACGATTTAGGAAATATATTTATACAAAACAAGGGGACCACTATGGGTTCACTTATCACCTCAATATTCAGAATTTCACATCAAATTTAGAAAAAAAAAAAAAAAAAAAAAAAAAAAAAAAAGACTCCAAACCAATAATTTATACCCATTAACTAGATTATATATTAAATAAAAATATAGACAAAGTTAGAAATCTAAGAGTAGTTTTTGAAAATAATTCAATTCTAAAATTCACACATGAATTTAACATTAATTAGTAAAGCCATCACATTTTTAGACATTTTAATTCGAACAGCAATAACTTTAGAATATATATATATATATATATATCTATCACATTTACAGAAAAAATTCACAACTATCAATTACATTTTTTTTTTTTTTTTAAACAATTCAACCTTTATGATGAGATTAAAAGTACTTCGGAAAATAAAAGAAATAAGAAAAACTACAGCATCTTCCTTAATGAATTTCATAACAAAATTAGAAATTGAGCCATGAATTTGAGAGGATTAAATTAAAAATAGACATGTTTAGACTATTCAACCAAACATGCTTGAATGAAGATATATATATATATATATATATACACACATTTCAGATGTATCAAGAGTGGTCTTCAGTGATGCACTGTCTTCATTGCCAATTTTGGGTTTTGCATCATATCAGCTCAAACAGCAACCCTGACAAAAAAACTTGTATTATTCTTAACAGCAAATGCCCATATAAGATATAAAATGGGCCATCATAAGTCCCAAACATATAGATATGAAAAAGAAATTCATGGGAAAAGAAATTTTTTATATAGCAGAACAATGTTAAGAAAATGACTGTGGAAAAATGTTATTGTATGATGAGTTTCATTCTTTAGAACTTCAGACTAAAGTGATGGTTACAGGGATGCAACCACACATGTGCAAAAACGAGAGGGGGGCGGGCACTGAAATTTTAAGCTTTTAGATATTTTTTTTAAAATATATGTTTAGGTATATAATTTAGCCAATTTCATTTAGCTTCTTTTTGTATATGCTTTTATCACTTTTCATATAAATGTGAGATATATAACAAGTGACCAAAAAAAAAAAAAAAAAAAAAAAAAAAAAAAAAATGTTTAAAAATGTAGCACCTATTCTTTTGTGTGCAAGTTTACTCACAACATAAATATCAATTTAGTCCGATGAAGTCATAAAGGGCAAAATGTGTCACATGAAAAAATTTTCTACCTTGTTAAAAAGAAACTAATCAAAATACACAAAAATAATATAAGTAGTAATAAAGAATCCTGTTGAAACTAATTACAAAATATATATGAAATTTTATATCATCTATTGACAAAAAAAAAAAAAAAGTTTCAATTTGAGATGTTTCCTATAATGATAATGAAAATTCAAACTTATAAACTGGGTACACAATTAACACATTATCTCGTAGATTAATGTGCCATTTATATGAAAATAGGTCTATTGTATATAAACACAAAGAAAAATCCAACTAATACTTATAAATAATATGAAAACAATATAAATTTTGAAAAACAATTACAAATATTTGAAGCCGTAACTATAAATAGAAAAACTAGCATTAATAAAATTTCAATGAACTACCATTAAAAATATCTAATAAAAAAAAAAATAAAAAAAAGCAAACCAAGATTGGTAGTTCCCTAATTCATTAAATGCACCAGAAAATTCTCAAGTCACTTGCAGACCATAGAATAGCCACAATGACAAAAATTCTATCATCTGCAGTTGACAGTACATGAAGATGTTAACTAGTTTAATTTGCCATTATTGATTGATGACCAATAATTCCATTTAGAACAGATCCTAAATAAAAATTAATGTTACAACTAAAAAAATACTGCAACTTAATTAAATCTGTTCCTAAAAAATTCCTGGTCATCCTTTTAAGTAAAGAATTTTAACAAAACTTGAACTACACATTAAAATGAACAAGAATAAAAAATTTAAGAGGCATTTCATCATAAAACAGGTATTTTGCTTGATGATAGATTTAGGTAAGACAATAGCCTATTATTAAAATAAACTGACAACTTGCCACATTAAGAGCCGAAGCTAGTTCTTTTGCAAGGTCTATAAAAAAAAAAAAATTTTTTTTAATGGCGGATTTGGTCTCAATTAAAAAAAAAAAAAAAAAAAAAATCAATTTAAATAATTGTTTATTATTTAAAGATTACTATCATAAACATTTTAAACATTGAATTTAAATATATGAAACTAGATTTTACAAAAGATTTCAAGTATCAACAGTTTTGATTTTTTTGTGGGATGGAAAATGATTTTTATTGCAATAATAAACACAGACATAACATTAAGTAATTTTGTGAGGACTTATATTGTCCCTGTGGTCATTGTTCATACTACAAATGTAAAGATAAAATAATTTTCTGGTGAACAAAAAAAAATATAAAAATAAAAAACCTCAGATTTTGTAAAGTTTCAGCTCATATTCATTTTATAGAGTGAAAGTAAAAAAAGGCCATATCATGTTGAAACACTAGTTCTCACTTGATCACCGAAGTACCATAGTTAAGCAACATCAAACCTGCTTAGTACTTAGATGGGTGACCACTTAGGAAGACAAAATGCAGAAATGTTGGATGTGTGAGTGGAGTAATGGATGGTAGCTCAGAACGAGAAATCAGAGTGCCAAGTTCTTGCCAGCTCTTTCAAGATGTTCCAAGCCAACATGATAGAGAAGGGCCCATCAAGCTGCAGGATGACACCAAAATGACAGAGGTGAGTCATGTGAGTGCACATTCTGTTGTAAGCAGAGAGTGTTTGGAGAGAAAAAAAAAAAAAAAAAAAAAAATTAAAAAAGCCTAAACTGACTGACCCCAGGTAAGGGTCTAGATTATCAGGCTAGCATTGTACATTGATCCACTTACTAAAAAATTGAAGGTTATCACTTTTAAAAAAACTCATATGTTCAAACGTGTCCTGGGACCCCATTAATTACAAAAGATTTGGTGGCCATAGGTCTAACCATCATTGGGTTATGTGATAACAAAGACACTGGGTAAATTATAATAAAATTCAATTAAGGTAATTTTTTCTGACATGACATTTTGAACTTGGGTTAGAGACAAAACAAACATTGCCAGATTGGAGGAGAAAAAAAGGGGGGGTCACAGGTGCCAGTTACCAAAGTGTGATCCAAAATGGTATAATTGGAATTTTTACTTTAAGTTCACTATATTTGATGTTATCGGAAATTCTTACCTGCTATTCCAGCAGGTAAGTTACAAAAAATGTTATTGACTGGTAAATCAAATGTTACTGCAAATTCAATCATGTTCCATATTTGAGGTCCCAGTTCAACTAAAACTAACTTTTAATGCCTTTATTCAGTCAGTTAAGTGCCATACGTGATATACACTTGGGCAATCACGTCTCTTTTGATTCATGACTGACTAGGCAGAAGATTTTTCTGCAGTCTGTTGCCATTTCTTTCTGTGATAGACTGGTTGCTAACCAAGGCTATAGGACCTAGTCTGTCCTGCTATTCAACCCATATCTAGGGGGAGGAAGAGATGGATTCAAACCTTTCCCAAGGGTATTTGCACACAAGTTCTCATTTCAAACCATTATTTATCACACCACACTGCAGATCCATTATTACAAATTTATAAAATTCTTTCATTAAAACAGGAAAAATAAAAGGTGGGGGGGTCAGATATCTTGTCTGGATTAATGGCATATATATCAAGATATTATCAAGTTTTGTTTATTTGTTTTAACGTCACCTGGGACAGACTGACAGATAGTTGCTTTGCAAAAGCAGTTCAAGCACCATCACAATAATTTACATTGAGAAGATACAAAATCTCATTTTGGGTTTCAATAAAAATGAACAGATATGCAAGTCTGAAACAAGTCTTTCAGCTCAACCCATCAATACAAAATGGAACAGACAACTGTTCCAAATGCAGTAATAATAATAATAGCAGCACAGTCATTGCAGAAGAAAAAATGCCTTCAGACGATTTGTGTCAATAAGACTGACAACAGAAATGATTTTTGTCAGCCATTTTGTAGCTTAAACCATTAAGTGACAATTGATAAGAGATGCAACAGAAACTAAAAATTATTAACATTTTAGTATTGAAGCAAATTGAATATCATCAAATTCATCATGCGATGAGAATGGTTGTTTTTGTTTTCATCTATTTAACTTCAAACTGAAATTAGGATTTCACAACTTAGACTTATTACTCCCCATGAAATCTTTAAACAGACATTTTGTAAGATTATATTTTCAACTGTAGATTCACATTATACAATCAATTTCAGTTACATCTTCTGATACTGTAAATATTAAGATGAATTTTTACCGATTTCACAAGATCGGGGTTTTTGCTCTGGTTCAACATCAGTACTGAGAAAATATAGTAAAACACCTTCAAAATTATTCAGGAGTTTAACACTTGCTTTTGCTCGAGAAATCTAACAATGACAAGTTTTACAGTGATTATTTTCGGCCTGAGGAGAGAAATGTATCCCATATCTAAATTAAGTTCAAGACTGTTTATGAATTTTATAAAAACAAAAAGCAGATTTTCTACAATAGACTGAAATGACATGTCCAAGGTCTAATCTTTTAGATGGCAGATATAAAGGAATCAGGGAGCGTTAGTGGTCTAATCTAAAAGATGTTTATGTTGATGTGACTACACAAATAGAAGGGACGCTGACAATTTTAAGTTAATCTTTTTTTCTTTTAAATATGTTTTGAGGCATAGAGAGTCTAACTGATTTACTTTAGGTTCTCCATCACTTTTGTTATTAGATATCCCACATTGTGATAATAGAAGATCTGCCATGAAAGGTGAAGTGTCGTGATCTGAATGTAAATTTACTGTGGAAAATCTAGTGATTAAAGCACAATCTATATATTTCTGTCTTAGTAAATTATTTCCTCTTTTAATTACAGCAGCACTTTCCTTTTTAAAATCAAAATTACAGCTAGACTAATTACGGTGAGAAACTAATGCATCAATCAAGTACTAATCTTAATATCTCAGTCTCACCTGTTTATTATTTACATTCAGTTAATAACATGAAAAAAAAAAAAAAAAAATAATCAGCAAGTCAAATTGAAATTCTGAGAATTTGTTCACTTTACATGAATGCCCTTGAGAAATTCATGAATCTGATACTTTTCACTAGCTACAGATAAAACAGTAAG
>OZ038515.1:37525725-37563225 GCA_964036315.1 Acanthosepion esculentum | reverse complement strand
TATAAGTGAAAAACCAAAACATTTCCAAATGTGAGACATTATTGCCCCTTTAAGTGAAGAGGAGTTTTAATTTTTTTTTCTCTAATACTGTAAGTAAAACATGAAAACTTTGAAAAGGCAATGTAAATTTTTATTATTGGAAACACGTTATGAACCTTGAGAGAAAGTTACATTAATTTCTAAAAGAAATGAATAAAAAAAATGCCCTGTGAGGTGGGGAGCTTGATTTCAGCTTATTTAATTTGGAGTTGTTTTATTTAAAAATAAAACTAATCGTTAGTTATTTGCTTGAATTTATTTTGTCTACGAAGGTATGAAAAATTAAGATGATCCATAAGCTCTGCTAAGGAATTTCTACTGCTGATCTGCATTTCAGGTTACATGATGAACTAATCTCCCTAATCACCATGAATCAAAAATTAAAGTTTTTTTTTTTTCTTAGTGTCTTGCGATGAAGTAAACTGTTCACACACACACACACACACCGAAAGAGCATCTTCGAAACAGAATCCTAGATAACATGTAAGTAATACATAAATAAAAGATTTTACCAATATAAATAAATTGCCCGGTTTTTAATGAAGCGCTTTTAAACCTCTGTAAGGGTAATTATGTCGATTTTAATTTAAGAAACTTTAAAATTTAAAAATGAATATCGAAATGCGATAAAACGAATCAAGGAGATAATCATCTACTAATCAGTTTTTGTTTCATGTGAAAATATCTTTGTAAAAAACTTTTGATTACGTAAAAGCATACCTTTACGATTTCAAATAGTAACAACTCTCTAAAATAAATATATGGTGTTGAAAGTTTAAAAAAGGAAAAAAATATTACAGAATTAGATTTTAAAATAAATATGAATCAAGATAAAAAAAAAATAGATTTATTTACTACAGTTCTTAAAAGACTAGTGGGTACGATCTTAAAAACAAAACATTTTAGAGTAAAATGAAAAGATAAACCATCAGCTGGAACGAAAAGATCACAGCACATGGAACTCTGCGCGCTGCCATCTTTAAATTACCCAGAATGCTTCACTGAACGGTTGTGACGTCACTGAAGGCAGGTGTTAGCAGAACTGCCTGCTACCACCACAAGAAGAAGCAAAAATAACGCACTTTATTTGCATTTTAATATATTATTAATTTTTTTTAAATAATTAAAATCTCGTCTTTTCAATCTGGGGGAAAACTGAAACGTTGCCGAAATTATAAAACAAAATTACTACAATTTACAAAGAAAACAGGCTCCTGCTGTAGTGCATTGAAAAAAAGAAAAAATATATAAGAATAAATAATAAAAGCTATGATCGAGGGAATTATAGGTATTTAATTTTAAGAAAATAATTTGATACAAAGATAAACATTTTTGTTTACGATTTTAGAGTGAAAATTACAAATTCAAGATAGTATGCAATTCATTCAACCAATAAATTTGTGTACTACTATTAATTTGCCTCTAGTTACGAAAAAGTCTAAGCTCTGCTAACTAGTTTTAGTTAGATCACGTCATCATGGTATTGTTTGTAATTAGACAGAGGAATAGAATAAAATTATTTACTTATAAAACAGAGAAAAATACAATAGTAACCAAGACAGTATTTAAAGTAGTAAACCAATATCCAATACATCGACGTACCTCAATATGAATAACATTTTATTCTATCAGTGTGTAAAATTTTTATATTTATTCATATTGAGATACGTCGATTCATTGTATATTAGTATTAGTTATTATTGTGTATATTACACACACATACAAATAAAAAATGATCACAAGTGATTGAATCATATATTCTAAAAAATAAAATAAATCTACTTTTTTTTTAATAAAAATGTTTATTTTACTTAAAAGGAGTTATTGGAGTGGAAATTATTAAGTGTCTTCTTCACTTAGTAACATTTTCAATTTCATTAATAAAAAAAAAATGTACATTTCACTCACACCACTTGATACATTCTCTACCTTATTTATATTATTCAGGTTTAACTTGTATGCGATTGCGATCTTTGAATAAAACAACCTTTTTTTTTAATTGAAATAAAAGTGTAGAGTAAAGAAAGAAGAGCGTTTGAAATTTTTAATTTAAAAAGACAAAAAAAAAAAAAAGTGTTTTTTACGTATTTAATTTAGTTTGCACTTAAATTCCTCTATACTACAACTACCAACACTTTTGCTTCTTCTTTTTTTTATTATTTTTTTGTTAAGTGGGGAGGGTAGAGTTGATCTCACCTTTAAAATTTTTGATAACCAATTTTTTCGCAGCCCCAGGTCTATTGGCATTCAATGGAGATGCATGTCTGCTTATACCATTGCTTGGTGTTGTCAGTGCCGAGAAGTTGGGTCGTCTCTCAGACTCTGTCATTGTTTCCGAATCTCCACCACGACTATTTTCACCCTCTTCTGCCTTTAATTTTTCAACGACTGCTTTTTGCTCTTCTCCTGGAACCAATGATCGGCTATTGACTTCCCCGTCTTTATTATCGCCTTCTCCTTGGTTTTCCTCCCTGCCTTCTTGTCCCTGTTTCTTGTCGTCTTCGTCTCTGTCCCTTTCTTTTCTTTGCTCCTGGACAGAACAGCCACTACTGCTAGTCCCAGCTTCGTTTTCCTCCTTGTTTTCCGAAGAAATTAAGATTCCACTAGTGAACAGGACCTTGGTAGTATTTCCACTTGGTGTAGGGTCAGAGTTATCGTTATTAGGGGACAATTTAATCCTTTTTGGACTCGGATCCGAAGACTGTGGCGAGTGAGATGATGATGGAGTTATGCCGATAGAAGACTCTCCCGAACAGGAAGGGATCTCGGGGGAAGGTTTTATGGTACAAGAATTGCTAGAGGTGGCAGTACTAACACTAGCAGAATTGTTAGCTGTATTGCCAACACTGGAAGTATTGGTGTTGCTTGAAGTAGTGGAGACTGCTACCAGTCCTCTTATATCGACACCGTCCGAGTTACTCAACGGTCTTTTTCTATGATTCGTACTTTCTTCAGATTGACTATGTTCTTGAGAAGCGTACTTAGAGACGCTTGAGAGAGGCATGCATTCCTTATTTCTCTGGCCAAAAGTGTGGCCGCTATGCTCAGTCACGTTTTTGGCCACTTTCTACCCAAAAAAGAGAGGCTAATCGCTCTCTCTCCCTCGATATATCTCCTAACACTGTCTCTCTTGTTTTGTTGTGTTTGTGATTTGGTACGACTAAAAAGCGAGAGGGAAGGAAGGCCAACACCTGACACCCCTGCAGCCCCTTCTACCGCTTCTATTCTGCCAGGGCCGCCACTTTTGTGCCGCCAAGACAAGGACACGGTTAATAAGGGGACGATGACGTCTGGAAATGTGACAAAAAGCTTCACCCTGGAGCTGTTTGGTGACACTAACCGACTTCACTTGTTACCCCCTAGCTTCTCAGCTAGAACGTAGTGTCAAATATGGCGGAAAAATCTCGCTGAAATCACGCGTTACAAGGGCCGTAACTCTCGCCCATGCAGCAGACGACGAATCTCAAGACACGTGGCCGACTCTTTGTAATAAACACCATGTGCACAGCTAGACATTAAAGAAAACAAAAATAATTTAAATCTTCTAAATTAAAATTTAATAAATATTTAAAACCGCTACTTTTAAGAGAGTCAATTTACTAGAGTCTAATTCCCTATTTTCAAAATAAATGATAACGGAAAATACATTTAAGAAATTAAAAACCACACAAAAGCTAATTTTTAAAGTCAATGTGACATCTCAATTCATTTTGATTAACTGTACGTGTACTATAAAAAATGACGGTTACATTGAATTAATTTTTCAATTACATTGGTTATATTTTCTCCCTGCATAATCTAGGATTTTTACAGCTAACTCTATTATTGTTTGTATAAAAGAATTCTACTTTTCAAACATTAAATAAGTAAAAATCCATCCTGGTTATGACGATAAACTACATCCGGGTCCTGGGTAAGATGATAAACTACGTCCAACAGCAAGGTCCTCTGATCAGGAAGTTTTGAGGAATGTGGAACCACCTCTTAATTGCTGGTGCTCCCAGGTCCACCCTGACTCAGGGTGGTAGCACCCGTTAGGGTGCCAGCTATAGGTAAATAGTTAATCCCCAAAACTGGGGTCAAAACACTATGAAAGTGTAAAAATAGGTTTTTCATACCAGAAATACATTGTAAAAAATTATTATCAGCAATAAATTTTTGAAGAAAAATTATTATCATCAATACATTTTTGAAAAAAAAATATTACCAGCAATAAAAAAAAATATTACCAGCAGTAAAAAAAAATGTTACCAGCAATAAAAAAAATATTACCAGCAATAAAAAAAAAATATTACCAGCAATAAAAAAAAAATATTACCAGCAATAAAAAAAAATATTACCAGCAATAAAAAAAATATTACCAGCAATAAAAAAAAATGTTACCAGCAATAAAAAAAAATATTACCAGCAATAAAAAAAATATTACCAGCAATAAAAAAAAATGTTAACAGCAATAAAAAAAAATATTACCAGCAATAAAAAAAAATATTACCAGCAATAAAAAAAATATTACCAGCAATAAAAAAAAAATATTACCAGCAATAAAAAAAAATATTACCAGCAATAAAAAAAAATGTTACCAGAAATAAAATAAAAATATTACCAGCAATAAAAAAAAAATATTACCAGCAATAAAAAATAAAAATGTTACCAGCAATAAAAAAAAAAAATGTTACCAGCAATAAAAAAATATATTACCAGCAATAAAAAAAAAATATTACCAGCAATAAAAAAAAAATTATTACCAGCAATAAAAATTTTGTCAGCATTAAATAACCCATTGAGGTTGATATGCCATAAAACAAAACAAACCAAACCAAACAAAAAAGTAAAAATATCTAAAAAGAACTGTATGTAAATCAAAATAAATGGAAGGCAATGTGTTAACAACCTGTTCTCATTACTTGTTAATAAGAAATTCTGTTTTTACAAGGTTTATGTACTGCTGTCAAGTTATAGAATATCACATTGCTAAGAGAGTTCAAACTGATAATGTTCTTAACTTATTTTTGTTGGAACTTGATACAGTTATGAAATAATTTAACAATAACATTGTTTCCTTTTTATTTTTTTTAACCAGAAGACATCACAGTTCCACGAACAGTCTTAAAACACATGATTTATTTTTTATTAACTTTATTTTTTTTTAAACTAAAAAGTGAAGAAATCATTAGTATAGAACTTACAGTTATATCTATCAATTTCAACTGTAAAATGATGGGACCTAGCTGCCAATCTAGTACTGAGATTAGATTCTAGGTACCAAAGAGGAAAGCTCGTTAGGACAATTAGCCTGAAAATATTAATAGAAAAGGCACAGGGAACCTTCATTAAGGTGGCAGGAAAGTGACTGCAGCCGAGGGGCCATGTCAGGACTTTATATTTTATTTTGTTTTTGTATTTTATTAGATTGTTATATGTATTAATTTTTTTTGCCTGATGTTCTGCAAATGATCTTGAAGAATAATCTTTCGTATCATTTTTTTCCAAAGCCAACCCAGAATGATTTTAATTTGTTCACGGAGTCAGCCTGATTCCGAAATGGTATATGTTGGACTACAGCCTCGAAGAGTAAAGTTGAAAAAGTATGACACAGTGACACACTGACATTCGCATTTATTATACATATATATATATATATATATATATATATATATGTTTATATATATATGAGTCGAAGATCAAATGTAGATCAGATATGGATAGGAATGCAACAAGATGATAAAATGAAATAAAGAACAAAGTAGGAAACGAATCTCAATCTAACATCTTTCACCTTCATTAAGGCTTCGTCAGAGATCAAGAATAGAAATGAAAAAAGCAGAAAACAGAGTACTGGAATGTGATGATTTTTGGTAGTTCTCATTGGTAAGACATGTATCATGTGCATTAACACAATAGATAATATATAAATATGTGTGTGGAACATTTAGGATGTTAAAGTGTATGATAGTGTAAGAGTGTGTAAGTAAAGAAACACTTGTGTGTGGTATATGTAGGACGGTAACATTAATTCATGTAAGTGTATAAGTGTGTATGTGAGGGAAGTCTATACATGTCACCCTTGTATTTTGTCTGTGAAATGTTGCAAAATAATTCTGTATTTGATTGAATTTTTATATTCTCGTGTATGCGTATGTGTGTGTGGTCATCAACTCTGTGTAGGTTGGTGAAACTAAATGTTTAATATCTAAAAAATCACTAATGTAATTGAGTTTCTTTTTTCCAGGTTTTCAGATAAGACGTTTAGCCATCTTGACTCCATTTTTTGTAAGAATCACTGAAAAATCCTTTGAGTTATTCAGCTAGAAAGAGAAGAAGTTAAAATCATTTTGTGTCAGCCCCACTGCCTTCCCAATTGAGCAATGATGAGAGGAAAAAGATTTGAAAATGAAATCATACCTGAAACCTGTGAGGCACCTTGTTACTGCTGAACAGAATGTTAGAAGGTTAGAGAGGGCAAAGATCATCTTGAATAAATTGGAAAATGATCCTGGAATAATATATATTTGAACTTTATTTCAATCTTTCATGAGCTTCTGATCCTTAGCTATGATTAATTAATAATGAACATGTCATTTTCATTTATGATCAATTTTATCATGATTCTTCTGTTCAGCTTGGGGAATAATTATACATTCTTATTGCTTATAAAGATTCCAGTAAGATATCTTTAATCATTTCTAAGATAGAACAGTTCAAACCTTAATCTAACACTTGAACAATTTTGCTGTTACACGATTAAGACAATTTTGCTGTTACACCTGGTATAAGATTATTTTCAGATAATCCAACAACCAGTTTGCTAAGCTTTTATAATTTTAAGAATCGGTTCATACAAATCAGCAGGATGCCACCACTGCATGGTAGCAAGTGAGGAGTATGAGACCACAGCTCAAAAACACTAGCCGTTGTTGTTGTTGTTTCTCTAGTAAGTAGATTTTTTACAGGATGGAGTTACTAGTTACCCAACCAGTTTTAGATTCAGAGTTGTCTTTCACATAGACTGGTTGCCAACCAAGTGTGATGAGCTGAGCCTACCCTACTATTTAACCCATAATTGGAGGGGGAGAAGAAATGGATTCATACTTTTCCTAAAAAATATTTGTGTGAAAGTGAATGCAATGATCTCAACTGGAATTTGAACTCATCTTACCAATTACAATAACATCATTAATATCCATTACACCAGGGTTTATCCCTTGTTTCCTGTTTAGGATTCAATTTCCAGTTCCTTGTAAAGTCTTCTCATTGTCTTTCCCTCCTAGTACCCCTTTGCGTCTTAGTGGCATTATTGCCTTGCTTGGAGTGAATTGATTTTAAAAAAAGCATTGGTTTGATGTTGATTGCAGAAAGCATATCTTCTGACAAAGTCTTTCATTTTATGGCATATTTTTGGCCAGCACATGGAAGCTTTGGCCTGTTCCTTATATATATTTGAACCAGTGGGTGTTGCCTGTATAGCTTTAGTCCTGGGTGATACTAGAGTCACTTTTAATGGACATCAGGTTGGAAATTTTGACAAACTTAAAATAAAGGAAGACAACATTTATTTCATTTATGAAGCAAGAAAAGATTTTTAAGAAATGGTTTATCTTACTAACACATCCTCACATAAAGAAGATAATGAAAGAAAGTAATAGTGTAAAGGCATTGTTTCACCAGAGTCCATTACAGGAGTTTGCAAGAAAATTAAATAAAATCATGAAATAAAATAATAATAATGAATAAAAAAAAGAAAGATAAAGAAATACATTTTGCCATAATGCTATTAATGAAGGAACCAGAAAATTTATCACCCCATTTGGCTTTGTCAAATACTGCTAGGTGGCGCTGTTAAAGTCTATAAAAAGACAAACATTTCCTTCCTCACCATTTCTCCCTCTTGTTCCAAGATGTATCATCACATGGATAAAGAATGTCACCACTGGGACACTCTCTTTTCCCTAGTCAACTGATGATTGAACTCTCTTCCCACTTTCCAATGCATGATGTTTCCAACTCTGTGCAAGGCTGACTTGAACTTGACCATGATGACCATGCTGACCCTTCAACGAGTAAATACAAACTTTTCTTTGGTCATTCCAACTCTGTGCAAAGCTGACTTGAACTTGACCATTAAGACCATGCTGACCCTTCAACGAGTAAATACAAACTTTTCTTTGGTCATTCCAACTCTGTGCAAAGCTGACTTACACTTGATCATTAAGACCATGCTGACCCTTCAACAAGTAAATACAAACTTTTCTTTGGTCATTCCAACTCTGTGCAAAGCTGACTTGAACTTGACCATTAAGACCATGCTGACCCTTCAACAAGTAAATACAAACTTTTCTTTGGTCATTCCAACTCTGTGCAAAGCTGACTTGAACTCGACCATTATAATTATGCTTATCCTTACTTACCCTAACTTATGGACCAAAAAAAAAAATGGACATACCCAAGAGACATTGAGAACTTTGTTTCTTTATAGTTTCCACTATAAAAATAAAGAATAAATGGTCTGTAGTATAAGTTTTTGTATATTTCTTTTTTAATGATTTATGCAAACACATAACATTTAAATTTCATGAGTTCAGTTTGTAACAGCATTGTCTCATTGTTGAACTGGGATGTTTTCTTGTGTATTGAATGGAGATATATAATTATGCAATAAATGGTTGTGAAGATATTATTGTGCCTGTGTGAGTATTTTTCAAACAGGAAATACTGTAGTTAATTTTATCCAGTAACCAATTAGTTTTTTTTTGTTCCTTTAATAGATTGTATACTCATTGGGATGCTTTTTATTTTAAACAACAAAGACGGAATTTGATTAAGACTTTAGTTCATCGTGTGGTAATTATTTCTTCTAAAACCAAATTAAATTCTGAAATCAAATTTATTATTAAAGTTTTAGTTGAAAATGGCAACCCTCTTCATATTGTGCAATTCATGCTAAAATTCTGCAATTTAATAAACCCAAATTGTTTGATCCAGAAAAGTGCCCTGTCTATTTGCAATTACTCATGGCTGGTGAGTTTATCACAAGATTTGCTCAAAGTGTATAGCTTTATTAATTTTCTGCCAATCCACAACTTGTTTTCACTTCCCAACCTATGTTGAAATCCAGTCATAAAGATGTTCTGCACCCTGTCATGTTAGTTCTGTGATTTATGATTTTAAATGCCAGTGTGATGCTGAATATACTGGCAGAACTAATAATAGGTTGGAAGTGACAAACAATCAGCACATACCAGCAAAGAACAGTACAGAAATCTGCTTACACTTGTTACTACTTCTGGGTCTGTAATTACAGAATATCTAATAATCTGATGTATATTTCATCTTTTACCAGAGATCTGTTTACATTGATCAGCAGAGAATATATGGATTACCATTGTGCTTGAAACTCTACATACAGGTTATGTAAAAATACTTTTGCGAACTCTGGGAGTAGGTTCTTTACACCAAAACAAGAACAAAGGCCCATATAAACATATGTCCTCAAATCCTTTGTTTTTGAGTTATTAAGTTTAAAGTTTACAGTAGACGCTGTTAAATGTACAATCCAGGATACAATCCAAAAATTCTTATTACCATAGTTTATGGTGCCACATATCCTGTCTCAGCAATGCTATGATAAACAGCAGCAAAGGTTGATGACTTGGCTTGCTTTGGTCTGGAAACGCAATCCAATACAGCCATGCGGCCTCAAGTTCATTACCATTCACACAGCTATATATAAAAATTATATCTCCCTACTAACAATATGACTGTCCTGCCATTGTTAAACGGAACACTTCTCAGTTAACTCACTACTATACATGTTAAACGTTGAAGACAGACTAGCCACAAATGTACACGAATGACAAATGTAAACTAGTCCACAGGGCAAAACAGTGCCACCTACTGTGAACTTTCTTTAAATTTAATAACTCAAAAATAAAGTATTTTCAGACATATGTTTATATAGACTTTTGTCCTGGTTTAGTGTGAAGAATCTGTCCCCAAAGTTTGTAAAAGTATTTTTGATACAACCTATATAAAATCTTAGCAACATTCCCTTTGTAAGTAGAAGAAAAGAGTGCTGGGTCTAAATGTAATCTATCTTTGATTTATATTGTATGGTATTTTTTCATTCACACTTTTTTTTAGCCATTGTGTTTTATCCGCAGTTTAACATTGAAGAGTGAAGAGCAATAAATAGTTAGCTTTTTCTTTATTTGTTTTTGAATTTTAATATATTTTTCAGTTCGCTACTTTATGGTGAATATTTTTTTTACTTATCATTGCTCTTCCTCCACTTTTGTTTCAATATATTTCTATATATTGTACGAATATATATCTTTAAAAATTCTCATTTTTAAAACCATAATAAGAATGAAAAATGTATTGTGCTAGCATGTTGGCAGAAAAAGCAACTGTAGAGTGAGTGGCCATGGTCAAATGTAAAATAAATGACAGACTTTGATCATCGTAAAATCTAATTTGGCAAATATGTTTGCATTCTTTTCATGGAAATCTTTGTCATTGGGATGATCAAATGGTGCCAAGATTGTTTCATGTAGTTTTTAGATTCTCATGCATCCTAAAAATTTTACCTCCCATATTTCATATTTTGATTCATAAATGTTGAGACAAAGTCTATTCCTGGGCTCATAGAATGTAGAGTGAGTGGCCATGGTCAAATTTAAAATAAATGACAGAACTGTCCAACAAACACAATCGACCAAGTCTGCAATAAGCAATAACAAAAAAAAGAACAGGTAAAAAATAATATAAAGCAAGCAAACAATATGTGCCAGGAAAATTAACAGTAATAAGGCAAAGCAACAATAATATGGCAAAATGTTCACAAACTAAGTATTGGGGTTGGCATACAAGAGCAAGTGAATGTGGCGTTCTGACTTCAAGACAAGACAGACTGGGACTGAGTCAAATGAAACCCGGAAATAGCCTATTTTATTGGTTAGGAAAAAATCCCAGCATGCATTTGTGAGCTTTTGCTTATACATTGGGGAGAGAAAGTATTTTGCACTCATTCTGACTGAGATTAGAACCAAAAGCAATGATAGTAAGATGGAATGGAACTCGTCATAAAATAATAGTAATAATGAAGAATGTATTGAGCCAGAGTGTTGGGATAAAAAGCAACAGTAATAAAATGGAATAAAACTAGTAATAAAATAATAGTAATAATGAAGAGTGTATTGAGCCAGAGGGTTAGGATAAAAAGCTACAATTATAAGATGGAATAAAACTAGTAATAAAATAATAGTAATAATGAAGAGTGTATAGAGCCAGAGTGTTGGGATAAAAAAGCAACAATAATAAGATGGAATAAAACTAGTAATAAAATAATAGTAATAATGAACAGTGTATTGAGTCAGAGTATTGGGATAAAAAGCAACAATAATAAGATGTAATAAAAATAGTAATAAAATAATAGTAATAATGAAGAGTGTATAGAGCCAGAGTGTTGGGATAAAAAGCAACAATAATAAGATGGAATAAAACTAGTAATAAAATAATAGTAATAATGAAGAGTGTATAGAGCCAGAGGGTTAGGATAAAAAGCAACAATTATAAGATGGAATAAAACTAGTAATAAAATAATAGTAATAATGAAGAGTGTATAGAGCCAGAGTGTTTGAATAAAAAGCAACAACAATAAGATGGAATAAAACTAGTAATAAAATAATAGTAATAATGAAGAGTGTATTGAGCCAGAGTGTTGGGATAAAAAGCAACAATAATAAGATGAAATAAAACTAGTAATAAAATAATAGTAATAATGAAGAGTGTATAGAGCCAGAGTGTTCAGATAAAAATCAACAATAATATTATGGAATAAAACTAGTAATAAAATAATAGTAATAATGAAGAGTGTATAGAGCCAGAGTGTTGGGATAAAAAGCAACAATAATAAGATGAAATAAAACTAGTAATAAAATAATAGTAATAATGAAGAGTGTATAGAGCCAGAGTGTTCAGATAAAAATCAACAATAATATTATGGAATAAAACTAGTAATAAAATAATAGTCATAATGAAGAGTGTATAGAGCCAGAGTGTTGGAATAAAAAGCAACAATAATAAGATGGAATAAAACTAGTAATAAAATAATAGTAATAATGAAGAGTGTATAGAGCCAGCGTGTTGGGATAAAAAGCAACAATAACAAGATGGAATAAAACTAGTAATAAAATAATAGTAATAATGAAGAGTGTATAGAGCCAGAATGCTGTGATAAAAAGCAACAATAACAAGATGGAATAAAACTAGTAATAAAATAATAGTAATGATGAAGAGTGTATAGAGCCAGAGTGTTGGGATAAAAAGCAACAATAATAAGATGGAATAAAACTAGTAATAAAATAATAGTAATAATGAAGAGTGTATAGAGCCAGAGTGTTGGTATAAAAAGCAACAATAATAAGATGGAATAAAACTAGTAATAAAATAATAGTAATAATGAAGAGTGTATTGAGCCAGAGTGTTGGGATAAAAAGCAACAATAATAAGATGGAATAAAACTAGTAATAAAATAATAGTAATAATGAAGAGTGTATAGAGCCAGAGGGTTGGGATAAAAAGCAACAGTAATAAGATGGAATAAAACTAGTAATAAAATAATAGTAATAATGAAGAGTGTATAGAGCCAGAGTGTTGGGATAAAAAGCAACAATAATAAGATGGAATAAAACTAGTAATAAAATAATAGTAATAATGAAGAGTGTATAGAGCCAGAGTGTTGGTATAAAAAGCAACAATAATAAGATGGAATAAAACTAGTAATAAAATAATAGTAATAATGAAGAGTGTATTGAGCCAGAGTGTTGGGATAAAAAGCAACAATAATAAGATGGAATAAAACTAGTAATAAAATAATAGTAATAATGAAGAGTGTATAGAGCCAGAGGGTTGGGATAAAAAGCAACAGTAATAAGATGGAATAAAACTAGTAATAAAATAATAGTAATAATGAAGAGTGTATAGAGCCAGAGTGTTGGGATAAAAAGCAACAATAATAAGATGGAATAAAACTAGTAATAAAATAATAGTAATAATGAAGAGTGTATAGAGCCAGAGTGTTGGTATAAAAAGCAACAATAATAAGATGGAATAAAACTAGTAATAAAATAATAGTAATAATGAAGAGTGTATTGAGCCAGAGTGTTGGGATAAAAAGCAACAATAATAAGATGGAATAAAACTAGTAATAAAATAATAGTAATAATGAAGAGTGTATAGAGCCAGAGGGTTGGGATAAAAAGCAACAGTAATAAGATGGAATAAAACTAGTAATAAAATAATAGTAATAATGAAGAGTGTATAGAGCCAGAGTGTTGGGATAAAAAGCAACAATAATAAGATGGAATAAAACTAGTAATAAAATAATAGTAATAATGAAGAGTGTATAGAGCCAGAGGGTTGAGATAAAAAGCAACAGTAATAAGATGGAATAAAACTAGTAATAAAATAATAGTAATAATGAAGAGTGTATAGAGCCAGAGTGTTGGGATAAAAAGCAACAATAATAAGATGGAATAAAACTAGTAATAAAATAATAGTAATAATGAAGAGTGTATAGAGCCAGAGGGTTGGGATAAAAAGCAACAGTAATAAGATGGAATAAAACTAGTAATAAAATAATAGTAATAATGAAGAGTGTATAGAGCCAGAATGCTGTGATAAAAAGCAACAATAACAAGATGGAATAAAACTAGTAATAAAATAATAGTAATGATGAAGAGTGTATAGAGCCAGAGTGTTGGTATAAAAAGCAACAATAATAAGATGGAATAAAACTAGTAATAAAATAATAGTAATAATGAAGAGTGTATAGAGCCAGAGGGTTGGGATAAAAAGCAACAGTAATAAGATGGAATAAAACTAGTAATAAAATAATAGTAATGATGAAGAGTGTATAGAGCCAGAGGGTTGGGATAAAAAGCAACAGTAATAAGATGGAATAAAACTAGTAATAAAATAATAGTAATAATGAAGAGTGTATAGAGCCAGAGGGTTGGGATAAAAAGCAACAGTAATAAGATGGAATAAAACTAGTAATAAAATAATAGTAATGATGAAGAGTGTATAGAGCCAGAGTGTTGGGATAAAAAGCAACAATAATAAGATGGAATAAAACTAGTAATAAAATAATAGTAATAATGAAGAGTGTATAGAGCCAGAGTGTTCAGATAAAAAGCAACAGTAATAAGATGGAATAAAACTAGTAATAAAATAATAGTAATAATGAAGAGTGTATAGAGCCAGAGGGTTGGGATAAAAAAGCAACAGTAATAAGATGGAATAAAACTAGTAATAAAATAATAGTAATAATGAAGAGTGTATAGAGCCAGAGTGTTGGGATAAAAAGCAACAATAATAAGATGGAATAAAACTAGTAATAAAATAATAGTAATAATGAAGAGTGTATAGAGCCAGAGTGTTGGTATAAAAAGCAACAATAATAAGATGGAATAAAACTAGTAATAAAATAATAGTAATAATGAAGAGTGTATTGAGCCAGAGTGTTGGGATAAAAAGCAACAATAATAAGATGGAATAAAACTAGTAATAAAATAATAGTAATAATGAAGAGTGTATAGAGCCAGAGGGTTGGGATAAAAAGCAACAGTAATAAGATGGAATAAAACTAGTAATAAAATAATAGTAATAATGAAGAGTGTATAGAGCCAGAGTGTTGGGATAAAAAGCAACAATAATAAGATGGAATAAAACTAGTAATAAAATAATAGTAATAATGAAGAGTGTATAGAGCCAGAGTGTTGGTATAAAAAGCAACAATAATAAGATGGAATAAAACTAGTAATAAAATAATAGTAATAATGAAGAGTGTATTGAGCCAGAGTGTTGGGATAAAAAGCAACAATAATAAGATGGAATAAAACTAGTAATAAAATAATAGTAATAATGAAGAGTGTATAGAGCCAGAGGGTTGGGATAAAAAGCAACAGTAATAAGATGGAATAAAACTAGTAATAAAATAATAGTAATAATGAAGAGTGTATAGAGCCAGAGTGTTGGATAAAAAGCAACAATAATAAGATGGAATAAAACTAGTAATAAAATAATAGTAATAATGAAGAGTGTATAGAGCCAGAGGGTTGGGATAAAAAGCAACAGTAATAAGATGGAATAAAACTAGTAATAAAATAATAGTAATAATGAAGAGTGTATAGAGCCAGAGTGTTGGGATAAAAAGCAACAATAATAAGATGGAATAAAACTAGTAATAAAATAATAGTAATAATGAAGAGTGTATAGAGCCAGAGGGTTGGGATAAAAAGCAACAGTAATAAGATGGAATAAAACTAGTAATAAAATAATAGTAATAATGAAGAGTGTATAGAGCCAGAATGCTGTGATAAAAAGCAACAATAACAAGATGGAATAAAACTAGTAATAAAATAATAGTAATGATGAAGAGTGTATAGAGCCAGAGTGTTGGTATAAAAAGCAACAATAATAAGATGGAATAAAACTAGTAATAAAATAATAGTAATAATGAAGAGTGTATAGAGCCAGAGGGTTGGGATAAAAAGCAACAGTAATAAGATGGAATAAAACTAGTAATAAAATAATAGTAATGATGAAGAGTGTATAGAGCCAGAGGGTTGGGATAAAAAGCAACAGTAATAAGATGGAATAAAACTAGTAATAAAATAATAGTAATAATGAAGAGTGTATAGAGCCAGAGGGTTGGGATAAAAAGCAACAGTAATAAGATGGAATAAAACTAGTAATAAAATAATAGTAATGATGAAGAGTGTATAGAGCCAGAGTGTTGGGATAAAAAGCAACAATAATAAGATGGAATAAAACTAGTAATAAAATAATAGTAATAATGAAGAGTGTATAGAGCCAGAGTGTTCAGATAAAAAGCAACAGTAATAAGATGGAATAAAACTAGTAATAAAATAATAGTAATAATGAAGAGTGTATAGAGCCAGAGGGTTGGGATAAAAAAGCAACAGTAATAAGATGGAATAAAACTAGTAATAAAATAATAGTAATAATGAAGAGTGTATAGAGCCAGAGTGTTGGGATAAAAAGCAACAATAATAAGATGGAATAAAACTAGTAATAAAATAATAGTAATAATGAAGAGTGTATAGAGCCAGAGTGTTGGGATAAAAAGCAACAGTAATAAGATGAAATAAAACTAGTAATAAAATAATAGTAATAATGAAGAGTGTATAGAGCCAGAGTGTTCAGATAAAAATCAACAATAATATTATGGAATAAAACTAGTAATAAAATAATAGTAATAATGAAGAGTGTATAGAGCCAGAGTGTTGGGATAAAAAGCAAAAATAATAAGATGGAATAAAACTAGTAATAAAATAATAGTAATGATGAAGAGTGTATAGAGCCAGAGTGTTGGGATAAAAAGCAACAGTAATAAGATGAAATAAAACTAGTAATAAAATAATAGTAATAATGAAGAGTGTATAGAGCCAGAGTGTTCAGATAAAAATCAACAATAATATTATGGAATAAAACTAGTAATAAAATAATAGTAATAATGAAGAGTGTATAGAGCCAGAGGGTTGGGATAAAAAGCAACAGTAATAAGATGAAATAAAACTAGTAATAAAATAATAGTAATAATGAAGAGTGTATAGAGCCAGAGTGTTGGGATAAAAAGCAACAATAATAAGATGAAATAAAACTAGTAATAAAATAATAGTAATAATGAAGAGTGTATAGAGCCAGAGTGTTCAGATAAAAATCAACAATAATATTATGGAATAAAACTAGTAATAAAATAATAGTAATAATGAAGAGTGTATAGAGCCAGAGTGTTGGGATAAAAAGCAACAATAACAAGATGGAATAAAACTAGTAATAAAATAATAGTAATAATGAAGAGTGTATAGAGCCAGAATGCTGCGATAAAAAGCAACAATAACAAGATGGAATAAAACTAGTAATAAAATAATAGTAATAATGAAGAGTGTATAGAGCCAGAGGGTTGGGATAAAAAAGCAACAGTAATAAGATGGAATAAAACTAGTAATAAAATAATAGTAATAATGAAGAGTGTATAGAGCCAGAGTGTTGGGATAAAAAGCAACAATAATAAGATGGAATAAAACTAGTAATAAAATAATAGTAATAATGAAGAGTGTATAGAGCCAGAGTGTTGGGATAAAAAGCAACAGTAATAAGATGAAATAAAACTAGTAATAAAATAATAGTAATAATGAAGAGTGTATAGAGCCAGAGTGTTCTGATAAAAATCAACAATAATATTATGGAATAAAACTAGTAATAAAATAATAGTAATAATGAAGAGTGTATAGAGCCAGAGTGTTGGGATAAAAAGCAACAATAATAAGATGGAATAAAACTAGTAATAAAATAATAGTAATGATGAAGAGTGTATAGAGCCAGAGTTTTGGGATAAAAAGCAACAGTAATAAGATGAAATAAAACTAGTAATAAAATAATAGTAATAATGAAGAGTGTATAGAGCCAGAGTTTTCAGATAAAAATCAACAATAATATTATGGAATAAAACTAGTAATAAAATAATAGTAATAATGAAGAGTGTATAGAGCCAGAGGGTTGGGATAAAAAGCAACAGTAATAAGATGGAATAAAACTAGTAATAAAATAATAGTAATAATGAAGAGTGTATAGAGCCAGAGTGTTGGGATAAAAAGCAACAATAATAAGATGAAATAAAACTAGTAATAAAATAATAGTAATAATGAAGAGTGTATAGAGCCAGAGGGTTGGGATAAAAAAGCAACAGTAATAAGATGGAATAAAACTAGTAATAAAATAATAGTAATAATGAAGAGTGTATAGAGCCAGAGTGTTGGGATAAAAAGCAACAATAATAAGATGGAATAAAACTAGTAATAAAATAATAGTAATAATGAAGAGTGTATAGAGCCAGAGTGTTGGGATAAAAAGCAACAGTAATAAGATGAAATAAAACTAGTAATAAAATAATAGTAATAATGAAGAGTGTATAGAGCCAGAGTGTTCTGATAAAAATCAACAATAATATTATGGAATAAAACTAGTAATAAAATAATAGTAATAATGAAGAGTGTATAGAGCCAGAGTGTTGGGATAAAAAGCAACAATAATAAGATGGAATAAAACTAGTAATAAAATAATAGTAATGATGAAGAGTGTATAGAGCCAGAGTTTTGGGATAAAAAGCAACAGTAATAAGATGAAATAAAACTAGTAATAAAATAATAGTAATAATGAAGAGTGTATAGAGCCAGAGTTTTCAGATAAAAATCAACAATAATATTATGGAATAAAACTAGTAATAAAATAATAGTAATAATGAAGAGTGTATAGAGCCAGAGGGTTGGGATAAAAAGCAACAGTAATAAGATGGAATAAAACTAGTAATAAAATAATAGTAATAATGAAGAGTGTATAGAGCCAGAGTGTTGGGATAAAAAGCAACAATAATAAGATGAAATAAAACTAGTAATAAAATAATAGTAATAATGAAGAGTGTATAGAGCCAGAGTGTTCAGATAAAAATCAACAATAATATTATGGAATAAAACTAGTAATAAAATAATAGTAATAATGAAGAGTGTATAGAGCCAGAGTGTTGGGATAAAAAGCAACAATAACAAGATGGAATAAAACTAGTAATAAAATAATAGTAATAATGAAGAGTGTATAGAGCCAGAATGCTGCGATAAAAAGCAACAATAACAAGATGGAATAAAACTAGTAATAAAATAATAGTAATAATGAAGAGTGTATTGAGCCAGAGTGTTGGAATAAAAAGCAACAATAATAAGATGGAATAAAACTAGTAATAAAATAATAGTAATAATGAAGAGTGTATTGAGCCAGGGGGTTGGGATAAAAAGCAACAGTAATAAGATGGAATAAAACTAGTAATAAAAGAATAGTAATAATATCTGTGATGTTACCCACATTTCAGTTGCATTCCAGTCACATTGATTGTGTCTCATTCATTTTGCTGTATTGATTACCAGTACAATTGTTTTTTTTTCTCAAGACAAGCGAAGTTTGTACAGAGATGAATATATTTTGCAATTTTTAAACATAACTTGAAGAAGACATACTGTTGGAACATTGCTGAATATTGTCAAACATTGTGTCTTTTCTTTTTCTTTTCTTAAGTCCCTCTCTCCTCTAAGTGTTGTATTATTATTTCTATATGGCAGTATATCAAATGTA
The DNA here is from genome assembly GCA_964036315.1 of Acanthosepion esculentum. Classification (NCBI taxonomy): domain Eukaryota; kingdom Metazoa; phylum Mollusca; class Cephalopoda; order Sepiida; family Sepiidae; genus Acanthosepion; species Acanthosepion esculentum. The sequence goes on along the minus strand of OZ038515.1, from coordinate 37,543,980 downwards.
TTTTTTGTTATCAGATATTTATGCCAAGGTGTATCTCATATTCATATACAATATCTATATCCTGTGGTGGCATCTTACCAGTTCGCACACAAATTTCTTAAAATTATAAAAGCTTAGCAAAACAGTTTTTGGGTTATCCAAAAGCAATCTTATATATTAATAGCCGATATATAATAGCTTAAAATATAATTAATACCATTTCTGTGAATTCTGTGGCGGCAGAAAGAGGGTTTTCTGCAAACATAATTTATTCTGAAAAAAAATCTTGGAATTAGAAATGTGGCAAATCTTCTACTCATGAATTTGATAGGTCTTTCATTGCATCTTTTGGACTGCAGCAATTCAGTTAAATGTGGCTAAGAAACCATAAAACAGCTGATGATGCTAGAGTCAAATGACATCATACGTTTGAACAGAAATATGATGAGAACAGAATTTCAATCTGGAAATATCTTAATTATTAAATGTTTTCTATTAAATTATCAAAATGGTTTAATTCTTTTTGATACTATAAAGTGATTTGTTTCTGTTCTCAGATTGAAAAGAAAATAAGCAGAATAGCTTCCTAAAGATTACCTACCTTTATAGAACTGGTTCCTGGAAATTTAGTATACCATTATTGGTTATAAGAGATTATAATCAAAATAAAATAAATCAAAATTTGAAAAATGATTATTAAAATAAAATAAAATAAAAATTTGAGAATGATAATCAAAATAAAATAAATCAAAATTTGAAAAATGATTATCAAAATAAAAATCTAACTGAAAATGCTGGACCCGCCACTGGGACACAGCTACTGATACGAGTGTCAAAAAGTATCATATTTCTGAACAGAAATATGATGAAAACAGAATTTCAATCTGGAAATAGCTTAATAAATAAATGTCTTCTATTAAATTATCGAAATGGTTTAATTCTTTTTGATACTATAAAGTGATGTGTTTTTATTCTCAGATTAAAAAGAAAAAACAAGCAGAATATGTTCCTAAAGCTTACCTGCTTTTATAGAACTGGTTCCTGGAAATTTAGGATACCATTATTGTCTATAACTTCCCATATTAATATTATTATATATTAGGGGATATCAAATGTATTTTTATTGTTTCTACAGATCCTTACCAAAAGCATCTTCATAGTTTTTACAGACTCTCATGTCTTGCTCACATCTAAAGACTATGTGTGTGGGTGTATCCAGAGCTTTGATTATACTGCTTCGGGTTTCCCAGTGACTCGGATAGGCTACAGTCAGCTAGCTCTCAAGAGAACCCGCCATATTATTGGTTTCAATGTTCTTACAGAATTGCCTGTCCTATCTAACACCCCAACTCAAATCTTTGCGGCATTTGGGCTGTGTGCTTCAACAGTGTCCACATGGGATGGATCATCTGCTGAACCACTGTGGTAACTGTACCAGGAAATTTGTTTGTCAAAAACTGCCACTGACTTCTACTACCATCCAGGATTATTTAAATGTTTACTCCTCTAAATCCGTTGTATTCAGCAACTAAACAGGGGCACCACAAGTTGAAAGCACCTCATGTGTGACCCCAGATTGCTGGTGTTGTAGCATACCTACAGACAATAATGGGTATGTCCCCATTCACATAAATGCAGTAGTAAATACTGTATGTTGGTCTGCAGTTGGAGATTCATTATAGAATTCACTTGACTCATTTCTAGCAGTTGACTACTTCTTATATGTGTTGTTCGTGTCCTAAGTATTATTGTTCATTACCAACCTTCACATGATTATTCTATTAGGTAACCTTCTCTAGGTTACAACAGCAGGGGACAACTATTTGCCCATAGCTGGGACCCTAACAAGTGATACCAGCCCGGGTTAAGGTGGACCTGGGAACAGCAGAAATTAAGAGGTGGTACTATGCTCCTCAAAATTTCCAATCTCCCAATCAGAGGCCTTGCTGCCAGATGTAGTTTATCATCATACCCAGGACCATCTATGATGCTATTATATTATGGTATGACAATAAAGCACACTGGTGTGTAGCAGTTTTTATGGCAAGACATTACAAAGTCAATCTTTATTCGTTGCTCCATGAATATAACCTAATGTCAGATTAACCTTTGACCTGCATTTGTTTTATAATCCAATCCTGGGTCATAACCAATGTTCTCAGGCAAATGAAGGATGTGTTATTTTTGTTGAATTAAACAAGACACATCTATTACCAATTGGAACCAGAACTTTCACCAATCACAATGAAAAAATGTTTCCTCAGGGAGGCCCAGTACCATGAGCACCTATTAGGACTTGAACTCAGCGCAGACCTCAAGTGGAACTTGTGCATATGGTCCATCACTGAAGATGCTAGAAAAATGCTTGGTCCCCAACACCGCTCCAGCAAGCACCTGACCCCTCCTGCTATCCTCTACCTTTACAAGAACCAGAAATGGAGTATTGCTGCCATATATTAGATAGCTAACATTATAGTGTAATGACTCAACATACATATTTGCGTCCCTATCAGTCAAGCCAATTAGGTGACCGTCCAAGCTTACTTGAGCCTGGGTGTTGCCTTACATTCATCTTGGAAGATGCACACGTATTTTTCAGAGTATTTTTTATGAAAAAATGTGCATCTTGTAAGCTGGAAAATATGGTATATAAAAATATATAAATATAATTGGTTTGATTTTGTTTAATGGCATATCAACACCTCTATGGGTTAATTAATGCTGAAATCTAAATATTTTGAACACAGTCTTATGGCTTCAACTACAAATAAAATGTATTGTTGATAACTTTGCTATAAATAGATATTGCTGTTAATTTTACTATATTGTTGGTAATTTTTTTTAAATATAAAAATGTGTTGCTGGTATTTTTACAATAAAAATGTATCTTTATACTTTTATAGTGTTTTGCCTTTGTTTGTGTTTTTATTTGCCCATAGCTGGGGGCCTAACAGGTGCTATCATCCTGGGTCAGGGTGGGCCTGGGAATAGCAGCAATTAAGAGATGGTTTCACACTTCTAAAAACCTCCAATCTCCCAATCAGAGGCATTGCTGCCGGATGTAGCATATCATCAGACCCAGGACTACATACAAAATATACAACAACCAAAAAGATAATAGCTACAACAACAACAATAAACTAGATAAAACAGACATACAATACTACCTACTAACTCCTTAATATTATACATAACAATTTATCAAAGGCATTAGTTATACACAAAAATATTTTCAACCACAATTTCGATCTCAAGAATAATCCACAGTCTTCATTTTTGATAAAGTTTAAAAGTTCTCAGCCTCCTTGTGGATAACAAGTTATTTCCTACCCTACAACCTCTTTCCACAGACAAAACATTGCAAGCCTCTCGCTGCTCTATCACTATTTCCATGGAAAGTGTTCAGATGAACTACACTTTTTAATTCCACCAGTCTCCTAAGCCTTCCCCGGCCATGACACATACATTGTAGAAAATCACTTGCATTCCTTTCGCATTCCTCTGGTGAGATGTAAGTTCTATTTAAGCAGAATCTTCCTATGAACTACTACCTTGTGGAACTGACTCCCAAGAGGATGCTTCCCCAAGCACTACATTCTTAACCTGTTCAAGTCTAGGGTTAACTTCCCTACATATCCACATAAGCTCTGCCTTTCATTCTACCTTGAGTAACCCTCGGGCTTTTACAGGGTGAAAATCATTGTAAAAAAAATGTAGAAAAAGACTTAAATGGACAAAGCCCTTCACAGGATATGAACTGTGATTATTAGAACTAATTTTTTGGATTTCTTGGACAAAAGATATTTTGTTGATTTGTTCTTGAGTTCCTTTGTTTATCAGACCCAAAGCTCCAACTACAACAGGGACAGTTATTATTATTATTGTTATAATTTCCTTTGATTTCTGTTGTAAACTCATGTCCCAACAAGAGACCTAAGGTCAAAAATGGCATCATGACATTTTCCACTGTTCAAAAAATAAAAAAATATAAAAGAAAATTAAGTTAACATCACCAATATTTTAAATAGATAAAGCCCTTCATAAGTTGTGAGCTGTACTTGGGAGAACAACTTTTTGTATTTCTGTAAGGCATGGACTACCAGGGATCCCTTAAGTGAGTATATCAAAACATTTTCCAATAAAACCGAGAGCTCCAACCACAATTGGAATTACTGATGCCTTCATATGCTATATTTTTGAGCTTTCCACTTCAAGATTCTTGTATTTTGATAGTGTTTTGAAGTTCTTCAAAGATACATTACAATCTGCAGGGACTGCCATGTCAATAAGAAAGCACATTCTGTTCTTTGCTCATGATATCTGAGCGATTAGCTTTGATTGTTCTGTCTGTGTGTATTGTAAATTCACATAAAACTGTCACAGTTCCTATCTTTGTAACCGGGTTGGGTGATGTTCATACCAATTTCTTACAGTTTCCTTCCTGTAAAAGTTGCATATTTTCCGGTGCAGATATTGGCCCACTCTATCATGCCAAGTTTTATATTCACTTGGTGTTAACGCTGTTCGACCAAATATGAGATGTTCAGTTATTTCTGGATAATTATCACAGAATCTGCATTTGGGATCAACACAATTTTTCAGTATGCGCGTTTGGTAATTTGTAGTTAGTAAGCATTGGTCCTGTGCAGCAAGAATAAAACCTTCAGTTCCAGCTTTTAACCCTGCACTATGTAACCACTGATTATTATTATTATTATTATAGTAATAATAATAATAAAAACTGAAATAATTATACAATTTTATTTAAGATCACTAAGAATCTGCAGCCTCCAACATTTGCCTGAATAAGAAATATATATAAAAACACCATTAAAAAACCATCGAAACTGCTAAGAGACAAGCATGTACCGTATTTTCTGGCTTACAAGACACTGTGGCTTGAAAGACGCACCCTAATATTGGAAAGATATTTGTAAGAAAAAAAAAAGTCATTCTCATACACCAAATACATTCACCATGCATCCCTCACATACTGGCGCCATGTATTGTTTACATTAATCACTCATCTGATTTTGTTTGTATGGCAATGATATACTAATCAAGAGCAGAAAGGCTCTCGCCGCTGCTAGCAAACAGAGCATGTTTAAGCTTGTGGCTCAGCTCCAGGAAGGTTTATAGTGTTGGAAATACTTGTAACAGCTAAGTAGTGGGGTTACATCATATAAAAGGCTGAATTAGATAGATAGCTAACATTATAGTGTAATGACTCAACATACATATTTGCGTTCCTATCAGTCAAGCCAATTAGGTGACCGTCCAAGCTTACTTGAGCCTGGGCGTTGCCTTACATTCATCTTGGAAGATGCACACGTATTTTTCAGAGTATTTTTTATGAAAAAATGTGCATCTTGTAAGCTGGAAAATATGGTATATAAAAATATATAAATATAATTGGTTTGATTTTGTTTAATGGCATATCAACACCTCTATGGGTTAATTAATGCTGAAATCTAAATATTTTGAACACAGTCTTATGGCTTCAACTACAAATAAAATGTATTGTTGGTAACTCTGCTATAAATAGATATTGCTGTTAATTTTACTATATTGTTGGTAATTTTTTTTATATATAAAAATGTGTTGCTGGTATTTTTACAATAAAAATGTATCTTTATACTTTTATAGTGTTTTGCCTTTGTTTGTGTTTTTATTTGCCCATAGCTGGGGGCCTAACAGGTGCTATCATCCTGGGTCAGGGTGGGCCTGGGAACAGCAGCAATTAAGAGATGGTTTCACACTTCTAAAAACCTCCAATCTCCCAATCAGAGGCATTGCTGCCGGATGTAGCATATCATCAGACCCAGGACTACATACAAAATATACAACAACCAAAAAGATAATAGCTACAACAACAACAATAAACTAGATAAAACAGACATACAATACTACCTACTAACTCCTTAACATTATACATAACAATTTATCAAAGGCATTAGTTATACACAAAAATATTTTCAACCACAATTTCGATCTCAAGAATAATCCACTTATTAAAAGAGAAAGTAACTTAATTAGACAAAAAGCTCCTGAGAGTGCAATTACTTATTCTTGTCAAAATGTAAACTTAAACCCTGGATTTTTCAAATATATCCTTTCTTAAAGGAAATACTTCTTTCCAAAGCCAATATACATGACCATAAACATTTTTAAAAATTAAAAGAAAATGTGTAATCCAAGATCTTTAAATATTCAAAATAAATAAATGCATAAATAATTTACCAAAATAAAATAAAATAATAATTACATTTGTCAAGTTACCTCCAACTAATTTTCGAAAACACTCCTAGGAGTAGCTTACAGGACTATAAATACGCTGTGATAATTTTTTTACCAAATTTCTTCTGATCTTATCTGCCAGTATGTAACCTCTCGCAGAGAACGTGTTCCCTTTGAGAAACACACGAATAATACATATATAGACACACACACACACACATACATTCATTCACTAAACATACTTTGGACCAAAATGGTTTCCACATTCATTTGTTACATACATTCTTGTCTTGTTGCTTGTATACCTTTGTTGTTAATACATTATCATTTGTTTGTACATATATATTGGTTCTTGTCATTTCTTTTCATTTATTTACCTGGACTCACATCCCAAGTCTGCCATGTTTGTTGTGCGCATTTCAGGAGACACACGTGTTTATCTCTCAATGCATACACCGGCCTGCAACACATTAAAAATAAATATATAAATAAACAAGGTTAGCATAAAATATCTCCCATGGATCCCAATAAAAAAATAAAATTAATCATATATTATGCAAAAGACAATACAATCAATTTAATTATTTGTAATAACTCCTCCCTACCAACTGATGTATTATGTAAAACCAACATTATATATCAATTCAAATGCCCCTTGGTAGAATGTATCTCTGACAGAAAAACAAACATATATGTTAGATATATGACAACTACATTATCAAGACATCTTACTCTCTAAGACGGTTTTGTCAAATTTTGTGTATTTTTATGACCTTTTAGTGGTGAACAAAATTCAAAATTGTTTGAAGGGTTTCAAGATTTATTTTTTTGAATACTTGGAGAGGGTTTTTTTTAGATATGTTGGCCAATGAGAAACAAGCTTGCTGGCCAATGTCACATTTTTGCTGGAGCTGATATCATGGTCACTTTTCCAATAAAAAGGACTGCTATCAGCAATCTGGGGAGGTAGAGACAAGCAGACAGAGGTTCAGAGAACAGGCAGAGGCAGATTAGAGGGCTGAGAAGAGGAGAAGAGGAGACAAGGATGTACCATTGATGAGAATGGACAAAGTATAGCACTCTGCACTTCAAAAGAAAGTCCATCCGGAAGTCATAAATCTGACCTGACAGAAACAAGGCAGATTCTTACAACTGAAGATTTCACACCCAAAAACAAACAATTGAACTTTATAACACAAATGATACAAATCCCTCCAAGCTGAGACATCCTTTTTCTGCATACCATTAAGAACAGAAGTGGGTGCCATTTTGAAAAATGTCTGCCTTGTGCCATATTGTTAAATCTTTTCCCTAGGTTTTTCCCAATTGTCTATATTTTTGAAGGGAATAATTTTGTACATGAATCATTTTCTTAGACTAATTGTGTAACAATTTTTTTCTTGTTTCTCTGGGTAATCTCTTTTTTTTTACCCAATGAAAGTGTTATGCTGCCCAAAGGAAATTTTTGTGTAACCCTTGTTTTGGACTTTTCAAATTTATAATTGTAAATAAATGTGTTGTTACTTTTAAATTTGATGCAGTGGCCAACTTGCTTTTTTAAGTTGTGCCTATTTTCAACAGTATCTGGTACAAGAATTTGGAATTGGGAAAAAAGCAAAATTTTTATAACTTGGTTTCAGTGAGAAAATAAATGAAAGAAAACAGAAGTTGTTTTATTGAAATGTAAAAAGTTGTCAATTTAAAATCTTTTCATTTGTATCCACTTCTTAAAATAACTAGCATTCATATTTATGATTGTTATTGCAATATTTTGTTGAAGTTGTTAAGCTTATTATGATAGTATATATTGGTGTAACAGAGAGAGTTTGGGAACCACACACAAACACACACACATATATTTTTTTTTATTGAAATTGGAGTAGATTTGAACAGCGAAATTAGATCAGAACAATTTTGTTTACTGATGGGAATCTGATCTAGCCCATTTGGAATACCACCGTATATTATACCCCTTAGCTCAGGAATCCCTAATACTTGAGAAACAATGGAAGGATATGAGTTATTATTTGAAAGGAATAAGGTTGTTACGGACCAGGCAAAAGAGGGCAGTATTACCTATAATGGGAAAGGCATTAAGCATGTTGCTTGGTACAGTCTCCGAAGGCGAAGTGAGAGTAATTAAGAGGAAATTAGAGGCGGTAGAACAGAGACAACAAGCAATGGCTCAGTCGGTTAAAGAGAGCGTATCTATACTCAATGTTACTAGACTGGAATTGGCTAAGAATAGAGGGAGTATCAATTGGTTGATTTCTCACCTACGGGTTTTTAGAAAGGAAGTGATAAAGGTAACCACGTCTGTAACAACCGAATTACAGAAATTAGATGGGGTTTTGCAGAGGTATTTTCAATTATTAGCTATAATAAGTAAGATACGTCAAACAAGTCACTATTTAACGGTGTTGTTAGAGCATGTGAGAGCACAATTAGATATACTGTCACTGGGACACCTGTCTCTGAGTATAATAACTCCGGAACGAATGCCAGTGGATGGATGGGATTGTGGGAACCCATTGTAAGGGAGATTCCTAACATGTCACGAGAAAAGATGATTGCGTTGTTAAGGCCAATCAATAAGATTGATCTTGGGCGGTTGAAGTTGGAGTTAGATAAGATAGGTATGCCAAATTCGGGCTGGAAAGAGAATTTGATTGCTATAACCTGGCCGACTGTTGTGGGAATTATAGTATTGATAGTCGTGGCCTTGCTAGTTTGGTGGTGGTTGAAGAGACGTGCGGTGTTGTCGACCAGGCAGAATAAACTGGCACAGGAGTGCATGAGTGACGGAGGGATTCTAGTTAGTGCACTTTACCAAGGTAGGTCTGACCGCAGTGAATTGGGACACCTAACTGATATTGAAGAAGAGTCCACGATTGTCGTGGAAGGACCTGAACCAACAAAATCAGAGGGACAGATTTACGAAATAAATCAAATTTTTTTATTTTTATTTTTATTTTTTTGTAATGAGACTGAAATAATTGGTAAGGAGTGTTGCGAACTCCAATAAGTGAAAAAAAAAAAAAGAGGCAAGAACACTCGAACTAGTGAACTATGTGAAAAGGTTCTATTCCATGAGATCACTACAACAGCGAACTTTAACCGGAAGTTGCATGTACATATGTGTTGTAAGGACAATGAAAATGCAAATGGGCATAATGAGCCCTAAGAAGAACTGAGGACTCTACCTTTGCATGCTGGAAGAGACGTATGTTTAAGTAGACCCTAGTCAGAAGCATGTTGGACTGGGTTTTCTCATATTTTGTTGATAAGAAAGCTTGTGTGTCATTTACTAGTAAATGACAGATGAGTAGTGGAGGAAATGTAACAGAGAGAATTTGGGAACCACACACAAACACACACACATATATATATTTTTTTTATTGAAACTGGAGTAGATTTGAACAGCAAAATTAGATCAGAACAATTTTGTTTACTGATGGGAATCTGATCTAGCCCATTTGGAATTGGGTCATTAGGAAGACAATGGAAGATGATCGAAATAATTTTTGTTGGTTAAAATTATGAATAGGGCTTAGTAAGCAAGAAGGACCTTTAGAATTCACATGATTTGGTTGAAAGTGGTCAGAACCTGTGATAATCGCGTGCAAAGTAGTAGGGCCCATTTTCAGATTAGACCAGCTGGTTTTTTCTATATAAACGGGTAATTATGCTGAAAAAGCAGCAGTCGGGAGAGAATTCTCGAAGAGACTGGAGAGGCCATGATCAGTCGGCACGTCGTCGTTGCCTGCGTGCTGTCACGTGCATGAGCACCCGCGTTGACCGTTACAGGTCATGGCGCTACAAGACAGATGAGAAAGGCAGCCGAGAAAGGCAGACAAGAAAGGCAGACAAGAAGTGCAGTCGAGTTGGGTAGAGAGAGGGTGGAGACTAGAAGTGACATCAGAGATTGGAACAAAACCCCCGCTAACATGTACTGCTGATATAAGTACCGATGCTTCTGCTACCACGAAGATCACTACTACTGTTACTTCCGCCGAGGAGGAACGCAACTATAAACTTTAAGCCGTGCTCAGAAATATTTATCTCTCCATCGCAAGAGTCGTATATTGTTCTGAGACGATTTCACAACAAGCTAATCACAACCCACTCTCTCTCTGTCTAGAATCCAGTGTATGTGTTTTTATGCCAATTACTTTCTTTTCTGTAACCTGTTTCTTTCTATACTATTCTTTTCTGCTATATAAAAGACATTAACAATTCAACCACTGAATAGTTGTTTGTCCGGCTTTCTGCAGATATATATATATATATATTTTTTTTTTTGTGCATTCTAAATTTCTTAGCACAGACTCTCCAGCTGTGTCTACATCTTCAGTCGACCGTGAATGGATGAACATCACTTCTGCTTTCTGGATCAAACCAATCACAACGTGGGAAGGAAGCAGGATTAAACCAGTGGACCGGTCGAATGATCTACGGATGCTCAGGGGACCTACGGTCACTCTCTTAAGTTCGGTTAAGACCGAGTAGACACCTCAACCCAGAGAGTAAGACGATGGAGGTTGAGAAGCTGGGGCGAAAGGGTTAGACTGGTGGCCATGACCCGGTTAGACTGGTGGCCGTGACCAGGATAGCTCCGTGGGAAAGTGTTAGATTGGTCCACAAACAGATATTGAATCACAGAAGACAACAACAAACAAAATGAAAACTTGAATAAAAAATATATTGCTGAGTTTATTTTTGTTAGAGAAAATACATTAACAAAAATCCGGTTACAGTGCACTAGGCAAAAAAATATCTCTGCATATTCATGTAGAGGGTGAGAAGAGTGTTGTCCTGAAAAGGAGAGTTTTGTATATGCTGAGAAGCGTTATCCGGAGTAGGACAAGTTTTGTAGTTACTGAAAAGCGTTGTCCTGAAAAGGAGAGTTTTGTAGCTGCTGAGGAGCATTGTCCTGAGAAGGACAATTTTTGTAGTTGCTGAAAAGTGTTGTCCTAAGAAGGAGAGTTTTGTATTTGCTGAGAAGCGTTATCCGGAGTAGGACAAGTTTTGTAGTTACTGAAAAGCGTTGTCCTGAAAAGGAGAGTTTTGTAGCTGCTGAGGAGCATTGTCCTGAGAAGGACAATTTTTGTAGTTGCTGAAAAGTGTTGTCCTAAAAAGGAGAGTTTTGTATTTGCTGAGAAGCGTTATCCTGAGTAGGACAAGTTTTGTAGTTACTGAAAAGCGTTGTCCTGAAAAGGAGAGTTTTGTAGCTGCTGAGGAGCATTGTCCTGAGAAGGACAATTTTTGTAGTTGCTGAAAAGTGTTGTCCTAAAAAGGAGAGTTTTGTATTTGCTGAGAAGCGTTATCCTGAGTAGGACAAGTTTTGTAGTTACTGAAAAGCGTTGTCCTGAAAAGGAGAGTTTTGTAGCTGCTGAGGAGCATTGTCCTGAGAAGGACAATTTTTGTAGTTACTGAAAAGTGTTGTCCTAAAAAGGAGAGTTTTGTATTTGCTGAGAAGCGTTATCCTGAGTAGGACAAGTTTTGTAGTTACTGAAAAGCGTTGCCCTGAAAAGGAGAGTTTTGTAGCTGCTGAGGAGCATTGTCCTGAGAAGGACAATTTTTGTAGTTGCTGAAAAGTGTTGTCCTAAAAAGGAGAGTTTTGTATTTGCTGAGAAGCGTTATCCTGAGTAGGACAAGTTTTGTAGTTACTGAAAAGCGTTGCCCTGAAAAGGAGAGTTTTGTAGCTGCTGAGGAGCATTGTCCTGAGAAGGACAATTTTTGTAGTTATAGAAAAGTGTTGTCCTGAAGAGGAGAGTTTTGTAGTCACTGAAAAGGACAGTTTATCCTGTAAGCGAATGTAACAAACCCAACTGGAATTGGAACTTGGCTCTCCAATTAACAATACTGAGTCATTATCCATTATAGCACCTGCACATTCAAACTTAAAGTAACTGGTATTCCTAAATGGCCACTGAGAAGTTTTGACGTTGCTTAAATTCAGTGATCATCTGGGAACCAGTGTTTCAACATGGTATGGGCATAAGCCCATATTTTGAAACTGACCATAACAAATGCAGGATAGCTCATGCTGATGACATTCTCTTCTCCAAGAATTTTGTGGTTCTACCTGTCAGACTCACATTGACATTTAAATTTATAGATAACAGAACTAATTTGATTGATTTGTCAGCCATCTTTATAGACTTCAACATTTTGTGGTTCTTTTTTTGAATTGCCATTCATAGTGATTATATGTTTTCTTCCTTTCTGCTAATTTTCTTCTCATTTTAATAAACGTGTCTGTTTTAATAGCAATAATTAAATTTTGTACCTCTACGGAAAAAAAAAATGAATAAAATGCTTATAAAGTAGGGGTTCCTAAACTTTATTGCCTCATCACCCACTTTCACATAGAAAATTTTTCCACCATCAACCTGTATAGTAAATATTCAAAAACATACCAAAATTGTTTGGTAAAAGTTTGTTACTGGTTTGTAAACTGACTTTATGTTGTAGTAAAAATACCAAAGGTAGGTAACAAATAATGCTGATTTATGTGGCGACTGCTGCTGCTACTTTTGTATTAAAGAACAAACGAAAGCAAACTCGACTATTGAAAACTATATATATAATTTAGTTTTATGGTCAACGTTAGTTTTATGGTTAGTACTGCAAGTGTTGAATAAAGATTAAAGGATTTTTGTTCATAATTATAAAATTAAAAAGAATATATGTGACTAGCAACTAACAAAAATTCAGTGAATATTTTTTGTTGTTCTTGAACTAGTTAAATGCAACCACCACTTCTACACTAATAATTTCTCTTTTTGCATTTCACACCTGTGGAGCTCTCTTCCGATTCCTTGCTTCCCTGATAACTACAATCTTCCAAAATTTAAATACAACATCAATCTCCGTTCTTGAACCCTGTGTTTTTTGTCCTTTCATCAATGTAGACTGATAACTTTCGTTAAATCCAACCAACAATCCCTTATGTAATTTATATCTGGAAATAAATGTTATTTCATCTGAAGAACTATTTGAATGTTAATGACCCTTCTCAAAACTATAGAAACTACCAAAATAAAATGATATTTATATCTAGGAATGTGACCCAGTTATTCCTAATAAGTAACTCAACTCTCCAAGTTTTTGTTCCTTCTAGTGATATAAAAGCTTTTGTTGAAGAAATCCAAAAAGTGAATTGACGCAAAGAGTTATGAGTTCAATACCTGGCCACAGCAGGGTGAAAAAAACTTGGAGGGTTGAGTTACTAAAGGGAATTAACTGATACTGAAATATTTTTTTAAAAAAAGGCATGCCACATGGAATTAGAAAAATCTACCCCCATGGACTAAATAAATGGTTCGGTTCAAAATTCCAATATCTATTACCTGAAGAAGACTGGAGCATACAATGGCTGAAACGTTGTGAATATGGCAATAAATATGAGAACAACAGTCTGAACAATGTAAATTGCTTAAATAAATTTTATTGTAACCTAATTATGTACAATAATGGATCCAATGCAATATAGGTGAACAATTCAACTAGAAAAATTTAAAATAAATACAATGTATCTAAATACAAATTAGAGACATGTTGTAAATATGGCAATAAAGAAAAGGATAACAGCCCAAATGATGTAAATAGTGTAAATAGTTACAATACCTTCTCTCAGAAATATAGACAAATAACTTTTGTTAAATCCAACCAACAACGTCTGTTTGTCTAATTTGTTATTGTATTTTCCAATTTTCAAATACGATCTGGTACATTGAAATTAAAACTGTACACTTTCTTTTGTTCTGTTTTTGTTAAAGTACTTTCAACCATCTGAGTCAGTATCAGGAACTGGGTGTATTCCATGTTGTAGACAAGATTTTGTTGACTGCTGCTTTCATTTTTTGGAGGGGGAATTCTGGGATTCAAATTAGTCCAAAGTGATTACATGTGAAAAACTGTTACATGGAGTTAGGCCACATCTGAAAAAAAAATGTATCAAATATTTATATATATTTTGTATGCATATTAAATATTTTACATACACTTGAAGATAACATCGCTTGTAGTTAAAAACATTTATTTATTTTTGATTTATTTATTTTGAATCCCAGCATTTAAAAAAAATCCAGAATGTACCATCCTGAGACCACCAAGTTATTGATGATGACAGTCAAAATTATGTGAAAAGAAACTTTTATTTAAACATTTCACCTCAAACAAGGCAATAAAGCTATTATGTCTGCTGCAAGAAAAGTTGGTTTACTGTATCATGCCAAGAATTTTTTCTCATCAGAATCCATCCTGCACATTTTTAAATCTACCATGCATTGAATACTTTTGCCATATCTGGTCTGGTACTTCTGCTGTAGATTTCAAGATTCTCAATAAAATTCAAAGATTGGTCTGTAATGTAATCGATCATGACCAGACATCTTGACTTCAGTCAATTTCTCACCAATGTGATATGGCTTCCTTTTGTCTTTTCTACAAGGATTTTCATGGCAACTGTGCTGGTGAGATTTTTTCCATGGCAGCCCAACTACATGAATTTAAGTGAGCTACTAGATTGGCAAAAGATCTCACCATTTTACTGTTGAACTAGTTAGATGCAACCACCACTTATATATATATATATATATATATATTAAAAAGAAGAGAGGTACCGCAAACTTTTTTGGGTTGTAATGTGGATTTTTAAAAAAATATTATTCTTTATTTTTCATAATTTTACAACACGTGTTTCTGGTTTCGCGACCGTCTTCAGGTAAAGGGTGGAGATTTCCACATATTATTAAAAATAATTAATTTTTTTTCCTTTATGTTTTTCAATGTTAAATATTCTCGATGAGACATTCTCTGTTTTTGTGTTAGTAATCCGAATGTCTTTCTTGAAATGGCAGTGAAGAGTTAAATGCCCAAAATGCAGGAAGTCATATATAGGCATCAGCCAACAACTGAACAACAGGATCTCCCTGCACAAAGGCAACATAAAGTTGCCAGACAACAGAAAACTTTTTGTTTCGCAGCATATCTTTGAATGTAACCAGGGTAAATTTAATATCATGCCGATATATCAAACAGACAATTATTCCTACCTACAAATACAAGAAAAAACTTCATAAATAAATTCAAACTGGAACTAAATAGATCATGACCCCACACACAAAAGCACACAGCATGCACACATGGTGACCAAATACAGTGATCAAGCCATTCCCATACATGCACGCACGCTCAC
Source organism: Acanthosepion esculentum (assembly GCA_964036315.1). Lineage (NCBI taxonomy): Eukaryota > Metazoa > Mollusca > Cephalopoda > Sepiida > Sepiidae > Acanthosepion > Acanthosepion esculentum. The sequence continues at coordinate 37,528,559 of OZ038515.1, read as the reverse complement.
ATGCGGGTATCTGTGGAACACGAAAAATGTATATATGTACGCATATATATATATATATGCGCGCATATTGGCGAAAGCAGGGGAGCTACTCACACAAACCCCACACAACTTAGGAAGTACGTGTGTATGTATATATGTGTGTGTGTGTGTGTGTATGTGTGTGTGTGTGTGTGTGTGCTGGTTCCATGTAACTTGGGAAGAATGTGTGTGTATGTATGTGCGTGTGTGTGTATGTATACAAATGTGTTTACTAATTCTTCATAGTGAGACAGTGTATGTATTGAGGGGGAATATACACACACATATATACACGCATGCTGACAGGAACACACGAAAATGAAAATAGAACTAAGAACACACAGGGGTCACTAAAACATTAAAAGATAAGATACCGACAACTAATTCATCACTTCTCAAACCAACCTTAATTGTTTTATGTCCCTTCGCTCAGAACTCTTCACTGCTATTTCAAGAAAGACATTCGGATTACTAACACAAAAACAGAGAATGTCTCATATCGAGAATATTTAACATTGAAAAACATAAAGGAAAAAAAATTAATTATTTTTAATAATATGTGGAAATCTCCACCCTTTACCTGAAGACAGTCGCGAGACCAGAAACACGTGTTGTAAAATTATGAAAAATAAAGAATAATATTTTTTTAAAAATCCACATTACAACCAAAAAAGTTTGCGGTACCTCTCTTCTTTTTAATATACACACTTTTCTCTCGTTGGAACCATTATAACCTCTTCATTTTATATATATATATATATATATATATATATATATATATATATATATATATGAAAAATTTCTCAGAGTTAGAAAAAGACAATATGTATGAAGGTAAAAGACAACAAGAAAACTGGATTATTAGCCAACACATTTCATCCAATGTGGACTTTTTCAAAGCAAAAACGAAATGAAAATTTCATTTTGTTTTTGCCTTGAAAAAGTCCACATTGGATGAAACACATCGGCTAATAATATAGTTTTCATATCGTCTTTTACCTTTATACATATATATATATATATACATAGCCAGCACAGTATTTGGTAAACTTAAACATATGTTATGGAACACCAAAGACATGTCTCTGAGTAAAGATCAACATATACAGATCAGTCGTTCTCTCAACCCTTCTCTGCGGTGCTGAAACTTGGACCCTGTACCGCAAGCACATAAATCAACTTGACGCATTTCCCATGCGCTGTCTTTGTGCCATATGTGATATAAAATGGGATGACAGGGTCAAGAATAGTGAAATACTGAAGAAATGTAACAACATCACAGTCACTGAAACCATTCTGGCAAAGATACAACTTAGGTGGACTGGTCATGTTGTGAGAATGGATGAGCAGAGGCTTCGAAAAAAGGTGCTGCATGGACAACTACCAAACTCCAAGCATTCAGTTGGATGTACACTCTTATGCTACAAAGACAACTTGAAACATCTCAACTTCAATCTGAAAACCTGGGAAGCCCAAGCATCAAACAGAAAGGAGTGGTGTAGGACATGTTTCATTAAGTTAAAGGGTTTTGAAGACAGTTGACTGAAGCACTGTGATCAGCTTTGTCAAGCTCAGAAGCAGAGATGCCATCAAAATCCTGCTTTAACAAATTTCCTCTGTCAGTGTGGCTTTGTTGCCTGCATCAAGGCTGGGCTAGTATTACACTTAAGAAAGCACAAATGAAATATGTCTTTCCATTACCTGATTTTCTCCACAATAGCCCCTGCTAGCACATATAAGTGTTAAATGAAAGGCACCATCATTTATCGTTCATGATAGGAGAGTCCACCATATATATATATATATATATATATATATATATATATATATATATATATATATGTATGTATATTTTAAAGAGAGAAAAAGATGAAAACATTTTGATTATAATGTAGATTTTTTTAATATATTTTATTCTATATATTTTGCTACATGTGTTTCAGGTCTTGTGACCTTCACCAGACGAAGAATGGTTATTTCCACATATTATTTAAAGGAATCAATTTTTTTACCTTCCTATGTTAAATCTTTTAACCATTGTCTTTTGTGTGTAGTAGTAGTTATCTAAATCCATCTCAGATTAGCCAAAAAATGTTCCTTTACTTGAGGGGGGGTAATAAAACAATTAAATTTGGCCAGAGAACAGGAAAGAAATGAGGACGTCTTTTTCTTATCTTTTTATGTCCTCAAGTGTCTTTTCATGGTGCATTCCTTCCTTTATTCTTGTCTGTGTATGCGTGTGTGTGTGTGTTTGCCAGTATATATATTCTTTCTCCATACATATATATTGTATTACTACAAGGAAACCTACAAAGTATATCTATACACTTTGTATGGTGTGTAGGGTTTTTGTGGTCCATCTAGTTTGTTTTTGTCAGTATGTGTGTATATATTCATTCTCCATACATATATATTGTATATTATATTATTATAAAGAAACCTATATAGTAAATACAAGCATTTTGTATGGTGTGTGTGTGGTCTGACTAGTGTGTTTTGCCACTATGTATATATGGTGTATGTTTAGTGTGTGGGTGTATGATTTGTTTAGTGCTGATTTAAATTTGTCTCAAGTTTTTTTCTTGTATTAGGAGGTAAGAGTAATCGTCTGTTTGATATATGATCCAAATACAAGACAAAAATTTCATAGGAAGGAAAAAAATCATTCCTTTAAATAATATGGGCAAATAACCATTCTTTGCCTGATGAAGGTCACAAGACCTGAAACTTGTGTCGCAACATATATAGAATAAAGTATATAAAAAAAAATCCACATTATAATAAAAAATGTATGGGTTTTTTTCTCTCTTTAAAAT
>OZ038515.1:37468225-37520725 GCA_964036315.1 Acanthosepion esculentum | reverse complement strand
TTCTCTCAGTAATTAATTCTCTTTATAAAAAATCTTTCAAAAATAAAATTAGTTTTCTGAAACGTTATTTGAGGAAGAGTAGCTGATTTAAAGTTTATCAATCTGATTTGAAACAAATATTACTTTTAGTTTATATCACAGGTAAGCATTTTTTTAACACGGGTAGGGTGACGTTTTATGAAGTGTTGACAGATCTATTGACAGCCTGATTGGGAAAATTCAAATTTTTTGTATGGGGGACATATTCGTAAAAATTACTTGACGAATAAGTAATCTAATGTTTATTGAATTTTATGTAATTTGGCTTTAAATTTACTATAGTTACTGCTCTTATTTTTTTGATAATGCTGTGTATGGATGTCTGTATTTACAAAAATCGGCATGTTCATACACAAAAAATCCAAAAATCTTTTTAAAATACTTTGGGGCTGTTGGATTGTTGTAAGCTTTTTCATTAGTAAATATAGTTTTTACTTAATAACAATATCACCTAACTGGTACAAATTAATATAGAATTTTAAAATATTTAAAACTTTATAAAATATTCTAATTAAAATTTTAAAAAAAATGATAACAATCCTTGTAAAAATTTATTATTCATTGAAAAAATTTTTTTCTTCAGACAATATTGTTCATAATATATCTTATTCATAAAATCAATTAAAAGCTTTTCTAATTAAATAATGTTTTAGTTTTATTGAACTTTTATTTTATGATTTAGAGAAGATTTTTTGAAAAAATGATGGTTTAAATTTTCAAAAGTCTTATAATTAATATAAACATTAAGCTGTACAAAAATGAATTTCTCAATATTTCATAAAATAAAGAAGTGTGGGGTAACAGAAAAAATATTTTTACCAAGATTTTCTAAAAAAAGAAATGTTTGTAAAATAATTTCATTCAAGAAAATTTAATTAAAATCTGACAATTATTTGATTTTTGCAAAAATTATCAAATCAATGTGTTTTCCACTTCAAAAAGATACTATAATTTCCTATACTAATTTATGGTACTTCACTGATGCAAGAAAAACAAAATTTTCAACCAAAATTCTAAACATTCTAAAAAGGATAAAAAAGTATAACTTAACCAAAAAATCCTTTGCACTTTCCTCTGCATAATAATATAAAGATTTTGATGATAAAGTTTGGTTTTATTTAGTTTGGGGCATTTTTTAATCATGTATGGTCATTTTTTAACAAATCTTAGGAAACATTTATAAACTTAGCATGTTTCACTTTTAAGATTCACCAGAATAAAAAAACAAAACGTTAAATTTATAAACGTTTCCTATTTGATTTGGTTTGTTTTGTTTTACGGCATATCAACCTCAATGGGTTATTTAATGCCGACAACATTTTTAGGATAGATTCGTATGAATAGAATATGTATTCTTTGGGTTAGATTGGTTTGGTTTATTTTGTTTTACGACATATCAACCTCAATGGGTTATTTAATGCCAACAAGATTTTTAGGATAGATTCGTATGAATAGAATATGTATTCTTTGGATTAGATTGGTTTGGTTTATTTTGTTTTACGACATATCAACCTCAATGGGTTATTTAATGCGAACAAGATTTTTAGGATAGATTCGTATGAATAGAATATGTATTCTTTGGGTTAGATTGGTTTGGTTTATTTTGTTTTACGACATATCAACCTCAATGGGTTATTTAATGCGAACAAGATTTTTAGGATAGATTCGTATGAATAGAATATGTATTCTTTGGGTTAGATTGGTTTGGTTTATTTTGTTTTACGGCATATCAACCTCAATGGGTTATTTAATGCCGACAAGATTTTTAGGATAGATTCGTATGAATAGAATATGTATTCTTTGGGTTAGATTGGTTTGGTTTATTTTGTTTTACGACATATCAACCTCAATGGGTTATTTAATGCGAACAAGATTTTTAGGATAGATTCGTATGAATAGAATATGTATTCTTTGGGTTAGATTGGTTTGGTTTATTTTGTTTTACGACATATCAACCTCAATGGGTTATTTAATGCGAACAAGATTTTTAGGATAGATTCGTATGAATAGAATATGTATTCTTTGGGTTAGATTGGTTTGGTTTATTTTGTTTTACGACATATCAACCTCAATGGGTTATTTAATGCCGACAAGATTTTTAGGATAGATTCGTATGAATAGAATATGTATTCTTTGGGTTAGATTGGTTTGGTTTATTTTGTTTTACGACATATCAACCTCAATGGGTTATTTAATGCGAACAAGATTTTTAGGATAGATTCGTATGAATAGAATATGTATTCTTTGGGTTAGATTGGTTTGGTTTATTTTGTTTTACGACATATCAACCTCAATGGGTTATTTAATGCGAACAAGATTTTTAGGATAGATTCGTATGAATAGAATATGTATTCTTTGGGTTAGATTGGTTTGGTTTATTTTGTTTTACGGCATATCAACCTCAATGGGTTATTTAATGCCGACAAGATTTTTAGGATAGATTCGTATGAATAGAATATGTATTCTTTGGGTTAGATTGGTTTGGTTTATTTTGTTTTACGACATATCAACCTCAATGGGTTATTTAATGCGAACAAGATTTTTAGGATAGATTCGTATGAATAGAATATGTATTCTTTGGGTTAGATTGGTTTGGTTTATTTTGTTTTACGACATATCAACCTCAATGGGTTATTTAATGCCGACAAGATTTTTAGGATAGATTCGTATGAATAGAATATGTATTCTTTGGGTTAGATTGGTTTGGTTTATTTTGTTTTACGACATATCAACCTCAATGGGTTATTTAATGCGAACAAGATTTTTAGGATAGATTCGTATGAATAGAATATGTATTCTTTGGGTTAGATTGGTTTGGTTTATTTTGTTTTACGACATATCAACCTCAATGGGTTATTTAATGCCGACAAGATTTTTAGGATAGATTCGTATGAATAGAATATGTATTCTTTGGGTTAGATTGGTTTGGTTTATTTTGTTTTACGACATATCAACCTCAATGGGTTATTTAATGCCGACAAGATTTTTAGGATAGATTCGTATGAATAGAATATGTATTCTTTGGGTTAGATTGGTTTGGTTTATTTTGTTTTACGACATATCAACCTCAATGGGTTATTTAATGCCGACAAGATTTTTAGGATAGATTCGTATGAATAGAATATGTATTCTTTGGGTTAGATTGGTTTGGTTTATTTTGTTTTACGACATATCAACCTCAATGGGTTATTTAATGCCGACAAGATTTTTAGGATAGATTCGTATGAATAGAATATGTATTCTTTGGGTTAGATTGGTTTGGTTTATTTTGTTTTACGACATATCAACCTCAATGGGTTATTTAATGCCGACAAGATTTTTAGGATAGATTCGTATGAATAGAATATGTATTCTTTGGGTTAGATTGGTTTGGTTTATTTTGTTTTACGACATATCAACCTCAATGGGTTATTTAATGCGAACAAGATTTTTAGGATAGATTCGTATGAATAGAATATGTATTCTTTGGGTTAGATTGGTTTGGTTTATTTTGTTTTACGACATATCAACCTCAATGGGTTATTTAATGCCGACAAGATTTTTAGGATAGATTCGTATGAATAGAATATGTATTCTTTGGGTTAGATTGGTTTGGTTTATTTTGTTTTACGACATATCAACCTCAATGGGTTATTTAATGCGAACAAGATTTTTAGGATAGATTCGTATGAATAGAATATGTATTCTTTGGGTTAGATTGGTTTGGTTTATTTTGTTTTACGACATATCAACCTCAATGGGTTATTTAATGCCGACAAGATTTTTAGGATAGATTCGTATGAATAGAATATGTATTCTTTGGGTTAGATTCGTTTGGTTTATTTTGTTTTACGACATATCAACCTCAATGGGTTATTTAATGCCAACAAGATTTTTAGGATAGATTCGTATGAATAGAATATGTATTCTTTGGGTTAGATTGGTTTGGTTTATTTTGTTTTACGACATATCAACCTCAATGGGTTATTTAATGCCGACAAGATTTTTAGGATAGATTCGTATGAATAGAATATGTATTCTTTGGGTTAGATTGGTTTGGTTTATTTTGTTTTACGACATATCAACCTCAATGGGTTATTTAATGCGAACAAGATTTTTAGGATAGATTCGTATGAATAGAATATGTATTCTTTGGGTTAGATTGGTTTGGTTTATTTTGTTTTACGACATATCAACCTCAATGGGTTATTTAATGCGAACAAGATTTTTAGGATAGATTCGTATGAATAGAATATGTATTCTTTGGGTTAGATTGGTTTGGTTTATTTTGTTTTACGGCATATCAACCTCAATGGGTTATTTAATGCCGACAAGATTTTTAGGATAGATTCGTATGAATAGAATATGTATTCTTTGGGTTAGATTGGTTTGGTTTATTTTGTTTTACGACATATCAACCTCAATGGGTTATTTAATGCGAACAAGATTTTTAGGATAGATTCGTATGAATAGAATATGTATTCTTTGGGTTAGATTGGTTTGGTTTATTTTGTTTTACGACATATCAACCTCAATGGGTTATTTAATGCCGACAAGATTTTTAGGATAGATTCGTATGAATAGAATATGTATTCTTTGGGTTAGATTGGTTTGGTTTATTTTGTTTTACGACATATCAACCTCAATGGGTTATTTAATGCGAACAAGATTTTTAGGATAGATTCGTATGAATAGAATATGTATTCTTTGGGTTAGATTGGTTTGGTTTATTTTGTTTTACGACATATCAACCTCAATGGGTTATTTAATGCCGACAAGATTTTTAGGATAGATTCGTATGAATAGAATATGTATTCTTTGGGTTAGATTGGTTTGGTTTATTTTGTTTTACGACATATCAACCTCAATGGGTTATTTAATGCCGACAAGATTTTTAGGATAGATTCGTATGAATAGAATATGTATTCTTTGGGTTAGATTGGTTTGGTTTATTTTGTTTTACGACATATCAACCTCAATGGGTTATTTAATGCCGACAAGATTTTTAGGATAGATTCGTATGAATAGAATATGTATTCTTTGGGTTAGATTGGTTTGGTTTATTTTGTTTTACGACATATCAACCTCAATGGGTTATTTAATGCCGACAAGATTTTTAGGATAGATTCGTATGAATAGAATATGTATTCTTTGGGTTAGATTGGTTTGGTTTATTTTGTTTTACGACATATCAACCTCAATGGGTTATTTAATGCCGACAAGATTTTTAGGATAGATTCGTATGAATAGAATATGTATTCTTTGGGTTAGATTGGTTTGGTTTATTTTGTTTTACGACATATCAACCTCAATGGGTTATTTAATGCGAACAAGATTTTTAGGATAGATTCGTATGAATAGAATATGTATTCTTTGGGTTAGATTGGTTTGGTTTATTTTGTTTTACGACATATCAACCTCAATGGGTTATTTAATGCCGACAAGATTTTTAGGATAGATTCGTATGAATAGAATATGTATTCTTTGGGTTAGATTGGTTTGGTTTATTTTGTTTTACGACATATCAACCTCAATGGGTTATTTAATGCGAACAAGATTTTTAGGATAGATTCGTATGAATAGAATATGTATTCTTTGGGTTAGATTGGTTTGGTTTATTTTGTTTTACGACATATCAACCTCAATGGGTTATTTAATGCCGACAAGATTTTTAGGATAGATTCGTATGAATAGAATATGTATTCTTTGGGTTAGATTCGTTTGGTTTATTTTGTTTTACGACATATCAACCTCAATGGGTTATTTAATGCCAACAAGATTTTTAGGATAGATTCGTATGAATAGAATATGTATTCTTTGGGTTAGATTGGTTTGGTTTATTTTGTTTTACGACATATCAACCTCAATGGGTTATTTAATGCCGACAAGATTTTTAGGATAGATTCGTATGAATAGAATATGTATTCTTTGGGTTAGATTGGTTTGGTTTATTTTGTTTTACGACATATCAACCTCAATGGGTTATTTAATGCGAACAAGATTTTTAGGATAGATTCGTATGAATAGAATATGTATTCTTTGGGTTAGATTGGTTTGGTTTATTTTGTTTTACGACATATCAACCTCAATGGGTTATTTAATGCGGACAAGATTTTTAGGATAGATTCGTATGAATAGAATATGTATTCTTTGGGTTAGATTGGTTTGGTTTATTTTGTTTTACGACATATCAACCTCAATGGGTTATTTAATGCCGACAAGATTTTTAGGATAGATTCGTATGAATAGAATATGTATTCTTTGGGTTAGATTGGTTTGGTTTATTTTGTTTTACGACATATCAACCTCAATGGGTTATTTAATGCCGACAAGATTTTTAGGATAGATTCGTATGAATAGAATATGTATTCTTTGGGTTAGATTGGTTTGGTTTATTTTGTTTTACGACATATCAACCTCAATGGGTTATTTAATGCGGACAAGATTTTTAGGATAGATTCGTATGAATAGAATATGTATTCTTTGGGTTAGATTGGTTTGGTTTATTTTGTTTTACGACATATCAACCTCAATGGGTTATTTAATGCCGACAAGATTTTTAGGATAGATTCGTATGAATAGAATATGTATTCTTTGGGTTAGATTGGTTTGGTTTATTTTGTTTTACGACATATCAACCTCAATGGGTTATTTAATGCGAACAAGATTTTTAGGATAGATTCGTATGAATAGAATATGTATTCTTTGGGTTAGATTGGTTTGGTTTATTTTGTTTTACGACATATCAACCTCAATGGGTTATTTAATGCGAACAAGATTTTTAGGATAGATTCGTATGAATAGAATATGTATTCTTTGGGTTAGATTGGTTTGGTTTATTTTGTTTTACGACATATCAACCTCAATGGGTTATTTAATGCCGACAAGATTTTTAGGATAGATTCGTATGAATAGAATATGTATTCTTTGGGTTAGATTGGTTTGGTTTATTTTGTTTTACGACATATCAACCTCAATGGGTTATTTAATGCCGACAAGATTTTTAGGATAGATTCGTATGAATAGAATATGTATTCTTTGGGTTAGATTGGTTTGGTTTATTTTGTTTTACGACATATCAACCTCAATGGGTTATTTAATGCGAACAAGATTTTTAGGATAGATTCGTATGAATAGAATATGTATTCTTTGGGTTAGATTGGTTTGGTTTATTTTGTTTTACGACATATCAACCTCAATGGGTTATTTAATGCCGACAAGATTTTTAGGATAGATTCGTATGAATAGAATATGTATTCTTTGGGTTAGATTGGTTTGGTTTATTTTGTTTTACGACATATCAACCTCAATGGGTTATTTAATGCCGACAAGATTTTTAGGATAGATTCGTATGAATAGAATATGTATTCTTTGGGTTAGATTGGTTTGGTTTATTTTGTTTTACGACATATCAACCTCAATGGGTTATTTAATGCGAACAAGATTTTTAGGATAGATTCGTATGAATAGAATATGTATTCTTTGGGTTAGATTGGTTTGGTTTATTTTGTTTTACGACATATCAACCTCAATGGGTTATTTAATGCCAACAAGATTTTTAGGATAGATTCGTATGAATAGAATATGTATTCTTTGGGTTAGATTGGTTTGGTTTATTTTGTTTTACGACATATCAACCTCAATGGGTTATTTAATGCGAACAAGATTTTTAGGATAGATTCGTATGAATAGAATATGTATTCTTTGGGTTAGATTGGTTTGGTTTATTTTGTTTTACGACATATCAACCTCAATGGGTTATTTAATGCCAACAAGATTTTTAGGATAGATTCGTATGAATAGAATATGTATTCTTTGGGTTAGATTGGTTTGGTTTATTTTGTTTTACGACATATCAACCTCAATGGGTTATTTAATGCGAACAAGATTTTTAGGATAGATTCGTATGAATAGAATATGTATTCTTTGGGTTAGATTGGTTTGGTTTATTTTGTTTTACGACATATCAACCTCAATGGGTTATTTAATGCGAACAAGATTTTTAGGATAGATTCGTATGAATAGAATATGTATTCTTTGGGTTAGATTGGTTTGGTTTATTTTGTTTTACGACATATCAACCTCAATGGGTTATTTAATGCGAACAAGATTTTTAGGATAGATTCGTATGAATAGAATATGTATTCTTTGGATTAGATTGGTTTGGTTTATTTTGTTTTACGGCATATCAACCTCAATGGGTTATTTAATGCGAACAAGATTTTTAGGATAGATTCGTATGAATAGAATATGTATTCTTTGGGTTAGATTGGTTTGGTTTATTTTGTTTTACGACATATCAACCTCAATGGGTTATTTAATGCGAACAAGATTTTTAGGATAGATTCGTATGAATAGAATATGTATTCTTTGGGTTAGATTGGTTTGGTTTATTTTGTTTTACGACATATCAACCTCAATGGGTTATTTAATGCCAACAAGATTTTTAGGATAGATTCGTATGAATAGAATATGTATTCTTTGGGTTAGATTGGTTTGGTTTATTTTGTTTTACGACATATCAACCTCAATGGGTTATTTAATGCGAACAAGATTTTTAGGATAGATTCGTATGAATAGAATATGTATTCTTTGGATTAGATTGGTTTGGTTTATTTTGTTTTACGGCATATCAACCTCAATGGGTTATTTAATGCGAACAAGATTTTTAGGATAGATTCGTATGAATAGAATATGTATTCTTTGGGTTAGATTGGTTTGGTTTATTTTGTTTTACGACATATCAACCTCAATGGGTTATTTAATGCGAACAAGATTTTTAGGATAGATTCGTATGAATAGAATATGTATTCTTTGGGTTAGATTGGTTTGGTTTATTTTGTTTTACGACATATCAACCTCAATGGGTTATTTAATGCCAACAAGATTTTTAGGATAGATTCGTATGAATAGAATATGTATTCTTTGGGTTAGATTGGTTTGGTTTATTTTGTTTTACGACATATCAACCTCAATGGGTTATTTAATGCGAACAAGATTTTTAGGATAGATTCGTATGAATAGAATATGTATTCTTTGGATTAGATTGGTTTGGTTTATTTTGTTTTACGGCATATCAACCTCAATGGGTTATTTAATGCGAACAAGATTTTTAGGATAGATTCGTATGAATAGAATATGTATTCTTTGGGTTAGATTGGTTTGGTTTATTTTGTTTTACGACATATCAACCTCAATGGGTTATTTAATGCGAACAAGATTTTTAGGATAGATTCGTATGAATAGAATATGTATTCTTTGGGTTAGATTGGTTTGGTTTATTTTGTTTTACGACATATCAACCTCAATGGGTTATTTAATGCGAACAAGATTTTTAGGATAGATTCGTATGAATAGAATATGTATTCTTTGGGTTAGATTGGTTTGGTTTATTTTGTTTTACGACATATCAACCTCAATGGGTTATTTAATGCCAACAAGATTTTTAGGATAGATTCGTATGAATAGAATATGTATTCTTTGGGTTAGATTGGTTTGGTTTATTTTGTTTTACGACATATCAACCTCAATGGGTTATTTAATGCGAACAAGATTTTTAGGATAGATTCGTATGAATAGAATATGTATTCTTTGGGTTAGATTGGTTTGGTTTATTTTGTTTTACGACATATCAACCTCAATGGGTTATTTAATGCCAACAAGATTTTTAGGATAGATTTGTATGAATAGAATATGTATTCTTTGGGTTAGATTGGTTTGGTTTATTTTGTTTTACGACATATCAACCTCAATGGGTTATTTAATGCCAACAAGATTTTTAGGATAGATTTGTATGAATAGAATATGTATTCTTTGGATTAGATTGGTTTGGTTTATTTTGTTTTACGGCATATCAACCTCAATGGGTTATTTAATGCGAACAAGATTTTTAGGATAGATTCGTATGAATAGAATATGTATTCTTTGGGTTAGATTGGTTTGGTTTATTTTGTTTTACGGCATATCAACCTCAATGGGTTATTTAATGCCAACAAGATTTTTAGGATAGATTCGTATGAATAGAATATGTATTCTTTGGGTTAGATTGGTTTGGTTTATTTTGTTTTACGGCATATCAACCTCAATGGGTTATTTAATGCCAACAAGATTTTTAGGATAGATTCGTATGAATAGAATATGTATTCTTTGGGTTAGATTGGTTTGGTTTATTTTGTTTTACGGCATATCAACCTCAATGGGTTATTTAATGCCAACAAGATTTTTAGGATAGATTCGTATGAATAGAATATGTATTCTTTGGGTTAGATTGGTTTGGTTTATTTTGTTTTACGGCATATCAACCTCAATGGGTTATTTAATGCCAACAAGATTTTTAGGATAGATTCGTATGAATAGAATATGTATTCTTTGGGTTAGATTGGTTTGGTTTATTTTGTTTTACGGCATATCAACCTCAATGGGTTATTTAATGCCAACAAGATTTTTAGGATAGATTCGTATGAATAGAATATGTATTCTTTGGGTTAGATTGGTTTGGTTTATTTTGTTTTACGGCATATCAACCTCAATGGGTTATTTAATGCCAACAAGATTTTTAGGATAGATTCCTATGAATAGAATATGTATTCTTTGGGTTAGATTGGTTTGGTTTATTTTGTTTTACGGCATATCAACCTCAATGGGTTATTTAATGCCAACAAGATTTTTAGGATAGATTCGTATGAATAGAATATGTATTCTTTGGGTTAGATTGGTTTGGTTTATTTTGTTTTACGGCATATCAACCTCAATGGGTTATTTAATGCCAACAAGATTTTTACTGCTGGTAATATTTTTTCTTCAAAAATGTATTGCTGATAATAATATATTGCTGGTAATAATATTTTTCTTCAAAATTCATTGTTGGTAATAATTTTTACAAAAATGTATTGCTGGTATTAAAACCTATTTTTACACTTTTGTAACGTTTTAATGTTTCCTATTTGTTCCTTATCCTTATCCTATCATTCTGTCAGATTCTAATCCATATATATATATATCTTTAAACCTTTTTTTTTGTTACACATATTTGAGTAGGTGCTCAATTTATTTATTAAACAGTATACATATATATATATTTATTTTCACCTACTGGCCTGAATGTTTGAGAAATCTTATTAACAATATCATATATATATGATATTATTGTATTAGCAGTATCATATATATATATATATATATATATATATATATATACTTTAAAAATCAGGAGGTCTTTTGGATCTGCTACCTTGGTTTCAACTTTATGGTATCCTCAGGTGATTTTTATCAAATGACCACCTAACGCTTTTTTTATTTAAAAAAAAAAAAAGAATGCTACATTATTATTTTCAAAAATAAATAAACAAATGCATGGCATTGGGTATAATAGAAAATGAGGGGGAGGATGTGAAGATGAAGGAGGAGGAAGAGAAAAAACAAGTGTATTGGTGAGGGGGGAGGGGTTAAAAAAAAATTTTATCCAGCCTCATATGCACTTAAGAAAAATTTCTGGAAATGTAAGTAAGGACTTAAGACTTCAGATTTCTGGTTTAAAAGATTTCCTGGTCTGATTCTGACCATTAAACTTTTATGTATTTTATATATTATATCTCTATATGTTATATATGTATTATATATATATCTATATTTCTGAGATGAGGTATTATGTCCACTATTTACATTATTCGGACTATTGTCCTCATCTTTGTTTGCCATATTTATCACAACATTTCAGCTGTTGTACACTCTGGCCTTCTTCAGGTGGTTGGAATGTTGAACTGAACCCTTTATTTTGCTTGCTGCAATATGAGCTCTGATAAAAATATGCAATGATAACAGCAAAAAATTGCAATATTAGCACTGGTAAAAATGGTTGCTGAAGACGTTAGGTTTATAATACCCAGAAATTCATACACAGATGTCCTCAAGGACACATGGCACAATGGATAAAGGCCTTAGTTAGATCCAATGACAGCAGTTCAATACCTGGTTAAGGTGGTGGAGAACTTGGAGAGGGGAATTAACAAGAGATAATTGATAACTGACATCCATTAGACATGACACATGGAACTAGAACAGTGAAATAAAGGGTTCAGTTCGACATTCCCACCACCTGAAGATGGCTGGAGCGTACAACAGCTGAAACGTGATAAATATGGCAACAAAGATGAGGACAATAGTCCGAATAATGTAAATAGTGGTATGTATTATATATATATATATATATATATATATATATATCACTTTAAACCATATTTTTATTGGATATGCATATTTGAGTAGGTGCTCCATTTATTTATTAAACAGTATATATATATTTATTTTCACCTACTGGCCTGAATGTTCGAGAAATCTTATTAAAGGAAAATTTGCACTCTTCAGCCAGAATTGAACTTATGTCCCTCAGGACAGTGAGAGCTGTCATTTAACCCAGTGTGCCGTATTGCTTGGCCACAAAGAACAGACGGACAGGTGAAGCCAATTTCATTCTTTCAAGCAAAATTTCTCCTGTCATAGATCTCTTGAAGTTTTTCATATGTGCATATAGTTTTGTATGCAAACACAAACAACATGATAAAAATCTGTTGAAAGTATGTAATTAGCTTCACCTGACTGTCTGTTCTTTGTGGTCAAGCAGTAAGGTGTACAAAGCTAAGTGGTAGCTTCCTCTGCCCTGAAGTTTGAATCCTGCCAAAGAGCACAAATTTTTCTTTATTAAGGTATCTCGAACATTCAGTCCAGTAGATAAAAATAAAAAAATATATTGTTTAATAAATAAATGTCACACCTACTCAAATATGAGTATCCACTAAAAATAACATTTAAAGTAATACAAATCTGTTGGATTAATAAAAATCTCTCCCCAAATATATATATATATATATATATATATATATATATATATATATTCCTAATTTGGCATCTCATCTAAAGTCAGTCTCTCACAGACATGCTGTGGCTTCCTATTTTTTTTCTGCAAGTATTTTCATGGCAACTGCTCCGACGAGCGACTTTCACTGGTTCCCAAACTGCATGAATTTAAGTGTGCTACTAGGTTGGCATCATGGTCCCACCCTTTCACTGTCGAAACAATTTAATGTAGCTGTCTCTTCTACTCCAACTGCTTCTTCTCTCACACTTCCTTCATCCTACTTGCTTCCCTGATAGCTATAATCTTAAAATATTCAAATGTAATGTCAATTGACATCTCAAACACCCTCTTTACTCCTGCTCTTAATTTCTGTAACCCCTTGCGTGCTAGTGGCACCCACGCCTTGCTTGGGGTGATATGCTTAAAAAATATATATATAAACATTGCCAAGGAGTGAAGATAGTTAAAATAATAGTGTATAAAAGACAATTAACAATGAAAATACTTTTGATACACCATAATATTAATAATATAGTGGAGTCATAAAACGTCTGTCATCATCATCGTTTTTTCGTCATATTTGATGAAGACACAAAGACATGAACAGTTGTTTCTCAGTGATATGGCTTGTAATACTATGGAGTAAATTCTCCCTTTTATCATATGTACCATAAAACAATTGTAACCTAAAAAATACACACACCAATGCACACAAGAAAAATATAAATCAGTTGTATGAAATTAACATACAATTTACCATGCTTTACCTGTTATTTGTGTACGTTTTATTTCCTGTCAAGTATGCTTTTATCTCCATGAACACAAGGCTAATTTCTGCTGCTATGATGTGTTGGATACCCTAAAATGTCTCTTGAGTATGTCCGTTTTTCTTTTTGATTCTGAAATAATTTATCAGAAGTAAGGGTACAAATAAGTAAGTCCAGTCAAGCTCAAGTCAGCTTTACTCTGTGTTGGGAAGACCAAAACTCTACTTTGTCAGTGAACTGGTGAAATTAACATTCCCAGTGGGAACACTATTACTGCGTGGTTCACATTTTGAAGCCAAGAGGAGAAAAAGAGTGATTCTGTCCTTTCTGGAAGTGGGGTCATAAAATTGCACATGTGACCAGAAACATTTTCTGGTTTCTTTATAACTGGCATCATGGGAAAATTCCTTTTTTTATTTGTTACTATTATTTTTTTTTATTGGTTCTATTTCATTTTCCCAGCAGTATTCTTGCAATAGTTCTTAAGAAATGTGCTTCTGAACCAGATCCTGTTCTCTCAAATCTCTACAATAAAAATGCTTTACTGCATCTTTCTTTCCTGCTTGTTGGAAATTCTCTTTACAGTTTTAAGAACTCACATGAACTGTTTGGTCCTTCTCTCAGCCTATTAAACTTCTTGGATCTTTTCTGTTAATTTGGGACGAGCAGGATTGTTAATTATTTAAGAAAGAATCAGAAGGAAATTTCAAATAATTAAACAAACTTTCAGATGCAATTAAAAAGACGAGACATATGCAATTTAGAAAAAACAATGCAACATTTATATACATTTTAACAATATACAGATTGGGTAATCAGTGTGTGTCGTGTGTACAAAATGTGTGTGTAATTGTTTGATTCGTGAATGTCTCTTTGTTGATATTGTTCGTTAGTTCACTGTCTTGTGTTTATATAATAAGAGTTTTTTTAGAGTGGTCTACCCTTAAACGTATTTGATGTTTACTTATCTTTTAGTAATGAATTATATTCACTGTATATAAGCAAAGTTGAGAAAAGTGTTCACAGAGTTGATTGATGAATGCTCGGATGTAAGTCAGCGAGGTGTCTTCGTGCGCGGCAAAATTGTGGTTCGTAGTGGCGTGGAGTATATTGTAACTAAGTCTGCGAATTCGTGAGACTGACTGACTGGGGTTGTCTACGTTTGTTTTTATATCGTTTGGGTTTGAAAAAGTGGATCACTTGGTTTTGGCGCGATCTTCATTCTGCACGTGAACTTCAGTGATGAACCAATGAGATTGTTTGTTTCGCTTTGTTCAGTTTTTATTGGTTGAGGTTTTTTTAGTACGTAGGCGTACGATGTGGACTGTGCTTTATTTAGGTTGGAAAGGTAAGGATATTGGACAAGTCCACAAATTCACTCCAAAATATTAATTCAACCCAAAATAAAAAGAATTCATATTTACTAAAATTCACACCAAATTCTTCCAGTGTGATGCCCTTCCATTGCTCTCCTGCTGGGTTGACCTATGTGATCACCCCAAATGTGCACTATTTCTAAGTGTATTCTCACCCCGATAAACAAGCCAAAAACAGATTTCTTTTTTCTTCTTTTTTAAATTGTAAAAAATTCCTTTTAAGTACCTTGAATATCATCCATGCTTACAAAATGTGGATAACTCCTTGATTTTTGGTAACTTATTATTCTGAGGGCTGGAGTTGTTGCTAGGCAAGCTAAACTAATTTTGAATTAAAATTTATAATTTCAAAAGTGTGCCAAAAATTTAATAAAAAACAAACAAACTTTGATTTGAAATTTATAATTTCTTGGGGTGAATTAATATTTGCAAAAAATAACTTTATTTTCTTTGGAATGAATTAACAGAAAAGATCTGCCTTCTGCATCTTTCTTAAAAAATTTAAATGCAATACCAATTGTTATTTTCTGAAATATTGTTCTTTTATTGTCCTTATCACCTTATGTTTTCTTTTTCTGAAAAACTCTTCCCACTTCTTGCAACTTAGTGGCTTTACTGCCTTGCCTGGGGTGAAATGATTAAAAAAAAAGAAAGATAAATGAATCGTTTATCTATTCGAAGTTAGCTTTAAAAGAAAGATAAAAATTGTTAACTGATAATATTGACATAAAAAGAAAGAAAGAAAGAAAGAATGATTTGGGTCAAAATGTAGGGTGATTAACAAAGGGAGGTAACAATATATTTGCGTTGAGAGTTACCTAACTTGATGAGTTTGACCGCACAATGTCGATGTCGGATGAGAGACCGTAACGAAGATATGGCTTCTTTATTTCCGATGTCATATCGCGTCCAATTTAAGGTTTAATTGTTTAATTGACCAGCAGTGGGGGAAATCAGGGGCCGTTGTTTGCCTTCCGATCACCTCGATGTCTGTTTCTCGGGTTTATGGTGTATTATTGAGGTGTGGAGATAAGGGACTCCTCCTACGACGTCGATTCAAATACAGGACGACATGCGAAAAGTACAACAGCGATCATTATTTCTCGTTGACCCTTCGTCATTGTTCGTCCAAATGTAAATATCATTCACTTTCAAATTTCTATTGGATTCTGATCTGATAAATATAAGGCGTATATTCGTTTTTATCTTGTTATTTTAGTTTTTGAAAACCTGGTCGAATATTAGAAAAAGTTAATTTTGGAAAATGAAGAATAAAAATAAAATCAAATTAAAAAAAGAATAATAATTTGTTGTAGAAAGTGAAAGATGATCTTTGGTTTTTATTTTTACTTTATATCATAAAGTTGCCAATTTTCCAAATAGTGTCAAATCAAATCGAAATATTTAAATGTTTGATCAGGTTTTTAAATTCCAGGTAATTAATCAGGTAAATGTTCTTATCTTCTGTATAGGAAGAAGAAAAACCATGACTTTTTATACAAAAAATTGATTTTAAAGGTTTTTAAAGTTGTATCCCTCTCTAAACATGAGAACTGAAAATAAAGTTTTAAAAAAGTCCTGTTTTTAATTTTTAAAACTTAATGAATATCTGATTTTTCAATTAAATAATAATGTCAGTTTTACTTTATTGCATTTTTTATTTTACAATTCAGAGCAGATTTTCGGTGAAAGGGGTAACTGTCTTTTGTTTTTTTTCACAAAAAAAAAGAGCATTTAAGGAGTCCTGCTTTTAATAAAAAAATCCAGCCCTAAAAATGGAATATCTCGACATTTCATATATATTTTTACCAAGATTTTCTAAAAAAATATTTTGAAAATAATAATTCATTTCTGAATATGTCCTGAAAGTTTCATTAAAATCCGATAATTATTTGATTTTTGCAAGAATTTCCAAGTCAGTGTGTTTTTCACCGGAAAAAGCGAAAAAAAAAAAAAAAATAATCGTTATCGTTACGTCGGTCGCTGACGTAAAAAAAAAAAAATTTAACCAAAATTTGAAACGTGCTAGAAAGGATTAGAAAATTTCAAAAAATAATTAAAAAATACTTTGGTCTTTCCTCTTAATAATAATATAAACATTTTGATGACAAAACTGTTTTTAAGGGTTTGGGGCCTTTTTTCATCATGCTATGTTGTTTTTCCGTGAAAAAGTAGAGGCACTTGTCACTTTAACACCGAGATTTGTCATTGAATTAACAGACAAAAAAATAAAAGTAATAAGTATTGACACATGCAAACAAGTTTTTGTTAAAATATTAAATTAATTTCAACCGACAAAGTCGGTCTGTTGAAGTTTTTATTATTTATTTAAAAATGCCTTTTTTTGAGTAAGATGTCGATCCGGATCAAAATTGTGTCTATATAAACTTAAACTAAGTATTTGAATAAAAGAACCATTTATCCATAATTTGGATCCCGATATACAACATCCATTTGAAAAAATGGAAAATGGCCACATCATGCTGAAACACCGGTTTCTTGATCTTGGTCAGTATCTAGATGGGTAACAGCTTGGGAATGTATGCTTGGATGTGTGAATGGTGTAATGGATATTAAAGAGCCGAGTTCCAATTCAAGTTATATTCACTCATGTGCAAATACCCTTTAGAAAGGTACGAATCCGCCCATCTATGGTTTAATTAGTAAGACTTGTATCACTAAAACCATTATTATCCCCCTCCTCCGCTAAAAAAAAATAAAATAAAATTGTGGACAAAATATTCAGATTTTGGTATGAAATAACATAGAGGTTGATATGCTGCTAAAACAAAAAACAACCAACCAACCCAACCTCATAAACAAACAGACCTTGTCAGTTTTAGTTTTGTGTGTGTGTGTGTGTATATATATATATATATATATATATATATATATATATATATTTTAAGATATTTTTATCTTTATCCATTCTTTTTTATAGATACAAATATTTAAGTAAATGCTCTGTTTATAACAAGCAGTATTAACAACATTTATTGGCCTGAATGTCTGAGAAATTTTCATAGAAAATATGCATCCTCCGACAGGAATCGAACCTGTATCCTATACAGAGCTGTCATATTGCCTGACATGTTTTTACCGATTTCGCCACAGAGGAGTGTTTCGGTTAGCAAGGTCGATTTTACTGTTTTTAACTGTTGCTAACTGAAAGCACCTCTGTGGCGAAATTGGTAAAAGCACATCAGGCTATATGACGGTTCCGTATAGGATACAGGTTCGATTCCTGTCAGAGGATGCATATTTTCTATGAAAATTTCTCAGACATTCAGGCCGGTAAATGTTATTAATACTGTTTATTATAAAAAAACAGAGCATTTACTTAAATATTTGTATCTATAAAAAAGAATGTATAAACCTAAAAATGTCTTAAAATAATTGTCGGACTTTGTCCATTTCATATATATATATATATATATATATAACACACAAACACACACACACACACACACACATATATATATATATAAAAAAGCATATCTTCATTCAAGTATGTTTTTGTTCAATAAACATTATTTTTACTTATTTTTATAATGATCCTTTCCAGTTTTCTAATCAGTTTCTTGATGTTAAGATGAAATTCATCAAGGAAGGTACCATAGTTTTTTCCTACCCAGGTACTTTTGATCTCCTCCAAGATCAGCGATGAATTACAGGGATGAACTACAAAAACGAACTTATTGTAACTGTGATAAAATCTGTATTTCGTTGTGATGATGTGAATGCACTCTGCTATAATGCCATTTCTACCAATTTCTGGTCAGCTCCCTCATATTGGGACGCTTGTTTTGCAAAAAATTCCGCAGCTACAATAGATAAATTTTAAATTTAAAAATAATTCCATGTGCCATGTCTTTTTAGGATATCTCAGTTTCAGTTAATTCCCTTTAGTAATTCAACTCTCCAAGTTTTTGTTCACCTCTGCTGTGGCCAGGTATTAAACTTAGAATTCTTTGGGTTAAGTTACTTTTTGGATTACTTCAACCAAGCCATTTATCCACTGGGCCATATGTATATCACATGAAAAAGGCCAGAGTATACAATGGCCAAAACATTGTGAATATGGCAATAAAGATGAGGAAAACAGTCTAAATGATGTAAATTGTGTAAATAGTTACAATACCTCATCTCAGAAATATAGACAGATGATTGACTGATATTAGAGAGTGTACTTTATTTTAAAAAAATATGCTGACTCTTCTATCTGTTTGATATATATATATATATATATATATATATATATATATATATATATATATATATATATAGAGAGAGAGAGAGAGAAGGTGCTCGGGTTACATTGGACCTTATGTACAGTGTTTTGTGGTCATGGTGTCATCGCCCATAATATAATACGTCATCACATGGCACCATATGAGGAAGACAATGTTGTTTCTTCACCAGGTGTATGTCATATTGGATTGTGCTACATTTGCTATCGCTTGTTTTTGTCGTTTTGGGGGGGGAACTTTTTGCCCTTCATTATAGTTCCCAACTATAAGGCAGACTCATGGGCGCTTATGTAGGTGAGTTCCGACCTACATTGAAAATCAGGTTACATTGCGCCAAAGGAATGAATATTCAACATAAGTCGATCTTTATAAGCATGTTCATTTGCAAAATTAATTACTATGGAAACAGCTGGACCAACCATTTTGATAAAAATTAACTCTTAGGCCCCTTATCAAAAGTAGTAATTAATTTTGCGAATGAACATGCTTATAAAGATGCGTAAATTTCAAGATTGGTTATTCCTGGATTTTCGCTTGAGGATGAAACAGGGCTTGATACTTTAATTCAATTTAATTTCAATAATTATATTGAGGTTTTTGGCTCTTGTTTTTGAAACATGAGAACTCTTATGTAGCGATGGAATCCTATTTTTTAAAAAATAATTATAATTTAAGCTCTACTTCTGTATTGAGCACTGTTTTTTAAAAACAAAAACAAAAATACTAAAGGACCCCGGATTATTTATCTAACGGGTTCTTACCTATTTTTCTACATATTTGCACACACACACACACATATATATAAATTCGATGATACAGATATTGACATGTAGGAGCAAAGCAAATTTTCTTGGAAAATCACAACCTTTGTTGGTGTTTACTATTTCATCTAAGATTGAATTTTATTTATTTTTCAATGTGGAAAATGAACTGGTATATGTCTTTAATGTAAATAAGTTGAAGAGAAAATAAAATAGAGAAGAGAAAGTAAGGAGAAACTCAAAGTTATTCTCTCTCTACTGAGAGTCCATCATTATATATATATAAATATATATATATATATATATATATATATATATATATATAAATGTTATTCTAATCTCTGTGGATGAAGTTTTGGTCTGTGACCAGGTTTGAAATCAATTCATAAACTATTAACTAAAGCAATTTTTGTGCTAACACACCCTAAAATTTGCTGATAGTACGGATATGAACTTATTGTCAATTAACTGCACAAAGTCCATATGTTTATTTTTTGATTTCATTCTTTGGGTGTTTATTTCTGTCAGGAAGATCTGGGAGCAGGATTTAAAAAAATATATTTATAGATATTGACACAGACGTAAAAGTTTACATTATTTATTATGAAGGAATTAGACTAATTTCTCATTTTCATGTAAACTTATTAACAACGAAGCACTTCTATTTTTTTTCTTTTTGAATTATCTTTTAAATTTGACAAATATAATATCTGTCTATATCTCTGAAATGAAGCATTATGATTACTTGCATTATTCACATTATTCAGACTGTTATGTACATATCATTGCCATATTCACAATGTTTCAGCTGTTGTACACTCCAGCCTTCTTCAGGTGATCGGAATTCTGAACCGAACACTTTATTTGTCCGCCCTTAGATTGTTCTAGTTCCACGTGCCATGCCTCTTCCAGGTGTCTAAGATGACTCTTCAAGTTTTTTGGTACACCTCTGCTGTGGTGGCATTGAACTCACAACTCTTTGGGTTTGGTCGCTGGATCTAACCAACGTCTTTATCCACTGGGCCATGTGTCCTTGTGAATATGGCAATGAAAATGAGGATAATAGTCCGAATAATGTAAATAATATAATACCTCATCTCAGAGATATAGCCAGCCATTATATCACTAGAAGCTAATCACTGGCTCTAACCAACGTCTTTATTCACTGGGCCATGTGTCCTTGTGAATATGGCAATGAAGATGAGGATAACAGTCCAAATAATGTAAATAATGTAAGTAATCATAATACCTCATCTGAGAGATATAGACAGCCATTATATCACTAGAAACTAGTAACGGGATCTAACCAACGTCTTTATCCACTGGGCCATGTGTCCTTGTGAATATGGCAATGAAGATGAGGATAACAGTCCGAATAATGTAAATAATTCAAGTTTTCAAATATAAGTTGACTATTTTTAAGGAAAGTGTTGTTTACACTAATTACTCATTAAAAATAAGTTTTCTCCTTGACTTAATTATTCTTAATTATCTGGTCAGGTCAAACTAATTATCCCTGGCATAGTCTCGAACATTAAGCTAATACGACAATGAAAATTGTTTTAAAGTAATTACAGTTTTAAAAATAACAGTAGATCCTTACACACTGTTACGAAAAAAGTGGAGGTACTTAATTAAATTAAAATAATTTGCAATCAATTATGTATTACATCATAACATCAACATAAGTTTTTATATTGACTTCTTTAACTCCATTTTTTATTTTTGCTTCATCTAACATTTGGGTTATTAAGTTAGTCTTTAAGACCAAGCTTAGTTCAGTTTGGCACTGGGTCAAATAAGTAAATATAGAAAGATTGTGTAGGGCCATTCTTCTATGTGGGGTGAACCTGTTTTAAAGATTATATTTGAAATTTACTGCTTTAATTTAATTATCACCTGTGCTGATAAAGAAAAATATTGTTTTTAATAATCAAATTTAAAATTTAAATTTGTTGGTTTGTCTCAACAAAGAATAATTCAACAAAAAAATTTACTACCCAAAAATGGCCACTTTTGGTGATCCCATTTTTGGGGCAGTGGCTATTAGGGGGGCATTTATAAGGAGAAACTTTTAATTAAAACAGATTTTTTTTTTAATATTAGATTTGTATATTTTTTGTTTTTTAATATAAATTTTTAATTTTTTTAATACTGGATTTTTTTTTTTTTTTTTGTAATACTGATTTTCTTTTTTTTTTTTAAATATTGGATTTTTTTTTGTAATACTAAATTTGTTTTAATTTTGATTTTTTTTTTATAATATTGGTTTTGTTTGTTTTTTTTTTTAGTACTGGATTTGTTTTTTTTTAATACAGGTTTTTACTATTTTTTTAATGTTGGATTTCTTTTGTTTTAGCAATTTTATTTTAATACAGATTTGAATTTTTTTTTAATATTTGTCATATAAGAATAAAGTGTCGCTGCCAACACTTGAGTTTGAACATAGATCGCCAGTGAGCAAACACAGGCAATCCCATTATTGAATTAAGTAGATCATATAACCATAGAGGAAATGCATATATAGAAGGTAGTGTGACGTCTAATTGATCTGCATTTCTAGTCTATCCTCTATTACTCTTTGGATCGCTATTTCTAGTCTGTCCTCTATACAGATCTGCATTTCTAGTCTATCCTCTATTACTATTTGGATCGCTATTTCTACTCTGTCCTCTATACAGATCTGCATTTCTTGTCTATCCTCTATTACTATTTGGATCGCTATTTCTACTCTGTCCTCTATACAGATCTGCATTTCTTGTCTATCCTCTATTACTATTTGGATCGCTATTTCTACTCTGTCCTCTATACAGATCTGCATTTCTTGTCTATCCTCTATTACTTTTTGGATCGCTATTTCTACTCTGTCCTCTATACAGATCTGCATTTCTTGTCTATCCTCTATTACTCTTTGGATCGCTATTTCTACTCTGTCCTCTATACAGATCTGCATTTCTTGTCTATCCTCTATTACTCTTTGGATCGCTATTTCTACTCTGTCCTCTATATAGATCTGCATTTCTTGTCTATACTCTATTACTCTTTGGATCGCTATTTCTACTCTGTCCTCTATACAGATCTGCATTTCTTGTCTATCCTCTATTACTCTTTGGATCGCTATTTCTACTCTGTCCTCTATACAGATCTGCATTTCTTGTCTATCCTCTATTACTCTTTGGATCGCTATTTCTACTCTGTCCTCTATACAGATCTGCATTTCTTGTCTATCCTCTATTACTCTTTGGATCGCTATTTCTACTCTGTCCTCTATACAGATCTGCATTTCTTGTCTATCCTCTATTACTCTTTGGATCGCTATTTCTACTCTGTCCTCTATACAGATCTGCATTTCTTGTCTATCCTCTATTACTCTTTGGATCGCTATTTCTACTCTGTCCTCTATACAGATCTGCATTTCTTGTCTATCCTCTATTACTCTTTGGATCGCTATTTCTACTCTGTCCTCTATACAGATCTGCATTTCTTGTCTATCCTCTATTACTATTTGGATCGCTATTTCTACTCTGTCCTCTATACAGATCTGCATTTCTTGTCTATCCTCTATTACTGTTTGGATCGCTATTTCTACTCTGTCCTCTATACAGATCTGCATTTCTTGTCTATCCTCTATTACTATTTGGATCGCTATTTCTACTCTGTCCTCTATACAGATCTCCATTTCTAGTCTATCCTCTATTACTATATGAACCACTATTCTCTATTCACTATACTATTTCTCTATTTGTATCACTATATGGGAAAGTATTATCAAGCACTTGCTATTAGTGTGAGTAATATTCGAAGACGTCTGACACTAGTATTGTTCAATGTTGTTACTATAGTTGTAACTGTGATTATAAAGTTTCTACTACAATGAGCATTACAAAAGTGACAACAGGTATTCATTGACATTACAAAAGTGTCAAACGAGTATTCGTTGACATTACAAAAGTACTGGATTTTTTAACATTAATACAAGATTTTACAGTTGGTATTAATGGGTTAAATTAAAATTTTATCAAATTATTTTCATAAAGCTTCAGGACATAGACGGATATGGCTCTCCACAGCCTCTTTTAATAACTGTGAATTGCAAATGTTGACATTTATAACATTTACACAGCAAACAGTAAATTACGTTATTTATGTTATTTACATGTGGACTATTGTCTCGATCTTTGTTATTGTTATCTGGACAGCCTTCAGAGAATTTCAAACATATAATTAAGACACATAAAGACCTTTTATGAAAATACAATCTACCCCCTTTATTTAATCTATGACGGTAGAGCATTCTCATTCTGCTGTCCATGTCCAGGAATATCTTGTCTAGTTCTTATTTAGTGCTGCTTGCTCCATTTCCACTGAGTCCAAGTATAGAGATTGAACTTGCAATTACTGTCACCAAATTCATAAAGCAACACTTTAATCCACTAGGCTATTGTTCTGTGGGAATTGAGTAGAGAACTTGGAGCCTTAAAACTAACCTGCCTGTTGATTAGTGCTACTGCTGCTTGTCACACTTGACTGCACTCACTGAAGCTTCACTTTTTACTGCTGCTGTTGTTGAAACATTGCTGTCACTTCTCTTTATCAAAATGCGGAATAGTCCATTATTTATGAGGTATTGGCAGGTCGTAGTGTCGCGCAAAATAATGAAGGGATGGACAAGCACAGTTGTAATAGGATAATAATAATACGTTGGCTCCACCTGATCCTCTAAAGGGTTATGGTGATATGTTTGTAACTCTTCATTGGGTCATTTTCCAATTACTTTTCTACGAGGATTATTGGAAGTGGGATGCTATGATTAGTTGCTTATGAGATCATGGTACACCAGAACCACATTTTTTACCCCAAATCAAACCTGTATCCTACATGGGACCGTCATATATCCTGACGTGCTTTACCGATTTAGCCACAGAGGAGCGTTTCAGTTAGCAAGGCTGATTTCACTGTTTTTAAACTACAATTCTCCATGATTTTCTCTCATACATTCATATCTGCTCGATGCTGTTCCCGTCGGAGGATGCATATTTTCTATGAAAATTTCTTGGACATTCAAGCTGGTAAATGTTGTTAATACTGTTTATTATAAACAGAGCATTTACTTAAATATTTATATATATATATATATAAAAAATATATATAAAAAAGAATGTATAAACATAAAATATGTCTTAAAATAATTGTCGGACTTTGTCCATTTTGTAGTCCATTATATATGGAGTATTGGCAGGGAGTAATGGTCGTGCGAATTAATGAAGGAAAGGACAAGCACAATTATGATAGGATGCAAGGCTTATTAAAGAGGTCCTTAAACCTAGCGTATGTGCTGATTCTTTCAAATCAGCACATATGCTAGGCTTTAAGGACCTGACTCTCCAGTGTTTGTCTCTATCCAGTATTTTTACAGAAGAACTTTACTTCTTTGGGAAAGGGCAATATGTAGCTGGGTTCATCCAAAGGGATACCAAAGTAAGTTTTGTACTTGGTGACATCTCAGAATGTCAAAAAACCTAGGAGCTACCAAGAGTTGATCTAAAAGGTAACCTCAAAGCCACCAATTGCAGAATTGGGCCTTGAAATATGTTGATGAATGCGCTAAGCAAGTGAACTTAGGGTATACACATATAACATTTGATAACAGGAAATTGTATAAACACTTGACCTGTGCATGGATGAAGTAGAATCTCACACTCTCACAAGAAGAAGATTGAATGTTTGAAGAAAGACCTGAGACAACATACCCTTGGTTTAGTTGACGTTAATTTGACAGCGTCTAGAAGTGAATATTAGTTTCGAATATTAATTCTTATCAAACATTAAAATTGTATCTATATTTGAACTGATTTTTCATTCAGTTTTTAGCATTGGCATAAGTAAGTGCTGTTTAGTTTAATTTTGGTTTCTACTAATTTTGAAGTTTGTTTTTTTTTTGTTTTTTTTAAGGAAAAATTGTGATTTCAATTTCAGCCAGTGACTCTGTCAGTATTGGAGATGTCAGTAAACCAATCATCCAGCCGAAGAACACTGAATTGGTTCCTATTAAATACAGTAAGTAATTTCTTTATTACTATAAACATTATTTTTAGTGGGTAAATATATTTAAGTTGCTCTCCCCATTTTTATTTCCTTAACTGTTACCATGTTAATTTCTTTCTAGAATTGTCTCCAATGCCACTTCATTTTTTTTTTCAGGGTGCAAAAACATCAACACCTACTGTATAAAATGGTTATAACTATCTTTGTATTGTGCGTATAGATTTTATTATTTTTTTAGGCATGTCTGATTAAATAAATTACAAACATTATGTCTGCTTATTTTTAGCATAATCCATTCATATTCACAGATATTTTTCTGTGTATTACAATCAAATGAGGCAAGAAATGGACTAACAGTGAAAATCACTTTTAC
Source organism: Acanthosepion esculentum (assembly GCA_964036315.1). Classification (NCBI taxonomy): domain Eukaryota; kingdom Metazoa; phylum Mollusca; class Cephalopoda; order Sepiida; family Sepiidae; genus Acanthosepion; species Acanthosepion esculentum. Next base: position 37,494,282 of record OZ038515.1, on the reverse strand, counting down.
TTCCCAAGTACTTTCCATCTCTTTCTGAGATCATCATCAGGGGTGCAACTAGTAAGGCAAAAACTGTGTGTAACTATCCATTACTGAATTCAGTAATGGATAGCTACACATAGTTTTTGCCTTATTAGTTGCACCCCTGATGATATGTTGGCACCTGTTTGTACAGAGAGTAAGGACCTACGTACATCAGATTGTATTTAAATTAAGTGACAGCAGAAGAATTATTGTTGAACTTTTAAAAGGCAAGCTTATATATTAATGCAATACTTAAATTCAGCGAGCAATTTTGAGTTCTTCTGTAGTTTATTGTTGCCTATCGCATCTACTCCTCCCTATCTATTGCGATGAAGGCCCAATCAAGAGCCCTTCGCAGGAGCTAGCTTAAATGCTGCCTGATAAGGTGGCTTTTAAGCTAGTTCTCAATAAAGTAAATTTGCTAAAACACTTATTTTAAAAATAAAACAATCGATGTATACCTTGATATATCTTAGAAAAAATAAATTTATTTTAACAATTAAATATTGTAAATGCATAATGATATAATAAATAAAAATATAAGAAAAAATGAATAATTAAAATAAGTACTTCCCTTTTAAAATACGATAAACTACGAGGAGATTGGATGCTGATATCGGAGTAAACAGATGTGTATCTTTCATTGCTCAAAGAAAGTGAAATTAATAACCTTACTAAAGAAAGATTGTGCTTCTGACTGAAATTGAACCTGTATCCTCTTTTTCCATTAATGAAATCACTTCTAGAGCTGAAAATGCTCTATCAATGTGGCCTCTGTGGCCAAATGGGTAAAGGCATGTTTAGTATAAGTATTGTTTCCCAGATGGAAAAAGGGGATAACGGTTCAATTCCTGTCAGAAGCAAAAGGGAATATGTTGGGTGTGACAGAGCTTCCCAACCAAGCTCTTTAATTGCGTGTTTGATCATGTGAGCAATGTTGGGGTGAGCAATGTTGGGGTGCGCATTGTCATATTGAATAATTACACTGTATCGCTTGTCAGGTCTTTTCAGTTGAATTGCCTTTTTGGGCCTGTTCATTTGTTCAAAATACAGCTTAGTATTGACTGTTTTGTTGTTTTGAAGCTTTTCATAGTAAATTAGTCATTGCTAATCCCACCAAACTCAGATTATTCGTTTGTGTGGATGTAGCTCTGGCTTGGTTTGGGGTGTTGCCTGCTTACCACAACTCATCCATTCTTTTCTCGACTTCATATTCACATAAGGACACCATTTCTCATCCTCAGTGATAATATTGTAAAGGAATCTTTCGTTGTATCCACAAGTAGCCTGGTGTCAATGGAGGGAAAACTGTAGTTTGTTCCTCTTGGTCAATGTGTGTGGCATCCATGGGTCATGTTTCTGGACTTTACCCCGTGAGTGAAGATGATGAGCAACAGTAACATAAGAAATTGTCATCTTCTGAGCCAATTCCCTTGTGGGGTCTGGCGTTGTTCTTCTTTAATCAGTGCATGCAATTGGTTTTCATCAAACTGAACAGGTCAGCCAGAGAGTCTTTGAGTTAAACTTAACCTTTGAAATGGTGATTCTGTTGGTAATGCTGTCATCTCCGTACAGAGTATAAATATCTAGATCAACCTTGTAAGTTTTGTGACCTTGATTAAAAGCAAAGAGAAGATATCAAAACATGATCATTCGTGTCATCCTATCTCCTTTGAATTCAACTCTCCAAGTTTTTGTCCACCTCTTCTGTAGCCAGGTATTGAACTCACAACTCTTTAGGTCAAGTCACTGAATTCAACCAATGCTTTTATTCACTGGGCCATGTGTCTTGATACTGAGACATCCGGAAGATGCATGACATGTGGAACTAGAATAATCTACCGTGGTGGATGAAATAAAGGGTTCAGTTTGAAATTCCAGTCACCTGAAGAAAGCCTGGAGCATACAATAGCCGAAATGTGAAATGGTGACAAAGATGAAGACAACAGTTCGAACAATGTAAATAGTATAAATAATGGTTTTAATGATACAAATCTTACTAATTAACTCATAGCGGGGGGAAGAAGAGGTGGATTTCCACCTTTCCCAGGGGTGCTTGCGTATAAGTGAATATTAGAATGGAAATCAACTCTCCGATTAACACCACTCGCACATCGAAGCTTACAGCATCTGGTATTCCCAATTGGTCACCCATCTAGATACTGACCAGGTACAATGTTGCTTAACTTTGGTGATTGTATGGGAACTGGTTTTGCAATGTGATGTGGCCATAAGTCCATTACACCACCTGCACATCCAAGTTTACTGCACCTGGTATTCCTAAATGGTCACCCATCTAGGTATTGACCAGGCGTAGTGTTGCTTAACTTCAGTGATTGTATGGGAACCAGTCTTTCAACACAATGTGGCTATGAGTCCATTACACCACCTGCACATCCTGATATTCCTAAGTGGTCACCCATTTAGGTACTGACCAGGCTTGATGTTGCTTAACTTTGGGGATTGTATGGGAACTGTTGTTTCAACGTAATATGGCCATAAGCTCTATGATGTCTGGGTTTGAATCACACCAGTGTTGAAACTGTGGAGATGATCCCAGTGAGTGGTACCATTTGGTAAATGAAACTGTTCGGAAGTTGTCGATAGCTTAACACAAATTTTGACTGATGGTTTGAGCATATTAGCCTTGTTCAGACTGTTGATCACGCCAAATTATATGCTCTCTCCCAGAAACTGTAACTAAGGTCTGCTCAGCAAAGTTGCAATATAAACCACATGGTGAGTTCTGTGGGTGTTGAAGGGACACAGTTATGCCTGAGCAGACGGGTATGCTTGGAAATGTGTAGCCAGTCATTCTCTATATATTAAATTTGACCTGGCACATTTGTTACACAGGCAACTGGCACTGGGTCTGTTGTAAATGCTTCATGAATTTGTAAGCCTAGTCCCTTTTAGTGATTTTTTTTTAACATTTCCTGAAAGCTTCCTGTAATATCAACTAATTTTAATAACCATTATTTTTCAGTTCCTGCCAACAAATCCCAAGCGATATTACGACACTTAAGATGGATAATGCAGAAAGTAAGTTTTTTTTCTCGTTTCATATTCTGTGATTTAAAAATTAATTTAGTGAATGACAGAAAAAAAACTTTTGGTTAGAGGTTGAAGAAGAAATAAAGAGAACATTGAAATTTGTATCAAATCCATTATCAGGGATCAGCAGTGAGTTTAAAAATGTGACAATATTATTACTATTATTTTATTACTAGTTTTGTTCAATCTTATTGTTGCTTTTTATCCCAACACTCTGGCTCTATACACTCTTCATTATTACTATTATTTTATTACTAGTTTTATTCCGTCTTATTATTGTTGCTTTTTATCGCAGCATTCTGGCTCTATACACTCTTCATTATTACTATTATTTTATTACTAGTTTTATTCCATCTTATTATTGTTGCTTTTTATCGCAGCATTCTGGCTCTATACACTCTTCATTATTACTATTATTTTATTACTAGTTTTATTCCATCATATTATCGATGCTTTTTATTCCAACACTAAAGGCGCGTATTTTTATTGTGTTTCTTTGTCCCAATTTTGTCATGATAAAAAGACCTCAACACAAAAGACAAGTACGTTAGTCTGTATGTAAATAGTGATGCCAGAAGTGTAAACAGAAAAAAACCTTTTAATTGTAATTTTCCAAAAAGTCTAATCAAAAAATTTATTACCAATATTTTTCTGGTAAAGAGAATTTTTTTCATCTGTCTCGTATTTTTTACCTAAATTTCTGACATGAGGCATTTTCTGTAAACTGTCCATTGTTTTATTTGGGGTAATCAGTTTAAATGAATCCATGCTTAATTACAAACTGTTGATTCCCGATATAAAAACAGTTTTTTACAGTTTTTCACTACAAGAAATTTTCAAAGATGAATTCTCAAATGTAAATGTTTTGGAATTTATTTCCCATTCTTTTTTTTCTTTCTTCTCCACAGGATATTCTTGGGCAGGACGTGTTTCTGATTGGTTCTCCTGGTCCATTACGCAGACAAATTGCAATGATGTACTTGGTAAAGAAAATTTTATTATTCCTAAAAATAGGGACTGGTTAAAATATTCATTGACATTGGCTTTATCTCATATCGGAGAATTGAATTTTTTCTCCAGTGATCATTTCCTATATGATGATGGCATTGATGACTAAATTTGCCATCATTGTGCAGGTGCAGGATTGGAAACTTCCAGTTTCACCAAAACCTGTCATCCATTCTCTATCACCATTTGGCTTTACAAGAGTTGGTTGGAGGTGTAACAAGACCAGAGTAGAAGAAAGTGCCGATGGCATGAATTTCTTTAAGGGGGACCGCAACTTACCAGGAAGTGATCAACACACTTGATTCCATGATATTCCTCTGTGGCACATATGGAATGAGACATACAAAATCCATTTATGAAACAGCAATGACTGTCACTAACTCTGTTATAATTTCCCGTGGCACCATCTGAACCCTGTCCGTCATGTTTACTCCTCTTCATCTGCTGGTTCAACTGTTGAGATCTGTTGTAATTATCATCTGTTTGTTCCACTGTTGGGGTCTTTGGAGTTGATTGTGTTTAGTCTGGGTCCTTGTCTCTTTCTCTCTCTCTCTCTCTCTGTATATATATATATATATATATATATGATCGACTCTCTCGTCGAATTCGACGTATGAGGGTCAGACAGATCAGTTCCTAGGAACTGAGAGCCCGACACCAACACATGAGATTTGATTATAGTGGTGAAGGCTTTATGCAGGGCCATCCACACTTTTTGGAGGGACGAATACAGGGACCTGGTGCAGCGAATGCCACAAGGTCCCCAAACGACCCTCCGCAGATTTTGAATTCAGAGTTGTCCTTCTCCTAGACCAGTTGCCATCCAAGGCTATAGAACCCAGTCTGTCCTGCTATTTACTCATAGTTGGAGGGAGAAGAAGAGGATTCACACCTTTCCCAAGGGTATTAGCATGTAAGTGAATGTAATGGATTCGACTGGAATTCGAACTCGGCTCTCCGATTCCTCAATCCAAGCTGTTATCCATTACTCCACTGTGCCTCCATATATATATATATATATATATATATATATATATACACATATACTGCGTGTAACAGCAAAATTGTCCAATTTGTGTAACGGCATAAATAATTGTACCGTTCATCCCACAAAAAGGTGGACCTGGAAACAACAACAATTAAGAGGTGGTGCCATACGCCCTCAAAACATCCAATTTCCCGATCAGAGGCTTTGGTACTGAATGGATAATATCTTGGAATGAAAAATTGGTGCACTGAGTTTGAATTCCTGCCAGTTTTGTTACATTCATTTATGCGCAACTCCCCTTGGGTGATGATGAATTGAAAAGAGACATAATTGTCCAAGAATGTCACATCTGCTCCTGCCAACATGTCATTTTTTTTTCTTTAATCATTTCACTCAAGGTAAGGTGATAATGCCACTAAGCTGCAAGGGGTTACTGGGAGTGAAAGAGAATGAGAAGACTTTAGTGAGGAGAAAGGACAATAAAAGTAAAGATTTCAGGAAGACAGAAGATGGAGATAATGCCACTAAGACGTAAGGGGTTACTGGGAGTGAAAGAGAACAAAAAGACTTTAGTGAGGAGAAAGGATAATAAAAGAACAGAATTAAGGAGGACAGAAGATGGAGATAATGCCACTAAGATGGAAGGGGTTACTGGGAGTGAAAGAGAATGAGAAGACTTTAGTGAGGAGAAAGGACAATAAAAGAACAGAATTAAGGAAGACAGAAGATGGAGAGAATGCCACTAAGCTGCAAGGGGTTACTGAGAGTGAAAGAGAATGAGAAGACTTTAGTGAGGAGAAAGGACAATAAAAGAACAGAATTCAAGAAGACGGAAGATGATGAAAATGCCTCTAAAATCCAAGGGGTTACTGAGAGTGAAAGAGAAAACTTTCGTGTGGAGAAAGGACAATAAAGAAGAGAATTCAGGTAAACAGAAGATGGAGATAATGCCACTAAGACACAAGGGGTTACTGGGCATGAAAGAGAATGAGAAGACTTTAGTGAGACGAAGGGGCAATCAAATAACAAGATTCAGGAAGACAGAAAATGGTAATTGGCATTGTATTTAAACTTTTGTTGACTGTAGGTGACTGGGAAGCAAGAAATTGGAAGGGAATTTCTATAGGTGAGAAGTGAAGGGAAAGAATCTATTAGAATAGAACATATAGTTGCATCTAGCTATTTCAATAGTAAAACGGTGAGACCTAGTTGCCAATCTAGTAACATGCTTGAATTCATGCAGTTAAAGCTCAACGAGACAATTGGCATAAAAATATCAAACAACAAAAGCTGAGAAGAATTTTGATTAACTTTAAATGATCATAACTTGATAGATACAGGTTGCGTCAGAAATACGTCCCACATTTTAAGCTGTCACCTGTCTGGTACTAGTGAACTTAGACAAGTGGCAATAGTGTATTCATCTAGCTAATGTTTTACAGTTTTTCCAGATACCGTCAGTTACCATTATGGCTTGAACTGATGCACACAGTGCATTCGCTGTTGAAATGTTTTTTTAGACGGGTGAATGTGTAATTGCAACACAGAGAGATTTTTGTGCTCATCTCTTGATGCTGTTCCAGAAAGAAAATCGATACAGCTATAGGCTGAAAAGTTTGAGCACATCAAGGTTGGAAAACCTTGAACTTCTGGTTGATGGAAAACTTTAGAATCGTCTACAAAAGTATGGTGAATAGAGACTACCATTTTGCTGGATGTCATTTTCAATACCCAATGAATAAAAACTGTAGCTGATTCTTTAAAGAATAGTGAAATAAATTTTTTAATAGCAGCTACCTTGGTTTTTTGGTCAACCATTAAAATATGCGCAGTATTTCTGCTGCATCGTGTATTTGGAGTTTTAACTTCAAATACACGAGACTGTTTAATTTCAGACAAGGTGGAGCAGATATCACTTCGGAAATGGTCCCAAAATTCTAAATGATTGCTTGTGAGCCTGCTGTATTAGTAATTAGTGTCAGTAGTTGTATTATTTTGGATTTTATTATTAGATAAATCATTGTCAATTATTATGGACCATTTATATAACAATTCAATTACCATATCTTCTTGTGCGTTTGAGAAATTTTGAATCATCCCGCTCAGGTTTCTCAATTTGCTTAAGAATAATTTGAACACCTCTCTTGTTCTGATACTTCATGAATTTTTCAGCATGTTCCCGTTCCTCTTCAGATCTATCCTTGAAGAATTTTGCAAAGCCAGGTAGAGCCACATCATCACGATCAAAGTAAAATCCCTGGACTCATACATATAGGAAGTATAGAATTCCAGGTTGATTTGACAGGTGATACCAGCTTCACATTCTTTGTGAAAATTTTGACAAGGTCGTGTTTTGCTCATTTTTGTTTTGATGCACAAATGTTAAAATCGAGATCTATGTAGGAAAATAAAAATCAGATGGTATTTCAAGATGTTTTCAAATCACTTGATTTCCATTTTTGTCTTCCTTTTTTTTTTTTTTTAGAGTTGGTTAGAACTGGTCCGTACGTTCACTGACGTAGAGGATCAAGTGGTTCGGACACCTCACTCGTATGCCTATCAACCAACCAGCCCTATAAGCATACGCCCTCAGGTACTCTGGGTGGAGAGTGAGAGGCAGGCCAAGAAGTTGCTGGAGCAACTCAGTGGCAGACACTCGCAGAACCCACGAGATATCTCTCCTCCAGGCCAAAACTCAACTATATGAATAAATATGAAAAATTAAATATTTTCGTGAAATATATGTGTGACATTGAGATTATAATGGATATGTGGTACAACTTTTCAAAAAAGATTTACATAGAGATGGCTGTATTAACAGAGTTGTATTATACTCAAGGATATAACTTAATCCCTGTTTTTAGATTCAGGAACACAGGGTCGTATCATACATAAGGATGTAATTTATTCCCTGTTTTTAGCTTTAAAAAATCAGGGTCATATTATGCACAAGATAATGCGGTAAGCTTCAGTGTCTTTTTGACTAACATGCCAATGAGAAAGCAGTATAGTGTCATAATACTAATGCTATGGTTTAATTACTGTTGAAACTTGACTAATGCATGGAATAATAATGCAACACAAAATGTACTTAGAACCAAAATGTATTGAAACAAGAAAGTGTACACAATATTTACATATAGTCTTGTATATTCCTGGGAAGACCGTTCCTGGAGAATGTGTTGACTGAGTCGCAGTCGGGCAGAGTCTCTGGTTGAATCTCTTGATTCGTTCCCCTCTCTTCCCGGTACCAACCATATTTATATGGTCGGTACTCCACTATGCAAATTAGGTGGATCCTACCACAACAATTACTAATATTTTTTATTTCATGATTTTTTTTCTATTTTCATTTTTTTTAGGAAATGACTAAGCGAGAGGTCGAGTACATTTCCCTTTCACGAGACACCACAGAGTCTGACCTGAAGCAACGACGAGAAATTTTGGCTGGTACAGCTCTGTATGTTGATCAGGTAAGAAATGACTTCTCTTCTCAGCTTGTGGGCTGGGATCAGTGTGTAGTATCTGTTCTCCTCATTTTATAATGGAGAAGGTGCCGGGTCCCTGGGTTTCAAACCCTACAGCAACACCTTCCTCATTGCACTAAGAGAGGTGGAGGTCAGTGTAATATTGATGACAGCGTGACAGTGGTCATGGACTGGGCAGTTTCTGTCTTTGGCCCATATATACGCATACGGGAACCCCTCGCAAAAAGAAACCTTGTGTCACATCATACCTTAGTGGGGCAGTCAGGTAAATAAAATCATGGAAGAAAAGACTTTTTCTTCATGAAAAAGGATGTTTTTACCTTTTGTAATTTTCAGATGAGCCATTTTCATTCCAAGAGGATTTTATCTTTTTTTTTTGAGAATCAAAACAATTCTTTTTTTGTTTTTTCCAATTTTTCATTATTTAAATTTGAACTAATGTCATCTTCTTTATGATTATGTTTCGCCTGTTAGGCTCTCTGGACTTCTTCAGGGGTTTGTTAATCTGGGTAACTTTGAGGGATTTTCGAACAGGACCCTTCATTCAAACTGTGGAGGTAGATTGTTATTGTTCTATGCCTAGAGATATCACATTGTGTTCTTTTTAGTTCTGCTCAGTTATTGCTAGCTGAATCTTCACTACCAAGACCAGGAATTGAACTCAAAATGTATCATACTATGAAAAATCATGAACCTAGGCTGTTTTTGCCCTGTGGAATTGTGATACTATGGACACTCACATAGAAAGGGAAGAAGTGATTTTATTTTGATCTCAAATGTTTCCATTTGATAGACCAATGGATGATTCCTTTTAAAGTTCGGTCTTCTAAGTGGCTGTTACGCTGGAGTAATGGATAGTGGCTTGGATTGAGGAATCAGAGAGCCGAGTTTGAATTCCAGTCGATTCCATTATATTCATTTATCTGCTAATACCCTTGGGAAAGGTATGAATCCACTTCTCCCACCCAGCTATGGATAAATAGCTGGACAGACCGGGATCTATAGCCTTAGATAGCAACTGGTCTACCACAGAAAGAAATGGCAACCTACTGTGGGAAAAAATCTGCCTCATCAGTCATGTATCAAAAGATACATGATCGTCTAAATGTGTATCACGCATGGCGTATAACTGAAGTGGCATCCAATTTGACTGAAGGAAGTAAATGAAGGAATTTTAGAGATTTTTTTTAATCATTTCATACCAATCAAGGTAATAAAACCACTAGGACGCAAGGGGTTCCTAAATGTGAGAGAATATGAGAAAAATTAATATTAAGGAGGGAGGACAATAAAAGAACAAGAATTAAGAAGACAGAAGATAACGATTGACATTGCATTTAAATTTTTGAAGTTCAAAGTTGACTGGGAAGCAAGAAGCCAGAAGAGAATTCCGCAAACAAGAAGTGCGATGAAGAAACTACTAGCATAGAACTTATAGTTGCATCTAGCCATTTCAAATGTAAAATGATGAGACCTTGCTGCCAATTTAGTAATTCGCTTAAATTCATGTGTAGATACCATAGGGGAAAGTATTTATAAAATAGACATAGGGAAGCTACGTTACGGTGACAAGGAAGTAACTGAAGCCGAGATGCCAGGTCAGGACCAGTAACATGGCACGTTCTTCTTTGTATGTTATCAAGAATCTCTAAATATATAACAGGAGCACCGGACCAGTTGTGGCAGCAATATTCAAAGCCTGGATGAATGGTAGACTTATAAATATGTAAGATAGATTCTGGAGAGAAACATTGCAGATTCCTCTTTGGATTTTATCAAGAATCTCTAAATATATAGCAGGAGCGCCGGACCATATGTGGCAGCAATATTCAAAGCATGGATGAATGGTAAACTTATAAATACGTAAGATAGATTCTGGTAAGGAAAAGTCTCTAGCTAACTTTCTTAGCTGCAGACCTAGTAATGGATTCACTATAGTCTTTCTACTTCCTGTCAGTTGAAAATGCTAACAAGATACAACGAGTTACTTTCTTGGAGGTTAGCATCAGCCATGCCATTGGAAGGTAAAAAGGGTTCTCTCAGAGATTAAAAGGAAGCCGTTTTGTTTTCAAGGCATTAAAATTAACAAAACTGAAAACTCGATCAACAAAACCAGAAAACAGTGTATATCTGAGTGCTGGTCTATATTAGCAGTTATTCTTGGGATTGAGAAGATTTCTGGTCCACCCTTGGCAGGAGATGGGCATGTCTGTCGAGCGATCATGTAGTCCCCATTTCTTATTGCCAGCCACAACACTGGGATGAGTAGATGGGCACAGAGTTGGTAGCAGGAAGAGCTGACATAGAAGTTGTCTCATGTATCACCTACATACCTACCATGCCTCCAGATGAGCAGGAGAAGCCCTGAACAAAACATCTCCATCTATGAAACAGTATTTGCGTCCTTGTTTCTCAATGTGGCATTTGTCTTTCATTATGTTACCTTCTGAGCATGCAGCAGACCCTTTCCCAGCTTTCAGTGCACATTGATGGAATCAAAGATTAAAATGCAGTATGCTGTAATCCTTAGTTGATGGAAAGCTTGATTGATGGTTGCATTGTATAAATTTTTATTTTTTGAGAGTTAAATTCATTCTTGTTACCCCAATTGTTCAGCAGCTCTGTTCTATGGCCTTTTTCAGATATACAGTCCCTATGGATCAAGACTTTCATATGGATTCCATGCACGGTGCCCAGCCAATTCAGAAATGTTTAAATTGTCAACCGTATCAACCATTTCTCAGATCAAAAATTGAAAATGGCTTTGATCGAACGAAGCCTGTGGGTCTTACTGAGGACAATTCTTCTACAAACCTTGTGAACTGGAGCTACAGAATCACAAACAAAAAACTATACGAAATAGCAGAAACCATATCATTTGAAATCTTCCATCAGTTCCTGTACAATCAGCAAAGTTAAGCAATGTCGAGTCTGGTCAATACCTAGATGGGTAACCACTGGGGAATATCAGGTGCTGTAAGCTTGGATGTGAGGGTGGTGCAATGGATAATTGAAATTAATAAACATTAGCCAAAAAAATTCAAGTCATGTTCTTAAATAGCCTTTTCAGATCGAGACCTTCATATGAATGCCATGCATGGTGGCAAACTCATTCAGGAATAGATATTTCTGAATATTTCTAAATTGTCAGCTGGTTACATCTGCTTTCTTAGATCAATGGTTGAAAATGGCCTCAGGCTGTAGGCCTTAGGATCATCCTTTACTGAATCTCATGGACTGGCGCTACAAAATCCCAAGCATAAAACTGTACTAATTAACAGGAACTATATCACTTCAGGACTTTCAATGGCGGCAACAATTAAAATGAATAGCACATGTAACTCAAAGAGAAAATAATGATATAATGAAGATGTTGACTTTCAACACAACCCTAAACAAAAGGTTAGAAAGAAAACTCCCATCAATATGAGAAAGAGCTATAACAGTTAGTGGACTTAAGAAGTTTAATTTCCTTAAAAACTGTTTTAAGAAAAAAGATTCTAAAAATTTTAGCTGACAGTTATACTAAGAGTTTGATCAATGAAGGCCAAATGTTTCCTGCATGGAAATGGTTAATCATACCCATATCATTCTTTTATTTACCATGTCCCTTCAGTATGTGGGCGATCACGGCTCTCCACAACTTTCTATCTTTTATTGCTCTCAGTAAATTTTGACTCTTTACCATCCATCTTTGTCTCTGCCATCCATTCACTTCTTTTTCTTTTATATGTTGTGCTATTCAGAATGTGGGCGATCATGGTCCTCCACAATTTCCTGTTTTTTGTTACTTGAAATACCTTTTTACCCGTTAGCATCACTCTTTATCCTTGTTCAGCCATCCATTCATATCTTCTTTTATATACTGTAGCTCTTCAGAACAGAGGCAATCATGGCTCTCCACAACTTCCTTGCTCTAAATAACTTTTGACCCTTTAGCATCCCTCTTTTTCTCTGTTATCCATTCACTTCTTTTTTTTTATAATATATGTCCTTTCAGAATTTGAGCAGTCATGGCCCTCCACAACTTCCTGTCTTTTGTTTTTCTTAGTAACTTTTGACTCTTTATCTTTGTTCAACCATCTATACACTTCTTTTAGATTTGATGATTCTTCAGGACGTTGGCTGTCATGGCTCTCCACAACTTCCTTTCTTTTGTTGCTCTAAGTAACTCTTTGTCCTTGTTTTGCTATCATAGCTAAAAAGATCTTGAGATGTTTTAAGATTGATCATTCTCGACTTTTTTTTTTTTTTTTTTTTAGTGTGCTGTAGAAGCAGCTGTGAAGGGTCGTGTATTGGTGCTAGAAGGAATCGAAAAGGCTGAACGTAATGTCTTACCTGTGTTAAACAACCTCTTAGAGAATCGAGAAATGCAGTTGGATGATGGAAAGTTTCTGGTAGCTGCATCCAGGTATGATCAACTCTTAAAGGTAAGAATACATCAAATTAACGATAAGCCCCTTAATAATTTCTGTCTGAACTTCTGGGATCTTATTATTTACACTATATATGGAGAGGGAAAGGCATCCTCATCAGCTCCTGTAGAATGAAGTGAAAATACTGGACAAGGAAGTTAGACATCTGAAAGAATCAGCAAATATCCTAGGCTATGAGGACTTCCTTAGTAGGCCTAGCATAGAAATAAATAAAATATGGGAGCTGTATATTACTGTATACTCCCTCGAGAGAGTTTATTGTTTTAAAAAGCTATTCTTAGAATTTTAGTTAAACAAACGTATTACTGTATGCTCCCTTGATTCCGTCAGCAATGTTTGTTTCAAAAAGCATGTTTAGAATTTTAATAACAACAAACATGTTACGTACTATTTAGTTGTTAGATTGTTTATTCACAAGATTCTCTTGATATTTACTAGATTTTGTTTTTTTCATCATTTCATCCCAAGCAAGGCAATAAAGCCACTAAGACGCAAGGGAATATTGAGTGTTAGAGGAGAGAGGACAAATAAAATAACAAGAATTAAGTACCATGCTTAAATTCATAAAGTCAAAGTACCGAAGAGGAACGATAACCATGAAAGTATTTATGGAACAGGCACTGAGTAAGCTACGTTACAACAGTGGGAAAGTGACTGAAGCCAAGATGCCAGGTCAGGACGAATAACATTGCAGATTCTTTCTTTGTATTTATTGAGACTCTCTGAATATACAATGTGTAATGAATTATTAACGAGTGGATGATTTTCCATTTTGTCCAAAAACTACTGGAATTTAACAAAACTTTCACAGAAGGATGGCAAAAGTTATATGCACATACTGTGTAAAAACAGTAAGGTTCTTCACAACTGTAAACAAACCACAGCCATTTGCATGAGTAACACAGTGCTTGTTGCAAATTATTAATAAGTGACTTCATAATCATGCAATTATAGATTGCAGTTGTGACTTAACTGCTTCTGAGAAGTCTGTTATAACATCCGAACTTGCAAAAGGTAAATCAACATTAGAAATATCCCAAATGATTGGAAGATATCACCAAACTATGAAAAGGTTTGTTGCAGCTCCTATGAAGGTATGTAAAAGAGCTGATAAGGGTCACTCGAGGGTTGTTACTCAATGTTCTCTGTTGTGAATTAAACATGACACTGTAAATAACCCAGGCCTGACCAGCGGAAAACATTTCAGGCAAATTGGAGAAACAACTGTGTCCAGAATTACTCGATTTCGTCTTCTGGAAAAGGTCAGGAAATCATTGAGATTAGTGACAACGCCTCCATTGACAAAAATACATGTACAAAAGCGTCTGAAATGAGCAGAAGATAACATGAAGGTCGACTTTGCATTTTGTTCACGGATGAATCTTGTGCTACCATTGATGGCCCTGACGGTTGGGGCAAAGTTTCGGTCATAAACAAATGACATCGTCATCAACGCTTTAGACACCAACAAGTCGGGGGAGTATCATGATTTGGGCTGGTATTGGAGGTATGATGGTTGGTCTGTGGAAAGTGTCTGATGGTATTAAAATGACTGCTGATGCTTATATAGCCTTCCTGAGAGAGCACCTTGAACCTTTGTTGAAAAAACAAAGGATGACTTTCAGGAGAATCATCACATTTATCCAAGATATTTCTCCCTTGCAAGCAGTGCATAAAATTACAGAGTTCCTGCAACAATTAGGTTTCTGTGGACCTTGTAAAATGAACTGGCCAGCTCATTCTCCAGACTTAAACTCGATCAAAAACTTGTGCGGCATTCTGAAGCAACGGGTTTAAGAGAATGGATGCCAATTTAAAAGCAATGAGGACTTGCGGCAGGCAATAGTGAATGTATCGTGAAATTACATCAGAGGAGATCCAGAAAATGACATATTCCATGGACCAGTGATTTATCCATGTCATTTCAAGAAGAGGATCACATATCCCTTATTAACCAGCTCCACTATTATTTGTGAACCCTGTGTACTTGTTGATTTCTATTTATTTCATGTCAGTTGCTGTATCCATAACAATTTGTATGTGAAGCAATTAAAGCGTTATTTTCTTGTTTATAGCAGTTTTAATTACACCTCGCTAATAATTTGGAACAGTTATAATTTAAGTAAATTAGGTAAATTATCATAGTTTCTGTGTATTTTAGCAGAACTTTACACTTTTTAAAAGGTCTGCGCATATAACTATTGCCATCATTCTGTGAAAAATTTTGTTAAATTCCAACTTGTAGTTTGGGCAAAATGGAAAATTGTCACCTAGGTAATAATTCGTTACACAGTGTATAGCAGATTTAAATGATTAAACATTGTGCATTTATGATTGGCTTATGATCATATCACATTGAAACACCAGTTCTTGTCCAATTGTCGAAGTTAAGCTTTGAATATTGCTATCACATATGGTCTGGTGCTCATTTCACCACAAATAAGGCAATAAAGCCACTAGGATGCAAAAGATTACTTAGTGTTAGAGAATATGAGAAAAAAAACTAATATTAAAGAGAGGGGAACAAAAAAAACAAAAATTAAGAAGGCAAGATAACGATTGACATTGCATTTAAATTTTTGAAGTTGGCAAGAATGCAAGAAGCCAGAAGAGAGTTCCATAAGCGAGAAGTGTGAGAAAAGAAACTTAGCATAGAACTTACATTTGCATCTAGCTGCCATTTCAACTGTAAAACAATGAGACATAACAGCCAATCTAGTATTGCACTTAAATTTATAAAGTCTATGTCCCATAGAGGAAAGTTTTGAATATTGCTGCCATATATGGTCTGGTGCTCCTGCTATATATTTAGAGATTCTTGATAAAATCCAAAGAGGAATCTGTAATGTTTCTGTCCAGAATCTATCTTACATATTTATAAGTCTACCATTCATCCATGCTTTGAATATTGCTGTCACATATGGTCCGGTGCTCCTGCTATATATTTAGAGATTCTTGATAAAATCCAAAGAGGAATCTGCAATGTTTCTCTCCAGAATCTATCTTACATATTTATAAGTCTACCATTCATCCATGCTTTGAATATTGCTGCCACATATGGTCTGGTGCTCCTGCTATATATTTAGAGATTCTTGATAAAATCCAAAGAGGAATCTGCAATGTTTCTCTCCAGAATCTATCTTACATATTTCTAAGTCTACCATTCATCCATGCTTTGAATATCAGTGCCACATATAGTCTGGTGTTATATTTAGAAATTTTTGATAAAATCGAAAGAAGAATCAGCAATATTATTGGTGCTGTCTTGGTATCTCAGCTTCAGTCACATTCCCATTGCCAAAATGTATCTGTGTCTTTTTTATAAATACTTTCATAGTAATTGTTTGGATGGAGTCTTTGCTATGGTATCTAGACTTGATGAATTGTGCTAGATTAGCAATAGGTCTTGTCAATTTACAATTGAATTGGCTGGATGCAACCATAAGTTCTATGTTAACAGTTTCTTCTCTCGTACTTCTTGTGGAACTCTCTTCCAGCTCCATGTTTCCCAGCCAGCTTTGATCTTCAAAAATTTAAATGCAACGTCGATTGTTATGTTCAGTCTTTTTGATCCCTCATCTTTTATTGTTCTTGCTCCTTAATAATGTTCCACTTTCTTCTCTGAAATTTGGGCGGGAGCTGCCCAGTCGTCACTTTCCAGTCTTAATAGAGTCCAAAGGTCTCTCAGAGTCTTTATAGGTGACAAATTATCCCCCCCCCCTCTACTCAAACTTCTCCCTTACAGGTGGGATATCAGTTATGTGCCATGCGGGCTACACGCTTAGGTGATCATGTATCTTTCAATACATGACTGACAAGGCAGATTTTTTCCCGCAGTAGGTTGCTATTTCTTTCTGTGGTAGACCAGTTGTCATCCCAGGCTATTGAACCAGGTCTATCCTGCTATTTACCCATAGCTGGGGGGAGAAGAAGAGGATTCATACCTTTCTCAAGGGTATTCGCACGTAAGTGAATGTAATAGATTCAATTGGAATTTGAACTCGGTTTCCTGATTCCTCAATCCGAGCTGCTATCAGTTACCCTATCAGCAAGCCTCTAACTGCTTTATTCCTACTTCCATGGAAAGTGCTAGGACAAACTGTATTCTTTGGATATGCCAGTTAGAACTATCATGGCCAGGACCTACCCTGCCACCTGTTCAAGTTTAGGGTTAACTGTTATCTTCCCCTCCTATCTGCATAAAATGCCTCTGCCTCAAGTGGCCCTTAGGCCTTACACAGGGTGAACAGCACTGCAAAAAAAAAAAAGAAAAAATGTGTTTTAGTGTTTTTATCGCCATGCTTGGGCTGAAATTTTTTTATCTTTTTTTTAATTGGTATCATCCCATGCAAGGCAATAAAGCCACTAAGACACAAAGTGTTAGAGGTTGTGGAAGAATTAGGAACAGAAATATTTATAATGAGCAGGAAGAGGAAAGAGTAATCAGGAGGACAGTAGATAGTAATTGACATTGCATTTAAATTTTTGCAGGTTAAAGTCGTCTGGAAAAGATGGAGCCAGAAGGGAGTTCCACAAGCGAGATTTGCCTGAGAAGAAACTGTTAGCATAGAACTTACGGCTACATCTAGCCAGCTCAACTGTAAATTGATGAGATCTTGACACCAGTCTTGTACTGCAATTAAACCGAAAAGGTGTAGGTATCATAGCAAAGAGATCATTCGTGAAAGTATTTATAGAAAAGACACAGTGAGGCAACCTTGTGATGGTGGGTAGGTGACTGGAGCTGAGTTGCCATATCAGGACCAATAATATTGCTGATTCTTCTTTGGATTTTATCAAAGAGCTCCAAGAAAAGGGCAGAGGCATTGGACCATATATGGCAGCAATATTCTAATCATGGACAAATGGTAGACTTATAGATATGTAAGATAGATTCTGTAGAGAAAGATTGTCTCGCACAACACGGTGAACCAACTTTTTTTAGCAGCTGACCTAGCACTAGATTCAATATAGTTCTTTCCACTTGATGTCAGTTGAGCACATTCGCCTGAGAAGGCGCAACAAATCACTTTCCTGGAGGTTAGCATCAGCTATACTGATGGAGGGCAGAGAGGGGTCTTTCAGATGATTTAATAGAGGGCAGCTTAGTTTTGGAGGTATTAACATTAACAAGCCATCTGTTGCCCCAGTTAACAATGGACTCGATGTTGTTTTTGACATCAGCTGCCTTAAAAAGAAAAATTATTCTTCATTTTCTTCTCAGATTATTTTATATCTCAGTTTATTTCTTTTTTTATGATTGTGATCTAAGGTCAAGGGTGCCTGATCAATAGAAATGCTTGGTAAAAATTATCGACATACACAAGGAAAACCTTGTTCACCCAATGAATAGGGTGATACCTACTCAAAATATTAACTGTTTGTGGTATCATTTAAAATTAAAAATTAAAAGAATGTTTGCTTTAGAGAAAAAGATACTCTCAACTTATTTTAGTGAATTTATGTGGCAAAAGCTACTAAAAGAAAAACCTGGAAAATACATTTTTTCCAAATTTATAATTACAATTACTTGTTATTATGTGTTTATTTAAATTTTCTTGTTCGGACATTTTTATAAATTAGAATAATCCAGAACCTGTACTGGCAGCAAACTGTCTGCATATGGATAGAAAATTAGTTCAGACGATATAAAAAACATAGAAAGGGGTATAAGACAAGGATGTGTCTTCTTACTGAACTTATTCAACCTAGCCCCTGCTGTTTGCCTCAGGGTTCTTGATAAGATCCAGAGACGGATATGCAATATAATTGGCACTGATCTGTCACCTCGTCTGCAGTCGCTCTCTCACAGACACGCCGTTGCCTCGCCATTGCCTCGCTCTGTCTTTTTTACAAATACTTTCACGGTAATTGCTCTGATGAGCTGCTTTCGCTGGTTCCCAGGCCTCATGAATCTAAGCGTCCTACGAGGCTGGCATCCCGTTCCCACCCCTTCACCGTTGAAACTGTTAGATGTAGACATCTCTTCTACTCCAATAGCTTCATGTCTCGCACATCTCGCCTGTGGAACTCCCTTCTTTATTCCTGTTTCCCTGACAAATATAATCTCCAACTATTTAAGTGTAACGTCAATCAACATCTCCAGTTGCCTTGATCTATCCACTTCCCTTCTCCACATCCTTTCCCCTTTCATTCCTATCTGCTCTCGCTCCAAATCTTCTTTAACCCCCTTGCCTTGATCGATCCACTATCTTTCTCCACATCCTCTCTTTACTACTCCTATCTGCTCTTCCTCCAAACCTTCTGTAACCACTTGTGTGCTAGTGGCTTCCAGCCTTGCTTGGGGTGAAAAGCTTAAAAAACAAAAAAAAAAAACAACAACGCAATTCTGAGAGAACTACAAGTCCTACCAGGATTCATTATTTGTGGCCACAAACTTAACAATATAAGGTATGCAAATGGTACAGTGTTGATATCAGACACAGAAAGAAAGCTACAAAAACTCTTACAGAAGTAGTGAAGGAAAGCAAGAAGAAAGGACTAAGCATTAATTTGCAGGAAGACAAAACGGATGGTTGTTAAGCAAAACGATGCAAATTACAAATTAGAGATACTAAAATCAGACAAGTAAAGAAATTTAAATATCTGGAAAGTTTTTTGACAGAGGTTTGAAAGTGCAACATTGAAATCTGAAGGCCCATTTGGGATAGCCAAAGATGCATTCCAAAAGCTAAGCAGAGTATTAAGAAACATGAAAACTTCATTAGAAACAAAGAGTACTGAACTGTTACATGATATCTGTCCTCCTCCAAATATGTCACCTGAGACTTGAGGTGAGAGACTGTTTGCCCTGACAGAGTTTACTCAGCAAAAATCATTATTATTGTGTTTTGCCTTTGTGTGAGTTACCTCCAAGTTTAAAGCAGAGACTTCAAAAGACAAGTTTTATTTTGTATCAAAAGATGAAAACAGATGATGCGATTCTGAGAGAATTAGAAGTCCTACCAGGATTCATTATTGGCGGCCACAATCTTAACAACAAAAGATATGCAGACGAGACAGTGTTGATAGCAGACACAGAAAGAAAGCTTTAAAAACTCCAACCGAAGGCAGTGAAGGTAAGCGAGAAGAAACGATTAAATATCAACTGCAAGAAGACAAATTGGATGCTTCGTTGGTAAAAGGATGAACCCAAAATGCAAATGACAAACTGGAGAAACCAAAATTGAACAAGTGGGGAAATTTAAACATCTGGTAAGTGTCTTAACAGAGGACAGAGAGAGCGGTACTGAGACCTGAAAGGCGTATTCGGATAGCCAAGGAAGTATTCTAAAAGCTAAGCCAAGTACTGAGAAATAGGAGAATTTTGCTAGAAACGAGGAAAAGAGTACTAAACTGCTCTGTGATATCTGTCCTTCTCTAAGAACTGATACTGGCAGAAAAATGAGTTCAGCAGATATACAAAAATAGAAAGGTGTGTAAGACAAGGATGTCTCGTCTCACCAGACTTATTCAACCTACAACTTACCAACCAACTCGGAGTCTTTTATCGGGTTGATATCTATTACAGATTTAGTAATAATATGCTTGTGTTATGCATCTTGTCCATATACAATTTACTAAAACTTTAGTAAATTATAAATTTTAAAAGACTAATCACTGGAATGAAATTCCAATGCTACGATTTTAAACCTAATCTTAATCTCTTAAACTCCTTTCCTAAACAAATGGTAATGATTTTGCTATGGTAAGAGCTAGTTACCCTCTTTAGTATCATGAATAGACTGATCAATTTATGATAAGTAGTCCTGGGTAATTGTCTAGAAAGAAAAAGAAGATAATACTATTGTAGTCACTTTTCTAGATGAGTATTGAATATTGCTATCACGACTGACTCTGTCGAGTTAAGTGCTGTGTCCTGCCAGATCCCACATCACAACAGATATAGAAAAAATATTTTGTGTCATTATTTATTATGTCAAACCCCAACTTTCAAGTTGAGTGCAATACCACAGTTGCAAATCGACCTACCCTATTGTACAGGTGTCAATTCACAAAACATACATTGATAGTGAAAATGCAGAGCCATGAAAGCGACATGAAAGCTGTGGACATCAACACAGTGTCCTGGGAGAGCCTGGCAGCCATACAATCCAAATGGAGAGGAATCCTGACTAAACACCTCAAGTCAGGGTAGGAGAAGCTGACACAAATCGCACATAAAGGCGGGCCCGCAGAAAGCAAAGTGATAGCTCCAACAGACCAGAGACAGAACACACATGTGACCTCCTCAACAAAGATTGTTACTCTCGCATTGGCCTCTACAGTCACAGACATCGATGCTCCAGCCAAGTAGACAACTAGGATGCTACCCATGGTCAACCCTGACCGACAGAGGCCTATCGAACAGAGCAAATGTAAAAAAAATAGTATTTTGTAACTGAAAACTTGCTCTATCTAACGGTGCTAGATTACTCTCTTTATATGTTTTATTTCTGTTGAAATAAACAGGAGGCATTGCTTTGATTTTTTTTTTAAATATCATATGAACTAGGAAATGATTCTGAAATATTTTCTTTCTTTTAAAAAGGATCATACCAAAGAAGAACTGGATGAATTAAATCTGGTCCGAGTGAGTGAGAACTTTCGAGTTATTGCCCTCGGGTTGCCTGTCCCACGGTACAAAGGCAATCCCCTTGACCCACCACTGCGTTCTAGATTTCAGGCTCGAGGAATACAAGCCCTGCCATTCAAGGTATTATATTTCACTTCTATACAACTATTAAAAAAAAATTTGGCAAAGCCATTAATAATTCATGGATTAGTAAAAAATAAAGGTGTAAATATGCATATAACGTCTGATAAATTCTAAATAATTGTATGTTGTTAATTTACGTTCTAAGAATTCAATTTTTAAAGTTGCCTCCCTTTTAGATTAGTAATTTTCTAAGCGGCCATTCACATTTCTTTTTGTTTACATTACATTGGCCTGTTAGAATGCAGCTTGTTATGTGACATGTGGTGGGAGCCGTATAATACTAGTTGGCCATGTTTAGACTAATTTGTTGCACCAGTTAACACCCGCCATGCTATATAAAAAGATTTGAATTGTCCTCTTCCCCTTCATATTCCATTGGTAAGAAAGAAGTTCAATTTGGACAGCTTCTTCCCAAGAACTCCTGCTTTGTAGAATTGACTCTGGAGTGAATGGTTTCCTGATCACTACAACCTAAATGACATTAAGTCTCTGGTCAACTGTTAGCTACTTTTAGCATCCTTGTACCGTAACCCTTTACCTTTGAGTGGCTCTTGACCTAAAAAAACATCAGAGATGCCAGTGATTGGAGCAAAGTTGAAAATATGCAAGAGAGTGATATAAAGTTTTGACCTAATATAGTTTTCAGAATTAGTAAGTCAATGACCCAAACATCAGAATACTGATTTTGGGAAGTAGGTTGAACTGAGAATTTTTCAGCACTCCTCATCATATCTATGAAGGAGCGATAAAAAGGTCTTGGCCCAACCCATTTTCCAAAATAATTATTTAGATGTTCAAGCATTGAAACAATGATTTTGGGAAGTGGGTTGGGCTGTGAACTTTTCAGCATGTCTTTGCAGATAGATAGGCATGAGGAAGTGCCGAAAAAATCTTAGCTTGACCCACTTGCCAAAATCAATATTTCAATTAATGAACATCTGAATACTGATATAAGGAAATGGGTTGTGTCGAGAACTTTTCAGCACCTTTCATCTACAAAGACATGGTCATATATATATATATATATATATATATATATATATATATATATATATATAAGACATTTTTTATGTTTAGATGTTCTTTTTTATAGATACAAATATTTAAGTAAATGCTCTGTTTATAATAAACAGTATTAACAACATTTACCGGCCTGAATGTCCGAGAAGTTTTCATAGAAAATATGCGTCCTCCGACAGGAATGAAACCTGTATCCTATACGAAACCGTCATATAGCCTGACGTGCCTTAACCGATTGGGCCACAGAGGAGCATTTCGGTTAGCAATGTCGATTTTACTGTTTTTAAACAATTCTCCAGTATTTTCTCTCGTACATTCATATCTGCTCAATGCGTATCCAAATGTAAACAAATGACGTCATACATTATGAAATGGACAAAGTCTGACAATTATTTAAGACATTTTTTATGTTTATATGTTCTTTTTATAGATACAATTATTTAAGTAAATGCTCTGTTTATAATAAATACTGATGTTGATGCATGGCTGAGCTTACCTCATGATCTTCTATGCTTACGGTTATCATAGCGTATCCACTTTTCATCACTGGTCATGAAACAATGCAAAAAGCCTTTCTTTTTCTGACATTGAAGCAGCTGTTCACATGTGACAAGATGCTGTTCGACATCTCTCAGCTTCAACTCATAAGGCACCCAATGTCCTTGCTTTTGAATCATTCCTTGTGCTTTCAAACATTTCAAAACTGTTGTGCGACCAACTCCTAATGATTCTGCAAGTTCAGCTTGCGTCTGACATGAGTCTTCATGAAGTAATGCCTCCAATTCTTTCTCTTCAAACTTTTTCGGTGCACCAGAGCGTTCTTTATCTTCAACATCAAAATCATTATTTTTGAAGCATTTAAACCAATCTCTGCATGTTGTTTCTGACAGAATATGGCCGGCGTAAGTCTCAACAAGAATTCTGTGTGCTTCAGCTGCAGATTTCTTTTGAAAAAAGTAGTGCAGTAAAATTCCCCACAAATACACTTTCTTTGGTATGAAATCTGACATATTCAATGCTATGAAAAACAAAGTTAGTTACACTTCGGCGAAATGACAAGCACCGAATTTCAAGCTTGCTTATAGTACTTCCTTATAGATGCGTTACCATCTGAAATTACACGCACACAGTTCTGGGAATGCCATCTGTTGGAAAACAGTGAGAACTTATTCAAGGTCCTAATATATTCATAAGTGTTTGTTGTGTCTTTATCTACTAGACATTATGTTTAGTAGTTTTTTGCATGTTGATTTGGGAACGTTTTTACGTACATACAGTTTGTTTTAGACAAACATACATTATATTGATAATATTAGATTAGATATTGATAATGTAATATAATGTTTTTGACATGTGCTTATAGTTGATAACGTTGTTTTTACGCATGTTGATTTGGCAATGTTTTTACGTACTATGTTTTACGTAATATGGCTGAATGGATAGAACGTTTGCTTTCTGACCATGAGACCCAGGTTCAAATCTTACCATGGTCGGTTTGTCAGGAAGGTGACTTCTTGATGTTATCAGTCAGGAGGAGGCGATTCCAGCCTGAAAACCATACCACTGGCTGACCCAAGTGAAATTGGGTAGATGCAACCTTTGGGAGCTCTCAGTGGCTGTGCTAGTATGAAGTGACTGAGGGTTTGAGCATGATGGCCTTGTTCAGATTGTTGATTATTCTAGGTAACACACTTCTCTCCCAGAAACTGTAACTAAGGTTGGCTCAACATAGTTGCTGTATAAATCACAGGTGGGCTCTGATAGTGATGAACAAACACAAAAACAAAAACATGCCTGAGAAAGCATCTGCAATAGGGATTAGCTATCTGTCCTAGTAGATGAGTATCCTCGAATATGAATGGCCAGCCATTAACGTAATTAATAGTTGGTAATATGGTCATTAGTAGGCTCTCAAAATACTCTCTACGTAAAGAATTACCTTTTTTAATTAGGGTGGCAAGTGTAAAATCAAAGTTATAGCAAGCCTTGTTCCTGTGTTTATGAGCAAGTTTAAATGGTTATCTAAACATACTATATACGAAGATTAATATAAGTATGATGGAAGTGCTGAAAAGTTCTCAGCCTAACCTTAATGGATGCATCCTCGAGTAGGTACTTTGCCTTGAGAAAATATTGGGCCTGAAACTCACACCTGACCTCAAGTGTAACTCATACATACGATCCATCTCTAAAGATGTAGATGAAGTGGTCAGCTCTTTGTACTGCTCCAGTAAGTATTTGACTCCTCCTGCTATCCTCTATCTTTACAAGAGCCAGATTAGGCCTAAAATGGATTCATATATAAGTAGGAGCCACCCAGTCCTCACTTTCCTGTTCAAAAGCTCCTCTGTGCCCTTGTGGGTGACAAATTACCTTTCACTTTCCAACCTCACTTTTATAAGTGGGATGGGGTGGGCCTCTCACTGTTCTGTCACTACTTCCATGGAAAGTGTTTGGACAAACCACATTCCTTGGTTCTGCCAGGTCTAACCTTCATGGCTAGGACCTGCCATTCCACTCACATTGTAGCAAAGCACCCACATTCCCCCCATATTCCATCGACAAGAAGTAAGTTCCACAATTTCTTCTCATGAACCACTGCTCTGTGGAACAGTCTCCCAAGAGGATGTTTCCCCAAGCACTACAATATTAACCTGTTCAAGCCTAGGATTAACCGTTATCTTCCCCATCCTATCCATATAAAATGAAAGACTAGTAAAAAAACTCAAAAAACACCTGACCTCAAGTGTAACTCATACATACGATCCATCACTAAAGATGTAGGTGAAGTGGTCAGCTCTTTGTAATGCTCCAGTAAGTATTTGACTCCTCCTGCTATCCTCTATCTTTACAAGAGCCAGATTAGGCCTAAAATGGATTCATATATAAGTAGGAGCCACCCAGTCCTCACTTTCCTGTCTTGATAGTGTTCAAAAGTGTCTCTGTGTCCTTGTGGGTGACAAATTATTTTTCACCCTCCAACCTCTCTCTCACAGGCAGGATGTGATGAGTCTCTCACGGTTCTATTGCTACCGCCATGGAAAGTGCCTGTATAAACTACATTCCTTGGTTCAACCAGGTCTAACATTCATGGCTAGAACCTACTAAGCCACTTACATTGTCTCAAAGCACCCACATTCCCTCCGTGTTCTGTTAGTGTGAAGTAAGTTCCACTCAAAAAGCATCTTCCTGCAAACCACTGCTCTGTGGAACAGACTCCTCGATCGCCACAATACTCCTTAATGTAACCCTCTACTTCAAGTGGCCACGGGCTTTGTACAGGGTGAGTTTATTCAATCAGTAACTTAAGAAAACACTTTCCAAAACGA
>OZ038515.1:37378225-37455725 GCA_964036315.1 Acanthosepion esculentum | reverse complement strand
AAGGAGAAAAGAAAGTGAAGAAGGAATGAAAGGAAAGAAAGAAGAAAGTGAAGGGGAGAATGAAGGAAAGAAGAGAAGGAAGAAGAGAGAAAAGAAAGGAGAGAAGAAATGGAAAGAAAGGGAAGAAATAAGGGAATGAAGGTAGGAAAGAAAGACTGGAAAGTAAAACAAAAGACAGGAAAGAAAAAAGGGAAGGGAATGAAGGGAAGAAAGAAAGAAGGGAATGAAGGAAGGGATGAAGAGAAATAAAGAAAGAAGGAAAGAAAGAATGGAAGGAAAGAAAAAAAGAATGAAGGTAAGGAATGAAAGAAGGGAAAGAAAGAAGAAAAGGAAGAGGAGCCAATAACACATTTAACATCTGCTTCAGATAAATGGAAAACCTTGTCAATTTTTAATCTTTCATTTGTACCCTCTTACTTCTTTAAATAATGACTTGCATTCATAACTATGTTT
Source organism: Acanthosepion esculentum (assembly GCA_964036315.1). Classification (NCBI taxonomy): domain Eukaryota; kingdom Metazoa; phylum Mollusca; class Cephalopoda; order Sepiida; family Sepiidae; genus Acanthosepion; species Acanthosepion esculentum. The sequence goes on along the minus strand of OZ038515.1, from coordinate 37,455,272 downwards.
GTCATTGCAATATTTTGTTAAAGTTGTTAAGCTCAAATATTTAATGGTGCAACAGGGGAATTTCCACATAAAACTTGAAAGGAGCTTATTCAATCAGTAACTTAAGAATTAAGATTCAAAAGAGAATTCAAATAGGACAACTGTGAAATTTTCACAGGTACTGTGGGTTTATTTTACTAAATGCTTCTTTCGTGTTGTGTTGAATTTTTGGCTTATTTGTTTTCTCCCCTTATAAGTTGTCGACAAAATATATTTTCAATTGAATAAGCTAAGGGAATTAAAATCCTCATTTTAACATGCACTGCCTTGCGGTCATATCAAAACATGGAAAAGTCTATGGAAGTAAATCCAGACAGAAAACCTGGAGTGGAGCCCTGAAAGCGGTTGACTTTCAACACTGACAACTTTCCGGCAACTCCTGCAGCCAAGCCATCCCCAAATGTAATACCCTCTATTCTTTTGGATCTTGTCAGTGCAGCCAGGCGGTGGTGCATGTAGTCTGGGCAGCCTCCATATACCGTCGCCCAGGCCTGTGCTCTGGAGAGGCCACCTACTCTCACGTCCGAAGGACTAAATTTTGACCAAACGGCGTGCTGTCTTTATCTCATGAGAAACCTACTATGCCTCTCAAACATTTGGTTGCATACATTTACCAATTTTAAAAACAATTGTAAGGAGTAATAAGTCTTCTATTTCACCCAGGCATCACCAAATCACCTTGTAAGTTATTATTATGGGCATATTTTTAATTTTACAGAACAACAATCCTGACTTGTCTCTGGTGGATGTTCTTCAGCGTGTCTACCCTTACAAAATGATGCTCAATAAAGAAGGAGTTAAAGCTGTAGAAGTTGCTATGAAAGTAAGAGAAACATTTTTGACTAATCTCTCTCTCTCTCTCTTTATATATATATATATATATATATATATATATATATATATATATATATATATGTATATATATATATGTATAAAAAGAAAGGACAGTAAGATATACAATCCGGTGTTCTTATTGATATTTTTTATTTTTACAAAACAGTACTCAATGTGAATTTACAGAGCATTAATATTATAAATTAACTGATTTAAAATATTTTTCGATACACAGTAATAACCATGTTTCAAAAATGGAAGCTAAAAACTTCAAATGTTTCCAGCAATACATTTTTGAAAACCAAATGTTTCCAGCAATACATTTTTGAAAACCAAATGTTTCCAGCAATACATTTTTGAAAACCAAATGTTTCCAGCAATACATTTTTGAAAACCAAATGTTTCCAGCAATACATTTTTGAAATCCAAATGTCTCCAGCAATACATTTTTGAAAACCAAATGAAAGTCACTCAAAATCATTTTCGGCATAAAATGACCCCTAAGGTTGGAATGCCGTTAAACAAAACAAACAAACTATATTTGCTAAAAAGGTTCATCTTTAGTATTGGAAAAAGGTAAGGCTTATTTCTGGCACAGAAAGAAGGTATGGCTCATTCCTGGCATAAACAAAAAAGGTAAGTCTCATTTGTAACTGGAGAAAAAGTAAGACTTAGTCACCATAAAAAAATGTTAGAGTTCATGGCTTGTATAGAAATAAGAAGGTATGGTTTATTTATGGCTCAGAAAGTAGATAAGGCTTATTCTGACATAGAAAAAAAAATCTTAGTCTCATTTCTAGCACTAGAGAAAAGTAAGATACATTTCTAGCATTGGAAAAAGGTAAGGCTTATTACTAGCATGGGAAGGCTCATTTCTTGTACAGAAAGATGGTAAGGTTAATTTCTGGCAGTAGAAAAAGTTAAGATATTTCTGTCATTGTATAAAAAGGTCATGCTCATTTTTAAATTTACCATTGCTTAATGTTTATATTAGTGACACACAGGCCACCTTGGATAATTTAAATCAATTTTATTTTGTAAAACAAGACCCTCATTTACCAAAAATCTGCTCTGCATCATAAAATAAAAAATGCAATAAAACCTACATATTATTTAATTAGAAAAGCTTTTAATTGCTTTTATGAATAAGATATATTATGAACACTATTGTCTCCTATAGAAAATTTTTTTGATGAATAATGAATTTTTAAAAGAACTGTTTTCATTTCTTAAAAATTTTAATTATAATAATTTATAAAATTTTAAATCACTTAAATTTCTGTATTAATTTGTACCGACTAGATTATATTCTTATTAAATAAAAACTAAATTTACCAGTCATAAATGGAAAAGCTTACTACAATTTAATGGTTCCAATATTTTAAAAAGAATTTAATATTTTTTTGTGTATGTATAAATGTGTCGATTTTTGTAAATATGAATGTCCCTACATGAGATTATCAGAATATAAGAGCAATAACTATAGTAAATTTAATGCCATAGTATCTAAAATTCAATAAAACATCAGATTATGGAGAATATTTTCCTAAAGTTTTAACATTACTGGGTAGTTAAAAAATTATATAAAAAGGTGTTCACATTATATTCCTAAAGTAATTTTTACAGATATGACCCCCATAAGAAAAAATTAGATAAACTTCTGGCTGTCAATCAAGCTGTCAACACCTTGAATAAGCACTTGTGTTAAAAAATTGCATTTCTACAATATTTTATGCTGAAAGTAATATTTGTTTCAAATCAGATTAATTAAACTTTAAATCAGCTAATATTTTTCAGTTAAAGTCTTAGAAAAGTATACTGTATTTTTTAAAGATTTTTTAATAAAGAGAATTAGCCACTGTTCTGACAGATGGCTTAAAAATGGTGCTAAAATCAGTAATTTAAATAAAAAAAAACCTTGTTCCAGTCAATCAATTTAAATTAGGTTTTAAAATACACTGACATATTTTGCTTGTTGAAAATATTAAATTTAATCTATTAGCTTTTTTCATTTTTAAAAATTCATTTTAAACCGTATGTATCGCAAATAAATAAAGAAGGTTTTATCTTGAAAAATTGAATTAAAAGACCAATATTAAAATGAATTTCTAAGTTTCAAAAATTCAGATATGTGATAAATAAATTTAAATAGGTTTCATTTTATTTTCTGTAATATATAATAAAATGTAATATGAATAAAAAAATAGTAGTTACAATTAACTTGACAGAGGTATTCAGAAACCAACTTGACTAATTAAAAATATTTGACTTACTATTTGATAAATATTAAGGTAAAACATTTTGTTGAGTGTTAAAAATGGTACTGAGACTGGGATAAAATATTTTTCCAACTATTATATTAATGTAGTATTTCTGGGGGGGATCAATGTATTACTTAATAACAATAGAAAATCGATCCCCCATTTTAAATACAGTAGACTTTTATACAAGTTGAGAACCCCTTATCCAAAATTCTTCGGACTGGAAGTGTTTCAGATTTTAGATACTTTTGGAATACAGGCTATTTAATTTGTATATAGCATCTATAAAATGGAGCAGCTTGGGGATAGAACCCAAGCATAAGCACGATATCTCTTTACATTTCAAAATACAGCTTATACATATACCCTGAAGGTAGTTTTATATAAATAACATATACTCTGAAAGTAGTTTTATATAAAATTTAATCAACTTTATATACAGGTAATGACGCTAGTCATGTAATGCTCACATGCATTTTTAAGTTGTGATTTCATGTAAAAATAATGTTTTGTACTTACTGTACTTGTACAAAAAACATGATCACTATTTACAAAAATATATATAAATGCAACATCAAATACTATTTCTACATCAGGTGTGAGAAGCTGGAGTGAGAGGATATATCATGGATGAGGGTGCGAGTAGGAACACTCAATAAGCTATCTGTCTCTACCAACGATGTCATGTTTTGATTAAAATCTTACTATACATACAGGTACAGGATTTACATAAAAACAAAACATGGATTCTGATTACAGTCAAGTGTAACGAAAACTGAAATAATGTCAGCATTTTATTTGTAACGCTGCAACACAATAATCATGGTATGGGTAGCCATCTTGGTTTCGGAAATTTTCCATTTGTGGCAAGACATGCCAGCACCTAAAAAAACTTTTGGATTTTTGAGGTTTTCGGATTTGGGAATTTCGGATAATGGGATCCTCGACCTGCAATAAAAGAATCGAAAAATGAATATTTCATCAAATGCTGTACCTGAGAATAACTTTTGACAGATGAATTTTTTTTTAGAATTTAATCTAAAATAACAAGTGGTCTCAACTTCTACACATCTCTCTGCAGATGTTTAAAAATAGGCTTCTGATAAGTAGTCAATATTTAATGATCTGTGTGTGCATCCAACCAATTTTTATACAGATTTTGATTAGTCAAGTGTAATGAAAACTGAAAAAAGTCAGCATTTTATTTGTAAAGATGCAACATAATAATCATGCTACAGGTAGCCATCTTGCTTTCTGAAATTTTCCATTTATGGCAAGTCATGTCAGCATCTAAAAAAACTTTTGGATTCTGGAGGTTTTCGGATTTGGGAATTTCGGATAAAGGCTACTCAAGTTGCGTTGAAGACATGTACCAGTTCGTTTTCCACATTGAAACTTATTCAATCTCATATGAAATATTAAACACCGATGAACGTTGTGATTTTCCAAGAAAGTTTTTTGTTCTTATAGATTCAACTGAATATTTGTGTCATCTAATTTACATATTACATAGTACACTCTTGGATTTTGGGAGGATTTTAAATTTTGGAATTTCTGATAAAAGATACTCAACATGTATTAAAAGACTAATTTGTGGTCATGTGCATGTAATTCACATAAATGCAATGATTAAAACCGGAAACTGATTGTCATTATTTGACAGGTATTTAGAAAGAAATCTACTTGACTCATAATGAAAATTTGACTTGCCACTTGGTGTTGACCTCAGTGTGTTTGTGTGTGTAATGTTATTGACAAAATAGGAATATTATGCAGAGTGTGGTCAGTAAATTGTCGCCATATATTTTTTGCGCATGCACATTTCTTTTCGTTTTTGATTTTGTTGACTGCACAGTATAGTAGGGTCAGTTGGGCACCATCTGTGAGAAAAAGAGCACAATGATACAATTCACTCTGCCAGAAATTTGAAAACGGCAATCTGTACTGCTTGGCATTCGTGCTGGAAGCTCCAATACGAATGTTGCAGAATGTCTGAGGACAGTGCAGAAAGAAATAGATGGATAAGTCTAATGGTGATTATGAAGGTACAGCTGCTCTGAAAACTCTGATCATTCTGATGAGAAAAGAAATCCTGAATTTGTTGGTGAGGGCTTTAGATGGAGGCCTACATCAAGGGCCTTGAGGAGGTAATGCTGCCCTGGGTCAAGCAGATGGCTGCTGGAAGACCCTATGTCTGGCAACAGGACTCTGCACCATGCCACACAAGCAGGAGAACCTAGTCATGGCTGTCAGACAATTACTGCGACCACATCACCCCTTACATCTGGCCACCTAATTCCCCAGACTGCAACCCTCCTTGATTATTATGTATGGGGCGTATTTGAATGAGAGACCAACAAAACTCTTTGTAACACCAAAGATGAACTCAAGGTAAGGATTATGGCAATTTAAACAAGGAGACCGTCCAGGAGAGATGCAAGAAGATTCTGAAGTCATTTGGAGGCCGTGGTTGAAGCCAATGGCGATTTTATTGAATAAATTTACTCTTTAATATTTCAAGATATTTTTGTGTAATTTTGGCAAATATATCTGTTAAAACGAGATGTCAGTGTTATTTTCATTTTTGCATAATTTAGATGACAATTTATCCATCGCACCACGTATGTATGATTTGAATTCATTGTTTACATGATTTACATGACTGTCAGTGGTCAGGAATGCACATGTTACTGACATGTTTGTGTGATTTTGTGCATAATTTGTTTAATGGAATTCATTTGAATTCAACAGTAATTCATGTTGTGGAAGGTTTTTTCTTGTTAATTCATGCAACTAATGTTTATCTACAAAATTTGTAAGGCCTGTTCACTTTCAAATATTTTCAGGATTAAGTGCAAGATAAAATTTCATACATTATGAAGAATTATTCATTTCTTTTCAGAAATTTGAATTACATACTGGAAAAAAGAGAAATTTTTCTACTTCCAAAGTAAAGAAAACCGGAAACACAGCAGCGGTCTCCTTAAAATCGGGCTTCAGTAATTACAACTTGCAGGTAAAAAAAGGTTTTTACTTTCTGAAATATACTTCTACACCTAAAAAAAAATCCAGTAAACTGTAACCAACCCTACTTAAAGTATTCCTTTTGGAAATTGAAAACAGTTCACAAGTACTGTCAATCAAATGCTCCATGTAACAGATACTATGAGATTCTCAGGTTGATCAGGAGAGAATGTGCTTTTCTTTTTTGGTCGGATGCAAAAGGAGGTATACAGTAATAAAAAATAAAATGTGTGCATAAAATGTATTAAATGAATCCTAGAACTACAATTTTATAATATTATAATAATACCTAGTGTGTACCTACTTTTGCAGCCCCCTGTATATATATAGCACACACACACACACACACACACACACTCATATATATATATATATATATATATATATATATATATATATATATATATATAAAGGACAATATTAGGGAAAAATGTATGACAAAGAGGAAAAAAGTTTTCTTATAGCGTGTTTCATCATTTAGGACTTAATCATAACAAATTAAGTCCAAGGAAGTCCTAAAGGACAAAATGTATCACAAGAAAATATTTTCCACTTTGTAATATATATATATATATATATATATATATACACATGTAAAATGAGAATGAATAAAGTCCAATTCCGACATGCTTAACATTCAATTTAAAAGAGGGCTTAATACAAAAGTAGAGCAATATTCTTTATTTTAGGATATTACATCAAAAACATGTAAAAAAAACGCTGCACAAATGCAATCATGTTTCGATGCATATTAACATCTCATCTGGCATTAGTAAATAACTGGTGAGTAGACAATTTATTGAGATTTAAAAACAAGATACACCCTGTTTTCATGAGAAAAGGAAGAAAAAGAAAAAGAGTAAGAAAGAAAAGAGAGGAGATTGTTGCAGGGTTTGGTTTGTTGTTACTCAGATCAACCAATCAGAATGGCCTACACTAAGTTTAAAGTAAGGGTAGAAACAAAAGTTAAGATGCAGTCATACATAAGGGGTCATGACCCACAGATTTAGAATCGTAGATGACATCCAGACGTATACATCGAATGTAAATGGCTAACCTCTGGGAGAGCAACTCATTGCACCTTCTTGGTCTCATGTTTTTCACTGACATGAAGTGGAAGTAATAAATTGAATCAACTGCTAGGTCCTTCTGCTAGGAAAATTGGTTCACTGTTGAATTCAAATGAATTCCATTAAACAAATTATGCACAAAATTCTCCCCAGAATCGATCCTCCAAATCTATAAATCAACCATTCGCCCTTGCATGGAGTTTTGCTGCCATATATGGTCTGGAGCTGCTGCTGTTTGCCTCAGGATTCTTGATAAGATCCAGAGACGTATATGCAACGTAATTGGTCCTGATCTGGCATTTCGTCAGCAGTCGCTCTCTCACAGATGTGCCGTTGCCTCGCTCTATCTTTTTTACAAATACTTTCACGGTAATTGCTCTGATGAGCTGCTTTTGCTGGTTCCCAGGCCTCATGAATTTAAGCATCCTACGAGGCTGGCATCTCGTTCCCACCCCTTCATCGTTGAAACTGTTAGATGTAGACGTCTCTTCTACTCCAATAGCTTCATGTCTCGCACATCTCGCCTGTGGAACTCCCTTCCTTATTCCTGTTTCTCTGACAAATATAATCTCCAACTATTTAAGTGTAACGTCAATTGACATCTCCAGTTGCCTTGATCTATCCACTTCCCTTCTCCACATCCTTTCCCCTTTCATTCATATCTGCTCTCGCGCCAAATCTTCTGTAACCCCCTTGCCTTGATCGATCCACTATCTTTCTCCACATCCTCTCCTTTACCACTCCTATCTGCTCTTCCTCCAAACCTTCTGTAACCCCTAGCGTGCTAGTGGCTTCCAGCCTTGCTTGGGGTGAAAAGCTTAAAAAAAAAAGTACTAGATTGGTAATTAGGTCTCATTGTTTTACTGTTCAGATAGCTAGTAAGAACTGTAAGTTCTATTTTAATAATTACTTTTCTCACACTTCTCACCTGTGGAACTCTCTTCTGGCTTCTTGCTTCCCTGTCTCCAATAATCTTCAAAGATCACTCATCATTTTATATTTTCTTAATTGTATTGATGTGTCAAATGTTATAATATTATGGCTTTAAAAATGGACATCTCTGGTAACATTGTCTCTCCCCTTATAATTTTAGTTGTTTACATATTTATATATTTTGTCCTCGATTGAACTCTGAAGAGTGAGGAGTGATAACCAGTTAGCTTCTGTTGTTTTTTTTGTTTTTTTTTAATTCACTACTTTCCAGTAAGTAATATATTTTCTTATCTCTATTCTTCCTCCCTCTTTGTATATATTATGTGGATATATATTTTTTAAAATGTCTATTTCTTTTAAAGTCTGAATAATTTATTTTTTACCCTTCACAGATTATTTAAATGTTATAATAATATCTTTGACAGGTTCCAGCTGGTAACTTGGACCCTTTAAAGTTGGAAACAGGCACCAGATTTGTAAATACAACCTATCATGATAATGTCCTTGTGGAAATGTTTGAGTCACATGCTGCCAAAGACTTATGTCTAATTGGTCCAAAGGTAAAAACTAAGATATTTGCTTTTTTTAAAAAAACGAAAACATGACTTACTTTAGAGTGATAGTTAATGAGCTCGTCAAGCAGACTATTGTTATTTTGTAGTTTGCTTAATCCTCACTATCTTCTTCACAAAAGTGGCCTTGTGTCAGACTAGCCTAAGTAAACTAATATATGAAGTTCTTGCCATAAGGTAATGGTCAGTATACTTGTCAAGCAGATCTTCTATAGTGAGTTTGATCCTCACTAGGTGCCATGCACCAGACTAAGCCTAGTCAGTAACTGCATGTTTCACAGTTTAGTCTTGCAGACTATAACACTTTCACTGTTGTATTGTTATAGCATTTTTGCGTGGCTGTGCTGGCTCCTTTTGGTTAAAATAGAAAAATTACTGGAAATTAAAAATGATGGCGCTGATGTTTTTTTTTTGTGGGCGCCGACATTTTGCTTTCGATCAGATACTCGGCATTACAGACTAAGCTAAAAGACACTGCCATCACAGAGTATAATAAGAACTGCATCACAAAACATTGCTTCTTATAGTTATCAACAGAATTCCTGATGTCATCCGTTCCTAATGCAGTATTTCTGCTGATGACACAACTATTTCTCTTATTTACAGAATTTGATTGAGGAAATTAAAATACTGTGCACTGTGGTTTTAGATGTCTTGAAGGCATTCAACAGAGTTTTCACATGATGGCCTACTCCACAAGCTCAAGGGTTACAGTGTCTCTGGACGAATATTTGGTTTAATCCAGTCATTCCTAATAAATCATGTAGTGAAGGTCGTGTTAAATTGACACACTTCTAGGTCATTCGACATTAACACTTTGCATCATTTATAAATACTCCTTCCCCTTTTACTGCATATGGAATCCGCTCAAAATATAATGTTTTATATATTAGTTCTATATCTATTTGAAATTGCAGTAGCCTGGCTCTCATTTTTAGTCAAGGTTATTTGAAGTGTTGCCATAGCAGGTTATGACTACACAACCAAGAAATTCAAATTCAACTATATTGGCAAAACTAACATTTTGCTTGGTGAAAATAGTCACCTTCAGAATGCTAAAGGTCTCTATCCTTGGACCTACATTTTTTCTTCTCTTCATCAAGGACCATCCTGATGTAATCAGTTCCCAATTCACTATTTATGCTGATAACACAGCTATTTACTCCTGTCTTAATAGTAAGTCCGATCGGTTTGACAAAGTAAAACTGGTACCTGCTCTCAAAAATGACCTCCAATCAGTGGTTAATTGGGAGCAAAGAATGGCTTGGAAATTTGAACACCTCCAGAACAAAACTGCTTTCATTTAATCAGCCTAGAGAAACCTTTTCTGCCTGCCATCAACATGGCTGATGCTAACCTCCAGGAGAGCAACTGTTTGCTCTTTCTTGGATTCATGTTTTCCACTGACATGAAGTAGAGCCACTATATTGAATCAATTGCTAGATCTACTGCTAGGAAATTTGGTTTACTGCATAGTGCTATATATCTCGAGATTCTAGATAAAATCCAAAGAAGAGTCTGTAATGTAATCGATCCTGACCTGGCATCTCAACTTCAGTCACTATTCCATCTTGCGCATTTATAAATCTGCCATTCGTCCGTCCATTGAATATTGCTGCCATATCATGTCTGGTGCTACTGCGATACATGTTGACATTCTTGATAAAATCCAAGGAAGGGTCTGTAATGTAATCGACCCTGATTTGGCATCTCAACGGCCCGATTGCTGTCATATGGCTTTCCTATTTTTACCATGAATATTTTCATAGCAATTGTTCTAATGAGCTTTCCTCCTTTGTACCTTGACCAAATATCTTACTAGATTGGCGATTAGGTCTCATTATTTAACTGTTAAAATATCTAGTAAGAACTATAAGTTTTATTCTAATAATTTCTTTTCTCACGCTTCTCACCTGTGGAACTCTCTTTCGGCTTCTTGCTTTCCTGTCTGCAACAGTCTTCAAAAGTTTAAATGCAACATAACTCATCATTTTATGTTTTTTTAATTGAGGTGTTAAACGTTATAATATTATGGCTTTAAAAGTGGACATTTTAAAAACATCTATTCAAACATATATACAAATAAATTAGATTTTGGTGTATTTATGCAGCAAGGTTTTGTTGAACAATATTGACAAGATTTGTCTGTCCAGTATAGAGGCACCTGAGATTTGTACCCATATGAGATGACATTTATATTGGAGATTTTCATTCTCATAGACGTACTGCCTTCATTATGGTTAAGGAGCATTTGTTTTAATTAAATTATTATGTCCTCCAAGGACACATGGTCCAGTGGATAAAAGTGTTGGTTGTGCGATCCGAAAAGTGTGTTGACCCAAAGAGTTGTGGGTTCAATACCTGGCCACAGCAGAGGTGAACAAAAACTTGCAGAGTTGAGTTACTAAAGGGAGATAACTGAAACTGAGATATCCAGAAAAGGCATGGCACGTGGAACTAGAACAATCTACCTCTGTGGACAAAATAAAGGGTTTGGTTCAAAGTTTCAATGTATTTCATCGAAAGAATGCCGGAGCATATAGCGGATGAAACATTGTGAATACGGCAATAAAAATGAGGACAACAATGTAAATATGTTTAATCATGTTTTAAGATTTTTTTTAAAGTTGCTTATTTTGTTTTGTAAATGGATTTTCTTTTAATGTTTTCTCTTTTTTTTTTTTTTGAAAGGGCTGTGGTAAAAGTATCCTCGTGCAAAAACTGGCGGATTGTCTTGGTTATCATGTTGAACCCATCCACCTTCATCAGGTAAAACTAAATGCATTGAATTATGAGGTTGGTCAAAAAGTTTGTTCAGTTCATGTTATTCGGTGGCATTAGGAGTGTTTAGCTTTAATGTATTTGATCTGAAATAACTTCTTTCTAAATTTCTGATATGAAGAGTTTACAGTTCAACTACTATCCTCATCTTTGTTGTGATAATCACAATGTTTGTGATCACATTGGTGTATCACATCAAGACTGTACTGATAGATGATTTTTGCCTGAATTTCTGATTGTTAATTGATTGATTTGCTTTTTAAGGCTTATCAACCATTTTTAGGTTATTTAAAGCCAGAAAATATTGTTAGATTATAAGAATTTGGCAGGGGGTGATAATCATGATTTACTGGTAAAAGTCCTGCTAATTAACCCATAGCTGGGGGCAAAGATGTGGATTCATAACTTTGTGCGGAAATAAATATAAGAAACCTGACTGGAATCGGATCTCACCTCTCTGATTTCCAATTCCAAGCCATTATCCATTGCACTACCACACATACAAGCTTACAGCACTTGATATTCCCAAGTGGTCACCCAACTAGGTACTGACCATGCTCGATGTTGCTTAACTTCAGTGATTGTACAAGAACCGGTGTTTCAATGTCATATGGTCGTAAGCCATACTACCTGCACAACCAAGCTTACAGCACCTGGTATTCTCAAGTGGTCACCCATCTAGGCACTGACCAGTCTTGATGTTGCTTAACTTTGGTGATTGTATGAGAACTGGTGTTTCAATGTGACATGATTGAAGTTTTGAGCTGAGGAATTGTCCTTATTTACATTATTTAAAGTTTAACTAATATCCTCATCTTTGTTGTTTATGTGACAACATTTTGGCTGTTGTGCTCTTTGGTCTTCTTCAGGTATCTGTCAATCCAGGTAAACTTCATGAAATTTTGAACTGAACCCTTTGTTTAATCAACATATTCTATAGAAACTGTGATTGTAAATTTATATCTCGAGTCCCATGACATATCTCCTTTACATCATCCTGAAATTGTAAAATGTATCTGCTATAGTAATTGTACTACTGATGAAGGCATAGAATGAAATGGTCGAAACATTGTAATAAAAAAAAAAAAATGAGATTAATAAACTGAAACGACTCTTGGAATGAATGTTAACTCTTCTTGAAATTATAAAATATATCTGCTATGGAAATTGTACACCTCAAGAAGGCATAGAATGAAATGTCCGAAACATGGTAAAAACAAAACTGAATAATTCTTGGAATATGAAATATATCTGCTATGGAAATTATGCATCTGAAGAAGGGTTCGAGTTGAAATACTGGTTCTCATCCGATTACCAAAGTTAAGCAATGTTGAACCTGATTTTGTTATATACCGTACCTATGAACACTAATGGGTATGTCCCACTCCTCATAAATACATTGGACACTATTGTAAATGGGGATAATATGTTGTCTAAGTAGTCCACCACTAGCAGTGGTTTACCTACTCCACGCCGCTGGTGAGTATTGTATTTTGTTGATGTTATAAAGATTAGCATTTCATTTCCAACCTCTGTTTTGGTTATTCCTCATTCAGTAACCTTTTCTAGGTTTCAACAAATTGTTTATTGCAAACTTTGTCAGTTCTGTTTGTTGCACACTTCTGCCATTTATTTAAATTTAACCATGGCCACTCACTCTACAAAGTGAATATAATGAACCTGACTGGAATTTGAACTCCTGATTTTTCATTCAAAGATGCCATTATGTCACCGTATTTTTGATTATAAGAATAATTTTTTTTCTTGCAAGCAAATATTACATTAATAATTTGTTCATTTTTTGAATAACAATGATTTTTCTTGATCCAAGTCCTACTATTTAATCCATAGCTGAGGGAAGGAGATTGATTCACACCTTTACCAAAGCTATTAGTGTGTAAGTGAATGTAATGAGCCTGACGAGAAATTGAACTTGGCTCTCCAATTTCTCATTCTATGCCACTATCCATTGCACCACCCGCACATCCTGTCATTGCAAGAGAATTTAACTGATAAATGAAAACGCAATACAATGTCTAAAAACACTCAGACAAAATTCTTAGCACTTTGTAATTTATTTTTTTTTGCAGGATATGACATCACGGGATTTGCTTCAGCAACGTATGACGCACCCAAACGGCGACACATCCTGGACGCCTTCTCCTTTGGTTAGTGCTGCCTTAAATGGCAGTTTGGCAGTTTTAGATGGCGTCCATCGTATCAACCATGGATCTTTTTCTGTTCTACATAGGTGTGTTTTCTTTGTTTTTTCTTTTCTAGGGATAAAGAATTTGTCAAATATTGTCCGAGTTTCTCAGATGTTGTCCAAGTTTCATCATCATTCCATTACTCAATGAATTATTTTGATGGAAATCCCTTCTTTTTTTATTTTTATTTATTTTAACAGAGTTGTGTTAGACAATGTTTCTCTCCAGAATCTATTGCCACATATGGTCCGGTGCTCCTGCTATATATTTAGAGATTCTTGATAAAATCTGAAGAGGAATCTGCAATGTTTCTCCCCAGAATCTATCTTACATATTTATAAGTCTACCATTCATCCATGCTTTGAATATTTCTGCCACATATGGTCTGGTGCTCCTGCTATATATTTAGAGATTCTTGATAAAATCTGAAGAGGAATCTGCAATGTTTCTCCCCAGAATCTATCTTGCATTTTTATAAGTCTACCATTCATCCATGCTTTGAATATTGCTGCCACATATGGTCCGTTTCTCCTACTATATATTTAGAGATTCTTGATAAAATCTGAAGAGGAATCTGCAATGTTTCTCCCCAGAATCTATCTTACATATTTATAAGTCTACCATTCATCCATGCTTTGAATATTTCTGCCACATATGGTCTGGTGCTCCTGCTATATATTTAGAGATTCTTGATAAAATCTGAAGAGGAATCTGCAATGTTTCTCCCCAGAATCTATCTTGCATTTTTATAAGTCTACCATTCATCCATGCTTTGAATATTGCTGCCACATATGGTCCGTTTCTCCTACTATATATTTAGAGATTCTTGATAAAATCAGAAGAGGAATCTGCAATGTTTCTCCCCAGAATCTATCTTGCATTTTTATAAGTCTACCATTCATCCATGCTTTGAATATTGCTGCCACATATGGTCCGGTGCTCCTGCTATATATTTAGAGATTCTTGATAAAATCCAAAGAGGAATCTGCAATGTTTCTCTCCAGAATCTATCTTACATATTTATAAGTCTACCATTCATCCATGCTTTGAATATTACTGCCAGGTATAGTCTGGTGTTCCTGCTATATATTTAAAGATTCTTGATACAATTCAATGAAGAATCTGTGTCATGCTAGACAATTCTACTGAATCTATCTTATATAAGTCTACCATTTGTCTATGCTTTGAATATTGCTGCCACATCTGGTCTGGTACTCCTGATGTATATTTACAGATTCTTGTAAAATCCAAAGAAGAATTCACAATATTATTGGTCCTGACCTGGCCTCCCTATTTTTCACAAGCGGACCAGTTAACTTAAGTAGTTCCAAATAATCTATATGCAAATAATGACTTCTTCTTGTGTTAACAAAAATGTCAATATCTCAGAATTTAAAAGAATTATCAGAATTTAACATTTTTAACAAAGGTAATTACATCCAAAGATGATTTGGATTGCCAGTCCATAAAATAGTTGTCTTTGTAAAGATGGATTTTTCTTTTGCTTATTCACAAGATTATATTTCTTGAAAAGTATCATTGTCGGAAGTGTCCACAGGAACTGGGAATGTCATCTTTACCAAACTTTCTCTCCAAAACTTTCTACATTCGGTCATCAAACATTTCTATAAAAATGCAGGAAGGAGGGGTGTGTGGGGTGGAGGGTGTTTGTGGAATAAGAATTGATTGCTAAATTAATTTTTTTTTTAATATTTTTTATGGTTTTTCAACCCTTTGTGAGTTATTTAAAGCCAAAACATATTTTGGATTCTAAGAACTATTCTTTTTTTTTTGGTTATAAAGTATTGAATTAATAATATTTTGAAAATAAAAATGATTTTTCCATCCTACTATTTAATTCATAGCTAGGGGAGGAAATGGGTTTGAATTAATTGCTAAGTCTGCAGCTAAGAAAGTTGATTTTATCTTACATATTTATAAGTCTACTGTTGGTCCTTGCTTTGAATATTGCCACTACATCTGATCTGGTGCTCCTGTTATATATGCTTGTTAAATCTGTGATGTTATTGGTCCTAACCTGGTATCTTGGCTTCAGTCGCTATCCTACCACTGTAATGTAGCTTTCCTGATGAACTTTGCTCTATGGTACCTAAACTTTGTGAATTTAAATGCAGTACTAGATTGGCAATAAGGTCTCAACCAATTTACAGTTAAATTGATCAGATTCAACTGTAAGTTCTATGCAAAGGTTACAATAACAAACATGCTATTCTAACAGCAATAAACTGTTTGTGTAGTTATGTAACTCTGTATCTATTTTATTCAGAAGTTTTCTTGAACTTTGATCCATTTTGAAATTCACCTTCTGTAGACATACATACAATACTTGAATCTTTTTACTGCTTCCCAGACTAATCCACGATCGCGAGTTACAGTTGTACGATGGAACACGACTTTTGCAACAAGGCAGGTATGAAGAAGTAAAAAATGTCACAGGCAAAACAGATGATGACATGAATGAAAGGTACGTATCTCTTTATATACCATAATTAATATATCACTATTGAATAATTAAGACCAAAAACTGTGAGATAAACGAGTGTTTTGAATTCAGTTTTCCTTCTCCTACACTGGCTGCCAGCAAAGGCAAATAAAACCAATATTCTTTGCTATTTAACCCATTGTTAGAGGGGAAAAGATTCATGCCTTTTTCAAGGGTATTAGTGCAAAGGGAATAACATAGACTGGGTCAGCATTTGAACTCAACACACTGATTCCATGTTGCATGCCTGTAACTGTTAAACTCGCTGTGCATTTCATCCAACCAAGAAAAACAATATATTAGTTGGGTGCATTAATAACTTTAAAGTTATGATTGACTTTGCTATGTGCAGTACTCATATTTGAATTTACAACTGAGTCCTTCTCTGAAACTGGTTGCCCTGCCAAGGCTAAAGATACCAGTCTGCTCTCATTTATACAGGTTTAAATTCAGGGTTTTCCTTTGTGACGAGTTGCCTTATCAAAGCTAAAGAGCCTTGTCTTCCTTCTTCTTTTCAGGGATTTGAATTCAGTCTTTTTCTTCTTTTTAACATTTTCCACTGACATGAAGTGGAAAGAGTATATTGAATCAATTGCTAGGTCTGCTGCTAGGAAATTTGGTTATTGTGTTGTGTGAGACAATTTTTCTCATGAGGATCTATCTTACATATTTATAAATGTACCATTCATCCTTGCTTTGAATATTTCTGTTGGTGCTCCTAGTATATATTTAGAGATCCTTGATAAAAACCAAAGAAGAATCTGCAATATTATTGGTTCTGACCTGGCATCTCGTTTTCAGTCGTTTTCCAACTGCTGTAATGTAGCTTTCCTGTTCCTTTTCCATAAATATTTTCATGGTAATTGTTCTGATGAACTTTCCTCTTTGGTATTGAGATTTTAGGAATTTAAGTACAGTACTAGATCGGCAACAAAGTGTCATCCTTTTACAGTTAAAATGGCTAGATGTAACCGTAAGTTCTATGCTAATAGTTTCTTCTATCACACTTCTCGCTTGTGGAACTCTTCCTGTTTCTTGCTTCCTAGTCAGCTTTGATTTTCAAAAATTTAAATGCCATGTCAATCGTTATTTTCCGTCTTTTTAATTGTTGTTGTTGTCTTCTCTCCTTAATATTTTCCCCGTATTCTATAACACTCAGTCAACCTTTGCGTCTTAGGGGCTTTATTGCCTTGGGGTTAAATGATTAAAAAAACGAATTTACACGACTCATTAAGATTGACTACTAATCAAATAGAATCAGGGGGCATAACTCTTTCATCTTACGTTATTGCATTTATTAACAAAGGGAGATAACTATGTAATTTTGATACCAGACGCCATAACTCATTTTTATGATCTCTTTTTCAGCAAGATTTTCCCCATTCATCCTTCTTTTCGGATCATTGCTTTAGCAGAACCTCCGGTGATTGGCAGCAGCAAACAACAATGGCTTACTCCAGAAATCCTGACTATGTTTCTCTATCATAACATCCGCCTTCTTTCTTTGGCAGAGGAAGAACAAGTATTGAATAATTTGGTAAGCAATATTTCATGTATATTATATCTATATATTTAGATGCTCTGTTTATTTATTAAACCGCATATTTATTGATTTATTTTCGTCTACCAGCCTGAATATTCAAGATTCTTATTGTAGAAAAATATGCACCCTCCGGCAGCATTCAAACCTGTATACCCCCTGCTTTAACAGACTCAATTATCAAGAACTTTTGCTAGTCAAGCAAAGATGAATAGTTCTTTTAAGCAAAAACCTTCTTGTCATAGATTCTGGAAATAAACACATCTGCTCAGTTTTGTATCCAAACATAAACATAGCAAATTCTAAAGAAGTAATGGATGTTTTATTTATTAATCTGACTGATTTTTATAGCATTAAACGTTATTTTTAGTGGATACTCATATTTGAGTAGACACTCCATTTATTGAAAGTAATGGATGTTTTATTTATTAATCTGACTGATTTTTATAGCATTAAACGTTATTTTTAGTGGATACTCATATTTGAGTAGACACTCCATTTATTGAAAGTAATGGATGTTTTATTTATTAATCTGACTGATTTTTATAGCATTAAATGTTATTTTTAGTGGATACTCATATTTGAGTAGACACTCCATTTATTGAAAGTAATGGATGTTTTATTTATTAATCTGACTGATTTTTATAGCATTAAACGTTATTTTTAGTGGTTACTCATATTTGAGTAGACACTCCATTTATTGAAAGTAATGGATGTTTTATTTATTAATCTGACTGATTTTTATAGCATTAAACGTTATTTTTAGTGGATACTCATATTTGAGTAGACCCTCCATTTATTGAAAATAAATATAAATATAGCATAAATAAATGGAGGGTCTACTCAAATATGAGTATCCACTAAAAATAACGTTTAAAGTTGTGTGTGTGTGTATATATATATATACACACACACATAAATCTCCACTTACTTCACATATTTTTCTATGAGATATCTTGCATATTCTGGCCAGGAGACAAAAATAAATATAAATATACCAAAAATAAATGGAGGGTTTGTTCTAATATGAGTATCTACTAAAAATAACATTTAAAGTGATAAAAATCCTTCCGGATTGATAACTAGATCCATTACCTTAGAAAATTACAATTAATTTACTAGATTGCTAGCAAGGTCGCATAATTTTACAGTTGAAATGGCTAGATGTAACTAAGTTCTAAGCTAACAGTTTCTTTTCTCGCACTTCTCGCTTGTGGAACTCCTCCTAAGTTCCATGCTTTCCAGTCAAATCTGATCTTCAAAAACTTTGGATGCAGTAACAATCGTTACCTTCTCTACTTAATTGCTCTTTTATTGTTTTCTTTCCTTAAGTGTTTTTTTTTTCCTCATTCTCTCACATGTGGTCACTCATTTCATCTTAGTGGCTTCATTCCTTTGCTTTGGATGAAATGATTAAAAGTATATAAAAAATATGGATTTAATCTTTCAATTTTTGTCTACCGGCCTGGATAATCGAGAATATGTAGATGCAGATTCAAATGCAGCCGCAGAGTGCATATTGATCATTTCTCTCCTCTTTTCTTTCTTTTTTTATTTATGGCAGGTACCAAATTGCCCGGATATGACCAAACTACTGGATTTTGTTCAGAAACTCCGAGCTTCTTCAGATTCTACAGTACGTATCAATGCAGAATTATCTCCCTTTTATACTTTTTTTATGTTTCTTATAAATAATAGATATATATATATATATAGTTAAATTCCCAGATCAACTCTTTGGATTTTAATGTAACTATAACAACTATAACAGCCGAGATATTTCGATTTCATTTTTGCCTTGAAAAAGTCAGAAGGCGAAACGCGTCGGCAAGATCTAAGATTTTTCCAATTGTCATTTTATACCATATATATATATATATATATATATATATATATTTGAATTGGACAAAGTCCAACAATTTATTTAAAGGCATTTATGATATGTTTAATGTTCTTTTTATATATAAAACAGAGCATTTTCTTAAATACTTGTATCTATAAAAAGAACGTTAAACATATCATAAATGTCTCTCTCTCTATATATATATATATATGCATGTTTCATTAAAAACGACAGACAAGGTACTATGATTGAGCTTTTTATTTAATTTTTCTTGGGTACGAACAAGAGCTTTCTTTGCTGGACAAAGGGTGTGTAAGAACTGTCCAAATGTTTTATATTTCTGAGTGCTTTCAGATATACCTTTAGCCATTATCAAGGATGATTCGATTTTTCAGCTTAATTGAGTGTGGACATTATGTGTAATAATAAAAAAGAAAAAGCCAACTCTTAACAATATTAACTACGAACAAAGCCACAATGTGCTAACCGTATTTGGAAATTAAAAACATTCCTACTACACACTAAGACATACACATAATGCACACACTCAATTAAGCTGAAAAATTGACTGGAATTTGAAATTGACTCTCTGATTCCTCAATCCATGCCGCTATCCATTACTCCATTGTCAGTACCGTATGCTAAAATGCTTGTCACATTTTTAGTACAACCGTAAAAATGTAATCTTACGTTCTATGTGGTGCTGTCCTCATGATATTGAGCACTGTAGGGGGAAAAAAAGAGAAACCCCACAATTGGTGGTGGGGAGATTAATTTATACCCTTCTTAATGGTATTTGTGTGTAAGTGAATGTAATAAACCTAACAGAAATTTGAACTCGGCATGCCAATTTTCCATTCCAAACTATTAACCATTACGCTATCTACACATCCCCTGAAATGCACATATTGAGCCTAAAAAAACCCCAAAACAATTAAAAATAAAAAAATTAAATTAAAAAGATAAAGTTTTCTTTTTCTAGGTGTCTTCCCTGGCTTCATCATTATCAACTCGACAACTTCTGAGGATTGCTCGTCGACAGGCTGTGTTCCCCAGTGAAGACCTTGGCTCGGTCATTGAGAAGTCATGCTTGGCAAGGTTAGTTTTTGAACAGCTGACATTTCGACAAACTCATATCAAAAACTTCACGTTTTCATCATTTTGCGAATCTCAGTTTTATTTATTAGAATGCAGAGCCGAAGTTAAGTGTGTGAATTACTCGCTTGTAAGAAATCCCTGGCAATTTAAACATGTGACTACAGGAAAAGAGAGACATTAAAATTGGATTTTTGTGACATCTAATCAAAAGTGATGATCAATATCAGTTCGTTTACATGTTGCATGTATGTTTTTACCATCCATCCAACACCAATGCATACTACCTGACACTTACTACCGAGAGGTTGGGGCTAGAGCCTGATTGAGCCCCCCCCCCCCGGGCAATGCTTTCTGTCCCTCACTATTATCAAAATCTGCTTTTTTGTCTACTTACCTTTATATATGTTACAAAATAAAATAAGCACAACTGATTATTAAAGGAAGAAAAATTTTGGCTGATTTTGATGACATTCTGTTTTTTTTTTGTTTTTGTTTTTTTCGTAAATCCATGAATTTCTTTCGCTCATGCTAAGTCTCGAAAAAAGACTGTATAAAATTCAATATTTTTTATCCATCATGTTGAAGGCATTAAAATTATACAACGCTTTAACAAGAAAAATCTCCAGTCTATGCTAAAAATTTTGGCATTGTTGATTTTATTTAAGATGGAATGATCTATTATGACATGTCTCTAATTTGTATTTAGATAGATTGTATTTAATTTAAATTTTTCTACTTGAATTGTTCACCTATATTGAATATGATCCATTATTGTACATTATTAGGTTACAGTAAAATTTGTATTTTATATGAAGACTACCTTATGAAATTTGAGATTTAGAAGACGGAGGTGGGAGGTGGGGGGTCCAGTATCATAAATTCAATGGGTATCATAGATTTGTAGAGATGGCATAAGACTCTTGTACCAACCCTGTATCCATCCATCTATGTTCCTCTCTCTCTCCCTTTATATATATATATATATAGACATACACCCTTGTGCAAATTAATTGAAATAACCGCTTCAGTTTCCTTTCTTTTACCATATGGTCAGTTTTAGACCCACTGGAGTGACAGGGTGTAATCGATTTCTATTTTTTCCCCAGATTAGGTCATTTGCAGTGGTGTGCAGTAATATGAATCTATTTTCGGGGTGTATGATGAAATTTGTTTGGCCTTGAAAAATACTGTGTCATTCGTGATTGCATCAGATTTTCATCACACCTAGACACTCATAACTCAACTGTCGATTAGTTGTCCTAGGACCATTGTCTGCGATGAGTGTTACTCTAAGGAAGCGTATGAAAATTATAATGCTGCACAAACACAATGGCAAGCCTTACTAGTGAGCAAATCAAAGTACTATCAACTGGCCCGGAAACTCTCCTGATTTAATCCAATCAAGAATCTGTAGTCAATCTGCAAGGAAAGACTTTGTAAAATGGACATACGAAGTACTAACGTGTGCACTGGGTGATGTTTCATTGTAAAAATAGGAAAAAAGTAAATAATGATGGTATTATTTGTTTTGTTTCAATTAATTTGTACAAGGGTGTATGTGTGTATGTATATATATATATATATATCATTAAATAGGTTGTTTAATGAAATTTGAAGGATAAAAAGCCAACAAAATGATACTAATGTTGTCAATCAAATTGATATTTATTAAGCTTTTGATTGAAACGAAGCACAAAGAGATAAATTTTAAAGTTGTAATTTTTTAACTTCATCCCTGATCGTTTTCTTATGGCTGTTAAATCACAGTCAGAATTCTGTACCCGTTTCTTCTACATAATTACCTTGTTGGTACTTGTGGCAAAAAAGCAAATATACGAGATTTGAAATGTGACATTTTAAAGCCAGTGGTTTGAATACTATGTGAATGCTGCTGAGTGTGAAACTACTATTAGTGATGATATGTCTACAGACATGGGACCAGGGTTTGTTGCAGGTCATAATCCCTTGGTGAAAGATGTATACTGGATGTGGTTAAGAGTGTGTGCAGGTTTGGGTGCTGGTGTCTAGTGGGTAGTGTGTTTTCGTTGAATATTTCTCCAATTGTCTGGACAAGTTTTAAATACTGGAAATGATATAGAATCAATATTAAATAATACGGGGTAATGATCAGCGTCTATCCACTCTAAAAAAAAAGTGCCTTTAAGAAAAATACTTGTAAAATCTCCAATATTATTTGGAATGTTTGCGAACATTTGGCTGCAAGCTTTGACACGATACAAAGTTCAAAATAACAATCAAAAGATGAGGCAGTCATCTTTTGAGATCTTTTTCCAGCGTTTTCCAATTATTTTCCGTTTGATCCAATTTTAAGAAGAAATTTTTATTAGAATGGCTTTTAATTAAAGCATGATATCATCATAGAAATTAGTGTCATTTTCAGCCATCAGAATCCAAAATATTACAAGAGGATGCTGAAAAGTTCTCAGCCCAACACACTTCTCAAAATCTGGCCAAAACAGAGAATTTTCCTGTTTAATTCCTTTTTAGTCAGGCTGAGAACTTTTCAGCAACATTCAAATAAACACTATCAGCTTGATACGAATCAACAGATAGATTTATAATAATTTTGAATTATACTTATATTAACTTTATAAATTTTTATAGTAAAATCATTAGCAATGAATTTACATTATACATATAATAGCCCTATTCTATCAGTAATGCTTGCATTCATTCCTGACCACTGACAATCCCTTTCTTCCTGATTTTCAATGCATTTTTATAGTAAAATCATTAGCAATGCATTTACATTATACATATAATAGCCCTAAACTATCAGTAATGCATGCAATTCATTCCTGACCCCTGACAATCAACTAACTACCATCAGATAAGCATCAACAGAAAATAGTACCCCAGAAATTTAAACTGTCTCTTCCTGATGCCCTGTGAGCATTGAATATATTTCGCTATAGAATTTGGTCTGTGAGATAGGCTTGTTAACTGTAATGTCACCGTAGGTGCCCTATTAAAATGTATAGACTTCAGCCAAATTAAATACAATTCTTTTGTTCATGTTAAAATATTTGCAGGTTTCTCCCCAAAATTGCTCGTTCAGCACTGGATCAATGTTTGGAAGAATCTGGAATTGAAAAAACGGATGGAAATGTGATTGAGGATGTGGAAAAAGCCAGAATTTGTAAGTTTGTCTTAGTAAAGCGTCTCTGAATTGTTATAGCTACAATGCTTCAACTATTCTACCTTCCTGCCTTCTTCAGATATATGTCATATTTGGTAATCTCTTGGAAATTATTATTATACATGATGTGCCCCCAAATTTGACATCATTTAAAATGTGAATATCTGAGTAACTACATGTTCCAGGCAAACAAAATTAAATCGACTTCATGTTGAATAATCAAAGTTGGAACAAGATATTCAAAGGAATGTAGATTTTATAACCGATTTCGCAACGCTACAAAATGCACACAACCTGTAAAACGGCACAAGTCAAGTCGATAGTCCAACTCCTGCCAAACATGTTGTAGCATGTCTTGCATAACATTCCCCAGTACCTCAGTGATTCTCTGCTTAACTTCCTCTAGGCTTGTAGAAGATGGGGGATATAGACCTGTCCTTTCACATAGCATGATAGAAAAAAATCACAAGGTGAATATGGTGTCCATTTAAACAGCACATTGTCATTATCTCTGGCATACTTGATCCATCTTCCTGGTAGATTTCATTGAGATAAGTTTGCAGAGACAAAATTTGAGATCATTTGAGTGATAATTGGCGATATTATTAGACTGCAAAATGATATCAATTTTTTTATAAATACTCTGTACATTAATCTATTAAGACTAGTGTCCTCATCTTGCTTGTTATTGTTACAATGCTTCAACCATTCTAGACACAAGCCTTCTTCAGATATATGTCATATTTGGTAATTTCCTAGAAATTATCATTCTTATACATTAATCTATTAAGACTAGTGTCCTTATTTTGGTTGTTACAATTACAATGCTTCAGCCATTCTACTCAGCAGCCTTCTTCAGATGTATGTCATATTTAGTAATCTCCTGCAATTTATCATTATTATACATTATCTGTTCAGCTCTGTACCCATCTTGGTTGTTACTGTTACAGTGTTTCAACTATTTAGTCCTCCAAACATATTCATATTAGATTTTTCTCATTCTACAGTCAATGCTAAGGGAAGATAACTCATATCACTTGCCTTTTTGGAATCAAATTTTCTTTTTCTATTGAACCAGAGTACTCATGACTACTCACTGTCTGACTCAGTAACATTTTCTTTTTATAATATGAGAAAAAGGAAAACATTGTTAAGGAGAAAGGACATTGAATTGAAATGTTTGAAGATCAAAGTTGACTGGAAAGTAAGAAGAGTGAAAGAGAATTAGAAGACTTTAGTGAAGGGAAAGGACAATAAAAGAAGAGGAATTAAGAAGACAGAAGATAACGATTGACATTGCATTGAAATTTTTGAAGATCAAAGTTGACTGGAAAGTAAGAAGAGTGAAAGAGAATTAGAAGACTTTAGTGAGGGGAAAGGACAATAAAAGAAGAGGAATTAAGAAGACAGAAGATAACGATTGACATTGCATTGAAATGTTTGAAGATCAAAGTTGATTGGAAAGTAAGAAGAGTGAAAGAGAATTAGAAGACTTTAGTGAGGGGAAAGGACAATAAAAGAAGAGGAATTAAGAAGACAGAAGATAACGATTGACATTGCATTGAAATGTTTGAAGATCAAAGTTGACTGGAAAGTAAGAAGAGTGAAAGAGAATTAGAAGACTTTAGTGAGGGGAAAGGACAATAAAAGAAGAGGAATTAAGAAGACAGAAGATAACGATTGACATTGCATTGAAATGTTTGAAGATCAAAGTTGATTGGAAAGTAAGAAGAGTGAAAGAGAATTAGAAGACTTTAGTGAGGGGAAAGGACAATAAAAGAAGAGGAATTAAGAAGACAGAAGATAACGATTGACATTGCATTGAAATGTTTCAAGATCAAAGTTGACTGGAAAGTAAGAAGAGTGAAAGAGAATTAGAAGACTTTAGTGAGGGGAAAGGACAATAAAAGAAGAGCAATTAAGAAGACAGAAGATAACGATTGACATTGCATTGAAATGTTTGAAGATCAAAGTTGATTGGAAAGTAAGAAGAGTGAAAGAGAATTAGAAGACTTTAGTGAGGGGAAAGGACAATAAAAGAAGAGGAATTAAGAAGACAGAAGATAACGATTGACATTGCATTGAAATGTTTGAAGATCAAAGTTGACTGGAAAGTAAGAAGTGTGAAAGAGAATTAGAAGACTTTAGTGAGGGGAAAGGACAATAAAAGAAGAGGAATTAAGAAGACAGAAGATAACGATTGACATTGCATTGAAATGTTTGAAGATCAAAGTTGATTGGAAAGTAAGAAGAGTGAAAGAGAATTAGAAGACTTTAGTGAGGGGAAAGGACAATAAAAGAAGAGGAATTAAGAAGACAGAAGATAACGATTGACATTGCATTGAAATGTTTCAAGATCAAAGTTGACTGGAAAGTAAGAAGAGTGAAAGAGAATTAGAAGACTTTAGTGAGGGGAAAGGACAATAAAAGAAGAGCAATTAAGAAGACAGAAGATAACGATTGACATTGCATTGAAATGTTTGAAGATCAAAGTTGATTGGAAAGTAAGAAGAGTGAAAGAGAATTAGAAGACTTTAGTGAGGGGAAAGGACAATAAAAGAAGAGGAATTAAGAAGACAGAAGATAACGATTGACATTGCATTGAAATGTTTGAAGGTCAAAATTGACCGGAAAGTAAGAAGAGTGAAAGAGAATTAGAAGACTTTAGTGAGGGGAAAGGACAATAAAAGAAGAGGAATTAAGAAGACAGAAGATAACGATTGACATTGCATTGAAATGTTTGAAGATCAAAGTTGAGTGGAAAGTAAGAAGAGTGAAAGAGAATTAGAAGACTTTAGTGAGGGGAAAGGACAATAAAAGAAGAGGAATTAAGAAGACAGAAGATAACGATTGACATTGCATTGAAATGTTTCA
The DNA here is from genome assembly GCA_964036315.1 of Acanthosepion esculentum. Classification (NCBI taxonomy): domain Eukaryota; kingdom Metazoa; phylum Mollusca; class Cephalopoda; order Sepiida; family Sepiidae; genus Acanthosepion; species Acanthosepion esculentum. The sequence goes on along the minus strand of OZ038515.1, from coordinate 37,428,533 downwards.
AGATCAAAGTTGACTGGAAAGTAAGAAGAGTGAAAGAGAATTAGAAGACTTTAGTGAGGGGAAAGGACAATAAAAGAAGAGCAATTAAGAAGACAGAAGATAACGATTGACATTGCATTGAAATGTTTGAAGATCAAAGTTGATTGGAAAGTAAGAAGAGTGAAAGAGAATTAGAAGACTTTAGTGAGGGGAAAGGACAATAAAAGAAGAGGAATTAAGAAGACAGAAGATAACGATTGACATTGCATTGAAATGTTTGAAGGTCAAAATTGACCGGAAAGTAAGAAGAGTGAAAGAGAATTAGAAGACTTTAGTGAGGGGAAAGGACAATAAAAGAAGAGGAATTAAGAAGACAGAAGATAACGATTGACATTGCATTGAAATGTTTGAAGATCAAAGTTGAGTGGAAAGTAAGAAGAGTGAAAGAGAATTAGAAGACTTTAGTGAGGGGAAAGGACAATAAAAGAAGAGGAATTAAGAAGACAGAAGATAACGATTGACATTGCATTGAAATGTTTGAAGATCATAGTTGAGTGGAAAGTAAGAAGAGTGAAAGAGAATTAGAAGACTTTAGTGATGGGAAAGGACAATAAAAGAAGAGGAATTAAGAAGACAGAAGACAACGATTGACATTGCATTGAAATGTTTGAAGATCAAAGTTGAGTGGAAAGTAAGAAGAGTGAAAGAGAATTAGAAGACTTTAGTGAGGGGAAAGGACAATAAAAGAAGAGGAATTAAGAAGACAGAAGATAACGATTGACATTGCATTGAAATGTTTGAAGGTCAAAATTGACCGGAAAGTAAGAAGAGTGAAAGAGAATTAGAAGACTTTAGTGAGGGGAAAGGACAATAAAAGAAGAGGAATTAAGAAGACAGAAGATAACGATTGACATTGCATTGAAATGTTTGAAGATCAAAGTTGAGTGGAAAGTAAGAAGAGTGAAAGAGAATTAGAAGACTTTAGTGAAGGGAAAGGACAATAAAAGAAGAGGAATTAAGAAGACAGAAGATAACGATTGACATTGCATTGAAATTTTTGAAGATCAAAATTGACCGGAAAGTAAGAAGAGTGAAAGAGAATTAGAAGACTTTAGTGAGGGGAAAGGACAGTAAAAGAAGAGGAATTAAGAAGACAGAAGATAACGATTGACATTGCATTGAAATTTTTGAAGATCAAAGTTGAGTGGAAAGTAAGAAGAGTGAAAGAGAATTGGAAGACTTTAGTGAGGGGAAAGGACAATAAAAGAAGAGGATTTAAGAAGACAGAAGATAACGATTGACATTGCATTGAAATTTTTGAAGATCAAAGTTGACTGGAAAGTAAGAAGAGTGAAAGAGAATTAGAAGACTTTAGTGAGGGGAAAGGACAATAAAAGAAGAGGAATTAAGAAGACAGAAGATAATGATTGACATTGCATTTAAATTGTTGAAGATCAAAGTTGACTGGAAAGTAAGAAGAGTGAAAGAGAATTAGAAGACTTTAGTGAGGGGAAAGGACAATAAAAGAAGAGGAATTAAGAAGACAGAAGATAACGATTGACATTGCATTGAAATTTTTGAAGATCAAAATTGACCGGAAAGTAAGAAGAGTGAAAGAGAATTAGAAGACTTTAGTGAGGGGAAAGGACAGTAAAAGAAGAGGAATTAAGAAGACAGAAGATAACGATTGACATTGCATTGAAATGTTTGAAGATCAAAATTGACCGGAAAGTAAGAAGAGTGAAAGAGAATTAGAAGACTTTAGTGAGGGGAAAGGACAATAAAAGAAGAGGAATTAAGAAGACAGAAGATAACGATTGACATTGCATTGAAATGTTTGAAGATCAAAGTTGAGTGGAAAGTAAGAAGAGTGAAAGAGAATTAGAAGACTTTAGTGAGGGGAAAGGACAATAAAAGAAGAGGAATTAAGAAGACAGAAGATAACGATTGACATTGCATTGAAATGTTTGAAGATCAAAGTTGAGTGGAAAGTAAGAAGAGTGAAAGAGAATTAGAAGACTTTAGTGAGGGGAAAGGACAATAAAAGAAGAGGAATTAAGAAGACAGAAGACAACGATTGACATTGCATTGAAATGTTTGAAGATCAAAGTTGAGTGGAAAGTAAGAAGAGTGAAAGAGAATTAGAAGACTTTAGTGAGGGGAAAGGACAATAAAAGAAGAGGAATTAAGAAGACAGAAGATAACGATTGACATTGCATTGAAATGTTTGAAGATCAAAATTGACCGGAAAGTAAGAAGAGTGAAAGAGAATTAGAAGACTTTAGTGAGGGGAAAGGACAATAAAAGAAGAGGAATTAAGAAGACAGAAGATAACGATTGACATTGCATTGAAATGTTTGAAGATCAAAGTTGAGTGGAAAGTAAGAAGAGTGAAAGAGAATTAGAAGACTTTAGTGAAGGGAAAGGAGAATAAAAGAAGAGGAATTAAGAAGACAGAAGATAACGATTGACATTGCATTGAAATTTTTGAAGATCAAAATTGACCGGAAAGTAAGAAGAGTGAAAGAGAATTAGAAGACTTTAGTGAGGGGAAAGGACAGTAAAAGAAGAGGAATTAAGAAGACAGAAGATAACGATTGACATTGCATTGAAATTTTTGAAGATCAAAGTTGAGTGGAAAGTAAGAAGAGTGAAAGAGAATTGGAAGACTTTAGTGAGGGGAAAGGACAATAAAAGAAGAGGAATTAAGAAGACAGAAGATAACGATTGACATTGCATTGAAATTTTTGAAGATCAAAGTTGACTGGAAAGTAAGAAGAGTGAAAGAGAATTAGAAGACTTTAGTGAGGGGAAAGGACAATAAAAGAAGAGGAATTAAGAAGACAGAAGATAATGATTGACATTGCATTTAAATTGTTGAAGATCAAAGTTGAGTGGAAAGTAAGAAGAGTGAAAGAGAATTAGAAGACTTTAGTGAGGGGAAAGGACAATAAAAGAAGAGGAATTAAGAAGACAGAAGACAACGATTGACATTGCATTGAAATGTTTGAAGATCAAAGTTGAGTGGAAAGTAAGAAGAGTGAAAGAGAATTAGAAGACTTTAGTGAGGGGAAAGGACAATAAAAGAAGAGGAATTAAGAAGACAGAAGATAACGATTGACATTGCATTGAAATTTTTGAAGATCAAAGTTGACTGGAAAGTAAGAAGAGTGAAAGAGAATTAGAAGACTTTAGTGAGGGGAAAGGACAATAAAAGAAGAGGAATTAAGAAGACAGAAGATAGTGATTGACATTGCATTGAATTGTTGGAAGTTCAAAGTTGACTGGAAAGTAAGAAGAGTGAACGAGAATTAGAAGACTTTAGTGAGGGGAAAGGACAATAAAAGAAAAGGAATTAAGAAGACAGAAGATAGTGATTGACATTGCATTGAAATTTTTGAAGATCAAAGTTGATTGGAAAGTAAGAAGAGTGAAAGAGAATTAGAAGACTTTAGTGAGGGGAAAGGACAATAAAAGAAGAGGAATTAAGAAGACAGAAGATAGTGATTGACATTGCATTGAAATGTTTGAAGATCAAAGTTGACTAGAAAGTAAGAAGAGTGAAAGAGAATTAGAAGACTTTAGTGAGGGGAAAGGACAATAAAAGAGCCAGGATTAAGAAGACAGAAGATAGTGATTGACATTGCATTGAAATTTTTGAAGATCAAACTTGACTGGAAAGTAAGAAGAGTGAAAGAGAATTAGAAGACTTTAGTGAGGGGAAAGGACAATAAAAGAAGAGGAATTAAGAAGACAGAAGATAACGATTGACATTGCATTGAAATGTTTGAAGATCAAAGTTGAGTGGAAAGTAAGAAGAGTGAAAGAGAATTAGAAGACTTTAGTGAGGGGAAAGGACAATAAAAGAAGAGGAATTAAGAAGACAGAAGATAGTGATTGACATTGCATTGAAATTTTTGAAGATCAAAGTTGATTGGAAAGTAAGAAGAGTGAAAGAGAATTAGAAGACTTTAGTGAGGGGAAAGGACAATAAAAGAAGAGGAATTAAGAAGACAGAAGATAGTGATTGACATTGCATTGAAATTTTTGAAGATCAAAGTTGACTGGAAAGTAAGAAGAGTGAAAGAGAATTAGAAGACTTTAGTGAGGGGAAAGGACAATAAAAGAGCCAGGATTAAGAAGACAGAAGATAGTGATTGACATTGCATTGAAATGTTTGAAGATCAAAGTTGACTGGAAAGTAAGAAGAGTGAAAGAGAATTAGAAGACTTTAGTGAGGGGAAAGGACAATAAAAGAAGAGGAATTAAGAAGACAGAAGATAACGATTGACATTGCATTGAAATGTTTGAAGATCAAAGTTGAGTGGAAAGTAAGAAGAGTGAAAGAGAATTAGAAGACTTTAGTGAGGGGAAAGGACAATAAAAGAAGAGGAATTAAGAAGACAGAAGATAGTGATTGACATTGCATTGAAATTTTTGAAGATCAAAGTTGATTGGAAAGTAAGAAGAGTGAAAGAGAATTAGAAGACTTTAGTGAGGGGAAAGGACAATAAAAGAAGAGGAATTAAGAAGACAGAAGATAACGATTGACATTGCATTGAAATTTTTGAAGATCAAAGTTGACTGGAAAGTAAGAAGAATGAAAGAGAATTAGAAGACTTTAGTGAGGGGAAAGGACAATAAAAGAATAGGAATGATGAAGACAGAAGATAGCGATTGACATTGCATTAAAATATCAAAGTTGACTGGAAAGCAAGAAACCAGAAAAGTGATCCACAAATGAGATGTGCAAGAAAAGAAACTGTTAGGATAGAACTTACAGTTACATCTAGCTAATTCAACTGTAAATTCATGATACCTTGTTGCCAATCTAATACTGCGTTTAAATTCATAAAGTCTAGGTGCCATAGCAGAAAGTTCATCAGATCAATTACCATGAAAGTATTTATAGAAAAGGCACAATGAAGTACCATTATGGCAGTCGGAAAGTAACTGATGCCAAGATGCCAGGTCAGGACTGTTAAGATTGTACATTCTTCTTTGCATCTTATCAGTTATCTCTGATGCTTCAAACCAGATTTGGCAGCAGCATTCAATGCACTGAACTTACCACTGTCAGTGCTATTACTTTTGTTATGATCAGTGATATTATGTATGGTCCTGGTCTTAGGTTTATTGTCAAGAATTGTGAGATTTTATCTATTGCTCCTCTTATTCTCAAAAATACCAATGCATTTTCCTTACACACATTCTTGAGGTTTCATTCTGACCTGAAGAAAATGAACCCAGCATACACTTTGGTGAAATGCTTTGTTCAGAAGCTATTCTACTTTGTCTCATCATCTCCAGTTTTGCTTTGGATAATATTATGCATCTGTTACGGGGGGTTGGTATTAATGACAGAAATTAAAATATATGTACAATAACAATAACAAAAACTTGAGACATGTGTTGACATAAATAACAAGAATTTGCGTTTTCTTTTTGTGATGTGAATTACAAAATATTGGTATGGTGTGGATAAAATGTTCTCAGTGTCTCTTTTGTTTAAAAGTCAGTGCTTCCTTGGTTTTGGTTCCGAGAATTTTGTTTGTGAGGATGTGTTTGAAATCATCTGTTTTTGATCTTCACAGAGCGCTGGCTAGACATCTATTTCTGTACTGACTACTGCTACGGGTACCCTAGTCTACTCTACTGTTCTCTACTGACTCTCTTGTGGTGGAAGGGTTGTTTTTATGATGATGAGGGTTAGGATGATGAAATATCCTTCTTTTCTATCATTGCTAATCATAAGGTTATTTTTAGAATGATGAAATATCAACATCATTTCGTTTGTTAATTTTAATGTCTTTAACGTAAACAATGACAACATATAAGAATATCAATAAAAATAAAGTATAAACAGAAAATATATTAAATAATTGTCAGACTTAATCCATTTCATAATATGTTGTCATTGTTTACATTAGGATGTGTTTCATGAGCAGAAATGATCGATTGAGAAAAATCGTTGAAGGTGTGTGTTTATAAACAGTAAGACGCTTCTCTGTGGCTGAATGGTAACAGCGTGACAGGCTATATGTCAGTTCCTATAAGAAGGGTTATAGGTTAGATTTCTATGAAATTTCTCAAACATTCAGGCCGGTAAATGTAATTAATACTGTATATTTAAAACCAGAGTATTTACTTAAATTATATATCTGAAAATAACGTATAAATAGAAAATATTCTGTGTTTTCTGCATTCTGTTGAGGATTCTTCTAGACTCGATGAATTACTTAATTATGATTATTTCAAATCCTCCTGATAATTTCTATACTTGTATATCCTTGCTTGAACTGGCTTCTGATGCTCTGGGGATAGAAGACGTGGCTCGTGGGGGCACAGTCCATTAGGTTAGGGAATCTCAGATGAGTTACACCACGGAATTTGTTAAGAGTGGCACTATATAGAGTCTAATTAGTATCCTCTTTGTCACCAAGGCCCATTGGTTGGTACAGTTGGTATGTGTTGTATCGTAACGGTCTTGGTTCGATACTCAGTAGTGGATGTGCACTGCTGATGAGTCCCAAATATAGGATGAAACGGCTTTCTGCATTCTGTTGAGGATTCTTCTAGACTCAATGAATTACTTAGTTATGATTATTTCAAATCCTCCTAATAATTTCTATCACACACACACACACACACACACACATATATATTGTGGCCGAGTGGTTAGAACGTTCGCATTCTGGCCATGAGACCTGGGTTTAAATCTCACCATGGTCAGTATGTCAGGAAGGAGACTTCCTGATGTCATCAGTCGGGAGGGGTTGATCCCAGCGTGCGGCACCTTTAGAAAGTACCTGAAAACCATACCATGGGTTGACCCAAGCCTTGTGAGTGAAATTGGGTAGACGGAACCCTTGGGCCCGTCGATAGCTGTGCTAGCATGAAGTAACAAGTCATCGTGGCCGAGGGCTTGAGCATACTGGCCTTGTTCAAATTGATGATCATGCTAGATAACACTGTCTTTCCCAGAAACTGTAACTAAGGTTTCTCAGCATAGTTGCAGTATAAACCACAGGTGGGCTCTGTGGGTGTTGAATAAACTCAAATGTGCCTGAGCAAGTACCTGCAACAGGGATTGGCTTGCTGCCCTAGTAGACAGGCATCCATGAATATGAGTGGTCAGCTATACAGATATATCTATATATATATATAATGCGTGTATTTTATGTATGCCTGTACTTCATAATTTATTCATGCTTTATTTGTTTTAGGTGAAGTGAAAGATGGAATGGTCAAAATTCGTGATACCTCAGTTCCTGTTTTCAAGCCAAAAAACTTTACCAAGGTTCCAAACATTCTCTTTTATGAAAATCCTCAGGTAAGTTGCAATCTGAGATCAATTAAGAAATGGTCCTGCTCTGTAACCTTTATCACTCTGTATGTGACTTCATTTGCTGTACAGAGCGTTTATCTTGCCATTGAAGGTGACTATGATCCTTACACAATAGTGTGTTTGAATTTAATAATGGTGTTGTCATATCCTGCTATGGCAACAGAAAACAACTTTGAGTGAAATTAACAATAAGGATACTGCAACTGAAAGTTCTTGAAAAAGAATGCAGTGGAAAGGAAAGGAATATTAATATTGTGGAGTGTTAAAGGTTAATATTAACGCTTCCATTAACCACATTGTTATAGCGTTCTTACCTGGCTGGTCTTTAAGCATGTTTTTAGCATATTAGTTTCTGAGCATTCCAGAACTTTTAAAGTTTTTAGCAAGAGTTTTGGTTTACAATGTGTAAGGCTAAACTGGATCCTGAAAACTTTCTCTTTTCCTATACCATGGACTTCTGGGTATAAGGCAACCTTTAAATCTTAAAAATTACCTTCCGAAATAGGGGACCGTCTAATATAACAGTTAAAAAAAAGCTAACATTAAATTCTGTGGTGTATTGGGGCTGGTAGGCTAGTATGTTTGCACCATAGATTGCTGTAGGCAAACAAGTGCCTCGGTATGGTAATTACAGACGTAAATCTTTCTAGTTGAAACAATTCACATTATAATGCTGTACTACAGTTATAAATGTAAAAAAACTGCTTTTACTTCTTGATTTCACATTAAAATGCAATATTCAAGAGAGTGATGCCATTAAAATGCCATATTCAAGAGAGCGATGTCATTAAAATGCCATATTCAAGAGGGTGATGTCATTAAAATGCAATATTCAAGAGGGTAATATGCAACATTCAAGAGAGTGATGTCATTAAAATGCAACATTCAGGAGAGTGATGTCATTAAAATGCAATATTCAGGAGAGCGATGTCATTAAAATGCAATATCCAAGAGATGATTACACAACAATCTGCAAAAGTTCCACTGAGCAACATACACAAATAAGTAACATAAACAAATCTTTCGTTCTCGATTTGTAGATCTGTGGGTGCATTCACACCAATCATTATACCTTATAGTAGTGTTAATTAATAAGGCAATCTATATTTCTAATTAAAATTCATTATCATTGTGGTGTTAAATAACAACATTTAGTATAACATGCAAACTTTATTTTTCAATAACATACATTATATGGTACTTTTTTTGCAGTGTTAAACAATGAAACATTTAAAGATACCGTAAAATCTTTATTTCTATTTAGAGAATAACAAAACATAAGACACCTACATACATAATTAAAACCCTTCAAAAGGACTATGATCATCACCGTCTGATACAAAGAGCTCGTCGTAAACATTGTCATTTACAGTTTGGTCATGTGTCCCAGTCGGTTGTCTTAGATGTCTGTTTCTGTACTGTTACTTGTCTGCTCACCTACTGTTGATATCAGATAAAATCACAAAACCGTGAAATTTTGGGTTTCATCTTATCTATAGGTTGTCTTATATGTGGAAATATATATTATCTGAACTATAATTTTTGAGAGTGAAAATTTCACTGAAATAGGTTAGAAAATTTCCAAGTTTTTATCTGAAAACCTAAAAATTATGAAGTTTAAGCAATAGGTGAGTCAGTGATGGAATATGATCTGCTTCAGCAGAGAAGCAGAAGAATGTTTATGAATTCTCTGAGAATGCCTTTTCTCTCTCTCATTTGTCACCCTCATTGTTATTAAATTATATACAAATTTGTTTGAAGCTTGTTGTTCTATTCCTCATTTGAAGCATCGGAAGTATCATCTGCACTTTCTCTTGTCTGCTGTTGGCTGAAGTTTCATCTTCCCCCTTTCCTCTAAATAGGTTTAACAGTAAACACCTTCACTCAGCCACAATTAGCAGTAACCTGTGTAACAAAGGGTTTTCTAATTTGTGTTGAATATTAAATTAAAAATGTATTTAAATCTGCTTAAATTCCCTGTTAATAGTCTTTAATTTCTTTTTAAAAATCTCTTTTTAGCATTTGGCTGTGATGGAGGATATGCTTAAAGATTACTCTCTTGGGGAGCATTTATTGTTGGTTGGCAATCAAGGTGTTGGCAAAAACAAAATTGTTGACCGCTTTCTTCAGTTGCTTAACCGACCCCGTGAATATTTGCAGCTGCATCGGTGAGGCACATTACAATAAAATATTTTTATTTCTTTGTCAATTTCCTAGTATAACAACAGACTCATATTAAATAAATTTTTTTTTTACATTATTCTTTCATTTGGTAGGTATTTGTTAATTTTTAGACATGCTGAGGATAACACTATCTGTATACACTCATATATATATATATATATATATATATATATATGAAGAAATATACACACATATATATATATATATATATGAAGAAATATACTCATGCTAGATGCAATCGTCAGGCAACTGTGGCCTGACAATTGTGTCTAGCATGAAACAGCCTGTCGCCTCTAAGTGTTGACTTCAATGTTCACTTTTATATATATATATATATATGTATACTACAGTTCAAAAGTTTGAAGTTACACTCATAATTAGCATGGTATGAACTTGATAGAAGAATGAAAAAAAATGAAAAAACCTCTTAGAGACATTGAAAAAAGAATGGAATCAATTATGAAACTTATACTTTGAGAAAGTTTTGCAATGAATGCCAAAAATTTGTGCTGCAATAATCAAGGCTAAAGGAGGATATTTTGACGAGAGCAAAATTTAATTATAAACGTCTTTTTTTTCCTTTTAGTCATAAAATTTCTAATAAAAAATCCTGTTTCACTATTTTTTAACCATATATAATAATTTTCATTTATTTAAAGTAAAAAAAACAACTACTTTTTTAGGACAGTTTAAAAAATTACCAAGGGTGATCTCAAGATTTTGAACTGTAGTGTAAATGAATACAGAATCCTTAAAATTCATCAGGTTAGCTTACAATTTATTGGATTTATATCCTCCTTGGAATTATACCTACTAATCATCAAGACCAAGTGTTTGAACATACTGCCCTTGTTCAAACTTTCTGAGGAATTATAACAAAGGTCCATTCAGCATAGTTGTAGTATAAATCACAGGTCAGCTCTGTGGGTTTAAAAAAAACAAAAAACAAATGTGCCTGAGCAGGTGTCTGCAACAGGGATTGGCTAGCTACCCTAGCAAACAGGCATACTTAGATATGAGCAGCCTGCCATTATATACATATTCTTCAATATGATTTCTTGAATATTCAGGCCAGTAGATGAAAATAAATAAATATACTGTGTAATAAATAAATGGAGCAGCTACTCAAATATGAGTATCTGCTAAAAAAATAATGTTTAAAGTGATAAAGACAAAAGGAAAACTTTATTTATATTGTCCTTTTATAGATATACTTTTACTGAAATTTTTGCATATATATATATATATATATATATATATATATATATATATATATATAAGCCTTTGACAAGGTGTGGCACAAAGGTTTACTACACAAGCTCTCTAGTTATGGAATCACTGGAAGGCTCTTCTCAATCATAAAATCCTTCTTAACAGATAGGTCCCTGAAGGTAGTTATTAATGGCCAATCCTCCAGAGCTCTAGCAGTCAACGCTTTTTGATTTGCTTAAATGATCTGTTTAAGAATATACTCAGATCATTTGTAAACGTCTAAGCTGATGATATGACTATATATGGGTGCACCTCTAAACCTCTTGATGATCAGAGATTCGTGACTGATCTCTCTTCCAGTCTTGCACAAATTACCCAATGGGGAAAAAAAGAGACTTGTTACATTCAATGCCTCAGAGACCAAGCTAGTTACATTCCATCATTGCTGATCTGACTCTGAACTACCAATGATTCATTGGTTTTGAATTTTCAAAAAAAAAACTCTTTATTTCGTAATCAACACCATCACTTGATAAGACACCAGAAGTGTTGAAACAAAATGGCTATTTTTGTAGTGAGGTTATAACATATTTATCTTACAATTTTTGAATAAATAATAAATGTGCATATATATATATATATATATATATATATTTTGAATTGGACAGAGTCCAACAATTTATTTAAAGACATTTTTGATAACGTTAAACATATATATATATAGTGAAAGAGATAGAGAGATAAATGCACATCACACGATGGAGACATGGTAGCAGTTTTAAAAAAAATCTTTATGGACCTTTTATTATTTCAGTGATACAACTGTACAGACATTGACTTTACAACCCACAGTTCAAGGTGGAGTAATAACATATGAAGATTCGCCCTTGGTATGTGTTTTGACTGATTTTTATACCTTTTTAACTGAAAAAAAACAAACCTTTTTGTCAAATGCATACCTCAAAATCTAGATTTTAATTGTGTGTAAGTTTCATTGTCTGTAGAATGATATAAGTGTTTATAGGCCTCCACAGCTTTTCTCTTTTACTGTTTGTCACTTGTGCATTGACATAATTGTTCATCCGATGTACAGGTGGTGTAATGGATGGTGGCTTGGAATGTAAAATTGGATAGCCAAGTTCAAATTGCAACTGATTTCATGATATTCACTTATATGCAAATACCCTGTGGGAAGGTATGAATCCACTGCTTCTCCTCCTGCTATGGGTTAAATAGCAGGTCAGACTGAATGCTATAGCCTTGGTTAGCAACCATTCTAGAACCTGCATATTTATGATTTGTTGTACCTGCTCTGCAATGATGCTCGGCAAGTAAGACTGCGTTAATATGAGGGTCATTCAATAAATAAGGTGAATTTTTCGATATAAGGACTTCTAATACAGATAGAAGCTTACTTTTTTTTAATTTTTCAACGTAGTCTCCCAGCACTGTCACACACTTTTCCCATCTGTGCACAAGCTTCCATATTCCCTCAGCGTAAAAATCTTTGGACTGATGTCTCAGCCAGTCGCTCACAACACTTTTGACTTCATTGTCACTTTTAAACTTTGTGCCTCTCATGAACGCTTTCAAGGGACCAAACAGGTGAAAGTCTGAAGGGGGATGAGGGAGCAGTTCCCAGCCCAGCTCGTTGATGGTCTGCACTGTTTGGGCTGCTGTGTGAGGCTTTGCGTTGTCATGATGGAAGATGACTCTTTCTGACTGATGAGCCCTACTTTTGTCCCAACAGATAACCTCAAAGTCATTGCAATGTCATCTACTGTCACCCTTCTGTCAGACTGAATGAGGTCATTGACTGATTCGATCACCTCAGGAAACCTCACTTCTGTAGGCCTCCCAGGCCTGTCTCCATCCTCAACACTGCTCTGTCCTTCTTTAAACAATTTAGCCCACTTGTAGACATTTTTTTGGCTGAAACATGTGGCACCATGCACAGTTGACATTCTCCTATGAATTTCAACTGGTTTGCACCCTTCAGCAACCAAAAACTTGATAACTGACTGCTGTTCAATCCTGGAGCATGCTTCTTGGTCGGCCATCTTTGTTAATTGCCAAAACTCTCAAAGTTTTTTTTTAATCTGCAAAAGAAATTAAATCCATGTGAAAAAGAAGTAAAACAAAATAAAATAAAAAAGATTAAGCTTCTATCTGTATTAGAAGTCCTTATACCGAAAAATTCACCTTATTTATTGAATGACCCTCGTATATGATGTAGTTTACTGGTTATTAAACTACGATTAGTATAAGATATTTGTTAGTCTAACTGTGATTTTCAATTAACTAAAGGGTTCACCTGTATATTTCCTTTGAAGCATTATCTTTTTGCTTCTATTCCACAAGGTGCGCGCTGTGAAAGAAGGTAATGTTTTAGTGATTGATGAAGCTGACAAAGCGCCAACTCAAGTTACGTGCATCCTTAAAACTCTTGTTGAATCCGGTGAAATGCACATGGCTGACGGACGCCGCATTGTTTCAGGTATGTGGTTTTACTTTCTTGAGTCTTTTATCTGTTTTGCTGCTTGCTCTATTGTTTGTTTACACCTATGAGAAGGTCCTGAAAAACAGATTTCAGAACCTCCTACTAATAGTAGTAGATGTAATAGTCTTCTTTTTTTTCTCTTTCATGCTCCACTCCTTCAGGCAATAAATGCTCTCATCAGATTCTTGTTTCTTTATCATCCATGCCATGACTTCTTGGGAAAGATAGTGGAGTGGTATTCCGCTGTCTTCTCCCTGGTTTTGAATTCAGAGCAGTCTTTCTCCTAGACTGGCTGCCACCCAAGGCTAGAGAGCCCGAACTACTTTACTATTTAACCAATAGCTGGGAGTTTCCTATTGCCTTTTAAACAGTTTTGAATTTGGAATAGTTTTTCTTGTAGACTGGTTTGCCACCCTAGGCTAGAAAGCACAGTCTACCCTATTATCTAATCAATAGCAGGAGTTTTCTGTTCCCTTCTCCTCAGTTTTGTTTACAGAGTGGTTTTTCTCATAGACTGGCTGCCACCCAAGACTACTGAGCCCAGTCTACCCTATTATCTAACCTATAGCTTGGGGTTTCTATTATCTTTACCATGGTTTTGTTTACAGAGTGTTTTTCTCCTAGTCTGGCTGCCACTCAAGGCTACAGAAACCAGTTTACTCTGCTATTTAATCCTTAGCTGCAGAGAGAAAAGATAGATTGGTATCTTTCCAAAGGGGATTAGTGTGGTAATGAAGGCAACAAATAAAGCCAGAATTTGAAATTGGCATCATGATTCCGCTTCCCATGCTGATTATCTGTAATAGTAATGGCCATATTAACTGTTTGGTAATGGTAATTTATAATATTAACCATTTGGTAATGGTAATATTAGCTGTTTGGTAATGGTAATTTATAATATTAACCATTTGGTAATGGTAATATTAGCTGTTTGGTAATGGTAATTTATAATATTAACCATTTGGTAATGGTAATATTAGCTGTTTGGTAATGGTAATTTATAATATTAACCATTTGGTAATGGTAATATTAGCTGTTTGGTAATGGTAATTTATAATATTAACCATTTGGTAATGGTAATATTAGCTGTTTGGTAATGGTAATTTATAATATTAACCATTTGGTAATGGTAATATTAGCTGTTTGGTAATGGTAATTTATAATATTAACCATTTGGTAATGGTAATATTAGCTGTTTGGTAATGGTAATTTATAATGTTAACTGTTTGGTAATGGTAATATTAGACATTTCCCTCAAACATATGGCATTCATTGACCAAGCAGTCAGTACTGCTGCTTTTGGTTGAAATTTATAAAATATTTCTCTTAAAACAATTTTTCAGGCTTCTCAAGTCCAGTAGCTGTTATCGCTCTTTCCAGTATTGATGGGGGTTTCCTTCCTAACCTTTTGTTTGAAGTAGTGTGGAATGTCAACATCTTGATTATGTCATTATTTTCTCTTCTCAAGCCCAGTAGCTGTTTTCTCTCTTTCCACTATTGATGGAGGTTTCCTTCCTAACCTTTTATTTGAAGTAGTGTGGAATGTCAACATCTTGATTATGTCATCATTTTCTCTTCCAGTTACATGTGCCATACATTTCAGTTGTTGCTGGCGTTGGTAGTCCTAAAGTGATGTTTCTGTTATTTGGTACAGTTCTTTGTTCATGATTCTGTGGCACCAGTCCCCAAGAACTGTTATTGCCAAGAGCCTCAGGCTTCATTCGCTCAAAGCCTTTTATCACCATTGATCTTAGAATAGATAAAAATGAACATTTAGTAGATAGATTTTTTTACTTGAACACAAATAATGGCAAGATTAAAAAATTAAGAATGAAATAAAAAGTGTAACATCCAGATTTTCCTTGATCTTAATAATGGCCAGAAGTCTGGGCGGGCATTTGGTGATTGATTTAATATTTGTTGTATAAATAATAATGAATTCTTTTTTTTCTGAATATTTAATAATATACATGGTGCAATGGGTAAATTGTCGCCATTTTATATTTTTAATTTCGCACATGCACATTGTTTTTGATTTTGTCAACTACGGCGTTTAGTAGTGTCAGTTGGGCATTGTCTGTGAGAAAAAGAGCACCATGACGCAATTCATTCTGCCAAAAATTTAGAAATAACATGCTGTACTGCTTGGCATTTGGGCAGGAAGCTTCAATACAAACTAGGTATCAATCTGAGGAAAAGAGTTTGATGAGTCTAATGGTGATTGCGAAAGTATGGCAGCTCAGAAAACTCACTCTGATCAGAAAAGAACTCCTGAATTTGTTGGTGAAGGCCTCAGACTCAACACAGAGGCTTACATCAAGTGCCTTTAGGAGGTAGTACTACTCTGGGTCAAGAGGGTGGCTGCTGGAATACCCTTTGTCTTGAAACAGGACTCTGCACCATGCCACACAAGTAGGAGAATTCAGTCATGGTTCTCAGACAATTTCTGTGACCACATCACCCCTTAAACCTGGCCACCTAACTCTCCAGACTACAACCCCCTTCATTATTATGAGTGGGGCGCAGTTGAGCGAGAGATAAAAAAAACACCTTGTAAAACCAAAGATGAACTGAAGGCAAAGATTATGGCAGCATTCACCAACTTAAACAAGGAGGCCACCCAGAAGTGCTGCAGGAGATTCTGAAGTTGTCTGGAGGTCGTGATTGAAGCCAATGGCGATTTTA
This sequence comes from Acanthosepion esculentum, assembly GCA_964036315.1. Classification (NCBI taxonomy): domain Eukaryota; kingdom Metazoa; phylum Mollusca; class Cephalopoda; order Sepiida; family Sepiidae; genus Acanthosepion; species Acanthosepion esculentum. The sequence goes on along the minus strand of OZ038515.1, from coordinate 37,412,625 downwards.
GTGAATAAATTTACTCTTTACTATTTCATGATATTTTTGTGTAATTTTGGTAAATATATCTGTTAAAATGAAAGTTATCCTCATTTTTGTGTCATTTAGACAACAATTTATCCATCGCACCATGTCGGAATCACTTTTAAGGTATGCAAATATTGCACAATATTTTTAGACCGTTTTATTATATTGATGTTATTACTAATATAAAAGTTAAAACCTTTGTACTCACAATACAATAGAATGGGAAAAGGTTACATCGCTATTATGAGAATTACCTTCACACTCTTGGCAATGTTTATTCTTTTAAAAAGTGATGATTAGAATTTTAATAAAACCCAAACATATTTAAGTGGATTTATAGATTTTCTTACAATAAAAATATTAAACACTATTAAATTGTTTATTTACAAGAATAATTTTATATTTACAACATTCTAAAAATGTAAACCAACTACTACAATGCCATATTTATCATTTACCAATTTATAAAGAAATAAATATGAAATCAATTTTTTTATTCATAAATTTATAAAAATTTACTAAATTAAAATATGTGAATCAACTATAAGGAAATCCTTATTATTTACCATTTTATAAAGTTTGAGATTGAACTTACCATTTCTTTTTACACTAACAGTACACTGCTAAGAGAGGCATTTTCTTGGAAATTGTTTATTAACAATATTTGTATTTTTTTAATAAATATGTGTACTTAGAAAAAAAAAAAAAAAAAAAATTGCTGATGTTTTGTGAACCCTTCCAAAGAACACAGTTTACCATCTTTGCCATTTGCTTTAGTCAAGTTGCTTCATGTCCATACCTCATTTAAGATTTTGTCATCAGTCAGCATTTGATTGATAAAGAATTTATTGGCAGATTTTCTGGGCATTTTTAGAAAAATTAGCAACATTTTAAAAAAAAGTTTTAAATAGTGTTTTTCAAAACGTGTCGGAAGCAGGGATAATCTTTAATTGCTGGAGTCAGGCCCTGGATTTATATGGATTAGACATTCTTGATCATAGATTATGATTATAGAATTGCAAAAAACATGAAGTAATGAGATGTAAAATACGAAGAAAATGTAAAATGTCTGGAAAAATCATGTTTATTTAAATGTTTTTCTTCTATAGTCCACAGATATTTTTATAAAATTACTACACCACCCGTGACCTGTTGGGTTTACTGTTTACATTTAGTTTCATGAAGAGTTTGTGAAAGTAGAGATATTTTAAAAATACATTTATTTGCAGTTATTGGAGTTGATTTCAACATTAAAAAAATTGTCTTTTTGAAGAAAGTTGAACAATAAGAGGTTGGAATGTCAAAATTTGGAGTGTTGGGATTTGATACAATGACATAAAATATTGTTGTGGGGCTGCACATAGAATAATCGATTTTTATTGAAAGATTAAAATTCAGTAGAAAAGACAATTTAGTTTCAACAAATGAACATTAATATAACGACAAGAATACAAGCAATTTGTCATAGATTGGAAAGTAATGTCTTTTTGTTTGGATTAATAAAATTCTGAAATAAAATATGAATTCTCTTTGTGTATGTATATGAGAAACAATGGAATATGTGTGTTTGTGTGAAAAAGTCAACACGTGTGTGCATGGTTCATAGTAAAAAGAGGGTACAAGAGATAGAATTTGTTTCTTACTGTGAATTGTGATGCCATAGTCTGAAGCAGTCTCTTTGAAGTTTGTCAGTGCTGTCGCTTTTAGCATAAGGTTGAGAAGTTCACAAGTGGACCTTGATGACAACTGTGTGTATCCTGTTTGGGGCTGGATTTTGTATGTTTTAGACACTTTCTTATTAGAAAATTGGCCCCATCCCTCACTTACTACATGGTAATAAATTTACATCTTTCTTTTCCCATTCTCTATATATGACTTGCTTATATTTTTCCCACTCTCTATATATGACTTATATAAAATTCTGTGACTTCTGTCTGTCTGTCTGTCAGTCCGTCACACCCTCTGAAATAACTATACATTGACCAAACAAAAGCAAATTTTGGGGAGAAGTGCAATCAGGTAAAGTACAGTTGGTTTTACTGGGGTGCGTAGCTTAGTACAATAATTTTTCATTAATTTACTTATTTAATAAAAATGCAACATTTTTTTTTGCATATCTTTTCTTTGTTTTTATATATACCAGAATCCAGTTTCCTGTTTGACCTGTGTGAGAACTATAAACAAATCACAAGGCCAAATGCTTGGAAAAGTTGTAATTTGGTTCTAGAAAGAAATATTTATGCATGGCCAGTTTTATGTTGCATGCTCAAGAGTAAGAAATTCTAAGAATTTATAATTTATTTTCACTGTTAAAAAGGAAAAAAGAAATTTTCTTAAAAATTATTGTTTACCATGGAGTTCTATAAAATGAAATGAAATTAATTATTAAACCATGAAGTAGGGTTTTTGTCAAAGTATTTTTTCAAACAAAAATCAGCTTATTCAAATTTCACAACCTCTAAAATAGCCATACATTAACCGATCAAAACCAAATTTTGAAGAGAACTGCAAACAAGTAAATGGGTACAAAGTACAGTTGGTTTTACTAGGGTGCATAGCTTAGTACAATAAATTTTCATTAATTTTTTGGGGAAAGATTAAAAGTTTTATCATTTAACACACAAAATACTCTTACTATTTTAAAACCAATTTAATGATTAAAATCACAAATACTTATTTAATAAAAATGCAATATTTTTTTTTGCATATCTTTAAGTTTTTATATTTCATTGATTGGTTTGTGAAATTGAATGAAATGTAGAGTTTGTAAATTTTGACAAAAAATGCTAGTGATAACTTCAATAATGGTGAATACTGTGGAGATTTCTACAGGTGTCAGTGTGGTACCAAAGATTCTAGTAAGTAAATATTGCATTGTAGTTGGTTTAGATATTTTGAAAATTTTGCAGGATTTGTAAACTTTTGAATAAAAAGATTTCATTTGAAATTTATTTCTTTATAGAATGATAAATAATAAATCTTTTTAAAATAGTAAGTAATAAATATCACATTGTACTTGGTTCACATATTTTTATAATCTTATAAATAAACATTGCTGAGGGAGTCAAAAGTGTATACAGCAACAGTGTCAGCAAAAAAGCCCCCAAAAACTGTCTTTTTGAAACACTGTTTCTGTTTATTTTTTTTTTTTCAATCATAAAGGTTAAACATTGCCAAAAGATTTTTGGGATAAAAATATTCTATAATATTTTTAGACAGTTATATTGCATCAATGTTATTACTCATAAAATTATTTTTGAAATGAAAATATTGCACAATATTTTTAGACAATTGTATTGCATTAATGGTATTACTCATATACAATGATTTTTAAAATGAAAATATTGCACAATATTTTTAGACAATTGTATTGCATTAATGGTATTACTCATATACAATGATTTTTAAAATGAAAATATTGCACAATATTTTTAGACAATTGTATTGCATTAATGGTATTACTCATATAAAATGATTTTTAAAATTAAAATATTGCACAATATTTTTAAACAACTGTATTGTATCAATAAGGTGTGCAAATATTAGGTATGTCTAATTTACAGTAAGTGTGTTTTAAAGAGGACAGAAGGTTCAACAGTGAAATCCAAAGATGCATTGAGATAGTGAAAGGTGCCTTCCAAAAACTAAGCAAAGTATTAAGATACAGAAAAATTTGGTTAGAAACAAAGAAAAGAGTACTGAACTGTTATGTAATATCAGTCTTATGATATGGCAGTGAATGCTGGTAAATCCCCTCAAAGATGAATGAGACTTGAAACAACAGAAATGTAGTTCTACAGAAGGATGCTGAGAATACCATTGACCAAATGTGAGCAACAACAAAGTTTTAAAGAAAATGGAAACTCAAAGGAAACTTATACTTAACATCAGAAAGTAGTGTGGAATGTGAACATCTTAATTCGTGTCATTATTTTCTCTTTGAATTACATTGGTACAATAGTATTGTATCAATTTTATTATTGACATAAAATGATTTCAAGAGTGAAAATGTGTACAATATTTTGATTTAAAAATATTACTTTATTTAAATTTTTTTTTCAGTTTGTTAGAATGACACTCTCAAAAAACGGATATCCTCTGGATGTTTTAGACTCCATTATCCAAGACGTCATTAGTAAATATCAGGGTTAAGCAGCAATTTGTTGATAAATTCCCAGTTTATCTGCGTCTTCCCTATATTGGTACAGAGGGTGAGAGTTTATCTAAACGTATTTCACGTTTTATCAATAGCTGTTATTTTTCTGGTGAATGTCAGGGTAGTATTTCTTACCCGTCCTGCTTTCTCTTCCACTGGTAAGGACGTCCTCCCTCCTCCCCATCATGTTAATTCAGTGATTTACCAATAGAAGTGTAGTTGTGGACACGACTACATAGGGTGGACGTCCCAAAGTTTGGATTCGAGAATAAAACAGCATTTGCCCCCCAGGATTTTGAATCCGCCTGCCAGGAAGAACCAGCTAACCAATACGTCTGGCTCTGCTATTGCTGAGCATATAATAAATAGCAGGAAATGTGTCGTTAATTTTAGTGGTGACCAGTTTTTGATTTTATCTAGGTGCCACTCCACATATCACCTCAAGGTTCGAGAGTCCTTGTATATCAGATCCCGTGGGCCTTCCCTTTGTAAACAGAGGGAATGCTTACTGGGTCTGAATGTTATTGGACTCTAGCTTTCTTGAAATCCATATTTTTCCCCTCCATTGGTTATCATTAATATTTTAGGGTGGACCGTTTTTCGATTTTATCTAGGTCCCCTTCCTCATATCACATCAAGGTTCTAGAGTCCTTGTATATCAGATCCCGTGGGCCTTCCCTTTGTAAACAGAGGGAATGCTTACTGGGTCTGAATGTTATTGGACTCTAGCTTTCTTGAAATCCATATTTTTCCCCTCCATTGGTTATCATTAATATTTTAGGGTGGACCGTTTTTCGATTTTATCTAGGTCCCCTTCCTCATATCACATCAAGGTTCTAGAGTCCTTGTATATCAGATCCCGTGGGCCTTCCCTTTGTAAACAGAGGGAATGCTTACTGGGTCTGAATGTTATTGGACTCTAGCTTTCTTGAAATCCATATTTTTCCCCTCCATTGGTTATCATTAATATTTTAGGGTGGACCGTTTTTCGATTTTATCTAGGTCCCCTTCCTCATATCACCTCAAGGTTCTAGAGTCCTTGTATATCAAATCCTGTGGGCCTTCCCTTTGTAAACAGAGGGAATGCTTGCTGGGTCTGAATGTTATTGGACTCTAGTTTCTTGAAATTCATTTTTTTTTTCTTCCATTCCATTCCATTTGTTAATTTAATTTAAATTTAACTTATACGCTTTTTAAATTTTCTATTCCCTGAAAAATAAACTTGATAAGTCCTGGGACGAAAATGGTTGTTTTTTTTTGTTTTTTTTTTAGCTTTTTCTTTTAAAAAATGCCTTATAAATTTTGTCTTTTCCTATCTATTATTAAATTCTGTACCACAAAAAACTTGTTTAAAAATCCTTTTTTTTTTCTTTTAACTTCCAGCAAATTCTGCCCTTCCGTCTTCTTCCAACATGATTGTTACTCACCCAGACTTTCGTATGATTGTTCTGGCCAACAGACCCGGCTTCCCCTTTTTGGGAAATGACTTCTTTGGTGCTATGGGTAAGAACAAAACTTGGCAACTCATCATTAATAAGAAAGCTTGTTTAATGTGTATGAAATGCATTAGATGATTGAAAGATCGGGTAAGCTTATCAAGACAATGTCACATGTCATGTTACTGAGGCTCACTAACCAAAAGCCAGTGGGACCAAGAATATATCCCCCGACTGTAACCCCTGCACAGGAGGAAGATCTCCCAAAAAGGACTTGACTATAAATCTAACCTATGGACTATGGATTTAAACCTGACCTATGGACACAAGTCTAAACCCAGAACTATGGACGTGTATAAACCCTGACCTACTGAGTCTAGTATAAAGCCCAGCCTATGGGCACAAGTATAAACCCTGACATATAGACTCAAGTATAAACTCTGACCTATGAACTCAAGTAAAAAAACTTGGCCTATGGGCATGAGTGTAAACTTTAACCTATAGACACAAGTATAAACCCTGACCTGTGGGCTCAAGTATAAACCCCAGCCTGTGAACATGAGTATAAACCTGGACCTATGGACATGAGTATAAACCACAGTGGTTGATATACTGTTAAATCCACTACCCACCCTCAAAGATCAACTGAATGTGACATATTGTCATTTGAGGAAAAGGAAAGAGAGATCTGGATATGGCTGATGCATTTATATAAAATAATGAGGTTGTAATTTTAATGTGTCAGAAAAGTGTGGATCAAAGGTTGTGGTTCTGGCAGAACTTCTTGTCTTCTGTGTGTTTACACTGCAATAAAAAAAATGATCGACTTCACAAAAATAGTTGTTTTTAGTTGCTTATAAGTTCAATATCAGGTCATTTAGAACAAACAGAATATATTATCTGCAAATATTCTAAGTACTATGTTATTGACCAAACTCCAATAACATAAATAGGAGCTTGTATAGGATGAACCTCACTGTAAAAAAAAAAAAAAAAGATATCACCTATCGCCCAGTTCACACTCCTCCTTTTGAACAGGAGTATAGGTTTATTCTTTGCTTCCTGTTTAGGATTGGGTTTCCACAAAAAAAAAGAAACATTAAAGATTTTAAATTAACTTGTATTCCTACTAATCATCAGAAGTCTGTTTTCACTGTTAAGGTAATATGAAGCATACAAGTGATTAGAGTCTTCATTACCATAACAATGGCATAGCTCATGAGCTCAAGTAGAGGAGATCAGGCTGCATGCCTGATATCTTATGTATAAAGTACAGTGTGTGTGTGTGCGCATGTGTATGTCCAAGAAACTCCTCCGCTCCCACTGATCCGATTTCAATGATTCATAGCTCATTCAAAAGCCCTAGAAAAGTTAGGACCACGGAATGATTTTTGTTGAGCTCAGATTCAGGGTTGCCAGATTATGCAAGGTTAAAAGTATATATTAATATATCATACTAACCATTATCATTGCTTTCATAGTTCAAGGGGGAGTAACTCTTATTTTCTTTTGTATCCAAAATTGCAGCTAGCTTAAAATTTTAAGCTACTTTAAAAGCCGCCGTATCAGGTGGCATTTAAACTAGCTCCTGTGGAGGACTCTTGGTTTGGCCATCATCACAATAGCAATAAACTACAGAACTCTAAATTGATCACTGCATTTAAGTATTGAATTAATGTTTAAGCTTACCTTTTAAAAGTTCAACAATATTTCTTCTGCTGCCACTTAATTTAAAGATGCTTTGATGTACGTAGATCCTTATTTTCCGTATGAACAATTATTTTTATTTCATGGCTGAGAAAACAGGACAATTAATAAGATAAAATTAATATAGTGTAAAGATGGGAAAACAGAAATTAGAATTAGTTATATATTCAACATTTGAAGAGTTTGTGTTTTGCCATATTACTGTTGCTTTGCCTTACATATATTGTTTGCTTGCTTCGTATTATTTTTTTTTGCCCTGTTCTTTTCTTTATTTTGTAATTGTTTATTGCAAGTTTTGTTAAATCTTTTTGTCTTGCAGTTCTGCATTCATTTACTTTTAATGATGACCATTCACTCTACGATTCTGACAAAAGAAATCGTCTTGAAGTTAAAAATGTGTCAAATCTTCTAGTCATATATTTAGTAAGTCTTCTATTAGATCTTTGGGAATGCAACAGTTCAGTTTCAATGTGGCAACGAAACCATAACACAGGTGATGACACTTGACTCAAAAAGCATCATACTTCTAAACAAAAATATAATTCTTTATGATACTATAAAGTGATTTGTTTCCATTCGCTAATTGAAAAGAAAATAAGCAGAATAGGTTCCTCAAAATTACCTGCCTTTATAGAGCCGGTTCCTGGCAAATTCTTGCTGCCATTTTTGCATATACCCCTCTATGGCCAATTGATATGATTAGATTCAGTAAAAAGAAAATAAGCAAAATTGCTTAGAAAAGCTAAAATGCCAACTAATCTCACAATCCAGGTTTTGTTTGTAAGGTTTCCTCAGGCAAGTGGAAAATCTTTCCACTTGCCTGAGTTGAAACCTGGGTTGTGAGGTTGGTTGGCATTTTAGCCTTTTCTTAAATATCTTAGCTCGACAGGGTTAGGTTTTGAATTTTGTATTGAGCACTTTTTTGTTGTCTATACCTTTTAGGTGTGGTTGTTTTCAGTCTTCCATTTATACTTCTATCCGTTTAGTTGCATTGATGTGAGGTTTTATGCCCTTTGCGATCATCAGACAAACTCGTCCGACAATTGCAAAGGGCGTGAAACCCAGGGTCACAAACTCACATCAATGCAACTAAACACACACACACACACATATATATATATATATATAAATTAATTTCTGTAAGTAATTTTTAACAGGATAATAATAGTGAATATGGTTTTATCTAAAAATGAAGAAAATAATTTAAAATGATGTTTTGCTAATTTTCAGGTGATATTTTTAGTTGTCATGCCATAGACAATCCAGATGCTGACTCTGAAATGGCCATGTTACGACAGTATGGTCCTGACGTTCCAGATATGACACTTAAGAAACTAGTGATGGCATTTGGAGAATTGAGGGACATGGCTGACCAAGGACTCATTGCTTACCCTTATTCCACCCGAGAAGTTGTCAATATGGTGAAACATTTACAGGTACCTGTTTCACAAATTTTTTTTTTTTCTGTGTCGTACATGTGTGTATTTTTACAAGATGACTCAAGAACAGTTTGACAATTTGTAGCATTATGGAATGAATATTTAGTTCACACAGGGCTAAGTAAAAAAAATTATCTGCTCGTTCACCATAACATATTAGGTTTGTCATGCGTTCTTATAGTTGGTACTATTGTGGTCATGTGATCGAAGTTTCAGCTTGCTTGCACCAGTTTTCTTGCTGCTGTTACAGTGTAAACTTGGCGTAGTGGATTGAAGTATTGGTCAAGCCATATCTGCTTCCTTGGCAGTTGTGGGTTCAATTCCTGGGTCTGGTAGTGCTGAAAAGTAACTGATGGTTGTTGTTTTTTCTCTTATTCTCTTGCATTTTGTTAATTTGTCTGAAGATCTTCTTTTCTGTTTTGTCATTCATTTCCCCAGTATTATTCTGATATGGAACAGGAAAAATTTAAATACTTCAATAAAAATGTTTTTTTTTTAAATTACTTAATTAGATAAAAAATAAAATAAAATAAAACAAATAAAAAAAATAGAATAGAAATAAATACATGAATAAAAAAAATAAAATAAACAAATCAGCAATATTATTGGTCCTCATCTGGCATCTTGGCTTCAGTTACTTTCCCTCTACCGTAAGATTGCCTCCTTTTGCCTTTTCTATAAATACTTTTTCATGGTAATTTTTCAGATGAGCTCTTCGCTATTGTTGTTTTATTCCCCTCCCCCTACAGACAATAAATAGTACATATGAGGACGAGTTAGGATTTTCAGAGAGACCACGAGGTATTATGGTGAATGTAGTAAGAAAGGTAAGTAAGAATGTGTTGTTTTGATGTTAGGAATATTGTGGTATGTTTGGGTCAGTGTTTGTGGCTAGCTAAGTTTCATGTTAAGAGAGAACAAGACCGTCCTTTTACCTATTCCCCATTTTGGCCTTGTGCCACATTTTGTAAATAATTACAAATAAATATTGCTCTTCTGATTGGTTAACCTTCTATGGGTGGACTATAAAATGAGTCAGCTCATTTTGGTTTGCTCACTAGTACATAGAGTATCCAAAAATTGTAACAACTCTGTGCTTAGTAAATCATTTAGAGCACTTTGACATGGGGCAATAGTTAGTAAGCTTGTTTCACTAGATCAGTTACGACTGAGTAGTGAATTCGACCCTTGCTGAGTGTGCCACACTTTTGGCCTTGTCCCTCATCTGAGCTACGCTTAGAAAATCATTAGGCATTTCGGTATTGTGCAATGATTAGTAAGCTTATCTTGCTAGATCAATTGCAACTGAGTAGTGAGTTCAATCCTCACTGGGTGCTCTACTCTTTTGGTGTTGTAGCAAATCACCCTCATTCCCTTCGTATTCCATTTTAACCAGTTCAATTCTAGGGTTAACTGATATCTTCCCCCACATATCTGCATAAACTGCCTCTTACTCTGTAACCCTCTACCTTAAGTGGCTCTTGGGCTTTGTACAGGGTGGACATTATTGTAAAAAAAGAAAAGAAAACTACAGTTGATAATATTTTTTTGTTTTGTTACTTCTGCCATCCATTTTAAGTAAATGTCTGAGAATTTATCATCTTTCATTGCAGAAATTCCCTCAAGAAGGATTGACAACAATTGTGAAAAATGTTTTTGACTTTGATTCTTACAACAACGAACTGCGGGAAACAATTATTGATGTCATGAAAAAGCATGGTATTCCACTTGGGGCTCATCATGCCAATGTGCACCTAAGCAAAGAGTAAGACGTTAATTTCCATACAAGTTGACACAATAGAGTTGTAGACAAAAACACAGTAAAATAATATATGGACATGGATATCTGTTCTCTTTAACAACTATAAAAAATAAATGTAAAAATAAGTTTAGAAAAACCACATATTGAACTCACCCCTTCTTTTTTCCCTTTTGTCTTTTTCTCTTTGCTTTCTTTTTCTCTTATTTCTCTTTACTTTCTTTTTCTCTTATTTCTCTTTTTTTTTTCACTTTCAGTTTTTGTCTTTTTTTTTCCTTTTTTGACTTTTTCCTTTTTGACTTTTTAATTCTTTTTCTTTTTTCTTTTTCTTTTTTGTCTTCTTTTTTGTTTTTATCTTGTTTTTTTTGTTTTTTTGTCTTTTTGCTTTTCCTTTTCATCTTTTTAATTTGTTGTATTTTTAACTCTTTTTCTCTTTTTTCTTTTATCTTCTTTTTCTTTTTCTTTTTTGTCTTTTATCTTATTTTTTTCTTTTTCATCTATTTTTTCTTTTTCATCTATTTTTTCTTTTTCATCCTTTTCTACTAGAATTCTAAATTATTGAATCTTGAATTACTATTACAACTCAGTATTGTATTTTGTCATTTGAACTTTTGAAAATTAAATCATGTAAATTTTTGGTTGATTAATGGAACAGAGATCCTAAAACCTTCAAAATATAAAACATGTGCCATACAGTTTTTGTGTACAATTCCTTTGTGGTTCAGTAATTTTTCACTTCTATACAAATATATCTGTTAAAATCATTTTTAAATTTAAATCTAATTTGTGATATTAAATGTCAAATTCCAGTGAAAATTTTTGTTATTGGTTTCCAAATACAGGGTGACCGAAAAAAATGAAAACTTTTTAACAATCCAATAAAACCAAGAGTGATGGAAGAAAAATATTTCATTCATAGTAATTGAAACCTTAAAACATGCCATTTAAGAAACAATGATGGAATTTTCATTTTTTAAAAATTACGTCCTGTAGATGGCGTCCTCCTGTACGAATGCATTCTTGAAATCTGCTGTTGAGATTCCTCATTGACTGCTGCAACATCTCAGCTGGGATACGGTGAATTTCATTCTCGTTACTAAAATGGCGAAATGTTTACTTGCTCAAGGTCACTGTCTCGCAGTGTTGCCACTTGCTCATGTCTGGCAATACGCATTTAAAAAATTCCCGTTTTTTGGGGTCACCCTGTATATATGTGGTATGTGTGTGTAAAATTTCAGATAGAATATATCTGTAAAAGGACAATATGAATAAAGTTTTTCCATTTGTGTTTAATATATATATATATATATATATATATATATATATATATATATAATTATTTATTTAAAAATTATAACATAAATATGTGATAAAATCACTACAAAAATAGCCATTTTGTTTCAACACCTCTGGTGTCTTATCAAGTGATGATGTTAAATGTAGAATAAATGGTTTTAAAAGTTTCAAATTAATTAACGATCCTTCACTATGGGTAAACGCTATTACATAAGCTAGAATGACCAATCAAAATACTAGTATATGAGAATTCAAAAAATTTGACAACGAAGCAAGGTTATCATAGATATTAAAAGCTTTAAAGTTGGGGTTCTAGTAAATTAGAAAAAGTCCTAACTAATAAGTATTAAATTATATGATAAAATTTAAAATTAAAAGTAAAAAATTACCCATTTAGAAATCTAAATCTAATCTCTATTAAGTTTAAAATTATAGAATTACTGAGGAGAAAATAAAAAAATACATATGTTATTTAATTAATTTTTTCATTGAAATTACGTTAAAAAGGACGTTGATAGCTCCAGACAAAAATGTATACATTTTAATTCAACTGTGATGATCACCTCTCACGTAAAACAATCCAAACACACTCAGGTTATAATACATAAGCGCCCAGACATATTTAGATATATATACACACAAAAAATGGTGACGAGACACGACCCTTGATAAAAAAAACGGAGACACACACACACACAACCAATATATATATATATATATATATATATATATATATATATATATATATATATATATAAGATAGGTAAATCAAATGGCTAGTTATAAGCAAGGGTATGTACGCGTGCTGGTGTGCATACGCAGACACAAACAAATAATTGTCATATCTATACATGTGGTGTAAACATAATAGTGCTCAATGTGGTTATATAAAGCAAAGATATATATCAGTACATATATGTGTACCTATATTTTGGTGTGCGACTAAAGTTTCACTGGATACCAGCTTGTTGGCATAAGATCTATGTTGTTAAATGTAAACAAACGGGAGTATCGCTGCTAAGATGGCACAAAAATAAAATTGCCCAGAAGTGTGTTAAAAGCTATACTCTGGTGAGTTACATCTTTTTTGTTTTTACAATTAGAAAAATGTGAGAAGAGTGAGAAAAAACGTTGATTACAAATTTAAAATTACCGAAACTGCTTTCACATAGTCAATATAACATTATGGGTTAAAGGGAGGTAAAAATGAATGAAAATAAAAAATAATGATAAGGAAAGAAATGAAATAGGAAAAAAAAATAGAAAAAACGTGTAGAAATGAGGATGGGCATAAGGAATGTAATTATAATATATTGGAATATAGATTAGGAAAATATATATATATATATATATATATATATATAACAGCAATAAACGTATGAAGCTTGATATTACTAGACATATTAAAAACGAGTGAAGCAACCGGTTTCGCTCCCGCTCATCAGGCTTACAACGGGAGATTTAATTTAAATTAAAAAACACAGAAAATGTACAATGAAAAGGAAATGTGGAGGAGGAGGGAAAAAAAAAAATTAGAAAAATGTGAGAAGAGTAGAAAAAACGATGATTACAAATTTAAAATTAGAAAGTTCTGGAGGCACTTTATATCGGGTCCCGCAAGCCTTCCTTGTGCAAATAACGTGAGTGTTTGTTGGGGCTCGCTGTCATTTGCCTCTAGCTCCTTTTGCTCATAATTTTTTTTTTCTTTTTTTTCCCCCTACTCCTCCTCCATATTTCTTTTTCATTGTACATTTTCTGTGTTTTTTAATTTAAATTAAATCTCCTGTTGTAAGCCTGATGAGCGGGAGTGAAACCGCTTGATTCGCCCGTTTTTAATATGTCTAGTAATATCAAGCTTCATACGTTTATTGCTGTGATAAAATTTTGTACCTTCAAAAATATCTTTAAATATATATATATATATATATATATATATATATATATATATAAAAGTCTCAAACACTAATATTCCATGGTTATACTTTATTACATTGGAATCATAATCACAATCCAAATCATTAGACCTACAAATTCAAAAAGATACCACCTTGTCGGGCACATTATTATACTAATCTATATTCCCATATATATATATATATATATATATATATATATATATGCTAAACATCAAAGGGAACTGCTTAACCTGGGACCCAACTGCCATATACTAGGTGTAACAGCAAAATTGTCCAAATCATGTTACAGCAAAATTGTCCAAATCATGTAACTGCAAAATTGGAATTCTCCAAAGTTTTTATAACACTATTGGACTCTTTGAACAATGAGAATGTATTTAGCTCTAAGTTGAAATGATGATCCCTCTTGCTGTTGTGACCTCCTGATCCAGTTTCCCACTCTACTGTTCCTTCTTTTTTAAAACTTATTCATTGCTCTCTTGATGGTTCTTGAATGGACTTTGAAGACGGAAGCCAAAGCATGAATGTTAGTACCATTACTGAAGGCATGAATCATCTTTTTCGTCTGACTGTTGGGAAGACATCGTGGGGCTGACACAAAATGATTTTAACCTGTTCTCTTTCTAGTTGAATAACTCAAAGGTTTTTCAATGATTCTTACAGCAAATGGTGTTAAGATGGCTAAACATCTTGTCTGAAAACCAGGAAAAAAGAAACTGAATTAGTTTAGTGGCTTTTTAGATATTAAACATTTTGTGGGATGAACAAATATCCCATGCTATTACATGATTTGGACAATTTTGCTGTTACATCCGGTATATCATAAGTATAATGGTCTAATTAAAAAAAACTAAAATTGAGATGTTATATCAAAGTATCAGAAAACTTCAGGACGAAAAACTGATCACAACAACAGCAGAATTGCAGCACTTACTCAAGGCTTAGGCAATTAAGGATAGGCATGACAAAAGTAAAAACATTTAAAAAATATTAACAAGACCATTACAAATTGCTAAGGAACTAAAAAATCATCCAGATATAATCGTTAAAAAAAAAATCGGCGATTTTTGACACATTTGTAAACAAAAATTAATTTTTGGTTTTAAAAATCTTGCAAAAATAAAATATATATTTCTGAAACATTATTCGAGGAATTTTAGCAAATTTAAAGTTAAATTAATCTGATTTGAAACAAATATTACTTATAGCATAAAATGTTATATACAAACATTTCTTAACTATGGGGTCTTGTTTTTCTGATGTGTTAATCGATTTATTGACAGCTAAATGTTTTCATAGTTAAGTATGGTGGAACTGATGATAAAGTTTATAAGGGGAGATAACCCTCAGAACATGAACTTGTAATCATAGATTTATTGGTTTGTACATCCATACTTCAAGAATTCTGCACATAATCACACACAGAAAAAAATCAAAATTCTTTTAAAAATATTCAGGGTCATCAAATAAGCTTTACAATATATGATTAGTAAATATAGTTTTGCTTAACAATATTTTCTAAGAATTATATTGAAAATGAATTTTAAAAGATTTAAAATCTTTATAAATTATTCAGTTTAAAATCGTAAAAAATGAAAATAAAACTTGTAAAAATTCATTTTTGTCAAAAAATCATTTTTGCTTTAGACATTATTGTCTTTAATATATATTGTTCATAAATGCAATTAAAAGCTTCTTTCATTAAATAATATCTTAGTTTTTTTGTGTTTTTATTTTTTGATTCAGAATAGAATTTTGCTAAGATGGGTTCCAATTTTGTAAAAGATTTGGTGATTTAAATTCTTTAAAGAACTCTTCTTTAATATAGTCACTAAAATTTATGTTCAATTTCTCAAGTTTTCATAAAATTAAGTAAGGGGCTGAAACATATGTAAAAAAGAAATATTAATTATTTAATTTTTGCAACAATTTGAAAATTAATGTGTCTGTCACTGCCAAAAAGAGGCTAAAATTTGCTATGCTAAAAGTTAGTACAACTGCTGATGCAAGAAAAACAAATTTTTTAATCAAAATTTTGAATGTTCTAAAAAGGAGTAAAATATTTGATTAAATATTCAAAAAATACTTTGTTCATTCCTCTTAATAATAACAAAGATTTTGATGATAAAACTGTTTTCATTATGGCATGACCAAATCTATTTTTGAAAGTTAAAAGAAGAAAATAAAACCCCTAAAGTTAAATGGAAAATGTTTATTTAAGATAAACCATTTTGATTGGTTGAACTGATTATCAACATAACATGTCTGGCAACTTTACATTTCTATATTTTCCTTATATTTTTTTCTCTCTTCTTCCTTTTCTTTGTAGAAGAGACTATATCTTGTGTCCTTCTTTCTTTCTTGCTCTTCTTATTTTCTTTCTTCTTTTTCCATGGGAAAAGTGGAAAAGAAATTGTTTGTAAGTAAATATTAAAAATTGTAATAATCCTCATTTGTTACTACCTGATGAGATGTGAGGATATGCATCGAAACATGTGCATTTATGTAGTGCTTTTATATATATATATATATATATATTATGAAATGAATTAAGTCTGACAATTATTTAATATATTTTCTGTTTATACTGTTATTTTTATAGATATAATTTATTTAAGTAAATGCTTTGTTTTTAGTTAAACAGTATTAATTACATTTACTGGCTTGAATGATTGATAAATTTCATAGAAAGTATGACAGGAATCAAGCCTGTAACCCTAATGGGAACCGTCATTTGATCTGACATGCTGTTAAACATTCAGCTGCAAAGAAGCGTCTGGTTAGCAAAGTATGAATTATTGTTTATAAACACACACCTTTGACGATTTTTTTGATCAATCATTTCTGCCCATGAAACAGAGCATTTGCTTAAATAAATTATATCTATAAAAATAGCATACAAATAGAAAATATATTAAATAAATATATATAATGTGGCTATAAATGTCCTGACATTAATTATCTAAAAAATGATAATAAAAACCAGAGAAGAAATAGGAATAGAAAAATCATTTGATACACCCCCGCATTCAACTAAATGGCTAGTAGTAAATTAGGACATAAATTTCTTGCTTTAATTGTAAAACATTTTCCTAGAAATAATACACTTAACAAAATGTTTTTTAATAAAAATACCCCAAAATTAAGTTATAGTTGTACTGAAAATTTAGAAAAAATTATAAAAAACATAATAATAAAATTTTAAATAAATACTTAAGCCAGAATCAAAGAAATAGTGATCCAGAAATAAGAATAAACAATAGAAAAGAAAAATTATGTAACTGTAGGAATCCTGCAAATTGTCCTTTGAATAACAAATGTCTCACAGAATCTATAGCTTACCAATGCACTATCTCATCTATTGAGAATCCTAATATTGAAAAATTTTATATTGGAAGCACTAAAAATGAACTTAAATTAAGATGGAGCTAACATCTGACTTCCTTCAATAATATTAAGTATCGAAACCAAACATCCCTATCCAAATATTTTTGGCTTTTAAAAAGAAACAAATAAACCACCCACAGTAAAATGGAAAATAAAAAAAAAACAGAACATGTAGATCTTTAAATAACCAATGTCCTTTGTGCCTACATGAAAAGCTATACATTATTAAGTTTCTGAAAGATAAAGATTTATTAAATCAAAGATATGAAATAGCAGCTTTTTGTAGACAATGTATTATTATTTTCTTTAGAAAATAATTATTATTAATTATATGATCAAAAATAAGAAAGTTTGAAAATGCATAATTAAATTCTAATATTTTAATTTTACAATACCATATATAGTTTATTAGTAAATATAATAAATATAGTATTTTAGATGTTTATAAATAAAAATATAAAAAATATGACTTAATCATATTTGAATACCCCTTTAAGAAAAATCCCAATGTATTTAATAAAATAAGAAAATAAATAAAAATGCCAATTGTATTGTATCTTAAAAATCCAGACTGCGATGACATGTTCTCATATAAAGAAGCCAGTATCAACAGACAGAAATTTCAAACTCACACCTAACCTTAACCGATATTTACTTTGCCACCTTAAATTATACTTGTATCCTGATTCGTCAAAAAAACCAACGTCCCCTTAAAAAAAATTTTGTAATCTCATTCCTCCACCAACTTAAACTGTATAATACTATTTAGCTTATAAAAAGAATAAACCATTTTTTCAAAAGTTATTCAGCATCGCTTGAAAATGAAACTAAACTTCAAATTTTAAATTTAATTTAAGATTTAGGTTTTGGTTTCGAAACATGGTAATTTCTGTGTTGTAATGAATACATATTTTAAAATAATAATTATAATATATATATATATATATATCACATACACACACACACACTGTGTGCGATGGGTAAATTGTCGCCATTTTATATTTCTAATGTTGGTATGCTCTATTGCTTTGTATTCGTACTGGAAGCTCCAATATGAACATTTCAAAGTCTTTGGGTGTCAATTTGAGAAGAGTTCAGAAAATTTGGAAAGATTTGGATGAATCTAATGGTGATTATGAAGGTGTTTTCAGTGATCACCAGTGATGGTGATATTATGCCTCCAATCATATTCCCACAGGACCTCTGACTCAACATGGAAGCCTAAATCAAGTGCCTTGAGGAGGTAGTGCTGTTCTGGGTCAAGAGGCTAGCTGATGGAAGACTCTATATCTGGCAACATGCCACACAAGTAGGAGAACCCAGTCATGGCTGTCAGACATTTTCTGTGACCACATCACCTCTTACATCTGGCCAACTAACTCCCCAGACTGCAACTCCCTTGATTTTTATGTCTGGGGTGCAGTCGAGTGAGAGACCAACAAAACTCCTTGTAACACCAAAGATGAACTGAAGGTAAGGATTATGAGACCGCATTCACCATCTTAAACAAGAAGACTGTCCAGAAGAGTTGCAGGAGATTCCAAAGTCATCTGGAGGCTGTGGTTGAAGCCAATGGCGGTTTTATTGAATAAATTTACTCTTTAGTATTTCAAGATATTTTTGTATAATTTTGGTAAATATATCTGTTAAAATGAAACGTCAGTGTTATTTTTATTTAGATGACAATTTATCCATCGCACCCTGTGTGTGTGTGTATATATATATATATATATATATATATAAAAAAGAAGGATCGACTTGATGACAATACCAAGTGTAACAGCCTGTTTTATGGTGGAACACGACCTTCAGACCTGAAGATTGCACTGAAGGACGAAACAGGCTGTTGCCACTTGGTGTTGACGTCAGTGTACACACTTATATTTTCACATGCTCTATCCCAGATATTGAGCCCTTTAAACCTATACATATAGCATACCCTAAAACTGTGATCACATATATATTAGGAAAATTCAGAACAAAGTGGGAAAACTTTTCATGTGATGCATGAATTCGGTCTTTGTCGGACTAAAGTGATGTTTACATTGATGTAAGTACACATGAGCACAATGAGTAGAGGATACTAATATTTGAAACTTTTAAATTTATTTTTTTTAATGTGTTTGGGCACAGAGTCTAGCTGATTTCAATCAGTTGTCATTATGCTTTTGTTTTTATCACTTTTGTAATTAAGTATGCCACATTGAGTTAATAGAAAATCGGCCAAGAAAGGTCAATTGTTGTTAGACCCTGTATGCAAATATACTGTGGATGATCTAGTGATCAAAGCACTTTCTATACACTTCTGTCTTAGCAAATTGCTTTCTCTTTTAACTAAAGTAGCATTTTTTAATTGAAATTATGTTTGGACTCATCACGTTGAGCAACTGCATTGAGCATGTTATTTTGTGAAAAATCTCATTTTTGTTTATATAACCTTTTATTTAAAGTCTTTGTTTTGTTATATAAAAATTTATATATTATTTTCTCCGATCACACACACAGACACACATATGTATCATATATGACGGTGTACAAGGCAACTGGGCGTATAAGACGACCCCCAAATTTTTAAGTTAAAATGTAGGTTTCTGGCTATATTCACCATACAAGACGACTCCCACCAATTGTATTTTATAATGTATTGTATAGAATTTATTAAATAAATTCAGTAAGCATATATTTTCTTTTCACACAAATTCTAATGAAAAAATTCTGGGGAGATATTGTTAATTAACTACTACAATCTACAATACCTCATGATTCAGTGCTGTGTTTTCGGAAGGCTGTTAGGGTAGCCTGAATGACTTTTCCCT
Organism: Acanthosepion esculentum; assembly: GCA_964036315.1. Classification (NCBI taxonomy): domain Eukaryota; kingdom Metazoa; phylum Mollusca; class Cephalopoda; order Sepiida; family Sepiidae; genus Acanthosepion; species Acanthosepion esculentum. The sequence continues at coordinate 37,392,695 of OZ038515.1, read as the reverse complement.
GTTAACCATCCCCTCGTTTCACCATTCTTGAATGAGAGGTTTAAATGACTTGTTGAGACATACATCCAGTTTTGTTTTTGTTCAGCATCATCGAAAAAAAGGGGTGAGGCAGGGGTTAACCTACCATCACAAATCTTCCATTGTAACAACTTACCATAAACCATTTTGAGCTGTTAAGGTTAAGGAAGATTCAATCTATTTTGATTAGGGGTGGTTGGGTTTTAATTTCCCTAGACATCTTATGTATCAAATATATGTTACTTACAAAGTCAGTTTAGGTGTGTGTGGTTGCCAGCTCACAAAAATTATTCAGTATGTCGTCTGGGTTTTCAATGTCAAAAAAATTTTGGCATTTTTATTTATCTGCTTAATTCATATTTTTATACATAAAGATTTTCTGAAAGAGTTATCTAAATATGAGTAAGTCATATTTTTAATATTTAAATTTTATTCCTACAGATTTAAAGTACCATTTCACCTAATAACTAAAAGATTATATGGTATTTTTACAAATATATATTAGAATTTAATTTTATATTAAAAAAATTCTATTAATTAATGATCAAGTATAAATATGTATGTTTCATCTCTCTACTTTTTAAGTTTTTTTATTTTATTTTTTTGCCAAAATTAATTATTATTTTAGGAAAATATTTGACAATGCCTACAAAAAGTAGCTATTTCATTTCTTTGATTTAGTAAATTTTTATTTTTCAGAAACTTAATAATGTATAATTTTTCATGTATGCACAAAGGGCATGGGTCATTTACAGATCTACATGTTCTGTTTTTTTTTTTTATTAGTTTCCATTTTACTGTGGGTGGTTTATTTGTTTCTTTTAAAAGCCAAAAATATTTGGATAGAGATGTTTGGTTTCAATACTTAATAAGGAAGTCAAGCTACAAGCTCTAGCTTTTTCTTATTAATTTCTATTTTACTGTTGGTGTTTTATTGATTTCTTTTAAGTGCCAGAAATATTTAGAATGGATGTTTGATTTTGGTATTTCTTGATTTTAAGTTTAATTTTTATTAAATTTAATCATTTTTAAAAAAGAAAATAATTATATATATATATATATATATATATATATATAAGGAATTAATGGACTTTTCTTTATAATTTAACATTATTTCTTCTATTATTATATATTATTTTTAGCAGATGCACTTGTTTGAATAGACATTTTTTTGTAAATAGTATTATAGAGATACAAAAGGCTGTTATCTCCTTTTGGTCAAGATGGTGTCACATAAGTCACTTGATGGCTGCTTCGTGATGTCACTTCAGCTCCTCAAGTCAAGAATTTTGTAGACAAAACCTTTTGTAATAGTTTGGTCCACTCTTCAGGATGTTTTAGCAATTGACAGTGGATTTTCTCATTTTCATGATTTTTATACTAAGTTAAGAAATAATTTATCTGCTATTTTACCAGTGTGAGGTTGATTTTTTTCTTTTTGTATGCTTCTGTGTGTGTGCAGGGCTGGCTCAAAGAACTGGAAAATTGGGCAGTCACCATCAAGTCCAAGGGAAAAATCATTCCGCCATGTCATGTGTTTGAGATCTTCATAAGAAAAAGGAATAAATAAAATGAAATAAAAAAACTCAGAATATTAAATTTCTTGAGTGGAGTAAAACTTTTGAGAATTTTTATTATTAATTCTTTCTACTATAGTTTGGTGATCAAACATCATACCAAAAAAAATATATGACCGGCTTTATTGTATATTTTCAGTTTTTCTTTTTGTGAAAATCTTAAAAAATTATACTTTTAAGGGCACTGAAGTTCAGCTTGCCCAAGGTGCCAGCAACCCTAGGACTGGCCCTGTGTGTGGGTGCATGTATCGAATGTAGTTATTTCTCCCTTTTTTCATAATTTTCTTATCTCCTAATACTCTCTCTTCTTATTCCTTTTCCTATTTTATCACTTTTAGCTCTGAGTGTCAAAGATAATGTAACAATGTCATTTCTGGTATAACAGACACTTGGTTTTTTAGATAAACATTTTTTTAAATTTCTGAAGCATGGGAAATGCATGGGTATTTCATTTATTTCTTGTTTAAATAATTAATTTTTGTCTTTATTTAATGCTTAAAAGGCAAAGTAAATATTTGTTTATATGTCTTCACTTACCCATTATTTCATTTTTCTTATTTATTAGTTAATGGTTTGTTTTTTTGCCTGTCTGGGTGGTATCTTAAGTATTATGATATTAATTATGGAACATTAGGTTTACAACTAGATGTAGTGGGCCACTGAAAGAAATTTGAGAAATAAAAAGCCCAAAATAATAATATTGATAAAAATAATATTTATTGTATATTATTAGACCTTTAGGCCAAATAGAAGCATGATGAGAAATGATGTTACACATTTCTTTACTATCATATATATATATATATATTTGTCACTGGCATATTTCTGCAGTTGTCAATGATGGCATGTCTATGTCCTGGTTCATTGTGACATGAAAAAATAACTCACCCACCTCCACCCTCTGACCTTACTTTTCTATTTAGCGTAGATCTAACATTTAATTGGTTAATCAAGACATACCCACAAGTCTATTTTTAATTCTGACCTTATGTCCCCCCCCCATTTTTCAGAAAAGAGGTAACATTTTGTTTTTAAATTTCCCTAAAAATCATTTAATCACCAGTTACTTACCATCGCCTGAGGAAGTACAATCATAGTATTGAAACATGAAAACTTTTGTGTAGAGATTTCAAAAATTCAAAAAATTTATTATAATCTCTTATAATAATAATAATAATAATATTTTACTCTACTTTGTATTGAGCACTGTTTTTGCTATGAACAGTGGATTTTTACTCCATCTGTTCTTTCTCTCATTTGGAGATATATATATATATATATATAATGAAATGAATTAAGTCTGACAATTATTTAATATATTTTCTGTTCATACATTAGAATGGATGTTTGATTTTGGTATTTCTTGATTTTAAGTTTAATTTGCCTTAATAGATACAGTTAAATTCTGTTTTTTAATTAAACAGTACTGATTACATTTACCAGAAATTTTGTAGAAAATATGTGTTCTCCAGCAGGAATTGAACCTGTGTCTTATACGGAACTGTCATTTGATCTGACGTGCTATACCACTTAGCTATAGATATAGCGTCTGGTTAGCAAAGTCCAAATGTATATTACATCACTGAGAAAATATATAAAAATTACGAGAATTTGGCATGCTTTTTCAGGTGAGCAGATCTTCTGCTGAAAAGCACTAGTTAGATTACTAAAGCTATAATATAAGCTGGTCTTAAATTTAAACCTCCAGACTAGGCATGGCAGCTATATACCATTTTGGGTTTAATCTGACTCTTGTAAAGATGAAACATGGCAGAAGGATTCTATCAAGGCTGGAAAGTGAAGATTGTGCAGCTCCAGCCCAGATATGGCAACAGTATTTCATTTTTGGTATCCAAAGAAGGATCTGCAATGTAATCAATCCTGGCTTGGCATCTCGACTCCAGCCACTTTCTCGCAGGCATGATATGGCTTCCCTTTGTTTTGTCCTACAAATATTTCCATAGCTACTTTTCTGTCAAACTTTTTTCCTTGGTGTCCCGACTACATAAATTTAAGCGTGCTAGTAGACTAGCATCTAGGTTTTACCATTGAAATAGTTAAATGTAACCGCCATTTCTACTCCAACAGCTTCTTTTCTGGCACTTCCCTTCTGTGAAATTCCCTTCTGTTTGTAGTTATCAGGGAAGCAAGTAATCTTCAAAAAATTAAATGCAATGTCAATCACCATCTTCTGATGTCATGAACCGAATAGATCTTTTATCCTTTCCTCATTCCCCCTATACACAGTTTTTCTCTAACCTTCACTCTATGTAACCCTCTGCAGACCAGTGGCACTCCCGCCTTGCTTGGGGTGAAATGGTTCAAAAAAACAAAAACAAATTCTGACTCTTGTAAAGAGAAAGTATTCATGCCATCATGATGCTTGACTCAAGAAGCATTGGAATTTTTACCAACTGGTATCTGTCAATTTTTTTTTACAATCTTTATAAAATTCAAATTTTTAAATGTCATATGTAGGAATTCTATTTTTTAACTTTTAATGTTTTTGTCGCTCAGAATGAAAAATCAGAGGACTGAGTTTGAATTCCAGTTGGGTTTGTTACATTCACTTTGTTTTTTCTAATCATTTCACCCCCAAGTGAGGCAATAAAGCCACTAAGATGCAAAGGGAACTAAGAGAATATTAGAAAAAAAACACTATTAAGGAGAGAGAACAATAAAAGAATAAGAATTAAGAAGAAAAAAAAATAACGTTTGACATTACATTTAAACTTTTGAAGATCAAAGTTGGCTGGAAAGCAAGAGGCCAGAAAAGAGTTCCACAAGCAAGAAGTGTGATAGAAAAAACGGTTAGCATAGAACTAATGGTTACATTTAGTCATTTCAACTGTAAAAATGAGACCTTTCTGCCAGTCTAGTCAGTCAGTTATGTGCCATTCATAATACATGCTTAGGCAATCATGTATCTTTCTATACATGACTGATGAGACAGATTTTTTCCCGCAGTAGGTTGCCATTTCTTTCTGCGGCAGACCAGTTGCTATCCAAGGCTGTAGAACCCGGTCTGTCCTGCTATTTACCCATAGCTGGGGGAAGAAGAAGAGGATTCATACTTTTCCCAAGGGTATTGGCATATAAGTGAATGTAATGAATTCAACAGGAATTTGAAATCGGCTCTCCGATTCCTCAATCCATACCACCATCCATTACTCCACTGTGGCAATCTATTACTGTGCTTAAATTCGTAAAGTCTAGGTACCATAGAGGAAAGTTTCCCAGAACAATTACCATGAATATATTTATAGAAAAACACAGGAAAGCTGTGTTATGGCAGTGAGGAAGTGACTGAAGCTGAGATGCCAGGTCAGGATCAGTAACTTTGCAGATTCTTCTTTGGATTTTTTTCAAAAATCTCTAAATATATAGCAGGAGCACCAGCTCAGATGTGGCAACAATATTCAAAGCAAGGTTGAATGGTCAACTTATATATTTATAAGATAGATTCTGGTGAGAAAAATTGTCTAGCATAGCATAGGGAACCTACTTTTTTAGCCGCAAACTTAGCAATTGATTCAAATATGTGCAAATACTCTCGGGAAATACATGAATTGATTCCCTCCCCCCAGCTATGGATTTAATAGTAGGATGTTTATCTGGAAAAATCATTTTCATTTTCAAAATATTATTAATGCAATATTTTATAGCCAAAAAAAAGAATAGTACTTACAATTCAAAATATGTTTCGCCTTTGAATAACCCACAACGGTTGATAAGCTATAAAAAAATAAAAAACAAACAAAAAAAAATAATTAAGCAATCTATTCTTATTTTTTGATTTTTCCCCCTGCATTTTTACAGAAATGTTTGATGGCCGAATGTGGAAATTTTTGGAGAGAAAGTTTGGTACAGATGACATTCCCAGCCCCTGTGGACACTTCGACAATGATACTTTTCAAGAAATGGAATCTTGTGAATAGGCAAAAGAAAAATCCATCTTCACAAAGACAACTATTTTATGGATTGGCAAAATTATGGAGAAAATTATCTTTGTTAACACTTAAATTCTGATAATTCTTTTAGATTCTAAGACATCTACATTTTTTAACACAATGACAGGTCATTATTTGCATATAGATTATTTGGCTCTACTTAAGTTAACTGGTCCACTTGTGAAGAATAGGGAGGCCAGGTCAGAACCAATATTATTGTGGATTTTTCTTTGGATTTTACAAGAATCTGTAAATATACATCAGGAGCACTAGACCAGATGTGGCAGCAATATTCAAAGCATGGACAAATGGTAGACTTATATAAGATAGATTTAAGAGAATTGTCTCGCATGATACAGATTCTTCACTGAATTGTATCAAGAATCTTTAAAGACATTGACATTTTGAACACAATGACAGGTCATTATTTGCACGTAGATTATTTGGCACTATTTAAGTTAACTGGTCCGCTTGTGAAGAATAGGAAATAATCTTTTGAGTGGTGTTTGTAGATTAGCATTCATTTGAGCATCCTCTAACCAAGCTCCTCGTCAGAATTGAAAAATATTGATTTTCTACACCCCAAGCTAGGCAATAAAGCCACTAGGATGCAAGGGGTTACTGAGTATTAGATAATATGGGAAAAATTACTATTAAGGAGAGAGTATAATAAAAGGACAAGAAATGAAGAAGATAGAAGATACCAATTTACATTGCATTTTAAAATTTTTGAAGATGACTGGGAAGCAGGAAGCATTGTGTAATGAATAGGGAATAATTTTTTGAGTGGTGCTTGTAGATTAGCATTCATTTGAATGTCCTCTACCCAAACGGCTCGTTAGAAGTGAAAAATATTGATTTTTCATATCATTTTGGAAGTTGAGGTGCTCTTCATGCTATAAATATGGAATCAAATGAATTCCTGATTTTGTAAAAGTTATCTGTACTTCACATCCCTCATCTCTTTATCACACTCCTAAGAATCTGTCTATATATAAAATTCTGTGATTTCTGTTAGTCCATCTCTCCATCCATCACACCCTCTAAAACAGCTATACATTAACTGATCAAAACCAAATTTTGGGGAGAGTGCAAACAGGTAGGTGGGTAAAAAGTACAGTTGGTTTTACTAGGGTGCATAGCTTAATACAATAAATTTTCATTCATTTTTTTTTTTTTGAAAAATTAAGTTTTATTATTTAACATACAAAATATTCCCAAGGATTAAAATAAAAATACTTATTATTTTTGCATATCTTTTCTTTAAATTTTATATACAAGAATCCAGTTTCCATTTTGCTCTACATTTGCAAGAACTATAAAATAAACAAATTGCAAGGCCAAATGTTTCAAAAAGTTGAAATTTGGCTCCAGAAATAAATATTTACAAATGGATGTTGCATGCTCAAGAGTAAGAAATCCTAAGAATTTATTCTTTGCTGTTAAAAAGGTAAATAGGAATTTACTTAAAAAAATATTGTTTACCATGATGTCCTATAAAATTAAAGAAATTATTAAACCATGATGTAGTTTTTTTTTGTCAAAGTATTTTTCCAACCAAATAAGCTTATTTAAATTTCATTGATTGGTTTGTGAAATTGTATGAAACATAGAGTTTGTAAATCTCAACAAAAAAATGTTAGCAATACTAAATACTGTGAGGATTTTAACATGTGTCAGCGTGTTGCAAAAATATTCTAGTACTTAATATTAAGGGGAGGGGATTTTAAGATTTAAAAAAATTAAAAGAAATATATATATATATATATATATATATATATATATATATATATATATATATATATATATATATATAAATACAGTGGTAGCTGATTAGGTCTAACTATAGTGAATCTAGTAATAAAAAATAGAGCCTACACAACTGTAAGGCTAAAATTGAACCTGGTCTGCTGATCCTTCAATTTGAGGATAGATCTCAAGTAGCTCTAGTTTCATTTTTTATTCTGTGCTTATCTTACAATATATATATATATATATATATATATATATATATATATATATATATATATATATATATATATATCGTAAAGTAATGAAGGGTTTGGTAATGTGTGTGGATAATTCCAAAGAGGATGTAATGCAGAGAGCTCAATGTAACAACAGAGCAAATATTACTTAAATAATTAAGAAAGGGACAACCTTAAGGTTCCATGACTATAATTTATTTCTCCAGTAACAAGTGATATGACCTGATGAACCAGGACAAATATATTTTCTGGGTAAATAAATTATAGTCATGGAACCTTAAGGTTGTCCCTTTCTTAATTATTTAATTTATATCTTAATCATTCCCCCCCCCCCAAGCAAGGAAATAAAGTCACTAGGGCACAAGGGGTTACTGAGTAGTAGATAATATATGAAAAATTACTATTAAGGAGAGAAGACAATAAAAGAACAAGAAATTAAGGTGACAGAAGATAGCAATTTACATTGCATTTTTAAAATTTTTCAAGATGACTGGGATGCAGGAAGCATTGCATAAACGAGAAGTGTGATAGAAGACACTATTAGCATAGAATTTACGATTACATCGAGCCATTTCAATTGTAAAATGATGAGACCTAGCTAACAATTTAGTACCATAATGGAAAGTTCATCAGAACAATTACCATGAAAGTATTTAGACAAAAGGTACAGGGAAGCTATGTTACGGTAGCGGGAAATTGTCTGAAGCTGAGATGCCAACAGGTCAAGACCAATAACATTGCAGATTCTTCTTTGGATTTTATCAAGAATTTCTAAATATATCCTGCCATATATATATATATATATATATATATATATATATATATATATATATATATATATATATATATATATATATATAATGTGTTGAATTTCAACATAATCCTGCAACATAATCCTTTTGAAAAGAGAATATGCAGGTCTATGTTGTCTGACATTCAACACAACATGTTTAAAAGAAAAGTTGCTGCCAAATTACACATATTTTAAATATATATATATATATATATATATATATATATATATATATAGTTAAACCATACCTATGGACTATAATGGGTATGTTCCAATTCCTATAAATATAGTGGTATATACTGTATGTTGTTTTCCACTTGGGATTCACTGTGCGATTTACTTCTAGCAGTTGATTACTTACACCACGCTACTGGTGAATCTTGTATGTTGTTCCTGTTATAAATATTATCGTTCCATTTCCAACCTTCGTTTTGCTTATTCTTATTCAGTAACCTTTTCCTAGCTTACAACATATATATATATATATATATATATATATATATATACACACACACACACGCACATTGGTGGTCCTACACATATATATACACATATATATATAATATATATATAGTGTATTGGGGCATATATTGTTAAATATAACAGACAATGAATGGTAAAAAATTAAATATTTTTCTGATTCTGTCAAATGCTGATCTACAAAAGTTGTTCCCCCAAAAATATTCCCTATTTTTTACAAGTGGACCAGTCAACTTTCCTCTGTTGTACAGAATATTCTTATACAGGGTTTTCTTGAGAAAAGGAAAGCTATTTCAAGAATTCCACTAATCTAAGAAGAATGAGAAAAACTGATTAAGATAATCACATGGATAATAAAACATCAAATTTAATGAGCTACTTGATCTGGAGTTTTTTTTGTTTTTTTTTACACATCATCAAAAGAGTTCTATTTTATGTGCGTATATGTTTTGGTGAAAAAGATTTCCTGAATCTAACAGGTGTAACAGCAAAATTGTCCATTTGTGAGATTAAGCTTTGAACAGTTCCATCTTAGAATTAGTTAAAGATATCTTACTGGAATTCTCCAATGTTTTTATAACACTATTGGACTCTAGCAATAACAATCTATAATTATTCTCTAAGCTTAACAGAAGAATCGTGATGAAATCGATCATAAACTAAAATGACATGTTCATCATTAATCAATCAAAGCTAAAGATCGGAAGCTCATGAAGGATTGAAATAAAGTTCAAATATATATATATATATTATTCCAGGATCATTTTCAAACTTATTCAAGATGATCTTTGCCCTCTCTAACTGTCTAACTTTCTGTCCTGGAGTAACAAGGTTTTATCACAGGTTTTACGTATGATTTCATTTTCAAGTCTTTTTTCACTGCTCTTTGGACTGTCATAGATGAAACTCCTTTCCTATATCTCCAATGTCTTATGAATTGAGTTGGATCTTTTCTAATTGATCTCTTTAGCTCGAAGTTTAAATGATGATCCTTCTTCTTGTTGTAACCTCCTGATCTAGTTTTCCTCTCTGCTGTTCCCTCTTTTTTAAACTTATTCACCATTCTCTTGATGGTTCTTGAATGGACTTTGAAGATGGAAGCCAGAGTATAAATATTGGTACCATTACTGAAGGCCTGAATGATCTTTTTCCTCTCACCACTTCACAGTTGGGAAGATATAGTTGGGCTGACATAAAATGATTTTAACTTATTCTGTTTCTAGCTGAATAACTCAAAGGGTTTTTCAGTGATTCTTATGACAAATGGCATCAAGATGGCTAAACGTTTTATCTGAAAACCTGGAAAAAAGCAACTCTATTAGTTTACTGTTTTTTTTTTTAGATATTAAACATTTTGTGGGATGGACGATTCTGCTGTTATAGAGATTTGGACAATTTTGCTGTTACACCCAGTATATAATACTAAAATGTCTTATTTACATTACAAGTACTCTTCTGTCCGCATATTTGTTGTTGTTATCTGCTGTTGTTATCTGCTGTTGTGTACTCTCATCTTCACCAGGTCTACATAGATAACCTTCAGGGAATTTGAAGTGAACACTGTATTTAATATACAAGTGTAGATTGTTCTCCTTCCAGTGTCCACATTTTTGGATATCTTGTTCTTATTTAGTCTTGTTCAGTTATTGCTTGGCCCATTTCCATTGACTCAAAGTACACACTGATGCAGGCCAGAGGGCACACTGGTCGAAATGTGATCACAACAAGAATGAGAACAATAGTTTGTATGTAAATAATAATTCCTCATCCCAGAAATTTGTATGTCTTGTAAGAATTATTCTAAGTACGAGGCAGAGATCATTCAATTTGCTTTTGTGCATTGCCGAGTTTTGCCTTTACATGTTAGCCTTTAATATCTCTATATTTCTGAGATAGAGTATTATAACTATTGACACTATTTACATTGTTCGGACTGTTGTCCTCATCTTTATTGTCATAGTCACAATGTTTCGACTGTTGCACGCTCTGGCCTTCTTCAGGATCTGTCTATATTTCTGAGATGAAGTATTGTAATTATTTACATTGTTCAAACTGTTGCCCTCATCTTTATTGTCATATTCATGACGTTTCAACCGTTGTACACTCCGGCCTTCTTCTGGTGATTGGAATTTCAAACTAAACCCTTTATTTCATCCACCTGGGTAGATAGTTCTAGTTCCACGTGCCATGCCACTCCCAGATGTCTTAGTTATCTCCCTTTAACTCAACTCTGCAATTTTTTGTTTACCACTGCAGTAGCCAGGTATTGAACTCACAACTCTTTGGGTCAAGTCACTGGATCTAACTAACCCTTTTATAGGAGCTTTGTTAAAAAAAAAAAAAAATGGTTACTGAGACATTAAGTTTATAAGTCCCAAAAATTCATACACTGATCTCCTCAAGGACACATGGCCCAGTGGATAAAATCGTTGGTTGGATGATCTAGTGACTTGACCCAAAGAGTTGTGAGTTCAATACCTGGCTACTGCAGTGGTGAGATAACTGAGACATCTGGAAGATGCATGGCATGTGGAACTAGAACAATCTACCCTGGTGAATGAAATAAGGGACTCGGTTCGAAATTCTAATCACCTGAAGAAGGCTGGAGCATACAATGGCTGAAGCATTGTGAATATGTCAATAAACACAATGTAAATAATGTAAATAATTGTTTGCCTTTGTTTCTCTTGTGTAACATAATATGGCCGTAAGGCTTCCATGATAATATCATAATGTTGACTATATATTATGTTGAAACTACCAGTTCCTGTACTATCACCAAAGTTAAGTAGAGCCTTGCAATATCAGATGTAAGCTTGGATATATGGATAGTGTCAGAGAGTAGAGTTCCAATTTCTAGTTGGGTTTATTATATTCACTTACATGCACTTCTCCTCCCCCCACAGCTATGGGTTAATTAGTATGACTTGAACTTATATCAGTAAATCATCATCTCCAAATAATTCTTGTTATATTCCATTCTAATAGGAATATATACTTGAAAAGCACAGTAGATAAAATAAGTAAAGGTTTATTGTAAAAACCAGTACAATAAGAATAAAGGTAACAGTTATGCACATGATTGTCACAAGTCAATTCAGTAGCGAGTGCTACTATAGGAAGGTTGGTAGTTCTCGTGTAAGTCTGAGTCGTACTCAACAGATCCCAGGTAGTATATTCAGCTACCCCCCATGAGGGTTGCATGTGGCACAAGGCCGGTTTAACATGGGCCCTCTGTGCCTGTAGGCTCAGCCAAAAATATTCCATATTCGAACGCGTATAAACGTGTTCAGGGTCAGTCTACCTCCCTGAATGAGCCTCTACCCTTCGGCGTAGCCTCGTCTGGGTTCCTCTCTGCCCGGAGGCAGAGAGTTTGATTGTCCTGCTGGAACAGATCCCAGCTGGTCTCTGTAGTCCGTTGCCTTACAGATACTTATAGGTAGTTACTACCTATAGTGTAGTCACTCATGGGGGTGACAGGTTATTCCATTACATCAATTCTTCAATTTAAAAATATTTTCTGGCTTTAAATAACCCGCAAAAGGTTGATAAGCTGTAAAAAACAAATCAGTCAATTAATCAATTAATGTGGAACAGATGCCACCCTGCTTCAGTTATCTGCAACATGGATGATACAGATGTCGTTGTCCTCATCTCTAACACCTTAGATCTGGCAAATTGGTCATTCAGTCAAATGGTTGGCATCTTCAGAAGATTGGCTAGTGTGCAGCTTAAGAAAGTTGATGATATACTAAAGAAATCCACTTACATTCAGAAAGGCTCAAGACGTACTCCTTCCAATGCCATTGGTTCCAAGAAAAACCACGGCAGACTCATTCTGTCATTTATAGCAGAAAATAGTTGATGGAATTGCCCGAATGTGCTACCTGCAGGGTTGATCAAATAACACTGATGTGCTACCTATGGATTAGCATATCTGCCCTCTTCAAACTCATTTAAAGTCAGTGGCAGTATATATATATATATATATATATATATATATATATATATATATATATATATATATATTTAGTTTACGAAAAAATAGGTAATCCATATGGGTAGACCCAAGGAGGATAAAATCCAGAGAGCTCAATGTAAATCAGAGCTAATAATTTAAATAAAAATAAAAACAGACCACTTTAAAGTTCCATGTAATAAATTATTTCATCACAGCCCTTTTAAAGGACCATGGATCATCAGAGTTTACTTCCAAAGATTGAAATAAAAAATCAACCTTTGGAAATAAAGTCTGATGATCTGCGGTTCTTTAAAAGGGCTGTGGTGAAATAATTTATTACATGGAACCTTAAAGTGGTCTGTTTTTATTTTTATTTAAATTATATATATATATATATATATATATATATATATATATATATATATATATATATAATGGGGTTGAATAAGTGATTGTACAGCAAACAAATGCTTGTTATTCTCACGTATAGCGAATGAAAACTTCGAATAACAATGTTATATATGTATTTTGGGGCATAGAATCAGAATCTGCAATTTAAAATTAGAAATTCATCGATAAGTAATTGTTATGCAAATTTTTATATTTCGAATAGTGGAAAAAGTGTTCATGCAGTATCAATTTTTGCATTATAATACGGTAGATTTTGGTTGTACTTCAAAGTAGAAGATTCTAAACAGTTCTAGAATATTGTCAGTAACTCTATTGCAACATTCAGTTCAAAATTAGATCATTCTGCAGTCACTGTTCACTGATAACGGTTCTAATAATGGCTAGACGTAAGGAAATGACTTGCGCTCAAAAAGAGCTAATTATTAAGCTATGGAACAATGGAAAAAGTTACAGAAACATCTCCAGTGACACGAACATACCTTTTTCAACAATTGGTTCATTTATTGCAAGATTTAAAAGACGTAATACTGTTGAGAACAAAGGCAGACCCCGTGCTCCCAGGAAGATCTCTCCCAGATTATGAAGAAAGTTGATGCGACAGGTCCAAAATAACCCAGACAAGACCTTCAGAATGATCTGAGTTTGTAAGGAGTTAACGTAACTAAGCAAACGATTAGTAATGAACTACACAGAGATGGTATAAAGTCGTGCTCCCCAAGTAAGACACCACTCCTTCTGAAACGGCATAGAGATGCCAGGTTGAAATTTGCGACAGAGCATAAAGATAAGGAAAATGATCCCAAGTATACTGCTAAGAGTACGAAGAATTGGCTTGCTAATAACATCTTACAATGGCCCAGTCAGTCACTGGATTTGAATCCAATAGAGAATTTATGGCGGTTTTTGAAAAATAAGATCCGTGATAGAGGTCCAACAAACATCAAAAACCTGAAGACAATTACTCAGGGAGAATGGGACAAAATACCTACTAAAGTATGCGAATCATTAATTAAAGACTACAGGAAGAAGAGATTGGTTGTTGTTGAAAATAATAAAGGCTTTGCTACAAAATATTAAATGGAGAAAACATGTTTTTGTTTCGCTGTACAATCATTTTTTAAACGCCTAAAAATTTAAATATTGCTATATTTTCTTAACCATATATTATTTATTTTTATATGCATACATTTTTAGTATGCAATCTGATACAGTAGATATATTCCCGTTTTGTTAATTTAATATGTTACAAATAAAAATATGAAATATTTTCATGTGTACGATCACTTATTCAA
>OZ038515.1:37330725-37373225 GCA_964036315.1 Acanthosepion esculentum | reverse complement strand
CTTTTACATTTTAATATAGGGACCCTTCTTCTCAACAAAAGCCAGTAATCTATTATCCATTTATTTTGTTAATTTTTTTTTTTACTTCAGCAGGTTCAGTTTCTGACATGGTAGTTTGAATTCCTTCCCATATTTCTGCTTTGCTGTTATACTGTTTGCCACCTTCATATAATTTCATCTTCACAATTGACCATAGATTTTCAATTGGATTCAGATCAGGACTTGATGGTGGCCATTCCATTATCTTCTCTCCTGTAAATCTTTTATGCTCAAAGAATTCATAGGTAAGCTTAGATACATGAGGAGGAGCATTGTCATGCATAAATACACACTACACTTTGAAACTGTAAGATTGGGACTTGTACCATGCAATGAAAGTCTTGTTCATACAATCACATTAGTTAGCACTGTTCAGTTTAACTCTTTCATTGACGTTGAATGGTCCAATAATGGTTTGGTCAGCAATTCCAGCCCATATTATAACACTACTGGCTCCTTGTTGCCTTCTTTTAGTCACAGGCATGTCTGAATAGAATAAAATCAATCCTATGGTCCATCCATCAGATCCATCAAATGTCACTCGAGATTCATCCATGAAAAATTACTTTAGAAAAATCAATTTTCATGTATTTCTTGGTCCAGTTTTGAAAAAAAAACTTTAAAATATTTAAAATAGTGAGAGGAGTTTGCCAAGGAGATTTTTTTTTACAGATCCCAATTCCCAAAGTATTCAACACCTTTTGTCCTTCTTGACCCCCTCAATTCCAGCCTTTTCAAAGATCTAAGCGCTGGACACAAGTGGTTGTTCAACCATAACTCACTTTAGTTTACATTCATTTCGAGGAAGCAAATTCTTAAAGCCTTTTCCTTTTTTACGAGTTCCCGACTTACTTATTATATTTTCAAAATCCTTCTTTATCATTCGATGATCTCTGCAAAGCTCCTTTGATAATTCCAATGTGGATATTCCTTCAGTCAGTAACTCTGCGATTTTCTGTTTTTCAGCAGCTGTTAGATCCTCCCCAGGCTTCGGCATATGGACAAAAAGAAAAAATAGTTTTTATTTGATTTCAAAGGTCTTAAGATCATATTAGTCAGTCCATTTTCATAAATTCCAAATATTTCAAAAACTAACCATTAGAAATGGCAGAAAATTTAGCTAAATATTTTACTAAGGGTGGAAATAGGTGAGTTTAAATTTGACAAATATTGTTTCAGAACATTTTGAGTTATTGAGGTTTATTTGATTTGCATAACTTTGAACAGGCTGTGTGTGTGTGTGTGTGTGTGTGTGTGTATATATATATATATATATATATATATATATATATATATATATATATATGTGTGTGTGAATGATGATCTGCTGCATCTTCACAGATGATGACTGCATAATCATGTTTGTCCTCCCCTTCTCGCACCTTTCTCATACATGACCCCAAAGGTGACTTGCCAGGCTGACTGCGGACTTGCATCTCTTGTTACACAAGTGACAAACGAACAATGTGCTTGCCACAACCTTGATGGATTCACACCACTGTGCCTGACTCCTGTGCACCACCACATGCCCTTTCAGTCCGGAGCTGGTTTTGCATATCTTGTCACACAGTGTACAAGCTGTCACACTCTGTTGACACCCGTCTCTTATTTGACCTCTCCATCCTGTTCTATCTAGGGTCATCTCTACCCAGTTGTTGATGTCAAACACCGGCTTTTTTAGGTTGTTCTTGATACAGTCCTTCAGTATTTGTCTATATTTCTGAGATGAGGTATTATGTACACTATTTATATTATTTGGACTGAGGATGCTTTCCAATACTCAGCACACCATAAAACAATTGTTTTGGGAGTCTTCTATTCTTCATTCGAATTTTGCGTCCTGTCCATTGCATTAGTGAAGATGTTACAAGAGCCGCTATGCTTTGTCAATTGGCTCTGACTAGGACATAAAAGTAATGATAAACTCTTATTTACGAGCCAAGGAAGCGAAAAACGCGTCGTAGCTCGTGACGTCACATATGACCACGCGAGAGTGAAAACGAGAAGTATTAAGTATGGGAAGCCATTGGTATAAACCAATGGCTTCTGCTATAGATTATATAGTACTTTGAGCTTATTCAAACAGCAAGGGCGGGCCATTATTGTGGTTCCGTATATGTGTGTTGTTTGATTTATTAAAATTGTCATCTTTGATAATGGCTGATGTAAGCCGAAAGCTTAGATTGGATTCAAACGTGTCAATATGGTGTTTTCCTTTCGTCTTTCAACGATAATGTGATTAAGCTTATCAGACAATATGAAAGGAACTTACTTAAAATAAATAGACAAAACTTGTCTATATTATTTAATGAAACATGCATTAATATATATATATATATATATATATATACACCCAAATATAGGATAGGTGTATATGGAATAAATTCAAATAACCAATAAATACTATTCTTAAAAGAGTGCTCAATACAGAGTAGAGCAAATATAATTATTTATTTGAAAATTATAACATAATAAAGTGATCAAGTCTTATCAAGTGACGGTGTTTAACACCGTCACTTGATAAGACACCAGAAGTGTTGAAACAAAATGGCTATTTTTGTAGTGATTTTATAACATATTTATGTTATAATTTTCGAATATATATATATATATATATATATATATATATATATATATATATATATATACTCACACATACACACACACATATTCACAGCATTCCACCCAATTACACACTTACATACTAAACTAACTTTTCAAACATTTAACCTACACACAGACACCATAGAATACATGTGACATTCCACACAACCAATAGAAACAAAACACAATGGCTTATCTTCACATTGAAACACTGGTTCCTATACAATCACTGAAGTTAAACAATGCAGATCTTGGTCAATACCTAGATAGGTGACCACTTGGAAAAACCAGGTGCTGTAAGCTTAGAACTGCACAACTACCCTTGGGAAAGGTCTGAATCCACCTCTTCTCCCCCCAGATATGGGCTAATTGGAAACGATTTGTATCACAAAATCATTATTATCTTTAAAAAAATTCTTAGAATCTGAAAATATTTTCTGGTTTCAAATAACCTGCAAAGGGTTGATAACATGTAAAAAAAGGAATGAATCAATCAAATGAACACAGAGTTTAAAAATGGATGTAGATTATAACACAAAGTCAAGTATAAAGTTGATATTTGCACAACTGATAAAAGATAAATCTGAATTGATAAATTGAAATATAATTCCAAATTATTTTACGTCCAGTCTTTATCGAGTTAAAAATCACTTACATAGATTTTATTTTCCACTGTACAACCAACTTCCTCCACAGACGCAATGTTCCAAGCCTATTGCCACGCTCTCGTTATTTCAATGGCAAATGTATAGATGAGATCCACTCTTTAGGTGCAGCCATTCACAGCAAGGACTTGCCATTCTGTGTCCACTGAGTTGAATCAGCCACAGTTCCATTTGTAAGAACGGAATTCATTCCACTACCTGACTCCTGCCATGCTTCATCTTGACAAGAGTCAGATTAGACCCCAAATGGAGTATTGCTGTCATATCCCGGCTGGAGCTACACAATCCTCACTTTTTAGCCTTGATAGTGTCCTTCTGGCATGCTTCATCTTTACAAAAATCAGATTAGACCCAAAATGTTTTCAATTATTACATTATGGGGGATCAATTTATTAATTGATAACAGTATAAAACCGATCCCCCATTTTATGCTTAGTAGAATCTAGCATTAATACTGGTCTACAAATGCCATAAAAATTATAGAATACAAGTCCATGCTATTATTGAGATTTCACACTTGAAATTGTTACATTAAGAGGGATCAATTTATTACTTGATAACAATAGAAAAACGATCCTCCATTTTATGTCCTCTAGAATCTAATATTAATACTAGTTTACAAAACCTTAAAAAAATGTCGGCACTTATTTAATTCTGTTTGCTCTTACAAATAATTTTTTTGCAAACTTATATAATGAAAGAAGCATTTAATTTTATATCAATGGTTGAACCTAATCTGCTTATCATTTTAAAAAGATTTGATCTAAATTCCTCATCTCTAAACTCGAATAAGAATTTTATAACCAAAGAATTGGTTTCAAAGGAGAGAGAACACAGATTTTATTATTGATCCATTGATTGATTGAATAAAACTACTTATGTTATTATAGACATGTTGGTGGGTTAAAAAAATGTGAAAGTTGTTATGGATGAATTGATTGGTTGAAAAAGAAGCTTAGGTTGTTATGGAAATATTGATTGGAAGAAAATAAAAACATTATTGCTGTGAAAGTTATTCTCCATGGCTTTGTATAATCTTGGTGGATGAACAACAATTTGAAAACATTTTTTCCAAAAATACTAAATTTGGACCGATTATTATTAAATCTGTCTCGACTGATTAGTAACTTTTAAACACTATTTTTTTTTACTCTGCTCTTTAACTACAAATTTTAAAAGTAACACTTGAAAAAACTTTGTACTGAGAAAAATAATGTTTCTCTCCAGAATCTATCTTACATATTTACAAGTCTACCATTCATCCATGCTTTGAATATTGCTGCCACATATGGTCCCGTGCTCCTGCTATATATTTAGAGATTCTTGATAAAATCCAAAGAGGAATCTTCAATGTTTCTCTCCAGAATCTATCTTACATATTTATAAGTCTACCATTCATCCATGCTTTGAATATTGCTGCCACATATGGTCCCGTGCTCCTGCTATATATATATTCTTGATATGATATATGGATTAAAGTGCTCTTTATCAGGAATAGAGCATATGTAAATATAAAAGTGGACACATGGCCCAGTGGGTAAAAGCGTTGGTTGCACCCAGTGACTTGACCCTAAGAGTTGTGAGTTCAGTATCTGGCTACATCAGTGGTGAATAAAAACTTGGAGAGTTGATTTAAAGCAAGATAACTGAGACATCTGGAAGAGGCGTGGTATGTGGAACTAGAACAATTTACCCTGGTAGACGAAATAAAGTGTTCAGTTGGAAATTTCAATCACATGCAGAAGGCCAGAGTGCCAAAACGTTGTGAACATGACAATAAAGATGAGGAAAACAGTCCAAACAATATAAATAATGTAAATAAAAGTGGACATTGATGTCAACACCTAGTGCTAGTCTGTTTCATGCTTAAATGCAGTCTTCAGGCCTAAAGATTGTGTTTAAGCATGAAATAGACTGTTACCATTGGATGTCCTCTCATCTGCCATCCATTTTACATTTTCTTTCTAATTCAAAACATTTTCCTTAAAATTTCCTCATTACTAACATGCTCCCTTCATGGTATTCTCTGCTATATTCACTTGCACAACATTTTCAACATTTCTTCTTCATCTGTGTGTTCATCTTGTGTGGTTTTTGCATGCCTGCATATTGAGAGCACTTCTCCTGGCTGAGAAAAAAATTGGTGTTATATAGCTCACCCAGTCCCAAACCCATGCTGACTATCAGCTAATACCTGCCCAGTATCGTTCATATGTCTTGACATTAATGACAGCTTCAATCACGGGCAACGCCTCTTTTAATTTGAATGGGGAGAGAGTGGCGTTGTCATCTCGCCCCTGTTTCCGTTTCCCGGACAGTTTTTTACTAAGTGCCCTGTTTTGTTGCAAAGATAACAGTGCATGGCCGATCTTCCTCTCCGGTTTCTAGCACTGCCGCATTGCACACAATCTCTAGCCAGATGGTTCGGGCCCCGGCACCTGAAACAGATGATATCACTCTGGCTAGTTTCGCGAAGGGTCGGTGCGTGTGCGGCCTGCTTGGGTTGCCCTGCGGCAGCTAAATGTTTGTCCCTGGTATCCACCAACACGGCACGAGCTCTTTCAAGTAGCTCTCTCAAAGTTAGGGTTTCCATCCAGGTAGACAAATGAAGGAGCCCCTTGACGTGACTTGGTAATCCATTCCAATTAGCATGTCAAAGCCTAACAGCGGACAGTCGTTTGAACTGGATTTTGGCCACAAGGGTTGCGATCAAGGGACAAATCCGTTGCAGACTTATTCCTACCGGAAGTTGACACTTATTATTTGTTTTGTTTTCTTTGTTTGCTTTTTCTTTTCTTTACCAACACAATATGCAAATAGTCAGCACCACCTACTCAGCGTCGGACTGGGGGAGCTATATAATACCAGTTTTTTTCTCAGTCGGAAGAAGTGCTCTCAACGGGCAAAAACCAGACAAGACAAAAACAAGCTATTTCGGTGTCTTTTATTGGACTGACCTGATTCTCTGTTACAATCTGTTAAGAAATAGATATATTTTCCTCTTATGGACATTTTCCATATTTTTGCTGGGGAGCTCCAAATTTTCAAAATATTATACCTGTTTCTCAAGTTTTTTGACTTTCGTTTTTTTTTTCAGTGATATTTTATTAACTTTTCAAAAAATAAGTTATATGAATTTGTCACAATATTTTTATTTTTAATTTTATTTTTATTAAAACTTCCTTGTTGCTTACGCAATCTGTTCTCCTCCTTCTGTAGATCCACATCAATGTTGCTTCAGGTCTTCTCATCCTCTGTTTCCTTAATTAAACAGTCAGCCGTTATGCTAAGATTTTACTTCTTTGCAGATTTCCGTTGGACGAATTCCGGAAGGTTGGACATTGGGAAGTTGACCCTCTTTCTTCTCGTAAACGAGGTGATATGTTCAGCTGTCCTGTTCTGACAAAGTCCCTTCAAATCAAGGTTTGATTATTTTTTTCCTTCTTCCAAATTTGTCTGTTTTTCTGCATTTATATTCTCCAACAGCAGCAACTGGGCAAGATTCTAGTAGAGGAATGTGTATAGTTTATTACTGAAATCTCTGTCTCTTCACCTGAACCAGCAGCATAGCTAGAGGGGTGGGACAGTCCACTCTGGGTGACACTTTTATGGAGGCAACACTTTTGAGTCAGTATTGAAATAAACGTGGTTTTAATGTTGGGACCCTACTCATAGTTGAAAGACCTTTTTGATTTTGAATAACTTATGATAAACTATACCCAGCAGTGAGGCCTCTGATCAGGAGATTGGAGATTTTGAGGAGCATGGAACCACCTCATAATTGCTGTTGTTCGCAGGTCCACCCTAACTCGAGGTGGTAGCACCCGTTAGGGTCCCAGTTATGGGCAAATAGTGAACTCCTAAACAAAAACAAAACCTTATGAAAGTATAAAAAGTATATTTTTATAGTAGTACCAGCAATATATTTCATATAAAAAATTACCAACAATATATATTTATAGTAAAATGACCAATACTATCTATTTATAGCAAAATTATGAAATTACTTCAAAATCTCAATAAAATTAAATTTCAGCATTAAATGACCGATAAGGACTTGATAAACATTATCTAGTGATATATTCAGAGCTGTTTAATTATTGTTGACAATGTGAAATCTGTGAATGGAGCCAGGGTGAGTTCTTTTATTGCCACAGCACTGCTGTGTGTGGGTGACACATCTTGGTTGTTGTTATATAAATTTCAGTTATTTTCAATGACAACAGTTCGTTTCAGGGTATGCATTATTCTTTTTTGTCTTTTGGGCCTGTTAATATATATATATATATATATATACATACAATGTGGGGTGGGGGAATAAATATGCAAATACATAAATTTTTTAAATTTATTGTATTTCCAACTAATGAATAAAAATATTTTTCATATAATTAACTGTGAACAGATACATATGCATAGAAAATAGAAAAAAAATGATTTAATGGAAATAAATCTTATTTATCTATTTTAATGGATGAAAAAAGTATTTATACAATACAAAAAAGAATACATAATCTTCATTTAATTCTTTGTAGCCATTATTCACTTCTACGGCAACCAACCTTTTCTTGTAGTTCTCACTTAATGATCCACAAGTTTTAGTTGGTATTTTGTTCCATTCTTCTTCGCATATGGTCTTCAGATCCGGGATGTTTGTTGGAGCTCTTAATCGGATTTGAATTTTTAAATAACGCCACATATTCTTGATTGGATTTAAATCTGGGGAGTGACTTGGCCATTTCAGGATATTTACATTATTTCCAGCAAGCCATTTCTTCATAGATTTTGCAGTGTGCTTATCTTGTTGGAAGATCCAGCCAGGAGGAAGTTCAAGATTTTCAACCAAAATCATTAAATTTGTTTCCAAAATATTTCGATATGCAATAGCGTTCATTCTACCATGTCTATTACTGATATGGTGCCAGTATCTTTTGCAGAAAAACATCCCCAAGCCATGATGCTGCCACCACTAAATTTCACAATTGGAACTGTGTTTTTTTGTTTGAAGGCATCGCCATCTTTCCTCCATACATGATTTCTTGAAATACGTCCAAACAACTCAGTTTTTTGGTTTTGTCTGTCCATAATACTCATTCCAAATATGACATTTCCTTATCCTTGTTCACAAATGAATTTCAACCTGGCATCTATGTATCTTTTCAATAGCAGTGAAGATTTCTGAGGGGTGTGTGACTTTAGATTGTTCCTATAAATTTCAGTGCCCATTGTCCGTTTAGTGACACAGATTCCTGATGAAAGCAAATCATCCTGCAACTCTAAACAAGTAACCATTGGATTTTGTTTAATTTCCTCAAAGATCTTCAAGAAATCTTCTGTGGAGCACTCGTTCTTCTTTGCTTTTCAACAGTTTTGAATTTTTTATACCTTGCAATGAATGAACTAATGGTAGTAAATGGAATATTCAGGTTACCTGATGTTTTCCTGTTATTTTACCTTATTTCGAAAGCTTAACAATCAGTTCTTTTTGCAAATTTGTCAATTCTTTACCTGTTGCCATGATGGTAATCTTCTTGCATGAATATAAATTACAGAATGTTGCTTGTACTTTTTCAGCTAAAAATAACTACTGATAACGTTATTGGAACATTATAGAATATTCTACTTGAATAATCTAGAGTATTAAAGCAATTTAACAGTTTTAAAATCTGAAATTTGCTTTGGAAAAATACATTCCCCCCCCACCCATTAAAATGGATAAATGGGATTTATTTGTATTAAATCAAGCTTTTTTCTGTTTTCTATGGATATTTAGTTATTATGCAACTGTGTACATTTAATTATATAAAAATGTTTATTCATTAGTTGGAAACAGTATCTCCCCAATCTCTCTCTCTCCCTCCCTCTATATATAAAGTTAAATGCAGATCAGAATCTGACAGATGATAAAATAAAGAACAAAGAAAAATGATGAAAAAACAAGATCCTGATGATGACATTGTGCTAATGTCAAAAGTACTCAGAATGATAAGAATATCCATCAACATGGTAGTTTTCTTTCTTCCTTTCGTAAGGATTTGAAGAAAATTGTCTGTAATTATGAGAGGATCCTATTAAAAACATGTACACAAAACTATTTAACGAGACACACACACACACACGCACACATATATAAAATATAAAAGTGGACATTGAGCTCAACACCCAGCAGTGTCAGTCTGTTTCATGCTTGAATGCAATCTTCAGACCATGTGAGTTGTGTTATGGCTCTGCTATTTATATATGCTGATCAATATTGCATTATGGGTAGAAGGTCTATTGTATTATCCTAATAGATATTGGATGGGGTTTCTTTTTTTTACAGTTAGGTTCACCCTATGCAATGCCTGAGGGCCACTTGAGGTACAGGGTTACATTTAGAGGCAATTTGTCCCGATAAGAAGATAATGGTTAACCCCAGACTTGAACAGGTTAAGATTGTAGTGATTGAGAAAACATCCACTTGGCAGTCAGTTCCACAGAGCATTGTTTTGTAAGAAGAAGCTGTTGGAGTGGAACTTCTCACCAAAGGAATACGGAGGGAATGTGGGTGCTTTGCTACAATGTAAGTGGCATGGCAGGTCCTTGCCATGCTAGTTTAAACTGATGGAATTAAGGAATGTAGTTTTTCTGAGCACTTTGTGTCGAAATAGTGATAGAGCAGCCACATTCCTCCTGTGAGAGAGAGGTTGGAGGGTGGAGAATAATTTGTCACCCATAAGGGCTCAGTAATGTTTTTGGACTCTGTCAAGGCTGGAGAGTGCGATCTGGGCGACTATAACAACAGTACTCTATTTTTCGGCCTGTTCTGGTTATTGTAAAGTAGAGGATAGCAGGAGGAGTCAGTTACTTACTGGAGCGGTACAGAGCTGACCATTTTACCTGCATTCTTCGCAATGGATCATATGTAAGAGTTCCAATTAAAGGTCAGGTATGCATTTGAGGCACAATAGTCTTTAAGGCATGGTGCCTCCCCAAGGGGACATTTGTCCATTGTTACTGGCAGTAGTTCAGGATCTGATCCGAGACGATGGAATATGGTAATAGTTATGTTTCAGTTTATTCTTGAGTAGAAATAATTGTGAATTTATAGAGATTTGGATTTTTTGTTTATTTTATTTACTTATTTATTTTTTTCTTGTTTGCTTTCAGTTTTCAATTTTTAAGTAACATAGTCAAAATTTGTTTCTTTGTCTGCATTTTGAGATGATTCTTATCATTTATTTTGTAATCTGTGCTGATCTGGGAAGGTAATTATAGCTATTTTATCTTAATATATATATATGCCAGGTGTAAAAGCAAAATTATCCATTTGTTAGATTAAGCTTTGAAACGTTTATCTTAGAAATGATTAAAGATATCTTACTGGAATTCTCTGGGGTTTTTATAACACTATTGGACTTTACTTTGAGCAATAAGAATGTATAATTACTCTCTAAGCTTAATTGAAGCATCGTGATGAAATCGATCATAAACGAAAATGACATGTTCATCATTTATTAACCATAGCTAAAGATCGGAAGCTTATGAAGGATTGAAATAAAGTTCATATATATATATATATATATATTTCTATATATATTATTCCAGGATCATTTTACAACTTATTCAAGATGAGCTTCACCCTCTCTAACCTTCAAAATTTCTGTCCTGGAATAACAAGATACCTTACAGGTTTCACCTATGATTTAATTTCCAAGTCTTTTTCACTGCTCTTTGGACTGTCATAGCTGAAACTCCTCTCTCACATGCCAAATGTCTTATGGATTAAGTTGGTTCTTTCTACTTAGCTCAAGTTGAAATGATGATCCCTCTCTCTGTTGTGACCGCCTGATTCAGTTTTCCTTTCTACTGTCTCCCTCTTTTTTTAAACTTATTCACTGTTCCGTTGATGGTTCTTGAATGGACTTTGGAGATCGAAGCCAGAGTATGAATGTTGGTACCATTACTGAAGGCCTGAATGATCTTTTTCCTCTCACCATTGGGAAGACATACTGCGGTTGAGACAAAATGATTTTAACCTGTTCTCGTTCTAGCTGAGTAACTCAAA
Source organism: Acanthosepion esculentum (assembly GCA_964036315.1). NCBI lineage: Eukaryota > Metazoa > Mollusca > Cephalopoda > Sepiida > Sepiidae > Acanthosepion > Acanthosepion esculentum. Next base: position 37,361,870 of record OZ038515.1, on the reverse strand, counting down.
AGGTTTTTCAGTGATTCTAACGACAAATGGTGTCAAGATGGCTAAACGTCTTATCTGAAAACCTGGAAAAAAGAAACTCAATTAGTTTAGTATTTTTTTTTAAATACTAAACATTTTGTGGGATTGATAATTATGCTGTTCCATGATTTGGACAATTTTGCTGTTACACCTGGTATATATATATATATATATATATATATATATATATATATACTTGATTCCTAAATTTTTGCTTGAGGATGAAACGGCATTCGATACCTTAATTCAACTTAATTTCAATAATTATATTGATGGTTTCGGCTCTCGTTTTTGAAACATGAGAACTCTTATGTAGCGAAGGAATCACATTTAAAAAAAAAAATTATAATACAAGCTCTACTTCTGTATGGAGCACTGTCTTTTAACAATAAAAACAAAAATGCTAAAGAACTCCAGATTATTTACCTAACATGTTCTTTCCTATTTTTCTGCATACCTGCACATATATATATATATATATATATATGAATTTGTAGTTTCTTTAAACATACTTGGCCTCTGACCCCTACAAATATGATAGTGCACCTTGTCAGTGAGCTTGTATCTGCTGATGATGTAAGCCTTGTAGTTCCCCCAAATTTTGGGGAACTGGAAGTCAGACAGAAGGCCCTCCTGTCTGCTTTCCATCTTTACTGCCCAGAGAGAATTGAAAACAGTCCAAGATTTAAGCTACCTGGGTTGGAAGGGAGGTCATATCTTCTGGCACAAACAAAAGAGAAAAAGAGACAAACAGTCTACACAAAGTAAAATATTTTGACAGGCTGTATAAACGTGTCTTGGGAAATATGAACCCTTGAGGAATAAAACAGTAAAAAATCTGACAAAGATGTCATATTTGTCAACATTTTATATAAATTGAGTTTGTGGAGTAGACAACATATTAATATCTTGTTGGGTCATATGTTGTTGAAATCAACCATTTTGTTTGATTTGATAAACATTGTTGATTCACTCATAGGTATATATTAATCATTTATATCTGATTCTATAAGCATTTACTTGGTTCAAGGAAAGGGAAATACTGATAGATTATACTTGAGTTTAGAGGTAAATATTGGTCATTTATACTTGAGACAATAGGTAAATTATTGAGTCGATTGGATGTTTATATATGAGTCAATAGCTAAATAGTGAGTATTTATACACAAGTCCAGAGGTGAATATTGGACATTTATACATGAACACATATGTTACACTGGGCATTTATACAGGATTTCATAGGAAAACACTGGACGTTTATACACAAGTCCATAGGTGAATATTGGTCATTTATACATGAACCCATATGTTACACTGGGCATTTATACAGGATTTCATAGGAAAACACTGGACGTTTATACACAAGTCCATAGGTGAATATTGGTCATTTGTACACATCTAGAGGTAATTTATTGGATATAAGTGTTTTCTTGGTTATAGGACAACTGCTTCCTGGACAACTACTCCCTGGACAATTGCCCCAACAGGACAACTTTGAATATTTCCATCCGAATATACGGAAATTTCTTGAATTGTTGAAGAGGGGGACAGGCACTGACCAGCATGTGTAGAGATAGATGCAACAGGCAGAGTTGATGTAGAAGCGATAGATGCAAACAGGTAGAATCGGCATAGCAGAGGTAGATGCAAATGGGCAGATTTGGCAATGCAGAGATAGAAGCAAACCAGTGGAGTTGGCAGAGCAGAGATAGATGCAAATAGGCAGATTTGGTGGATCTGTGACTGACATAATCGGTTACATTTGGCAGGCAGATACAGATGCAACCAAGCAGAGTTGGCAGGCAGATACAGATGCAACCAAGCAGAGTTGGCCAGACAGTGAGAGATGCTAACAGGTAAAGTTGGCTGGTCAGAGATAGATGCAAACTGGAAGAGTGTGTGTAGCAAAGTTAGACACAAATGGATAGAGACAGGCTTAAACTGGCAGAGATGGCAGGGTAGAGATAGACACAAACTGGAATTGAATTATCCAGGAAGCAATTGTATGGGGGCATTTCTCTTGATACCATTTTCTTTTCTGAAGGTTATATATATATATATATATATATATATATATATATATATATATATATACACACACTCCCAGTTTTTGTACCCTCTGCTGTGACCAGGTATTGAACTCATAACTTTTTAAGTCAAGTCACTTTTGGATCAATCAACCAATGCTTTTATCCAATGCTGGGCCATGTGGATATCCAAAGGCATGCCAAGATGTGGAATTAGAACAAACTACCCTTGGGGACTAAATAAACGGTTCAGTTCAAAATTCCAACATATATGACCTGAAGAAGACCAGAGAGTATAATGGCCGAAATGTTGTGAATATGGCAATAAAGAACCGTTGGAATAATGTAAATAAATATTTCTATTTAAAACAATTCACATTATAATGCTGTACTACAGTTATAAATGTAAAAAAACTGCTTTTGCTTCTTGATTTCACATTAAAATGCAATATTCAAGAGAGTGATGTCATTAAAATGCAATATTCAAGAGAGTGATGTCATTAAAAGGCAATATTCAAAAGAGTGATGTCATTAAAATGCAATATTCAAGGGAGTGATGTCATTAAAATGCAATATTCAAAAGAGTGATGTCATTAAAATGCAATATTCAAGAGATTGATGTCATTAAAATGCAATATCCAAGGGAGTGATGTTATTAAAATGCAATATTCAAGAGAGTGACGTCATTAAAATGCAATATTCAAGTGAGTGATGTCATTAAAATGCAATATTCAAGAGAGTGATGTCATTAAAATGCAATATTCAAGAGATTGATGTCATTAAAATGCAATATTCAAGGGTGTGATGTCATTAAAATGCAATATTCAAGTGAGTGAAATCATTAAAATGCAATATTCAAGAGGGTGAAATCATTATAATGCAATATTCAGTGGAGTGATGTCATTAAAATGCAATATTCAACAGGGTGATTACATTAAAATGCAATATTCAAGGAAGTGATGTCATTAAAATGCAATATTCAAGGGAGTGATGTCATTAAAATGCAATATTCAAGCGAGTGATGTCATTAAAATGCAATATTCAAGTGAGTGAAATCATTAAAATGCAATATTGAAGAGGGTGAAATCATTATAATGCAATATTCAGTGGAGTGATATCATTAAAATGCAATATTCAACAGGGTGATTACATTAAAATGCAATATTCAAGAGGGTGATGTCATTAAAATGCAATATTCAAGAGAGTGATGTCATTAAAATGCAATATTCAAGGGAGTGATGTCATTAAAATGCAATATTCAAGGGAGTGATGTCATTAAAATGCAATATTTAAGTGGGTGATGTCATTAAAATACAATATTCAATAGAGTGGTCATTAAAATGCAATATTCAGGGGAGTGATGTCATTAAAATGCAATATTCAAGAGAGTGATATCTTTAAAATGCAATATTCAAGAGAGTGATGGCATTAAAATGCAATATTCAAAAGAGTGATGTCATTGAAATGCAATATTCAAGGGAGTGATGTCATTAAAATGCAATATTCAAAAGATTGATGTCATTAAAATGCAATATTCAAGAGATTGATGTCATTAAAATGCAATATTCAAGTGAGTGATGTCATTAAAATGCAATATTCAAGTGTGTGAACTCATTAAAATGCAATATTCAAGAGAGTGATGTCATTAAAATGCAATATTCAAGTGAGTGATGTCATTAAAATGCAATATTCAAGTGAGTGATGTCATTAAAATGCAATATTCAAGTGAGTGAACTCATTAAAATGCAATATTCAAAAGATTGATGTCATTAAAATGCAATATTCAAGAGATTGATGTCATTAAAATGCAATATTCAAGTGAGTGATGTCATTAAAATGCAATATTCAAGTGAGTGAACTCATTAAAATGCAATATTCAAGAGAGTGATGTCATTAAAATGCAATATTCAAGTGAGTGATGTCATTAAAATGCAATATTCAAGTGAGTGATGTCATTAAAATGCAATATTCAAGTGAGTGAACTCATTAAAATGCAATATTCAAGAGAGTGATGTCATTAAAATGCAATATTCAAGGGAGTGATGTCATTAAAATGCAATATTCAAGGGAGTGATGTCATTAAAATGCAATATTCAAGTGAGTGAAATCATTAAAATGCAATATTCAAGAGGGTGAAATCATTATAATGCAATATTCAGTGGAGTGATGTCATTAAAATGCAATATTCAACAGGGTGATTACAATAAAATGCAATATTCAAGAGGGTGATGTCATTAAAATGCAATATTCAAGGGAGTGATGTCATTAAAATGCAATATTCAAGTGAGTGAACTCATTAAAATGCAATGTTCAAGAGAGTGATGTCATTAAAATGCAATATTCAAGGGAGTGATGTCATTAAAATGCAATATTCAAAAGAGTGATGACATTAAAATGCAATATTCAAGAGATTGATGTCATTAAAATGCAATATCCAAGGGAGTGATGTCATTAAAATGCAATATTCAAGAGGGTGACGTCATTAAAATGCAATATTCAAGTGAGTGATGTCATTAAAATGCAATATTCAAGAGAGTGATGTCATTAAAATGCAATATTCAAGAGATTGATGTCATTAAAATGCAATATTCAAGGGTGTGATGTCATTAAAATGCAATATTCAAGAGAGGATGTCATTAAAATGCAATATTCAAGTGAGTGAAATCATTATAATGCAATATTCAGTGGAGTGATGTCATTAAAATGCAATATTCAAGTGAGTCAAATCATTAAAATGCAATATTCAAGAGGGTGAAATCATTATAATGCAATATTCAGTGGAGTGATGTCATTAAAATGCAATATTCAACAGGGTGATTACATTAAAATGCAATATTCAAGGAAGTGATGTCATTAAAATGCAATATTCAAGGGAGTGATGTCATTAAAATGCAATATTCAAGCGAGTGATGTCATTAAAATGCAATATTCAAGTGAGTGAAATCATTAAAATGCAATATTGAAGAGGGTGAAATCATTATAATGCAATATTCAGTGGAGTGATATCATTAAAATGCAATATTCAACAGGGTGATTACATTAAAATGCAATATTCAAGAGGGTGATGTCATTAAAATGCAATATTAAAGAGAGTGATGTCATTAAAATGCAATATTCAAGGGAGTGATGTCATTAAAATGCAATATTCAAGGGAGTGATGTCATTAAAATGCAATATTTAAGTGGGTGATGTCATTAAAATACAATATTCAATAGAGTGGTCATTAAAATGCAATATTCAGGGGAGTGATGTCATTAAAATGCAATATTCAAGAGAGTGATATCTTTAAAATGCAATATTCAAGAGAGTGATGGCATTAAAATGCAATATTCAAAAGAGTGATGTCATTAAAATGCAATATTCAAGGGAGTGATGTCATTAAAATGCAATATTCAAAAGATTGATGTCATTAAAATGCAATATTCAAGAGATTGATGTCATTAAAATGCAATATTCAAGTGAGTGATGTCATTAAAATGCAATATTCAAGTGAGTGAACTCATTAAAATGCAATATTCAAGAGAGTGATGTAATTAAAATGCAATATTCAAGTGAGTGATGTCATTAAAATGCAATATTCAAGTGAGTGATGTCATTAAAATGCAATATTCAAGGGAGTGATGTCATTAAAATGCAATATTCAAGTGAGTGAACTCATTAAAATGCAATGTTCATGAGAGTGATGTCATTAAAATGCAATATTCAAGATAGTGATGTCATTAAAATGCAATATTCAAAAGAGTGATGTCATTAAAATGCAATATTCAAGAGATTGATGTCATTAAAATGCAATATCCAAGGGAGTGATGTCATTAAAATGCAATATTCAAGAGATTGATGTCATTAAAATGCAATATCCAAGGGAGTGATGTCATTAAAATGCAATATTCAAGAGAGTGACGTCATTATAATGCAATATTCAAGTGAGTGACGTCATTAAAATGCAATATTCAAGTGAGTGATGTCATTAAAATGCAATATTCAAGAGAGTGATGTCATTAAAATGCAATATTCAAGAGATTGATGTCATTAAAATGCAATATTCAAGGGTGTGATGTCATTAAAATGCAATATTCAAGGGAGTGATGTCATTAAAATGCAATATTCAAGTGAGTGAAATCATTAAAATGCAATATTCAAGAGGGTGAAATCATTATAATGCAATATTCAGTGGAGTGATGTCATTAAAATGCAATATTCAACAGGGTGATTACAATAACATGCAATATTCAAGAGGGTGATGTCATTAAAATGCAATATTCAAGTGAGTGATGTCATTAAAATGCAATATTCAAGAGAGGATGTCATTAAAATGCAATATTCAAGTGAGTGAAATCATTATAATGCAATATTCAGTGGAGTGATGTCATTAAAATGCAATATTCAACTGGGTGATTACATTAAAATGCAATATTCAAGAGAGTGATGTCATTAAAATGCAATATTCAGGGGAGTAATGTCATTAAAATGTAATATTCAAGAGGGTGATGTCATTAAAATGCAATATTTAAGTGGGTGATGTCATTAAAATACAATATTCAATAGAGTGGTCATTAAAATGCAATATTCAGGGAAGTGATGTCATTAAAATGCAATATTCAAGAGAGTGATGTCATTAAAATGCCATATTCAAGAGAGCGATGTCATTAAAATGCAACATTCAGGAGAGTGATGTCATTAAAATGCAATATTCAAGTGAGCGATGTCATTAAAATGTCATATCCAAGGGAGTGATGTCATTAAAAGGCCATATTCAAGAGAGCGATGTCATTAAAATGCAATATTCAGGTGAGCGATGTCATTAAAATGCAATATCCAAGAGATGATTACACAACAATCTGCAAAAGTTCCACTGAGCAACATACACAAATAAGTAACATAAACAAATCTTTCGTTCTCGATTTGTAGATCTGTGGGTGCATTCACACCAATCATTATACCTTATAGTAGTGTTAATTAACAAGGCAATCTATATTTCTAATTAAAATTCATTATCATTGTAGTGTTAAATAACAACATTTAGTATAACATGCAAACTTTATTTTTCAATAACATACATTATATGGCACTTTTTTTGCAGTGTTAAACAATGAAACATTTAAAGATACCGTAAAATCTTTATTTCTATTTAGAGAATAACAAAACATAAGACACCTACATACATAATTAAAACCCTTCAAAATGACCATGATCATCACCGTCTGATACAAAGAGCTTGTTGTAAACATTGTCATTTACATATTACGTCATATGGATCACAGTCAGTCATTTTATATTACGGATATCAGATAAAATCATGAAAATTTAAGTAGATTTAGGGTATCGCCTCATCTATAAGTGAAAATATGGAAATCCACAGTACCTCTGTCTTTCTGGACATTTCTCAAAACCAAATGCAACTACAATTCTTCTTTCTTTCTTTTATGTGACTACAGGGTCCTGTCCAATTTCCACAGGAGAGAGTCACTGCTGACCGTTATGAAGCAAGATCTTCAATGTTTACGGAGTTAGAGTCACAATGGCTACTTCCACTTGACGAAGGAAATGTTGTTTCAGATTTGGCTGTTACAAAAAGTAAGTATTTTATATATGATTACTTTGTTCTAGCGTATAATAATAAACTATATCTGGCAGCAAGTCGGGAGGTTTTGAGGAGTGTGGAACCACCTCTTAATTGTTGTTGTTCCCAGGTCTACCATAACCTGGGGTGGTAGCACCTGTTAGGGTCCCAGCTATTGGCAAATAGTTAACCCTGAAACTGGAGTCAAAACACTATGAAAGTATGAAAATAGATCTTTATAGTAAAAATACCAGCAATACATTTTTGGAAAAATAAAAAATATTACCAACAATACATTTGACTCTTGACAAAAACTCTCTTTACAAAAGTACATCAATGCAACCTGATCTACAAATTGATTTCTTTCAAAGCATACATATTCTATTTATATGAATCTATCCTAAAAACGTTGTTGGCATTAAATAACCCATTGAGGTTGACATGCTGTAAAACAAAATAAAACATTTATTTTAGCTATCGCCAAAAACAAAAAGAAAAAAAAAGTGATGCCTAAAGTTTAAAATGCATTTTTAAAATAAAAAAAAATATTTTAAAGTTTTTTTTTTTAGTTTTAATTTTAAGCTAATAGATTAAATTTAATATTTTCAATAAGCAAGAGGAGCTAGGCCTCATGAATTTAAACGTCCCACGAGGCTGGCATCCCGCTCCCACCCCTACACCGTGGAAACTGTTAGATGTAGACGTCTCTTCTACTCCAATAGCTTCATGTCTCGCACATCTCGCCTATGGAACTCCCTTCCCTATTACTGTTTCCCTGACAAATACAATCTCCAACGGTTTAAGTGTAGCGTCAATCGACATCTCCAGTTGCCTTGATCTATCCACTTCCCTTCTCCACATGCTTTCATTTTTCATTCCTATCTGCTCTTGCTCCACATCTTCTGTAACCCCCTTGCCTTGATCGACCCACTGTCTTTCTCTTTCTCCACATCCTCTCCTTTACCACTCCTATCTGCTCTTCCTCCAACCCTTCTTTAACCCCTTGCGTGATAGTGGCCTCCAGCCTTGCTCGGGGTGATACGCTTAAAAAAAAAAAAAAAAAAATAAGCAAAATACTTTGCTGTATTTCAAACAGAATTTAAATTGATTTTAATTATTTTTCTAATCATTAGTAAAATCGATAAAATCAACCATATTGACAAATGCAGCATAATTCTTTTTATTAAAAAAATCTTTCAAAAATAAAATATAATTTTCCAAAATATTATTTGAGAAAAATTAGTCAATTTAAAGTTTAATTAATTAAATATTAAACAAATTAAATTAAATATTATAAATATATAATATTTAATACAATATTTATAAATTTAATATTAAACAAATATTTACTTTTAGTTTAAAATATTGCAGAAAGGCAATTTTTTAAAATGAAGTTGGTGTTTTTATGTGGTGTTGACAGATTTAGTGACAACCTGATGTTTGATTTATCTAAGGAGGAGATAACTGTTATAAAATTACATGATGAATACAATGTAAACACCTTTTTATTAATTACCCAATAATCTTTAAGATTTACAATATTTTAAGCATTTTAATATTGAATTTTAAGTACTTTGGTTTCATAGTTTTACTTATGATGAAACGTGTTGAAAGTTACCAATAAATTTTAAATTTACTACAGTTACTGCTCTTATTTTCTAATAAATTCATGTCTGGACTTCTGTATTTACCTACGGACAGTATTGGCTATGTTCCCATTCACATAATTACAGTAGTAAATACTGCATGTTGGTCTTCAGTTGGACATTCGTTTCCAGCTGTGCTGGTCAAACACTCTGCCTCCGGGCAGAGAGGATCCCCAGACGAGGCTGTGTCAAAGAGCAGATTCTTGTCTCGGGAAACAGCTACCCGATCCCGTTTTGTACAGACTTGGATACCCCACATTAAATTCGGCCTTGTGCCACATCTGACCGCGTGGGGCGGTTGGTAGATATCCTGCAGTTGGAGATTCATTGTGGAATTCACATGATTCACTTTTAGCAGTTGTCTACTTCTACGCACTGTTGGCAAATCTTATATGTGTTGTCCTTGTCCTAAGTATTATCGTTTATTACAAACCTTCGTTTGATTATTCTATTCAGTAACCTTCCCTAGGTTACAACATGTAGTAAGGTTTTTAATTTATGATTAGTAAATAAAATTTTTATTTAATAACAATATAACTGCTTCAAATTAATACAGAATTTTAAAAGGTTTAAAAGTTTATAAATTACTCTAATTGGGGGAAATGTATCAAAAAGTGGAAAAAAGTTTTTTGTGATGTGTTTTGTCCTTTAGAATATCATTGGATTAAATTTATGTTTGTGTGACTACACATATCCATGAATGAGGGCTGCTGGGAATTTAAAAATTTTTTAATATATAATCTAGCTGATTTCATTTAGATTCTTTTTCTTTTTATCACTTTTGTTAGTAGATATCCCATACTGTGATAATAGAAGATCTGCTAGGAATGGCGAAATGTTGTAAGAGCCAGGGTTGCAATCAAGGGACAATTATATGTATAAAAAAAATTAATTTAAACTTCCCAGCATCTCAAGTTCATGCACATGTGTGGCTGCACTACCATAACAAATTTAATCTGATGAAGTCCTAAAAGACAAAAGAAACATCCAATGAATTCTTCCTGATTATCAATGCATTTTTATAGTAAAATCATTAGCATGCCTTTCAATTATACATATAATAGCCCTATTCTATTAGTAATGCTTGCATTCATTCCTGACCACTGACAATCCCTTTGTACCTGATTTTCAATATATTTTTATAGTAAAATCATTAGAAATGCCTTACAATTATACATATAATAGGCCTGTTCTATCAGTAATGCTTGCATTCATTCCTGACCACAGACAATCCCGTTCTTCCTGATTTTCAATGCATTTTTATAGTAAAATCATTAGCAATGACTTTAAATTATACATATAATAGCCCTATTCTATCAGTAATGCTTGCATTCATTCCTGACCACTGACAATCCCTTTCTTCCTGTTTTTCAATGCATTTTTATAGTAAAATCATTGCCAATGCATTTCCATTATACATATAATAGCCCTATTCTATCAGTAATGCTTGCATTCATTCCTGACCACTGACAATCCCTTTCTTCTTGATTTTAATGCATTTTTATAGTAAAATCATTAGCAATGCATTTACATATAATAGCCCTATTCTATCAGTAATGTTTGCATTCATCCTGACCACTGACAATCCCTTTCTTCCTGGTTTTCAATGCATTTTTATAGTAAAATCATTAGCAATGCATTTACATTATACATATAATAGCCCTATTCTATCAGTAATGTTTGCATTCATCCTGACCACTGACAATCCCTTTCTTCCTGGTTTTCAATGCATTTTTATAGTAAAATCATTAGCAAGCATTTACATTATACATATAATAGCCCTATTCTATCAGTAATGCTTGCATTCATTCCTGACCACTGACAATCCTTTTTTTCCTCATTTGCAATGCATTCCTATGGTAAAATTATCAATCTACTATAGATTCTGCCGACATGGCTTAACAATATTGATGCGGAGGGCATGGAGGTAAAAGAAAGATAGACAGGTTTACTGGCTGCATATCGAGAAACAATGAACAAATGATTTGATGTTGGGTAGGGATGGACAGATAGGGAAATATTGCAGTAAATGAAAGATTTTTTATGGAAATCTGGAGCGAGAGAAAGATAAAGGTGAGGATTCATCTGAAAGCTGTTCGTCTCTGAAATGAATTCATGTTTATATAATATTTAGATAAATAAGTAATGGATAAGGGAGAAGATGAAATGAAAGAAGACTGAAAAGTAAATGAGTAAGAAAGCTCGACCAAAATGAAAAGAAAAGCAATTGAGAAGAAAAATTAAATATATATGGTTTTATACACAAGGAGAAGAGATGGAAACATAAAGACAGTGAAAGGAGATTAGGGAAAGTATTGTCATCCATTATCATTAATGTTTGACTAATATTTACTTTCATCCTCCTTTTTTCATAACATGAAGCATTGTCAGCCATTATTATTAATTTTTGAAGAGTATTTACTTTCATCTTCATTTTTCATAACATGAAGCATTGTCAGCCATTATTATTAATTTTTGAAGAGTATTTACTTTCATTTTTCATAACATGAAGCATTGTCAGCCATTATTATTAATTTTTGAAGAGTATTTACTTTCATCTTCATTTTTCATAACATGAAGCATTGTCAGCCATTATTATTAATTTTTGAAGAGTATTTACTTTCATTTTTCATAACATGAAGCATTGTCAGCCATTATTATTAATTTTTGAAGAGTATTTACTTTCATCTTCATTTTTCATAACATGAAGCATTGTCAGCCATTATTATTAATTTTTGAAGAGTATTTACTTTCATTTTTCATAACATGAAGCATTGTCAGCCATTATTATTAATTTTTGAAGAGTATTTACTTTCATCTTCATTTTTCATAACATGAAGCATTGTCAGCCATTATTATTAATTTTTGAAGAGTATTTACTTTCATTTTTCATAACATGAAGCATTGTCAGCCATTATTATTAATTTTTGAAGAGTATTTACTTTCATCTTCATTTTTCATAACATGAAGCATTGTCAGCCATTATTATTAATTTTTGAAGAGTATTTACTTTCATTTTTCATAACATGAAGCATTGTCAGCCATTATTATTAATTTTTGAAGAGTATTTACTTTCATCTTCATTTTTCATAACATGAAGCATTGTCAGCCATTATTATTAATTTTTGAAGAGTATTTACTTTCATTTTTCATAACATGAAGCATTGTCAGCCATTATTATTAATTTTTGAAGAGTATTTACTTTCATCTTCATTTTTCATAACATGAAGCATTGTCAGCCATTATTATTAATTTTTGAAGAGTATTTACTTTCATTTTTCATAACATGAAGCATTGTCAGCCATTATTATTAATTTTTGAAGAGTATTTACTTTCATCTTCATTTTTCATAACATGAAGCATTGTCAGCCATTATTATTAATTTTTGAAGAGTATTTACTTTCATTTTTCATAACATGAAGCATTGTCAGCCATTATTATTAATTTTTGAAGAGTATTTACTTTCATCTTCATTTTTCATAACATGAAGCATTGTCAGCCATTATTATTAATTTTTGAAGAGTATTTACTTTCATTTTTCATAACATGAAGCATTGTCAGCCATTATTATTAATTTTTGAAGAGTATTTACTTTCATCTTCATTTTTCATAACATGAAGCATTGTCAGCCATTATTATTAATTTTTGAAGAGTATTTACTTTCATTTTTCATAACATGAAGCATTGTCAGCCATTATTATTAATTTTTGAAGAGTATTTACTTTCATCTTCATTTTTCATAACATGAAGCATTGTCAGCCATTATTATTAATTTTTGAAGAGTATTTACTTTCATTTTTCATAACATGAAGCATTGTCAGCCATTATTATTAATTTTTGAAGAGTATTTACTTTCATCTTCATTTTTCATAACATGAAGCATTGTCAGCCATTATTATTAATTTTTGAAGAGTATTTACTTTCATTTTTCATAACATGAAGCATTGTCAGCCATTATTATTAATTTTTGAAGAGTATTTACTTTCATCTTCATTTTTCATAACATGAAGCATTGTCAGCCATTATTATTAATTTTTGAAGAGTATTTACTTTCATTTTTCATAACATGAAGCATTGTCAGCCATTATTATTAATTTTTGAAGAGTATTTACTTTCATCTTCATTTTTCATAACATGAAGCATTGTCAGCCATTATTATTAATTTTTGACTAGTATTTACTTTCATTTTCATTTTTCATTAGATGAAGCATTGTCAGCCATTATTATTAATTTTTGAAGAGTATTTACTTTCATCTTCATTTTTCATAACATGAAGCATTGTCAGCCATTATTATTACTTTTTGACTAGTATTTACTTTCATCTTCATTTTTCATAACATGAAGCAATGCCATGTTCTCATCATCATCTCACTACCATAGATTACCATCCTGATGTAATTAACAAGAAAATGCACCGAAAGATTTAAAATGAAAGTCAAACACGTCAAATTTAATAATAATTCTTAGTAATTATGGTTATTAAATGATTTAATATTCATATTAATTTCCATTTGTTTTTGTAGGTGTGCAGCATTATGAAACGAAGGTTGATATGGTCCATGTTGCCACCTCAAATCCAATTGCTGTGTACACTATGAGTGAAAAATCCTCTACAGCCACTTTGATTGACCTTTACAATTTGTTCCCATCTGTTGGAATGTCCTATCGACCAAAAGTGAAACTTGTCCCATTGTTATCTCCCTTGGATGACACCATTATCCTCCATGAAGCTTATGTAAGTATTAATGTTTTCAATATCATATTTTTGTGAAAAATTCAGCCTATCTCAAATGATTAAGCCATTTAGTAATTATTTACAACCAAGTTGGTTTGGATACTGAAAATACAAATTTGTTACTGAAATACTGATTTACTACTGAAAATACTAATTTGTTACTAAAATACTGATTTGGTAAAGAAAATACTAATTTGGTGCTGAAAATTCTGATTTGGTACTAAAATACTAATTTGATACTAAAAAACTGATTTAGTGCTAAAATACCAATTTGTTAATAAAATACTGATTTGATAAAAAATACTGATTTGGTGTAAAAATACTAATTTGTTACTAAAAATACTGATATGCTGATGAAATACTAATTTGATACTGAAAATTTAATTTGTGACTAAAAATGCTGATTTGGTGCTGAAAAGACTGATTTGATATTGAAAACACTAATTTGGTACTAAAATATTGATTTGAATTTAGTTACCTGCAATGTTCTCATCATTGGATATGTTTTTTCAAATGCAGTTTTGTTGATTGTTAACAAGGGGAAAATGCAATCAGTAATGTGAGTTATAGATGTGGGTTACAGCTTTTTGTAAAAGATGAGGTTGACATTGAGAACTTTTGAAGAAAATGAATTTTGTATTTTTAGAAGAAATAAATTTCAACACAGAAAGTAATTTTACATATATACTCGGCATAACAACAAAATTGTCAAATTGTGTAAAAGCAAAATTGTTCGATTGTTAGATTAAGAAATGATTAAAGATATCTTACTGGAATTCTGTGATGTTTTTATAACACTATTGGACTCTATGTTGAGCAATAAGAATGTATAATTACTCTTCAAGCTTAACAGAAGAATTGTGATAAAATTGATCATAAATGAAAATGACATGTTCATTATTAATTAATCATAGCAAAGGATTGGAATCTCATGAAGTATTGAAATAAAGTTCAAATATATATATATATATATATACATACATACATACATACATACATATCCAAGTCTAGGATTGGTGTATATGGAATAAATTCCAATAACCAACAATTACTCTTCTTAAAAGAGTGCTCAATACAGAGTAGAGCATATATAATTATTTATTTAAAAATTATAACATAAATATGTTATAAAATCACTACAAAAATAGCCATTTTGTTTCAACACCTCCTGTGTCTTATCAAGTGATGATGTTGAAACAAAATAGCTATTTTTGTAGTGATTTTATAACATATTTATGTTATAATTTTTAAATAAACAATTACATACATGCATACATACATACATACATATATATATATATATATATATATATATATTATTCCAGGAAATTTTTCCAACTTATTCAAGATGATATCCCCCCTCTCTAACCTTCTAACCTGCACTAACCAGGTGCCTCAGAGGTTTTACGTACAATTTCATTTTCAAGTCTTTTTTCACCGCTCTTTCGGCTGTCATATCTGAAACTTCTCTCTCACGTGCCAAACGTCTTATGGATTGAGTTGGATCTTTTCTAATTGATCACTTTAGCTCTAAGTTGAAATGATGATCCTTCTTCTTGTTGTAACCTCCTGATCCAGTTTTCCTCTCTACTGTTCGCACTTTTTTAAACTTATTCACTATTCTCTTGATGGTTCTTGAATGGACTTTGAAGATGGAAGCCTGAGTATGAATATTGGTACTATTACTAAAGGCCTGAATGTTTTTTTTCCTCTCACGATTGTTTAGTTAAGACAGTGGGGCTAACACAAAATGATTTTAACCTGTTCTCATTCCAGCTGAATAACTCAAAGGGTTTTTCAGTGATTCATATGACAAATGGTGTCAAGATGGCTAAACATCTTATTTGAAAACCTGGAAAAATGAAACTCAATTCATTTAGTATTTTGTTGGATGGATAATTATTGCATGCTGTTACATGATTTGGACAATTTTGCTGTTACATGATTTGGACAATTTTGCTGTTACATGATTTGGACAATTTTGCTGTTACACCCCGTATATATTTTTGTTTCCTAGTCATCCAAACATTGTTTTGTAGATACCCATGTTTGAGTAGACACATTGTTTTTTATAAACACAGTAAATTATGTGTATCAGTCTGTGCATCTGAGAGAGAATAAAGAAAACATGCTTTCCAGCAGGGTTCAGACCTATGTCCTCCTTTGTAGTATTAACCATTGCCTGAACCCATGTCCTTTACAGAATTTGGGCACAGAGAGCTTATGGCTCAGCAAGTTTCAATTGCCCTCTTAAGAATGGCGCATCATTTCATTTAGATCTATTAAAAGGACAATATCTACTTGAAAGTCCATATCTGCTTTTTTTTTATTTTTCTGATCTGAAAGATAAACAAAGTAATTTTTAAGTAATGTATTTTATTTATAACTGGTGTTATTTCTTGTTACTTAAGCCTAAATGCATTGCTAATGATTTTACTATAAAAATGCATTGAAAATCAGGAAGAAAGGGATTGTCAGTGGTCAGGAATGAATGCAAGCATTACTTATAGAATACGGCTATTATATGTATAAATTAAAGTCATTGCTAATGATTTTACTATAAAAATGCATTGAAAACAGCAAGAAAACCCGTGTCAATCGTGTAAATATTATGCAAGTCTTATTGGCACAATATTGTTATTGTATGACCCTAAGCTTACTATTTTCATTTGATGATTATTTTAAAATTCCAGACCAATGCTGTGATGAGTATTAACTATAACACTGGTGAAGTGGCTCGCCTGATATCTGCATTCTTACCGGAGGTGGTAGTTGAAAGGAGACAGTTTCTACGTTATGGTGCCAAAACAAAAACCGCGGTAACCTTTTCTGCTTCTTACTTATTTTTTCAACAGGTTTAAATGAATTGAAACTTTTTATATCCCAATTCTTCATACAAATTAATATTATATATCCATATTCATACAAATATGATATACTGATACCCCTGTACATTTTGATGATATATGGATAGCCATGCAAGTTTACATATTGATACTTTTATATTATATAGTAAAATTTATGCAAGTTTATATTATATAACAGTTCTCATGCAAATTGGTAACATACCAATTCTCATACAAATTTATATTATATACCTGTAACCATGCAAATTTACATGTCACTCAGTCAATTAGTCACTATATTTGATATATGCTTGGGTGACCATGTCTCTTTTGATTCATGACTGACAAGGTAGAATATTTTCCTGCAGTTGGTTGCTATTTCAAACTGTGGTAGACTGGTTACCAACCAAGGCTAAAGAACCCAGTCTGTCCTGCTATTCAACCCATGGCTGGGGTGAGAAGAGATGGATTCATACCTTTCCCAAGGGTATTTGCACATAAGTGAATATAACGAACCCAACAAGAATTTGAACTTGCCTCTCTGACTTCTCATCCTGAACCATTATCCATTACATCACCCACACATCCAGTAGTTATGCAAATTTATAACTCCCTACTGAAATTTTTTTCCCTTTGAATTAAATTTAAATTTGAATAATGGAATGACTTCTATCCAAAATATAGAAAGGAGAAAGCCAGAAGATGGAGGTCACATCAGCAAGATCATGGAGTAATATTAAAATGCATCATTTTTTCTCCACAAATCCACAAATTATAATAATGCCTTGAGTGGCAACCAGTCTCGGAGAAGCTAAACTTTGAATTCAAAAACCATATGTAACCCTAGCAAAGCATATACTATGCAGCTAATTAAAGGATTGTGGCGTTTACACTGATTCTATGATCTCGTGTGTGTATGTGTGTAGGCAGTCAACTTGATATATATATATATATATATATATATATATATATATATCACAGCAATAAACATATGAAGCTTGATATTACTAGACATATTAAAAACGGGCAAAGCAACCGGTTTCGCTCCCGCTATGGGAGATTTAATTTAAATTAAAAACACAGAAAATGTACAATAAAAGAAAATGTGGAGGAGGAGGGGGAAAAAATCAGGAACCACACTTTGCCGTTGAATGGACTCGTCCCAAACACCTACGGGTCCGCCATATGTGAGCACTTATTAAAGAGCAGATTTTGTGCAGCTAATTTTAGTGTTGACCGGTTCACCGTGTTGTCCCGGTCACACTCGTTATTTCACCTTAAGGTGCTGGAGGCACTTTACATCGGGTCCCGCAAGCCTTCCTTGTGTAAACAATGTGAGTGCTTGTTGGGGCTCGCTGTCATTTGCCTCTAGCTCCTTTTGCTCATTTTTTATCCCCCCCTCCTCCTTTTCTGTGTTTTTAATTTAGATTAAATCTCCCGTTGTAAGCCTGATGAGCGGGAGCGAAACCGGTTGCTTCGCCCGTTTTTAATATGTCTAGTAATATCAAGCTTCATACGTTTATTGCTGTGATAAAATTTTGTACCTTCAAAAATATCTTTAAATATATATATATATATATATGTGATGTAATACTATTATACCAAAATTACTGTGTAGTATTTGTATACATTAATAGTCTGTCTACATTTCTGAGATGAGGTATTATGTACACTATTTACATTATTCGGACTATTGTCCTCATCTTTGTCACCATATTTATTACAATGTTTCGGCCGTTGTACACTCTGGCCTTCTTCAGGTGGTTGGGATGTTGAACTGAACCCTTTATTTCGCTCACTGGGGTAGACTGTTCTAGTTCCACGTGCCATGTTTAATGGATGTCAGTTATCAGTTATCTCCTGATAATTTGCCTCTCCAAGTTCTCCACTGCCTTAACCGGGTTTTGAACTCACATACTTTTGGGTCCTGTCACTGGATCTAACTAATGCCTTTATCCACTGTGCCATGTGTCCTTGCCAAAAGGTGTGAGTTCAATACTCGGTTAAGGCAGTGGAGAACTTGGAGAGGGGAATTAACAGGAGATAACTGATAACTGACATCCATTAGACATGGCACGTGGAACTAGAATAGTCTACCCCAGTGAGTGAAATAAAAAGTTCAGTTCGACATTTCAACCACCTGAAGAAGGCCGGAGCATACAACAATCAAAACGTTGTTATAAATATGGCGACAAAGATGAGGACAATAGTCCAAATAATGTAAATAGTGTACCTTAATAGCCATCTTTCCGTTATTAAATATTCAGAGTTTATTTCGAAGCAAATATATTTTTTCTACTAATACAACAAATATGAAAACGATAACAAAATAACTATTATCAAGATCAGAGAAAACCAAGATTTTTTATGGCAATTCTCCCAGTACAAGCCTCAAGAGTCACTCAATGTAGAGGGTTACTGAATGAGGTTGTTTTATGGATCCAAAAATTATAGATTATGAGGATATGTAAAATAAATAATGGTTGGCCCTAGACTTGAAGACGTTAAGATTGTAGTGGTCAGGAAAGCATCCACTCAGGAGTCTGTTCCACAAAGCAATGGTTCCTAGAAAGAAACTGCCCAAATGGAACTTCCTTCTTAGAAAAGGAATGTGAAGGGAGTGAAAGCGAATGATCTGCTTAAATAAATTACCAGTTATTAAAATTAGATGTAATTGTAAGTTCTATGCTAACAGCTTCTTTTCTCGCACTCCTCACTTGTGGAAGTCTCTTCTGGATTCTTGATTCCTGGTCAAAGTAGCTACCCTGTACCATTTTCTATAAATATTTCCATGGTAAATGTTCTGATAAACTCTCCTATATGGTACCTAGACTTTATGAATTTAAGCGCATTACTAGATTAACAGCAAGATTTCATCATTTTACAGTCGAAATGGCGAGATGTAACTGTAAGTTCTATGCTAACGGCTTCTTTTCTCACACTTCTCGCTTGTGAAACTCTCTTCTGGCTTCTTGCTTCCCAGTCAACTTTAATCTTCAAAAAAGTTAAATGCAGTGTTCATTGTTATTTTTTGTCTTCATAATTCCTGTTCTTTTATTGTTCTCTCCCCTTAATAGATTTTTATTTACATACTTTTTCATATTCTCTAATACTCAGTAATCCTTTTTGTCTTAGTGACTTTATTGCCTTGCTTTGGGGGAATGATTAAAAAAAAAAATGCATTGTTGATGCGTAAATACATTTTGCTCCTGTCAGAACTTGGGCGGAAGCTGCCCAGAGCTTGCTCGAGTCTAAAAGCATTACCAAGCCCTAGTAGGTGACAAATTATTCTCCAACTTCCAAACTTTCTCTCACAGTCTGGGTGTGGTGAGTTTCTCACTGCTCTATTGCTACTCCATGGAAAGTGCTCAGATGAATTACATTCTTTGGTTCCACTAGGTCTAATCTTCACGGGAAGGACCTTCTATGTCACTTATGTTGTAGCAAACCACCCACATTCCCTATGTATTCCCTCAGTCAAAAGTAAGTTCCACTCGAATAATTTCTTCCTGCAAAACCACTGCTCTGTGGAACTGACACCCGAGAGGATGTTTCCCTGATCACTGCAGTCTTAACCATTTCAAGTCTAGGGTTAGCCGTTATCTTCCACTCCTAATGTAACCCTTTAACTCCTGTGGCCTCCGGGCCTTGTAAAGGGTGAATCTTTGTTTAAAAAAAAGAAATGTTGAAAATTTTGAATAAGTTTCGAAATATTTTTTTTCATTTTTCTTTCAGAAGGATTTTGTGATGTTAGCACCTACGGTTCCTGGTACAAACATTGTCACTTTTTTTGAAAAGGAAGGGTAAGTCAATCAGATACTACACATATATGCTACGTATAAATTCATGGGAATGAGGTCAAAGTTTTTTTCATTTTCACATGAAAAACAAATAATTTTTTTGATTTTTTTCTCCTTTGACAAAATTCTCCAGTTCTGTTTTTATCTTTATTTTCTTTTTTCATTGTAGTGACTCTGTCGTTCTTTTTGACACCCTTCAGGGCCTCAGCCACCAAATTACAGTCCCTATTAACATTTGCACAATGAATTTGGTCGATACAAACAAATGGATTCTTACAGATTCAGAATCAAACCAGTAAGTAAACATTTATTTTCTCCTTCCAGGATAGAGGAAATTCATTCTGTGAACATGGAGACATGATAGAGTAATGGATAGCGGCTCGTGTTGAGGAATCAGACAGCCGAGTTCATTACATTCACTAATACCCTTGTGAAAGGTATGAATCCATCACTTCTCCCCCAAGCTATGGGTCAAATAGTAGGGCAGACTGGGTTCTATAGCCTTGGCTGGCAACCGGTGTAGGAGAATGAAAATATTTTCTGGCTTGAAATAACCTGCAGAGTGTTGATAAGCTGTAGAAAACGAATCAATCAATGAAATACTAATTAGTTACACAGGCATATCTTTTAGATTTATTTACATTCTCTGGAATATAAATGTATAGAAACTACTGTGGCCACAAAATGAGGGATCAGTTTATATATTGATTGTAATATAGAATTGATCCCTCATTTTATATCCACATAATTTTTTGTTGGCATGTCTTTTAGGTTTATCTACATTCACTGGAATATAAATGTATAGAAACTACTGTGGCCACAAAATGAGGGATCAGTTTATATATTGATTGTAATATAGAATTGATCCCTCACTTTATATACACATAATGTTTTGTTGACATGTCTTTTAGGTTTATCTACATTCACTGGAATATAAATGTATAGAAACTACTGTGGCCACAAAATGAGGGATCAGTTTATATATTGATTTTAATATAGAATTGATCCCTCACTTTATATACACATAATGTTTTGTTGACATGTCTTTTAGGTTTATCTACATTCACTGGAATATAAATGTATAGAAACTATTGTGGCCACAAAATGAGGGATCAGTTTATATATTGATTTTAATATAGAATTGATCCCTCATTTTATATCCACATAATTTTTTGTTGGCATGTCTTTTAGGTTTATCTACATTCACTGGAATATAAATGTATAGAAACTACAGGGGACACAAAGTCAGGGATGTGTTTATATATTGATTGTAATATAGAATTGATCCATCACTTTATATCCACATTATAACTTCTTGTTTGTTTATCAAATTCTGATTAGTTATGAATCAAACTTTTCTCCCTCCAGCTATGGATTAATTAGTAAATCTTTAATCAGTAAACCATTATTTTCTAAAAAAAACTTCTTACAATCTAAAAATATTTTCTGTCTTTAAATAACCTGCAAAGGGTTGATACATCATAAAAAATGTATCAATCAATCAATCTCTCTGTCTCGCTCTAACCAAGACTATTTATAGTGATTTTCCAAATGTAGCTTAGATGTGGCACAAAGCAGAAAGTAGGAGGAAACTCACTACTCAGTTATAATTGTTCTAGCGAGACAAGCTTGCTAACCATTACACCGCCTCGAAGTACCCAACCAAGACTATTTATATAAGGCTACAAGCGGAAACCTTTGGTTTCCAACCAAGTGTCACTTGATCCCCTTTTTTATTAATTTCTTTATTATTTTCTTCTCCTTTACTCAATTGGCTTCGTACTTTGAGCACTAGACTTTACTTGACTTCAAAGACTTTTTCTTCTAGCCATTAACAAAAAAAGTGACACTTCTGATTCGGATACCATTATTTTGGGCCCACTTGACTTTGTGTGTGTTCAGTCAGTTGTATAGAGGGACGTATTGTGCCACAGGTCATTCTTGTTAAAATCTATCTTAAATAGCTGTCTTCTTCTATGGGCTATGTCCCTTTAGGTCATTGGCAGTCATGGCTCTCCACAATTTCCTGTTCTTTGTAGCTCTTAAATTTTTTTCTTTTTGTTATTTCTCCTAAATCCCTTTTTGCCATCCATTTACTCAAGCTCATTCTTCTCTTTCCATGTGTCTTGTCTCTTCAGGACATTGGTGATTATGGCTCTCCACAATTTCCTGTCCTTTGTAGCGCTTAAAAAATTTTGTCCTAAACCCTATTCTGCCATCCATTTATATGAGCTCATTAGGTAGGTCATGAAAACATTTTCCTCTCTCCCTCTTGTCTTCAACCTGTCATGTGAGTGCCAAATTCTCCAAGCCATCTTTCCTCATTATGTGCCCTAGAAATTTCAACTGTCTCTTCCTGATGTTAAGTATAAGTTTCCTTTTCATTTCCATTTTCTCTAAAACTTGGTTGTTGCTGAAATGTTTGGTCCATGGTATCCTCAGTATCCTTCTGTAGAATCACATTTCTATTGCCTCAAGTTTCTTCTTCATCTGTCTGGAGATGGTCCAGCATTTATTGCCATTATACGCAGACTGATATTAGTTAAGTGTTCAGTATTGTTTTTTTTTGTTTCTAACAACATTTTCTTGTTTCATAATACTTTACTTAACATTTGGAAGGCATCTTTCACTGTCCCAATGCGCCTTTGGATTTTGTTGTGACATTTTCCATTCCGATATTTAATAGTTACTAAAATAAAAGAAAAAATTGTTAAAAATCAACAATGGAAATCCTTTATCTAAGAAATCTACTGAGGCGGACAAAATTAACCTGGCAGCTCAAATTGAAAAGGACCTCCAATCGGTTGTGGACTGGGGAGAGAAATGGATGGTCAACTTTAACGCCTCTAAAACAAAATTGCTCTCCATTAACCACCACAAGGACCCATCCCTGCATCCCATCAGAATGTCTGAGGACCAACTTCTCGAGAGTTCCTCTCTGCGGCTGCTCGGTCTCACGCTGTCCGCTGATCTGAGATGGAACAAATACATCGAGTCAATTGCATCATCCACCGCAAGAAAAGTTGGTTCCCTGTGCCGAGCCAGGAAATTCTTCCCCCCAATCGATCCTCCAAGTCTATAAGTCAACCATTCGACCTTGCATGGAGTATTGCTGCCATTTATGGTCTGGGGCCCCTGCGTGTTGCCTCAGGGTTCTTGATAAGATCCAGAGATGGATATGCAATGTGATTGGCCCTGATCTGTCATCTCGTCTGCAGTCGCTCTCTCATAGACGGAATGTTGCATCACTCTGCCTTTTCTACAAGTACTTCCACGGTAATTGCTCTGAGGAGTTGCTTTCACTTGTCCCTAAGCCTCGTGAATTCAAGCGTCCTACGAGGCTGGCATCCCGTTCCCACCCCTTCACCGTTGAAACTGTTAGGTGTAGACGTCTTTTCTACTCCAATAGCTTCATGTCTCGCACATCTCGCCTATGGAACTCCCTTCCCTATTACTGTTTCCCTGACAAATGCAATCTCCAACGGTTTAAGTGTAGCGTCAATCGTCATCTCCAGTTGCCTTGATCTATCCACTTCCTGACATCTTCCATTCCTATCTGCTCTCGCTCTATATCTCCCGTAACCTCCCTACCTCGATCGGCCCTCCGTCCTTCTCTTTCTCCACATCCCTTCCTTTACCACTCCTATCTGCTCTTCCTCCAACCCTTCTGTAACCCCTTGCGTGATAGTGGCCACCGGCCTTGCTCGGGGTGATATGCTTAAAAAAAAAAAAAAAAAAAAATACAAATATCCATCTTTGAACCATGTAAAATGGCATTACACACTGACAAAGAACTGTACCAAATAACAGAAACTGCATCTCTCGAGGAAAATTCATCAGCAGCAACAACTAAAATGGATAGCATATGTGACTTGAAGAGATAATAATGACATAATCAAGATGTTGATATTTCACACGACTTTAAACAAAAGGTTAGGAAGGAAACTTCATCAATTCTGGAAAGAGTTACTGGACTTCAGGAATGTATTTTCCTGAAAAATTATACCAAGAGAAAGATTTTATTAATTTCAACCAATATTAGCCTGGCTGCACAGTCAATAACTGTTGAATGTTTCCTCATAAGGAAACAGCTCATGTACAGGGTGCTCTATAAAAAAAAAAACAGGAAATTTTAGATTTTAGACTATATGATGAAAAAATTAACTAACATATAAAAGCAATTAACTCTATATTTTGCCATATGAATGAACTAAAAAAATCAACTAACATATAAATTTTTTAACCATTTGTTATTCCAGGATACCGCAGTTACCAAATTTTCAATGTGAGGTGATTGTTTTCTTTAAGAAATAATGTCCAGCTTGAGGACTGAAAAAATGCCAAGAAATTTTGCTAGAGTTTCTTTTGTTTGAATGCCACATTTAACATTTGTGTTTTTGCTCTGTTTTAAGTGACTAAATTTCTATCCTTTGCTTTTGTTTCAAATAACTGTAACAAAAATTCCAACAATTAAATAAACTGTACCAAATTTCCTGTTTTGTAAATAGTATTTTTTCAAATGCCCTTTAATTTATCAGTGGGTATACTGGGAGAACACGTGTCAGTAGTAATTAAGGATAAAGTTGTGTCAAATACCAATGTAGATATTATTGAATATTTTCTTGTGTGATAATTTCATTTTATTTTCTGTTGCAGAAAATACACCTTCATTTGGTCAGATATGGAGACCTTCCTTCTTCAACCGATTCGTGAGCAAAATGGTATGTCAAAACTTTTTGAACTGTGTCAAGCAATTTTGAATATTTTAGTTTACTTTCAAATTTGATGATCAGTGACAATAGTGTATCTTTTTAAAGTGATAATTTTCTGTGATCTTTTCTTGTATTTTTCACCAAATTTTTACACACAACTTATTTTTTCCACTCCAGACAAATAAACTCCATAATCAGATCCTTTGTATACTTGTTATATAGGGATAAACTGTTGCTACCAACACTTGAGTTTGAACACAGATCACCAGTGAACAAACACAGGCGAGCCCATTATTGAATCAAGTAGACCATGTGACCATAGAGGAAACATATATATGGGAGGTAGCATTTGTCTAATTGATCTCCATTTCTAGTCTATCCTCTATTACTATATGGGCCGCTATTCTTTACTCTATACACTATACTATTTCTATATTCAAATCACTATATGGGTTACTTGTCGAGTGAGTATTATCAGGCAAGTACTATTAGCGCAGGTGCTATTCAAAGGCTTCTGACACCAGTATTGTTCAACAGAATTACTATAGTTGTAATCTGCGATTACAAAGTCTCTACTACAATGAGCAAAAGTACTAAAATCTACCTTGGTGTATAACAAATTTGGTACAGGAGATAAAGAAATTGAACATAGAATAAGTTGTGCTTTGGTTAATTTTGCTCAACACTACAAATTGCTACAAAACGAAAACGTTAAGATTGCTTAGTCTACTCTACCATTTAACCCATAGCTGGGGAGGGAAGTATCAATCTGCATGTATCATAGAAAGGGAGATATATATCATAGAAAGTTTAAATTCACTTTTGATACCCTTGTGGAAGGTATGAATCCATCTCTTATCCCCCCCACTTACGGGTTAAATAGTAAAGCAAACTGAGCTCTCTTCCCTAGGGGTAGCAACAAACATAGAAGAAGAGCAAGTCCGTGTTCACAACCAGCATAAAGAGTGACCAGCTTTGTCTGGCTATGTTGCCCTAGACATACCCACATCTGGGGACCCTATGACCCTTAAGAGTTACAGGACTTGTGAATGTAGAGATTCTTATACTGATACATATGTGTCGGGTAATATGCCTCCCCAGGAGATTTTCTTTTAATCAATTCACCCCAAGCAAAGCAATAATCCCACTAAGACGCAAAGGATTACTAGGACTGAAAGAGAATGAGAAGACTTTAGAAGGAACTGGAAACCCAATCCTAAACAGGAAACAAGGGATAAACCTCTATTCCTGTTCAAAAGACTGGGAACGAGTATGGACCGGGCAATCTTCAAGTTTTCTCATTTCCTCTTCTGTTTTGCATCATTGTGTGTTGGCATCCAACGGTCTTAAGAAACCTTAGATCTGCACCTAAGGGTTATGCTCCAGCTGTTGTGTGTGGTGTGGCATCTGTTATGGATGTACAGGCCCACACACGAGAGTGACAATCTCGATTGCAACAAAATCATGTGAAGATGCTCTCTCCTGATGTCGCCTTGTTGTTTTCTTTCCATTGAGCATGCTTCTACCCAGCAGCAAGCCTTTGTTTCTCCTCTCCTTACTCCAGCTCGCAGTGTAAATTGTGTCTCCATCATGAGCAATCATTGGTGATGTTTTCCCACCCCTCTCTGTGTCCATGTTCATCACCCTCATGTCCCTTTTGCAGCCCATCCTTAGCACAAAGATGAAGTTGCCCTCTTGCCAGTGGCCAGTTCCCTATACAGAATGACCTTCAGAATCCTCCCATCCAACATACGGTATACATGCCCAAGCCAATGGAGTCGGCACGGTTGGAGAAGGGCATAAGGAGGAGGCTTATACTTAACATTAGGAAGAGGCAGCTGAAGTTTCTGGGACACGTAATGAGAAAGGAGAGCCTGATACTCACTCCTCATTCCAGAAATCTTTTTAGATTTTAAATTCCTCCCCTGTATGTCCTTTGAGAATCACTGTGTTAGAATAATTTAATTTGCTATGAAATTTATTAATAACTTTTGAAAATTCAAGGATGTAAGGGATTCTCCCTTTCTCCTCATAGGGTGGGCGTTTATATAACTTCCCATTATTCAGTTGTCTTGTATGTACATATCCCAAGTTCAGCTGGATTCACTTCTTTGTTCACCTTGGTACACCCAGCAACATCCTTTCAGGTCAATTATGCACTTGGTTTCTTTTCTAGTCACATTATTAGGGTCACCACAGATCAATTCTTCTTAGTTCAAGTTTTCTAACGGACATTAAATTTGATTCAAACCTCTGGCATTTCCTAGAATGAATCTCATATTTCTTTATTATATTTATTTGAGGAAGTGATTTTTTTCCCTTGATAAAGTTCTTTTTTTTTTTGCAGTGGTTATTGAGAATCAAATCAATCAGGTATCAACGCGTTCACTTGATGACAGTATATTGAACAAAGCTTTGCAGCAACAGATCAGTTGCCCAAATCGACTCCTGGTTACCCCAAAGACTGATGCTGTCATTATTCTTGGCTATCCAGAACTTGAGGTAGATTCTACTTTTAATCCTCCTATTACAGCAAAAAAGATCTCCACCTACAGCAGATTGGGAAACTCACTGACTTGAAAATTTTATGGCCAGGTTCCTGAGGGATGGGCGTTTTTGTCAAGTTACCATCTCTGGATAGATTCCCTACCAAGGCTGAAAAGTATATCTTTCTCTGCTAACACAACCTTCAACAGTTAAACAGTTTCAACCCAATTTTTTTTAATCATTTCACCCCAAGCAAGGCAATAAAGTCACTAGGATGCAAGGGGTTACTGAGAGTGAGAGAATATGAGGAAAAATATTATTGAGGAGAGAGAAAAGAAAAGGAATTAAGAAGGCAGAAGATAACAATTGACATTGCATTGAAATCTTTGAAGATCAAAGTTGACTGGAAAGTAAGAAGAGTGAAAGAGAATTAGAAGACTTTAGTGAGGGGAAAGGACAATAAAAGAAGAGGGATTAAGAAGACAGAAGATAACGATTGACATTGCATTGAAATGTTTGAAGATCAAAGTTGACTGGAAAGTAAGAAGAGTGAAAGAGAATTAGAAGACTTTAGTGAGGGGAAAGGACAATAAAAGAAGAGGAATTAAGAAGACAGAAGATAACGATTGACATTGCATTGAAATGTTTGAAGATCAAAGTTGACTGGAAAGTAAGAAGAGTGAAAGAGAATTAGAAGACTTTAGTGAGGGGAAAGGACAATAAAAGAAGAGGAATTAAGAAGACACAAGATAACGACTGATATAGAATTTAAATTTGTGAAGATCAAAGTTCACTGGAAAGTAAGAAGAGTGAAAGTGAATTAGAAGACTTTAGTGAGGGGAAAGGTCAATAAAAGAAGAGGAATTAAGAAGACAGAAGATAACGATTGACATTGCATTTAAATTTGTGAAGATCAAAGTTGAGTGGAAAGCAAGAAACCAGAAGAGAGTTCCACAAGTGTGAGAAATACTATAGAAGAAACTGTTAGTGTAGAATGTATGGTTAGATCTAGCAGCCATTTCAACTGTAAAATGATGTGACCTTGCTGCCAATCTATAATTAAATTAATAAAATCTCAGTATCATAGCGGAAAGTTCATCAGAACAATTATGATGAAATTACTTGTAGAAAAAGCACAGATAAGCTATGGTGGTGGAAAAGTCACTGAAGCTGAGATGCCAGGACAGGACCAATAACATTGCAGATTCTCCTTTGCATTTTATTAAGAATCTCTAAATATATAGCAGGAGCACCAGACCAGATGTAGCAGTAATATTCAAAGCCTGCACAAATGGTTAATCATGAATCCTGTGACCCATCAGGGTTGTAGGGTCACTACATGTACTTCAGCTGATGTAAAAGTGGTGTTTCTTGGGCAAGATAGCCTGATAGAGCCCAACCATCCCAGGCTGGTTTTGAATTCAGAGTTACCTTCTAGATAGGTTGCCACCCAAGGCTATAGAACTCAGTCTGTCCTGCTATTTACCCATAACTGGGGAGAGAAGAAGAGGATTCATACCTTTCCCAAGAGTATTAGCACGTTAGTGAATGTAATGCATTCGACTGGAATTCGAACTCGGATCTGATTCCACAATCTGAGCCACTATCCATTACTCCACCGTGTCTCCTTAGTGGACTTATAAAATATGTGAGAGAGCTTCTGGCAAGAAAAATTTTCCGGAATGACAAAGTGAACCAACTTTCTTAGCTGCAGACTTTGATATCAGCTGAAAACGTTAGTCTGAGAAGGGACAATGACTCACTCTCCTGGGTACTGGCATCAGCCATACTGTTGAAAGGCAAAAAAAAGTTTTGTCTCAGAGAATTTTTTTTTTAATTGAGAGAGTAATTTCAATTTGAAAACATTAATTAAAAGTCAGACTAAATAAATTCTGTGTTATACAGGATTGTAATGTTGTTCTTCTCTGTACTGTGTTTAGATGGAAAGAGAAAATATGAGATAGAGAGACAAGTAAAGAGAAAGAGAGAAGGTGATGAATAGACTGGGAATGATAGAGAGAGAGATGAACAGAGAGAGAATGTCTGATACAACAAACAGAGAATGATAGAGAGAGAGAGAAAGAGAGAGAGAGAGGGTGGGGAATGAACAAACAGAAAATGATAGAAACAGACAAAGGAAGTGAAAATATAAATAGACTGAGAGAGTGGACATAATGAGACACACAATAAGATATATAGATAAGTAGATGCAGAGAGTAAATGAACAGAGAGAGAGATAGATAGATAGATAGATAGATAGATATGAACAGACTGAGATAGATAGATAGATATGAACAGACTGAGATAGATAGATAGATATGAACAAACTGAGACAGACAGTTAGATAGATAGATAGATAGATATGAACAAACTGAGACAGACAGTTAGATAGATAGATAGATAGATATGAACAGAATGAGATAGATAGATAGATAGATATGAATAGAATGAGATAGATAGATAGATAGAATATGATTAACAGGTAGATAGGAGGAAATGATCAAAAAGGGAGCACCAGACCAGACGAGGTGGCAATACTATTCATCCTTGCTCAAAGCAAGGATGAATAGTAAACTTATATTTATGTAAGATAGATTCTGGCGAAACAAAATTGTCTAGCCCGACACAGTGAACCAACTTTCTTAGCTGCAGACTTAGCAATTAATTCAATCTACTCTTTCCACTTCATGTCAGCTGAAAACGTTAGTCCAAGTTGGCGCAATGAGTCACTCTCCTGGAGGTTAGCAAAGGGTTCTTTAAGATGATTAGAATTTTGCAATAATAGTGGACTTGAGAAATCTATTTTCTTGAAAAATTGTTTTTTTTTAAATTTTTTTTTAATAATTTCACCCCATGCAAGGCAGTAAAGCCACTAAGACACAAGGAATTTTTGAAGGTGAAACAATAAGAGAAAGGAGAAACATAATTAAAGTGTGATAACAATAGATGAGTGATCAAGAAGACAGTAGATAATGATTGACATTGCATTTAAATGTTTGAAGATCAAAGTTGGCTGGAAAAGCATGGAGATGGAAAGGAGTTCCACAAGCAAGAAGTGTGAGAAAAGAAACTGTTAGCATAGAACTTACGGTTACATCTAACCAATTCAACTGTCACCTGAAACCAACACTTGTGGCTCAGTTAATGAATGTTGAATGTTTCCTTATAAGGAAATGGCTAATAATGAAGTCCTATAAAATTAAATCAAATTAAAGAAATTATTAAACCTCGAAATAGGATTTTTGCCAAAGTATTTTTCCAAACAAATCAGCTTATTCAAATTTCATTGATTGGTTTGCTAAACTGAACGGAAC
>OZ038515.1:37233225-37328225 GCA_964036315.1 Acanthosepion esculentum | reverse complement strand
TATCTACTAAAAACAATGTTTAAAGTGGTAAAATATATATATATATCTGTTGCTTTTTTTCCCAGTATTCCAGTAACGACATTTATGTTCTACCTCGAGATGACCAAAGTGGTGGGCCGCTTTCGTATATTCCCAATCCATCAAAAGCTTCGAATGAGCCAACAGATCCAGTTGTAGTCCTTCCTGAATCTGGTCAAATTATTCGCGCTATTGAAACTGAGAATGTTCCAAAGTCTGCTGAAATAACAAGTAAGTTCTTTTGTTGGCTCTGTCTGTAAGGATTTGTTCTAGGCTAAATAAAACTTGGTGAATAACTGTTCATTGCCTAAGAGATCAAATGATTGTAATCAACACTTGTTATAACTCAGGTAATTTCTCTTTGAATTTCTGTGATTAGGATTTTTTACACTACTTTTCACCCAGTACAAGCCCCAAGAGCCACTCAAGTTAGAGGATTACTGAATAAGTTTGTTTTATGTATGTAAAAATTGTAGATTATGAGGATATGTAGGATAGATAATGGTTGACTGTATACTTGCATGATATGTACATTTTTTTTATACTAATGTTCAGTCAATACAAGGCCTAAGAGTCAATCAAGGTAGAGGGTTACTGAATGAGGTTTTTGTATGAGTGTAAGAGGAGGCGGTAAGAAGTGCAGTTTCTGAGGATATATAGGGAAGATAACGGTTAATCCTAGACTTGAAGTTGTAAAAATTGTATTGGTCAAGAAAGTATCCTCTTAGGCGTCACCTATTCAAATGGGACCTCTTCCCTACCAGTGGTATACAAAGGGAATTAGAATGGTTTCACCTGTGTATATGATATGGCGGGTCTTAGCTGTAAATGTCTGAACTGATGGGATTTTATAAGGGTCAAAAGGTTAGAGGACTTTTGCACTCGGTAATTAATTTTGACATATGTCTGGGCTACATGAATGTTTTTTTTTTAATCATTTCACCCCAAGCAAGGCAACAGAGTCACTAACATGCAAGGGGGTTACTGAGTTTGAAAGAATATAAGGGAAATATTATTAAGGAGTGAGAACAGTAAAAGAACAGAATTTAAGAGGACAGAAGATAATGATTGACATTGCATTTAAATTTTTGGAAATCAAACTCGGCTGGTAAGCAAGAAGCCGGAAGAGAATTCCTCAACTTAGAGTGATTGCTATTGTTATAATGCAATGTAGGAAAGCATAAAACCATTACATTCATTCTGTTGAATCAACTCTGCTCTATTTACCAGTTCAGGGCTGCTGGAGAAGAAATGGTTAAGAATAGTAGTTGTGAGTTCAATCCCTACCTCAGGCAAGTGAGGTATGAACAAAAGCACCATCTCAAAGATGCGTTATCTCCCCTTGGTCTGCCCTCATGGATTGAATAAACGGTTTGGTTCCAAATTCTGAAAACACGACCAGATAAAACAGGCATCTGAAAAAGACCACAGAGTTTAACAGTTGAAAAATTGAGAACTTATCGTCCTGGGTATGATGGTGTTACGGTGAAACACACCTAGTTTATAGATAATAGACTCTCCCATCTAATATAAGTAGGAGTCGAATACGAAAGTGGGGAGTGACCACAACTCGATTACTCTGCGTAATACTTATTATAACAAGTTCCTAACGTTTTTGTATGTTGAACCTATTTAGTCCAAATACAGTTTCCACTGAGGAAATAACTCTACAACAGATGGTAAAATACATCTGCGTTCTGGGTAAGATGATAAACTATGTCCAACAGCAAGGCCTCTGATCAGGAGGTTTTGAGGAGCATGGAACCACCTCTTAATTGCTGGTGTTCCCAGGTACACCCTAACCCGGGGTGGTAGCACCTGTTAGGGTCCCAGTTATGGGAAAATAGTTAACACCCAAACATGTAAAAATAGGTTTTAATACCAGAAATACTTTGTAATAAAAAAAATTATTATCAGCAATACTTAAAAAAAAAAAATACCAGCAATACAAACAGTTATACATTCTTTGAAAAAAATATGATCAGCTATAGATTTCTTCAAGGAGGAATATTCCCAGAAATAGATTTATGAAGAAAAACATATTACCAGCAATAAAAATTTTGTCGGCATTAAATAACCCATTGAGGTTGATATGCTGTAAACCAAAACAAACATTGTGACCATAACAGCCATTTTAGAAAAGCATTTTGAATGAATCCGTGTATAATTCTTTTAACTAGCCAATCGGACCCAGAATTCTCACAAATCACGATGCAAGATGTTCCCCCACGGACACCCCATGCCTTGAGCATCTATTAGAACTTAAACTCAGCTCAGACCTCAAGTGGAACTTGTATATATATGATCTATTTCTAATGCTGGAAAAATGGTCAATTCTCTGTGCCTGATTCCTCCTGCTATCCTCTACTTTTACAAGAGGCAAATCAGGCTGAAAATACTGCTGCCGTATATGGGCATGAGCTGCCCAGTCTTCACTTTCCAGTCTTAATAGAGTCCAAAAGCGTCTCTTTGTCCTTGTGGATAATGGATTATTTTAGACCTTGCAATCCCTTTCTTACAGACAAAATGTTGCAAGCCTATTGCTATGGAAAGTGCTCAGATGAACTACATTCCTTAGTTCCACCAGTTCTAACCTTCATGTTTAAGACCTGCATGCCAAGCACATTGTAGCGGTTCTCCCTCATTTCCTCCATGTTCCGTTAATGAGATGTAAGTTCCACTGAGTAAGTTGCTTCCCCAAACACTACAGTTTTAACCTGTTCATGTCTAGGGTTAACTGTTATCTTTCACATGTAGTATATTGTTGCTGGGCTCAAATGAGGCGGTAAACATATATATATATATATATATATATATATATATATATATATATATATATGTTGGGGCGCACCCACCTTCACAACCACAATAGACTGATCCTATTATTATAAATAGAACAGTAGTTCTAGAGACTGTGAGGAGTGTAGCAGTGTAGTGCAGTGCAGAGTGAGACTTCTGTAGTGATCAGTTACACTGCCATTTCTCGACCGGAAGATACCGTTGGACGTTATTACTATTACTTATTGTTACTACTAACCTACGCTCGTTCTACTACTAATCTCTCTGATGTAAATACCTCTCTGAATATACCAGTATTTTACCCTACAACTGTGTTTGTTCGTTATTACCATATACTCACGTGGAAACACTCAACATCTCAACAGTGGTGACGAAGGATGTTTTATTGATCTCAACAATATATATATTTATATTTGTGTATTTAGGCAGCAATCCTTCTTTCATGCACATTTCATTGAATACGACAGACAAGGTGCTTTTATTTAGTTTTTTATACAATTTCTCATGTGATCTAATAATTTTTTTTCTTTTCGGATGATAAATTTATATAAAAACTGTCCAAATGTTCTTTTTATCCAAGCGTTTTCGGCTATACATTTAGCCATTTTCAAGGAATAAATATTTTAACTGTTAAATTCCAAAGTGGTCACCCATTTAGGTGCCGATCAGGTTTGACGTTGCTTAAATTGTAGTCATATGAGAACCAGTGTTTCAACGTCATATGGGCTCCTGCTGTATATCTCAAAATTCTTGACAAAATTGAAAGAATCTGCAATATTATTGGTCCTGACCTGGCATCTCAACTTCAGTTACTTTCCAACTGATGTAGCTTCGTTCTGTCTTTCCCACAAATTGGCAATCGTTCAAATGTGCTTTCCTCTTTGGTGCCTCAACTGAATGAATTTAAGTGTACTACTAGATTTTTCAAGTAGGATTCACCATTTTACTGTTGAACTAGCTAGATTTAACCATATATTCTATTCTAATAGTTTCTTTACTCGCACCTCTTGCCTGTGGAACTCTCTTCTTCTGATTTCTGGCTTCCCTGCTGACTACAATCTTCAAAAACTTAAATGCAATACCATTCGTCGTCTTCTGTCTTCCTGAAACTTGTTCCTTTATTGTCCTTTCTCCACTTCTCCTTACTAAACTAATTCTCTTTCAACCCCTGTAACACTATACCTCCTTGGTATCTAATGATTCAAAAAAATGTATTATGAAAATGCATTGTTAATAGTTTTACTTTTTAAAAGACATTACACTGAAAATCAAAAAGAAAAGGATGGTCAGTCATCACAAATCATTAATAACGGAATAGAGCTTAGTATATGGATTAGAATAGAATGAGGTGTGAATTATCCCCAAAGAGGTTTGATGATGTGAATTATCAAGAACACCTGAGGTACAAGCTCCATAATCAATGTGCAAGTTTCTTTAGGGTTCATTGAGACGAGCATTACAAACAGAATACATCTATTCCAGCATGTTACCAGAGTGCCAACAAAGCCTTACCATTTTACTGTTGAACAAACTAACAGTTTATTTTCTCACACTTTCTGCCTGTGGAACTCTCTTGTGATTTCATGCTTTCCTGTCACTTACAATCTTAAAAAATGTAAATGCAACTTCAATCAGCATCTTCTTGTCTTCCTGAAACCTGTTCTTTTATTTTCCTTTTCCTCACGAAGGTCTTCTTATTCCCTTTCCCTTCATGTAACCCCTGTGTTTTAGTGGCATTATTGTTTTGCTGGGGGTGAAATGGTAAAAAGAAATAAAATACAACTTTAGGATAATACAACCCTATTTTTTCTTTCTGAAAATAAAAACAAGGAATAAATTAAATCCTTTAGTATAATATGACCCCATAGTACAGCCATCTTTTAGTAAATATTTTTTGAAAAGTTGTACCATATTATCCATTAAAATCTCAATATCATACATATCTGGTGTAACAGCAAAATTGTCCATTTGTTGGATTAAGATCTGAACCACTGTATCTCAGAAATGATTAAAGATATGTTACTGGAATTCTCTGAGAATTTTATAACACTATTGGGCTCTAATAAGAATGTATAATTACTCACCAAGTTTAACAGAACTGTGATGAAATCGATCATAAATGAGAATGACATATTCATCATTCATTAATCATATCTAAGGATTGGAAGCTCATGACATATTTAAATAAAGTTTAAACATATATATATATATATATATATATATATATATATATATTTGAAATTATTAGGAGAAATTGATAATTATATTTAATGATTCATCGAGTCTGAAACCGCTACAGAATGCAGAAAGCACTGGACGGCCGTTTCGTCCTATATTTGTCTCAAATTGTATATCATTGCTTGAACCGGCTTCTAATGCTCTGGAGTGAGCGGCTTGGTGATAGTAGTCATGGCTCCGGGAGACACTGTCCTATGGTTAAAGTGAATCTCAGTAGAGTTCCACCAAGGAATTTGTGAGTGAGCGGCGCTATATTGAGTCTGATTTGTTATCTCTTCGTCACCGAGGCCCGTTGGAGCAGTTGGTATGGTGTTTGCTTCACAACCTGTCAGGGTTTCAATTCTCGGTAGTGGATGCGCACTGCTGATGAGTCCCAAATATAGGACGAAACGGCCGTCCAGTGCTTTCTGCATTCTGTAGAGGTTTCAGACTCGATGAATCATTAAATATATATATATATATTTTCCAGGATCATTTTCCAACTTATTCAAGATGATCTTTGCCCTCTCTAACCTTCTAACTTTCTGTCCTGGAGTATCAAGGTTTTACCACAGGTTTCATGTATGATTCCATTTTCAAGTCTTTTTTCACTGCTCTTTGGACTCATAGCTGAAACTCCTCTCTTACGTGCCAAACCTCTTATGGATTGATATCTAATTGATATCTTTAGCTCTAAGTTGAAATGATGTTCCCTCTTCCTGTTGTGACCTTCACATCCAGTTTTCCTTTTGACTGTTCCCTCTCTTTTAAACTTTTTCACTGTTCTCTTGATGGTTCTTGAATGGACTTTGAAGATGGAAGCCAGAGTATGAATGTTGATACCATTACTGAATGCCTTAATGATCTTTTCCTCTCACCATTGCTCATTTTGGAGACAGTGGGTTTGACACTAAATGATTTTAATCTGTTCTCTTTCTAGTTGAATAACTCAAAGGGTTTTTCAGTGATTCTTACGACAAATGATGTTGTGATGGCTAAATATCTTATCTGAAAACCTGGAACAAAGAAACTCAATTAGTTTAGTGTTTTTTTTTTTTTAAATATTAAACATTTTCTGGGATAGATAATTATGCTGTGACATGATTTGGACAATTTTGCTGTTACAACCAGTATATTTCGCTAGAATATTCAATTTTTCCCGATATTAAAGAATAAAAATTCTGGATTTTTAGTCATTGCCTGCTTTTTTTTTTCCTAATTTCCATTTCAAAACTTACTTTCAAATTTTCGCTGTTTTTTTGTTACATTAATGTTATCAAAGTCTGACAAATCTTGTGTATTCCCTTTGTTAAGAAACGGGGGAGAGAGAGGGTACACGTGGTCTGTGCAGTGCATCCTCATCCGTCTTTCTAAACCTGTTCTTTTTCTCACTTCTCCTTATTCTCTTTCTCTCCTTGTAATCCCTTGTGTCTTGGTGGCATTATCACTTTGCTTGGGGTGAAATGATAAAAATGATAACAAAAGAAAAACTCTTTTCTAATCTACTCTCTCTTTTTCTCCCAGGAGACGAATTGCTTAATGCCAGTGCTTTTCTTGAGATCATTGATTTGGTAAACCGGAAAAAGCGTTACATCAGAGTACCCAGGTAAGACACATCTCATTAATTTACTCATATAATGCAAGATGAATATTGCCTTAGATATCTTGAAGGCCTTTGACAAGTTTTGGCATAGGGCTTTGCTACACAGACTCTTTATTTACGGCATTTCTGCAAGAGTCTTCTCAATTATCAAATCCTTCCTATCAGGTAGGCCCGTGGCTGTCATTCTTAATGTCCAGTCCTCTGACACCCATGAGATCAATCCAGTCCCCACTCCCAGGGCTTTCTCCTCCTGGTCCCAGCCTCTTTCTCCTTTATATTAACAATCTGCACATTCTCAGATCATTAGTAAATATATATGCAGATGATACCACTGTTTAGCGGGTGCACATACAAAAATCTAGATGACCAGCGATAAGCAACTGATCTAACCTCTGATCTTGCTTGAACAGCTCAATGGGGGAAGGAACTAACTTGTAGCATTCAGTGCTTCCAAAACCAAGTTAGTAATCTTGAGTCATCACAGAGGAGTTTTTTACAGTCATTATGACATGTTGTACCTCAATGAGGTTCCTTGCATGGAACGTCTATTGTGACCCAGGCTCATTCCAGATCTCAAGTGGAACTTGTATATACGATCCATTCCTAAAGATGTTGGAAAAATAGTTGGCTCCCTGTGCTACTCATATTAGTATCTGACTCCTCCTGCCATGCCGTATCTTTACAAGAACCTGATCAAACTGAAAATGGAGTATTGCTGCCATATATGGATTGGAGCTGCACAGTCCTCACTTTCCAGCCTTGATAGAGTTCAAAAGCATCTACATGGTCTTTTGGGTGATGAATCTTTTTTCATTTGACAACCCCTTTTCCAATGAATATTTGCAAGCCTCTCACTACTTTATTGCTACTTCCATGGCAATTGTTCTGGTTACATTCATTTGTACAGCCAGTTCAGGCATTCAAAGTAAAGACCCACCATGCTACATACACATTCTCTACTCTATCGCTATTTCCATGGCAGATGTTCAGACGAGCTAACATTCCACCAGTTCAGACCATCAAATCTAAGCCTCTCACTACTCTATCTCTATTTCCATGGCAAGTGTTCGGACAAGCTTCATTCCTTAGTTCCACCAGTTCAGACCTTCACAGCTAAGCCTCCCTCTACTCTATCGTTATTTCCGTGGCAAATGTTCAGATGAGCTACATTCCTTAGTTCCCCCAGTTCAGACATTTACATCTAAGCCTCTCTCTACTCTATCGCTATTTCCATGGTAAATGTTCTGATGAGCTACATTTGTCGAACCCCATTTTCCAAATTGTAAAACAATGCTAATAAACTTAAGTACTGTCACTGAAAAATTATTTTATCTACAAAACCAGCTCAAAGAAAGTAACTCAATTTTTGTACATTGATAGGCTCCAGAATCTTTGTATTCATATATATTAACCAACCAGCAATATCATATGAGATACATGGTATTCTTTGAATTGGCAGAGAGTAAAATATCTTAGAATTATATTTTGGAGGCTCAACTTTAGAATATGATCAAAAATATTTTTCTTCCTTAAAAGGAATATTTAAAAATTGTGAAAATATATATTAGCCTATAAGCTTGAGATTAACAAATCTAAATTTTACATTCATCCAGAGCCTACTATTTTATTATAAATAATTCTTGTTCGCTAACTAGTCTTTCAGTGAACCTTTGATCAGGGTGTTTGTTTGATCGTTTGTTACACAAACAAAACTGAAATTCTCATACACAAATAATTACTCGCATCTTTCATATATTTATTCAAGTATACAATATTATAAAAAATATGTTTAGCAATATTGACACGTAAAAGATAATGTGCATGCTAACTTGTTTACATGCGGTGACGGTAACTAACTTCCCTTCCCTTATTTCATGTGGCTGACTGCTAGAATTTCATAAACACAGTGAAAACAATGTAAGTGTGTGTCACATAGATCTGCACATACATATACACATTTTTCATTTATCCTATACTAATGCAATTCATTCAGTTGTATTGTAAAAAAAAAGATACAGAAATTATTTTGTGTGAAGTTGTTCACAAAGAATCTTTGTAATTCATTTCTTTCAATTTGAAAGAAAAATAATACAAAATAAATAAAAATTATTGAAATTTGTAGATCTGTGTTTGAAGATTATTGTAATTCTTCGTTTATACATGTATATTCCACTACAACATTCACTGGTTTCAGTCCTTCACAGCTAAGATCACCAGGCCATGTCCACTGGAATGAAATCAACAGTTTTTTCTCTTGCACTTCTCACTTGAGCAACACTTCTGGCTTCTTGCTTTCCAGTTAATTTTGATCTTCAAAAATTTAGATATCAATTGTTGTCTTGTCTTCTTAATTCCTGTTCTTTTATTGTTCTCTCTCCTTAATAATGCTTTTTCTTTTTCTTATATTCTCTCACACTCAGTAACACCCTGCATCTTAGTGGCTTTATTACCTTGCTTGGGGTGTAATAATAAAAAGAAAATGTATGAGATTTCAGCAGGCAAAAATGAAATTCATGTTGTGTCTACCATTCGACCTTGCATGGAGTATTGCTGCCATTTATGGTCTGGGGCCCCTGCGTGTTGCCTCGGGGTTCTTGATAAGATCCAGAGATGGATATGCAATGTGATTGGCCCTGATCTGTCATCTCGTCTGCAGTCGCTCTCTCACAGACTCACTCTGTCTTTTTTACAAATACTTTCACGGTAATTGCTCTGAGGAGCTGCTCTTGCTGGTTCCTAGGCCTCATGAATTTAAACGTCCTACGAGGCTGGCATCCCGTTCCCACCTCTTCACCATTGAAACTGTTAGATGTAGACGTCTCTTCTACTACAATAGCTTCATGTCTCGCACATCTCGCCTGTGGAACTCCCTTCCTTATTCCTGTTTCCCTGACAAATACAATCTCCAACTATTTAAGTGTAACGTCGATCGACATCTCCAGTTGCCTTGATCTACCCACTTCCCTTCTCCACATCCTTTCCCCTTTCATTCCTATCTGCTCTCGCTCCAAATCTTCTGTAAACCCCTTGCCTTGATCCACTATCTTTCTCCACATCCTCTCCTTTACCACTCCTATCTGCTCTTCCTCCAAACCTTCTGTAACCCCTTGCGTGCTAGTGGCCTCCAGCCTTGCTTGGGGTGATAAGCTTAAAAAAAAAAAAAAATGTAATATTATTGCTTGAATTTCTTAGATGAAATGTTTTCATTATTATTAGTTTATGATTGTCTTTCTTTCATCATACATTTATTCCTTGTTTACACTTAGTAGTAGTAGATGTAATAGTTGTAGGCTGTTTGAATTTCTGAGATGAATTATTTTCCTTCAGTATATTTTTCATTTTGCATCCATATAAAATTAGCATGGACTGAAAAATTATCCTACATTATATAATACATATAATTGTAATAATAAATACATTATATTTGCCTTGAAAATCAGCATTTCACATTTTGGTTCTTATCTGGGTTTGAACACCAAAGATTTATGACACAGCTCAACCAAAAGACAAGCCAAGTTTAATGATTGATGTTAGTAGACATTATGGGTAATGGTATTGGTAATATTAACCATTTCTTCATAAGGAAACATTTAGCACTCATTGACTGAGCATCTTGTACGACTGTTGGTTAAGAGCTCTTATCGTTCTTTCCAGTACAAATGGGGGTTTCCTTCCTAACCTTTTGCTTGAAGTGGTGTGGAACATCAACATCTTGATTATACCATTATTTTCTCTTCAAGTTACATCCATTTTAATTGTTGCTGCTGTTGGAAGTCCTCAAGAGATGCGGTTTCTGTTATTTGTTACAGTTCTTTATTTGTGATTCTGTAGAGTCAGTCCACAATGATCAAAGAAAGATTTGAGCATGTGAAGCCTGCATGTCTTTGCCAAGACACACAGGCTTCACATGCTCAAATACACTCCGGCCTTCTTCAGGTGGTTGGAATGTTGAACTGAACCCTTTATTTCGCTCACTGGGGTAGACTGTTCTAGTTCCATGTGCCATGTTTAATGGATGTCAGTTATCAGTTATCTCCTGTTAATTCTCCAAGTTCTCCACAGCCTTAACTGGGTATTGAACTCACACTCTTTGGGTCCTGTCACTGGATCTAACTAACGCCACTTATCCACTGTGCCATGTGTCCATGAGGACATCTGTATATGAATTTCTGCGTATTAGGGACCTAATGTCTTCAGCAACCTTTTTTTACCAGTGCTCATATTGTAATTTTTGCTGTTATCATTTCATGTTTTTACCAGACCTCATATTGCAATTTTCGTTGTTATTATTGCTTTTCTCTGGCACTCCTTATTACTGGTTCCCATATTGTATTCATTTCTATGCTTGGTCAGCTCAGGAGATTTTTGTGGCCTAGCATATGTGCTGATTGCTTAAGTTTACGAATTTTCCGATGGTGTTCTTTGTCTTGGATAATAATTGTTTAAAAAAAAATCCACATTAAAATCAAAAACATTTGTGGTTTCTCTCTTCTTTTTAATATATAAACATGTACAAAATTAGAGGGCTGGTGTATAAAAGTTAGAAATATAATTGAAACTTATTTATTTTATCATTTAAAGAAAAAGAACAAAAGCCTTTAAAGTAAATTTAACCACTATTTAATACTTGGTGGGGGCTCCTTTTAC
Organism: Acanthosepion esculentum; assembly: GCA_964036315.1. Taxonomy (NCBI): domain Eukaryota; kingdom Metazoa; phylum Mollusca; class Cephalopoda; order Sepiida; family Sepiidae; genus Acanthosepion; species Acanthosepion esculentum. The sequence continues at coordinate 37,316,941 of OZ038515.1, read as the reverse complement.
TTTTATAAATGCTTTTATGTGCTTTTGTTTCCTGAAGACCAGTTTAGCACAAGTATTTTGCTTGATTTTCTTCCATTTTTCATGAAGTTTGGCTTCTAATTTGCGTTTTGAAGAATATTTGTGCATTCTCACTCTTGTACCTAAGCATGACCCCAGATGTTCAGTGGGATTCAGGTCAGGGGATTTAGGAGGCAACTTCATTACCCTCATTTCTTTCTTTTCAAACCAACCCTTTAAAACTCTGGATGTGTGGCATGGCGCATTGTCTTCTTGGAAGATCACTCCATCTGGTATGTTATTGTTGAAAAATTTCTCTAATGAAAGTTACTAACGTTGGTCTCACATGCTTGTGTTGGAATTCATTCTACATTCACATGTAAATAACATTCCTATTCCAGAAGACAACATGCAGCCCCAAACCATTACGCTCCCACCTTAAAATTTTACAGTTTGGCCGGTACATGGCACATTGGATGCGTCCCCAATTCTTTGATGAACATAAACAGCTCATGGCGTTCCAAAAATCTGATAAAAACTAAAATTTTAGGGATAATTTTCTATTCAATAAAAATACAGTATTAATAGGCATATTAAAATCAATTATGCTCAATAAATTAGTTTCATCAGACCAGACAACTTTGGCCGAATCCTCAGCCATCCAATTTTCATGTTCTTTTTCAGAAGAAAGTCTTTTTTTCTTATTAGCCTCAGACAGCAATGGTTTTTTTTTCTAGGTTTACATTCCTTCTACTAAACTTCTCACTGTGCGAGTCACTATCACTTTGTTTGTTGCCTGTCAAAATTCAGCAGTCACGTTAGAGGAGTTTTTTCCCCCATCACCTAGAGAGACCCTCTTTAGCATTCTGTCTTCTCTTGAGTTCGTACATCTTTTCTGGCCTTGACCATCACAACTTTTGAAAGAATTGGTTTCGTTATATCTTTTAATGGTTGTTAGTACACTGTTTCTGAAGCATTTCACTTTTCTTGCAATTTTGACTTGGAATAACCCTTCTTTGAACAATGCAATGATTTCAAACCTTTTAGTTTCAGGAATGTTTTTCTTCAAAGACATTTTCAACAAAGAAGCACTTATAAATTGACACTAAACTTGTAACTAAAAACTTATAAAGGATTTAACACTACAGAGTAAATTTCAAATAAATGATTTTGCCACTTATACTAAATAAGTAAAAATGAACACAAACCATTATTGGTACCCTCTCCTCCCTTAAATACCAGTGAAACATCAATTCAAGAAGTCTTATTATAATGTTTTCAGCTAATATATGTACAAGTTTCAATCATATTTCTAACTTTTCTACACCTGCCCCATAATTTTGTTCATAGGTGTATATATATATATATATATATATATATATATATATATATATATATATATGTGTATGTTAACTCACCACACAAGATTTGTTTTATCTTCCTTGTATTTCATTGTCTGTTGCTTGGCCTTTTTTTGTTCCTTTGCCAAAATTTTATTCCTCCCCTTTTTATCATATTGCTCAAGAAACTGACCCTTGTTGCCAACTGTTTCTTTATTCTGTATTTACTCACACCCTTTATAAGTTAATAATCAAATTTAAAATTTTTTTCCCCTTTTGGCTTGAAATCACTCTCATCTCCACCCAAAAGCAAATGTGGGTCAGTGTTGCAATCTAAGCCAAAAAACCTTTATCAGTTGACTTCCTTTTAATCTTAATGGCAGTCTCATTTGTCCCAGGCCAGAATTCTTGGCAAAAAGTCCCTTCTAAATATATTTCATACTTACCTAATAACCTCATATTTTCACTAACCTGATTCTTGTAATTTCTCTATTAAAATTAAATGCTTCTGTGTCAAGCCATATAATTTTTCACATCAGAATCCATGTTGCACCTTTAGAAATCTACCGTTCCTCCATTCATTGAATGCCATTGCCATATCTGCTTTAGCGCTTCTTCTGGTCTGGTGCTGATTCTGTACATCTTGGCAAAATCCAAAGAAGGATCTGTAATCGACTCAATCCTGACTGCCACGTGAATAGCTGACCTTGCACCAGATGATTGTCACCATTTTTGATTGCTACAAAATACTTGAGGGTTAAAACTTTCTCCAATAAAGACCACATTCAAGAGTTACTCAAAAAGCTTTACATGTCAGGCATAGGTAGAATTTATACTACAGAATGCAATGAATAAATTGTCGTCTAAATTACACTAAAATGAAAATAACACTGACATCTCATTTTAACAGATATATTTACCAAAATTACACAAAAATATCTTAAAATAATAAAGATTAAATTTATTCAATAAGATCACCATTGGCCTCACGCATGTCCCCCAGAAAACTTTGGAATCTCCTGCAACTTTTAATAATAAAAAAGAAAAAGCCAACACTTAATAATATTAACTACAAACACAGCCACAATGTGCTGTGTTCGGAAAATAAAACATCTCTCTATCACACTAAAAATAAAATATCCCTATAACACTAAAAACGGCCACACTCAATTAAACTGAATAAATAAAATCATCCTTGATAATGACTAAAAGTATAGCCAAAAGCACTTGGAATTATTGAACATTTGGACAGTTTCTCCACATTCTGTTTCAAAAAAGATAAAAACTTTTTAAACACAAGAAAAATTAAATAAAAAGCTTAATCATAATACCTTGTCTGTTGTTTTTAATGAAACATGAATATATATATATATATAATGCAAAGCTCTTCAGTAAAATGAATGGAGCATTTTGGCTGATGGGCATTTGTTTGCATTTGTAAAAACAATACGCTAGATTTAGTTGTGTAACTCTACCGAGTGAAGATAGCTCTGGCTGACACCAAATTAGTTGTGTTTCAATCCTTGCTTGAGGCATTCGGAAGTCTAGTCGCACTGAGGAGCTCAGCGAAACAGTACTGTCTGTGAATGACATATATATATATATATATATATATATATATATATTTATATATATATGTATATATATATGTATGTATATATATATATATGTATATATATATGTATGTATATATATATATGTATATGTATATATATATATGTATATGTATATATATGTATATGTATATATATGTATATGTATATATATATATATGTATATGTATATATATATATGTATATGTATATATATATATATGTATATGTATATATATATATGTATATGTATATATATATATGTATATGTATATATATGTATATATATATATTTATGTATATATGTATATATATATATTTATGTATATATGTATATATATATATTTATATATATATATGTATATATATATATTTATATATATATATTTATGTATATATTTATATATATATATGTATATATATATATTTATGTATATATGTATATATATTTATATATATATATGTATATATATATATTTATGTATATATGTATATATATTTATATATATATATGTATATATATATATTTATGTATATATGTATATATATTTATATATATATGTATATATATATATATTTATGTATATATGTATATATATATATTTATGTATATATGTATATATATATATTTATGTATATATGTATATATATATATTTATGTATATATGTATATATATATATTTATGTATATATGTATATATATATATTTATGTATATATGTATATATATATATTTATATATGTATATATGTATATATATATATTTATATATATATATATATATATATATATATATAGAGAGAGAGAGAGAGAGAGACTAAGATAGATATAAATTGACATAGATGAATAGATATAAATAAATTGGCCCAGGTCGGTAGGTAGATAGATAGATATAAATAGACTGAGATAGATATGACAGACTTGATATATCGATAGATATGGACATACTGAGGGTATGTATGATTCCACAAGTTGGTTCAGTGTAATGGAAGAGCAACGAAGAGAAGGAAACAAATAATAACATGGAACATTCCTCGGACACTTTTATTCTTTTTCACTTTCCTTCGTTCCTTCTTCTTTAGAACTAGAAATGTAAAGAAAAGTATATGGGCTGTGGAGATGTGTTCATTCCTATCTCATATCCAAAATATCCTCTTGTGTCTTTTAATAAGGCTCTCTTACGTTGCTAATCAGATTTGATTGGAAAACTATCAAGACATAACAGATTCTTGATTAAATTTATTTTTCTTTTTTGTGCATTTTTCATTTTCAGTTTTGACCAGAGGCAATATTTCTTGGGACTGTTTTCGTATCATTATTCAAAATATTTGCAAATGACTATCACATTCTTTGCTTCCATTACCAATTTACAGAAATAAAGAATTATCGATAAGTTGCAAAGGAGAGGAAGAAAGAAAAGAAAATATATTGTGTCATAGAAATATATTGCAGTATTTTTTTAAATCATTTTACCCCAAACATGGCAATAAAGTCTCTAAGATGCAAGGGTCTACTGAATGTGAGAGAATATAAGAAAAAGAAAGCATTATTAAGTAGAAAGAACAGGACATAAGAAGAGAGAAGGTAAAATTTAAAAGGTGCAGCCACTCATATCCAAGGAATCCAGTCTACTAGGGCAGAGCGGGTAACTAATCCCTGTTGCAGACGCCTACTCAGGCACATTTTATTGGAGAGTGAATCTTATCTAGTGTAATCAACAGTCTGAACAAGGCCAGCATGCTCAAACCCTCGGTCACGATGACTTGTTACTTTGTGTTAGCACAAACATTGATGGCTCACAAGGGTTCCGTTTACCCAATTTCTCTCACAAAGTTTCGGTCAACTTGTGGTAAGGTTTTCAGACACTTTCCAAAGGTGCCGCATGCAGCGCTTCCAGACTGATAACATCAAGAATTCACCTTCCTGACAAATTGGCCATGGTGAGATTCAAACCCGGGTCTCATGGTCAGAAAGCAAATGTTCTTACCACTCAGCCACATACACGAAACGGAAGGTAACAATTGACATTTTATTTAAACTTTTAAAGATCAAATTTGACTGAGAAGCCAGAAGCAGGAAGAGAGTTACACAAGTGAGAAGTGCAAGAGAAGGAACTGCTAGCATAGAACTTACAGTTACATCTAGCAGTTTCGGCTTATGACTTATGAGTTGAAAATATAGATTAAATCTGATAAAATGATAAAATATTGAACAAGTTGGAAAATCCTTTAAAATTTAACATGTTTCAATATTTATTTACCTTTATCAGAAAATTTTGGAAATGGAATTTTTTTTTCAATTTTTCAATTCTATTTTATTTTGTTTTCATTGATTGTGTAGATATCAAAAGTTTATTTTATGGCATTTGTGCGTATAGATATTCACTTCATTTTTGTTGTGTGTTTACCTCATAGTATCTGTGTGTGTTTATTTTTTTTTTATCCATTTCACCCCAAGCAAGGCGGGAAGCCACTAGCACACAAGGTGTTACAGAGAGTTGGAGTGAGAGCAGACAGGAGAGATAGAGGAAAGGATGAGGAGAAGGATAGTGGATAGATCAAGGTAACTGGAGATGTCGATTGACATTACATTTGAATAGTTGGAGATTATAGCTATCAGGGAAACAGGAAAAGAGGAGGGAGTTCCACAGGCAGGAAGTGTGAGATATGAAGCTATTGGAGTAGAAGAGACGGCTACATTTAACAGTTTCAACAGTGAAAGGGTGAGAGTGAGATGCCTGCCTCGTAGGACGCTTGAATTCATGAAGTCTGGGAACCAGCGCAAGCAGCTCATTGGAGCAATTACCATGAAAGTATTTGTAAAAAAGACAGAGACAGGCGATGGCATGTCTGTGAGAGAGCGACTGCAGACGAGATCCCAGATCAGGGCCAATTACCTTGCATACCCGTCTCTGGATCTTATCAATAACCACGAAGCAAACAGAAGGGGCTCTAGACCATATATGGCAGCAATACTCCATGCAAGGGTGAATGGTTGATTTGTAGATTTGAAGGATCGATTCCGGGGAGAAAAATTTCCTGGCGCGGCACAGGGAGCCAACTTTCCTTGCAGTGGACGAAGCAATTGACTCAATGTATTTGTTCCATCTCAGGCCAGCAGTCAACGTGAGACCGAGCAGCTGCAGAGAGGTGCTCAAGAGAAGTTGTGTGTCAGACATTCTAATGGGGGGGGGGCAGGGAAGGATCTCTGTGGTGATTAATATAGAGCAGTTTTGTTTTTGAGGCGTTAAAGTTAACCAGCCAATTCCTGCCCCAGTTCACAACCGATTGGAGGTCCTTTTCGAGACAAACAGCCAGGTTAGTTTTGTCAGCGACACTAGATTTGTTTTAGAGGCAGGAGTAAATTGTATTGTCGTTCGCGTAGATGCCAACTTGGGAATCTCTGGCATCAGGAAGATCGTTGATGAAGATAAGGAACAGAGTAGGGCCTAGGATGGAGCCTTGAGAAACACCTCTTGGAATTTTAGGATAATTTAAGTGCTTTTGAATTGCATGATAAATTTATGATATAACACAGTTTTTTAATACAGACTTGAATTATGACATGAATTATGCTAGCATTTCAAGAATTAAGACTTAAGAAATATGAATTATACATTAAGGAATATGAATTAATAATTAAGATGATTTTGAAAAAGATTGAAAGTACTTAGGTTAGAAAAAACTACGGCACCTTCCTTGATGAATTTCATCTTAACATCAAGAAACTAATTAGAGAACTGAAAAGGATCAGTATAAAAATAAGTAGACACAATATATCTATGTTATTCAATGAAACATGTTTGAATGAATATATATATATATATATATATATATATATATATATATATATATATATATATATACCGGGTATAATAGCAGAATTGTCCAAATCATGTAACAGCATAATTGGCCATCCTACAAAATGTTTAATATCTAAAAACTAAACTGAGTTTCCTTTTTCCAGGTTTTTTTCAGATAAGAGGTTTAGCCATCTTGATTCCATTTTTTGTATGCAACTAGAAAGAGAACAGAACGTTTTGTGTCAGCCCCGCTATGTCTTTCCAAATGGTGAGATGAAAAACATAATTCAGGCCTTCAGTAATGGTACCAACATTCATACTCTGGCTTCCATCTCCAAAGTCCATTCATGAACCATCAAGGGAACGTTGAATAAGTTTAAAAAAGTGGGAACATTAGAAAGAAAAACTACGTCATGAGGTCACAACAGGAAGAGGGATCATCATTTCAACTTGGAGCTAAATGTATTCTTAATTTTCAGAGTCCAATAGTGCTATAAAAACCTCAGAGAATTCCAGTAAGATATTTTTAATCATTTCTAAGATACAACAGTTTAAAGCTTAATCTAACAATTGGACAGTTTTGTGGTTACACCCTGTATATATATGGAGCTACAGTGGAGTAATGGATAGCAATTCTGATTGTGGAATTGGAGACCAGAGTTTGAATTCCAGTTGGATTTGTTACATTTCCTTATGTACAAATACTCTTGGGAAAGGTGTGAATCAATTTTTTCTCTCCACAGCTATGGTTAATTAACAGGACAGACTGGATCCTATAGCCTTGGGTGGCAACCAGTCTAGGAGAAGAACAACTCTGAATACAAAACCTGAGGATCATTTGGGGAACTTGTGGCACACTATATTAACCAATTTTAATGCCTCCAAGACAAAATTGCTCTCAATTAATTGTCTGAGAGAACCCTTTCTGCCTTCCATCTGCATGGCTGATGCTAACCTTCAGGAGAGTGACTCAGTGCATCTTCTTGTGCATACTTTTCTGTTGACATAAAGTAGCTAGATTAAATTGAATCAGTTGCTATATCTGCTGCTAGGAAAGTTGGTTCTCTGTGTCCTGCTAAACAATTTTTCTCTCCAGAATCTATCTTACATTTTTCTAAGTCTATCATTCATCCATGTATTCTCTATTGCTGCTACATCTGGTCTGGTGCTTTGCTATGGATTTATAGATTCTTGATAAAACCCAAAGAAGGATCTGCAATGTTATTGGTCCTAACATGGTATCTCATCTTCAATCACTTTCCCACCACCATAATGTAGCTTATCTGTGCTTTTCTATAAATAAAGGGTGTTTCATTAAGATGGATCAAAGTCAGCAGTAAATAAATCAATGTTATTGGTGAAAATTTATTTATTTCTCTATTGGATCATGTTATTTAAGTCATGGCAATTATGTGTGAAAAATAATATCACCCAAATGTCCGCCAATGCTTCGGTGGCAACACCTCCACTCAATGGTCTAAATTTTTGATGACATCTCTGCATAGTTGCTCCTCAATCTCACCAATATGCCTTATTATCTCATCCTTCAGCTGTTGAATTGTTGGTTTGTAAGCCTAGACATTACTTTTGAAATAACCCCAAAGGAAGAAATCTATGTTGGAGGTTTTTGGGTACCCTGGTATACTAGTGAGCCAGCCAAAATGAGCTGACTCATTTTATAGTTCACCAATAGAAGGTTTAACCAATCAGAAGGCTCAAAATATTCAATGGGGCGTTTATAAAGGCGGCCATGTTTTTTCCGGAATATTCACTGCCAGCCTTTGATATCGAAGACTGAAGAATTACGGAACAGCTGCTGGTGGTATTGGCAATATAGTCAGATTCAGTAGAGTGTCTGACTCGTGAGTGTTAATCTTTAACGTTGTTTCATTGAACAGATTACGTACTGTGCTGGATTCTATATTCATAGACTATGCTGAACATGGTCAACAATCTAAAGGTGTCAAGTCGCATGTTTGTGGTGGCCAATTAACTTTGCTGTTTCGACAAATGATGTGACCTGGGAACTTCTCATTGGATTTTTATTTGAGTGTCCATTTTTGTAATAGGCTTGGATAACTTTAACACATTGTTTGATTGTTAATTTTCCATGGATTGTTTGATTGTTAATCTTTCCATGGAGTGCAAGAGGTCAGATTGTACAATAAGTCCATGGATATTACTTGAGTTTTCTGATTTGTACTTTGTTGTTATACAATGGGGGATCCTAACTGATGAAACAAAATCTTGCTCAATAAACTGAGTGACGGCACTTCAGACAAGAGAAAGCTATTTACTATGGAGAAATTTCAGTAAACTTAAATATTGCCTAACGGTTAAATCCACTTTGGCAGGAAGGAAGACAAGCCTGCTACTGCTTAGAACACATCTATTTTGTTAACCAAGAATGGTGAGTTCAACCCTTGGTAGGACCACAAGAGTCAATATAGTTAACACTAACAATATATTTTTTCCCAAATGTGAAACTATATTGATAAATTGGATTACTCATTGTTTTTTTTTCTTTACTTCAGCTCAGGACGTTCTCAGTCTTATGCATTTTGGTTGGTCCAACCTAATAAACCAAATTTCTTTCTGGCTGGTCTGAGCAATGACGGTCTCGTTACAGCCGACTCGGGAGGTTGCATTCAATTGTGGGAGACATCACTCATACATTTAGAGCGTTCTCTTCAGGAATGGAGAAATATGATTGGTTATGAGGACACACGGCCATTGCAAGTAAGTGAATATCTACATCAGTTTTTTTTAAGAAGTCAAAATATTTTAAATACATTCAAAGACCTGTTCCGAAAATGGTCTCATTATTTTGATTTTGAGATTCCTTCAATAATTTTGAGAAGAATTGTTATCATTCCAAGGATTTTTTCTGATTATTTAGTTTTAGTATTGTTGTGGCCATGTTAGGGCCAGAAATAAAGACACAAAAAGAGGAATTGAGTTAAACAAATATATTAACAGAAACTGTAATACAAACATATAGAAACAAGAGTGTTACAGCAAGAATGTTGGGTTCGACCGTCAGAGCTGACTGTTGGAAATTTCCTTCTGCAAAACGGCAGTACCTGTTCCTATTTATAGCTGGGAGAGTCCATGCATGAGTAGGCAAATTACCATAACAGGTATTTGGCAGGGGGTGTAATGGATCTCGACTCAGAATGAGAAATAAAAGAACTGAGTTCAAATTCCAGTCGAGTTCGTTACATTCACTTACACACAAATACCATTGGGAAATCCATCTCTCCTCTGTATCTTGACTTACAACCATATTACGTTGAAACACTGGTTCTCATCTGATCACTGAAGTTAAGCAATGTTGAAGCAGGTCACTGCCTAGATGGGTGAATGTTTGGGAATACCAGGTGCTGTGACAAGGATGTATGTGTGGTGTAATAAGTAAAGGCTCAGAATAAGAAATCGAAGAGCCGAGTTTCAATTTCAATTGGGTTCGTTATATTCACTTCTGTGGAAAAAAACTCTTGGGAAAATTATGAATTCACCTCTTCTCTCTCCAGCTATGGATTAATTAGTAAGACTTGTATCACTAAACCATTATTATCTCGAAACAAAAAAAAAATTCTTACATTAATAAATAACTTGCAAAGGATTGATGAGGTGTAGAAAACAAACAATGAAATGCTGACGTCAGGACTGTCTTTTAGATTTATATTATCTGGAAACTACCGTGGCCACAAAGTGAGGAATCAGTTTATATATTGATTATAATAAAAAATGATCCCCCACTTTATATCCACATTATAATTTCTTGCATGTCTTTTAGATTTATATTCTCTAGAAACTATTGTGGCTACAAAGCGAGGAATCAGTCTATATATTGATTATAATATAAAATTGATCCCCCACTTTATATCCACATTATAATTTCTTGTATGTCTTTCAGATTTATATTCTCTAGTAACTACTGTGGCCACAAAGTGAGGAATCAGTCTATATATTGATTATAATATAAAATTGATCCCCCACTTTATATCCACATTATAATTTCTTGTCTTTTAGACTTATATTCTCTAGTAACTACTGTGGCCACAAAATGAGGAATCAGTCTATATATTGATTATAATATAAAATTGATCCCCCACTTTATATCCACATTATAATTTCTTGTCTTTTAGACTTATATTCTCTAGTAACTACTGTGGCCACAAAATGAGGAATCAGTCTATATATTGATTATAATATAAAATTGATCCCCCACTTTATATCCACATTATAATTTTTTGAAAGCATGTCTAATAGATTTATATTCTCTAGTAACTACTGTGGCCACAAAGTGAGGAATCAGTTTCTATACTGATTATAATATAAAATTGATCCCCCACTTTATATCCCCATTATAATTTCTTGTTTGTTTATCAGATTCTGATTAAGTATGAATCCACCCCTTCTATGGGTTAATTAGTAAAGACTTGCATAACTCAATCCTTATTATCTCAAAAAAAATTCTTACAATGAAAAATATTTTCCAGCTTTATATAACCTGCAAAAGGTTGATAATCTGTAAAAAAACAAACAATCATTTCTTATTCTCAATTTACCTCCAGCTGCCATTTTCTTTACTCGGTGTGAACATTATTGTGAAAATCACAAATCCATCTCTTCTCGTACTAAGCTCGTATAGCTGAGTAGATATTGCTGTTTAGCCTTGGATGGCAACCTGTTTAATAGAAAGAAAACTCCAAATTTCAAAATGTGCAAAAAGTAAAAAAATATACTGTTTAATAAATAAATGAAGCGTCAACTCAAATATAAATATCTACTAAAATAACATTTAAAAATCGATTCAATCTGTTGGATTAATAAATAAAATAGAAAAATCTGTTACTTCTCTATATTCTCTAGAAACTACTGTGGCCACAAAGTGAGGAATCAGTTTCTATATTGATTATAATATAAAATTGATCCCCCTCTTTATATCCACATTATAATTTATTGTAAGCATGTCTTTTAGATTTATATTCTCTAGAAACTACTGTGGCCACAAAGTGAGGAATCAATTTATATATTGATTATAATATAAAATTGATTCCCCACTTTATATCCACATTATAATTTCTTGTAAGCATGTCTTTTAGATTTATATTCTCTAGTAACTACTGTGGCCACAAAGTGAGGAAAAAGTTTCTATATTGATTATAATATAAAATTGATCCCCCACTTTATATCCACATTATAATTTATTGTAAGCATGTCTTTTAGATTTATATTCTCTAGAAACTACTGTGGCCACAAAGTGAGGAATCAGTTTCTATATTGATTATAATATAAAATTGATCCCCCACTTTATATCCACATTATAATTTATTGTAAGCATGTCTTTTAGATTTATATTCTCTAGAAACTACTGTGGCCACAAAGTGAGGAATCAGTTTCTATATTGATTATAATATAAAATTGATCCCCCACTTTATATCCACATTATAATTTATTGTAAGCATGTCTTTTAAGATTTATATTCTCTAGAAACTACTGTGGCCACAAAGTGAGGAATCAGTTTCTATATTGATTATAATATAAAATTGATCCCCCATTTTATATCCACATTATAATTTATTGTAAGCATGTCTTTTAGATTTATATTCTCTAGAAACTACTGTGGCCACAAAGTGAGGAATCAGTTTCTATATTGATTATAATATAAAATTGATCCCCCATTTTATATCCACATTAATATTTCTTGTTTATTTATCAGAGTATGAATCCACCCCTTCTATGGGTTAATTAGTAAAGACTTGCATAAAATAAAATAGAAAAATCTGTTACTTCTTTACAAAATTGCTAGGTATATATAAATTATATAATGATTGTGAATGCTGCATCTAAGAAATTGAAATCTAATATTACTTTTGTGAAATGTAAATATATGAAGCAGCATTGTATTGTCATTCTGAGAAATAAAACTATGAACAGAATGCTTGAATATGGCTGATTCCTACTAAATGGGTTTTGATATTTGAATATTATTTTGAGGAATGAGTGAGAAGCTGATCTGCTACATTTGATGTTTTAACAGATTAATTATGAACGAGAAAGCGGTAAAGACGTGGAAGGCCCGAAACACGGCAAGATTGATCCCGACAATGTACCCCATGTTGGTGGTAACACCTGGGCAGGTGGAACAGGTAAGAAAAACCTTTTATTCTGGTATCGTTATAGAATATTGATTATCTTTAGTTTAAAGATTCAGTTTCCTTTTGTGAGTGTTTTACCATTATACAGAAAAAATGGCACATTGTAGCAGTGTTTTTGTTAGAGAATGCCATTCAAATGCTCCAACTTGAAGAGAGTTTGCACCTTAATAGTGTAGGGTCTACTTTTGGGCTCACCCTGATAATACTGATCCTATTTTTGCATGTCTTGGTGTTTGTTACAAGAGTTTAAAAACATTGTCTCAAAACTAAAACCTGGAGGAGAAAAACATGACATAATGAAATTTGTTGTATCATATCACAATCCCTGTAATTTATTAGTTTTTTTAGCGGCACAGCATTTATTTCAGCCATAACAGCATTGGTGTGTCTAGGGCTAGATAACGTGATGGGGTCCATTCCTGCTGGGGTTACTTTTGAATTCAGAGTTTTCCTTTTCCTAGAGTAGCCACAAACCCAAGACAAGAGATCTTAGTCTAGTCTGTTATTTAATCCATAACTGGAGGAAGAGGGCATTAACATGAAGTAAATGAAACTGAATTGAAAAGAATTTGAACTCAGATTACCAACTCCAATTTCTGTACCAATAAACATTACACCATCTACATATTCACACACACACACACACATATATATATATATATATATATATATATATATATATATTTTTTTTTTTTTAATTGGACATACTCCGACAATTTATTAAAGACATTTTTTATTGATTCCTGTCGGAGAACGAAAATTTTCTATGAAAATTTCTCGGACATTCAGACCGGTAAATGATATTTAATACTGTTTATTATGAACAGAGCATTTACTTAAAATACTTGTATCTATAAAAAGAACGTTAAACATATCATATATATATATATATACATATATACACACACACACATGCGTTTCATTAAAAAACAACTGACAAAGTACTACAGTTAAGTTTTTTTATTTAATTTTTCTTCTCTTCTCATAATTTTCTTCCTTTCTGGCCATAAATTATAGAAATTATCCAAATATTCCATATGTCTAAGCAATTTTGGTGTTTGGTTATACTTTTAGCCATTATCAAGGATGATTTTATTTTTACTTTTAACTGAAGGTATGGATTTTTTATGTATGTATCTAGAGTTATATGAATGTTTTATTTTCCAAACATGGTCAGCACATTGTGGCCGTGTTCATAGTTGATGTTATTGAGTATCAGTTTTTCTTTTTTATTATTAGTGGTTCCATTATTTTTAGACATTTTTAACATGTGGATGAGGCTATTATATTGGTATTGTCTCAAGTATGTTGTGGATAGAGTTTTTGTAGGTCTCTGTGGGTATTTAAATGAGACTGAATTGACCTATATTCAGAGAGATGTCACATGAATCTTCTTGTTAAGCATATTGTAATATATCCAATATAATTATTCATGAATCTGGTTTGATCAGGATCGCAGTTCTTTAAGGGGCATGTGGATTCATAAATGATATTGGTTCTCTGTAATTTGGATTTTTCAGATGAGTTATTGTTGTTGTTGATGATGAAGTTAGCAGTTTTAAATTTTAAAACTGTTAGCCTCATCATCAACTTGATAGACAACTGTCAATACTGTTCGATCCCATGGAAAATGTAAAATGCAACTCTTTTTTGTAGTGAAGCCTCGAGCCAAGAAAGAAAAATCAATTTAATTAGATGTCATTCTCTAATCTCTTCAAAGATTGATTGATTGATTTCATTTTAAGGCTTATCAACAATTCTGCAGGTTATTTAAAGCCAGAAAATATTTTTTAGACTATAAGAATATTTTAGAGATAGTAATAATTTTTACTGATACAAGTTCTACGAATTAACCCATAGCTTGGGGGAAAAGAGGTGGTACTTTTCCCAAAGGCATTTGCAAAAAAAAAAAAAAAAAAAAATCAGGGAACAAGTATTAATCTGAATTCTTGTATTAAATCTCTCTCTAAAAAAAAAAAAGAGTTGAATTTAGCACACCATTCAGAATATAAATAACTACATATTAAAATTCTGAACATTTTCTTTCTGTAGGTGGCCGCGATACGGCAGGCCTGGGTGGATTTGGTGGGCCATATCGTCTGGATGCAGGCCATGATGTTTACCAGGTACCTCAACATGAAAAGGATGCTGTTCCTGAAGAGGTAAGGAGGTTTTTTTTTTAATCATTTCATCCCAAGCAAGGCAATGAAGCCGCTAAGACACAGAGATTACTGGGTTTGAGAGAATATGGAAAAAAAGAAAAACATTATGAAGAAACGAGAAAAATAAATGAATTGCAATTAAGAAGACAGAAGATTAAAACAGGGTATCATTTTTTTTGGTAGGGGTGAGTAATTTTTGCAGATTTGCATTCATTAGACCTTCTTGAAGTCATGACATTTATCTGAACTAAAAAATAGTCATTTTTTTTAAAAAGTCATTTTAGAAGTAGAGTCCTGTTCATAATATAGATACAGTCTCAAATTGATCCCTGACTTCCATAAAAGTAATCTGTACTTTAGTTTTTGTTTACAAATGTCATCCATGCTGGGTATGATGATAAACTACATCCATGTCCTTGATGTCAATAAACTACGTCCAACAGCAAGGAGGTTTTCAGGTGCGTGGAACCACCTTTTATTTGCTGGTGTTCCAAGGTCCATCCTGACTCAGGGTGGTAGCACCTGTTCGGGTCCCAAATATGGCCAAATAGTTAATCCCCAAACTGGTGTCAAAACACTATGAAAAGTGTAAAAATCGTTTTTTTATACCAGCAATAAATTTTTTGAGGAAAAATTATTACCAGCAATATATTATTGCAGCAATACGTTTTTGAGGAAAAAATATTACCAGCAATACATTTTTGTAAATAATTATTACCAGCAATATGTTTTCGAGGAAAAACAATATTACCAGCAATACATTTTTGAAAAAAAGTACTACCAGCAATAAATATCTTGTTAGCATTAAATAACCCATTGAGATTGATATGCCGTAAACCAAACCAAACCAAACTGCAAATGTCGAGTTTGAAACTGTGTTTAAGCTATTGATAACTGTGAACTACTCATGTTGTACTTTTTCCCAATTCATTATAATAAACAGTTATCACTGCTATAAGCACAATTTGAACTTTCATATATTTTTTCAAACATTTTACCCCAAGGTGAACAATTAAGAGTGTGAGACACACCTTCACAAGGAGGTTTCAAACTAGCATCCAGTTGGCTGACAAAAATAAACAGGGTTGTAATTCAATACATGTCCCACTCTTGAATAAGTCACAGTATGCTGGATATTTATTGAGCACAACATCCACACCGGAATCATCAGCCAATCAAAACTTACAGAATAGACTTGCCTGGGTAACATAGTAGAATCACCCAGGTTGTTATATAAACCACCTACCAATTTGCCCAGCAGAGGAGCTTAGTCAGACTCAACTTCTATTACCGTTGAGTACTGTCTGTTGCTATTACCAAACCCTACACAAGTAAGGCAATAATGCCACTAAGATACAAGGGGTTATTGAGAGTGAAAGAAAATGAGAAAATGCTAGTGAAGAGAAAGGACTAACAGGATCTGAGAAAGGTAGAAAATGGTGCTTGACATTGCATCAAATTTTCAAAAATGGCAGGGAAGCAATGAATCAAAAGAGAGTTCTGGAAGTGAGAAGTACAAGCAAAGAATGAAAACAGTAAAACGATGAGACCTAATTGCCAATCTAGTAGTAAAATTATTTATAGAAAAGACAGAAGCTACAACACATCGGTGAGAAAGTGATTGAAGTAGAGATGCCAGGTTAGTAATATTGGAGACCTATCTTTGGAGTTTGACGAAGATCTCAAAATAGATAGCGGGGGCACCAGACCAAATATAGCAGCAGTATTCAATGCATAGACGCATGGTAGATTTATAAATGTGAAAGAGGGATTTTGTAAATAAAAGTATAATACAGATAATTCTTCAAGAAGTTACAGATCAATTTGATCGTGTATTTATATTGTGAAAGGGACCTCCTTTTCTAAAATAATAAAATTCAATATTTTTGAATTATGACATGTTGTAGGTAATGTCGAACAAATGCTAATTATTAAAAATTGTTAAAAATCTTTTTCCCTTATTTTTTTTACAAGCAAACCTGACAGTTTAAGTTGTGCGGACATATTCTAAGTCCCACTAATAAGGCAACCAGAAAATTAAGTCTGTTTTCCTTTTTATGAGACCCGCTTTGACTACTCATGGTTATTTTATAAGTAAAATGCTTTAACAAAATTGAAAATCAGAAAGTCTTGCCAATATTGCAAAATAACCATAAGAAAGAATAATAAATGGTAGTCTCTCCCCCACTTGTTTAATTTTTTAATCACTAGTAGCCACTGTTTTAAACTATATTTTAAGGCTAAAATTTACTATAAGAATGCATTACAAATGACTTTTACTATAAAAATGCATTACAAATGATTTTTATTATAAAAATGCATTTAAAATTATTTTTACTATAAGAATGCATTACAAATGACTTTTACTATAAAAATGCATTACAAATGATTTTTACTTTAAAAATGTATTACAAATGACTTTTACTAAAAAAATGAATTTAAAAACATTTTTACTGTCAAACATAGGCTTTAACTGTTCCCCCACATATCCGCATAAAATATGCCTCTTACTCTGACTCTCTACATTGGGTGGCTCTTTGGGATTGTACTTAATTTGTATTTTCTTGATTTCACATGAAAACATGGACATTTTTCAACATATTTTATTGAAATTTTCATTTTCCATAATTATAGTTTATACATTAAGTTGTTACATAAATTTGTCTTTTTCTGAAAAACGAGACACCTGAAGACATAAGGTGTAGTAAGTCCTCTAAAGCCAAATTGGCAGCTGATCTCGAAAATTACCTCCAGTCAGCTGTTAATTATGGAATAATGTCAATAATAGTTCTGGAAATGTTGTAATAAACAACAACTAATAATAATAATAATAATAATAAACTACTAACAAAAATAGTTTTCCTGCTTTCCTTCCAGGGGCTGTTGTACAAATGATGGGGGTGTGGGGGCATGATATGCTGATGATGTTGGTATACATAATTAGCATAAGAGCGGTAAAAAAGACCAATATCCATTGCTAAGTGTTCCAAGAAATAGAAATCAAGATAAATCCTTCCAAAAACTGAACCAGTGATCTGTAATGAAAGCAGTGATAGCACAACATACTCTGAATTTACATAAGAATTCATAATGTGAAATTAATAAACTCTAAATATCGCAAATGTCTTTGTGTATGGATCAGTTATAACAAATTTAGCATAGGAGATGAGAAAATGGAAAACAGCTTTGCCCCAATTGCTACATAACCAAAATGTTAAGAACACAAGTCATTTTCTTAAATAGCCTCCTCAGATCCAAATTCTTGGATGAATGGCATGCACGGTATTTAACTCATTCAAGACAAAATCTTTTAGTCATCCTAGAGAACCCTTTTCATCTTCTGTCAGCATTGCATCTTCTTGGTCTCATGTTTAGATAACTGTTATACCAGTTGCAGATACATATCTATATGTTTTAAAATTGTTAAAATATCTTAAAATACTTTTCTTGTCTCTGATAAATATTTTTTTTCATCTTAGATTAAACAAGCTGCCCGTGAAATGGCTGAGAAAGCATGGAAAGAGAGGTAAGTTCATTCATCTAATATACTTGGGGCATGCTTTGTTGATATGAATATTTATGAAAGGCTTCAGTAGTATCAGTAAGAAAAGAGGTGGTGAAGGGAGTCAAGCATGACAACAAGGAGGCACCAACAGCAGGAGAGATAATCTGAATATTAGTTTTAATATAGCACAAAACTTCAGCAGCAGCAGTAAAAAAGAGAAATCGCAAGGGAGGGAGTCAAATATGACAGCAAGGCTATACAATAAGAACATTAGGTTTAAGGTTACAGAAAACAGTAAAAGAAGTGGCAACAAAGGGAGTCAAGCATGACAGAAAGAATATGACAGGAGAGGCAATAAGAAATTTAGGTTTGGGGTTGCGCAAGCCTGCACCACCAACAGCAGGAAAAGCAATAAGGACATTATGTTTAAGTTTGCACATGTCTTCAGCAACAGCACCAAGAAAAATAAGTGGTGACAGAGGTGGTCAAGCATGACAGCAAGGCTGCTGAACATTAGATTTTAAGGTACCAAGTCCTAGATTTAGGATTATCCTATGGGACAATAGCCAAGAGGATTAAAGCATTAGTTTGGGAATTTGGTGATATCGTAATTGTGAGTTCAATCCCTGATTTGTAGAGACTCAGATGAAATAGGAATAAGTGAGTGTGATTAAAAAAGAACGAGACAAGATATCCATAGACATTGGAAGTGGTACGAGAACAGTCTATCCCTGTAGATTAAATAAAGGGTTCAGTTTGATATGCTCTAAATGTTACACAGATTGAGAGATACCTGACGAAGGCTGGAAGGAATATTGGCTGAAATGTTATGACAATAAAAGATAATAACAATGATGAGGACATTAGCCTAACTGTAAATAATGTAAATAATATTCAGTCATTTCTGGAGGTCAGTGTTCAAGTTCTGCTAAAAGATTGAATTATGAATGCTGATTTTCAAAGTGGATACTGTCAACTGGTACCTGTTATCATTGCTCAATCTCAGATAAAAAGCAAGAATTCACAAAGTTGCAATACTGTTAATATGAAAATATATAGTTGCAGTACTATTAAAAGGAAAATTTACAATAAAAATATATTGGAAATGATTTTTATTATAAAAATGCATTGCAAATGATTTTACTATAAAAATGCATTGCAAATAATTTTTATTATAAAAATGCATTACAAATAATTTTACTATAAAATGCATTTCAAATGATTTCTATTATAAAAATACATTGCAAATGATTTTACTAAAAATGCATTGCAAATGATTTTACTATAAAAATGCATTGCAAATGGTTTTATTATAAAAATGCATTACAAATGATTTTACTATAAATGCTATTCAAATGATTTGTTATAAAAATACATTGCAAATGATTTTACTATAAAAATGCATTGCAAATGATTTTACTATAAAAATGCATTACAAATGATTTTACTATAAAAATGCTTTGCAAATCATATAAAATTGCATTACAAATGATTTTTACTATAAAAATGCATTGCAATCGATTTTACTATGAAAATGCATTTTGAATGATTTTACTTTAAAAATTCTTTGTAAATGATTTTACTATAAAAATGCATTGCAAATGATTTTTACTATAAAAATGCATTGCAAATGATTTTTACTATAAAAATGCATTGCAAATGACTTTTACTATAAAAATGCATTGCAAATGATTTTTACTATAAAAATGTATTGCAAAGGATTTTATTATAAAAATGCATTAGAAATGATTTTACTATAAAAATGCATTTTAAAAGATTTTACGATTAAAATGCAATCCAATTGATTTTACTATGAAAATGAATTGTAAATGATTTTAATATGAAAATGCATTTTGAATAATTTTACTATAAAAATCTGTTACAAATGATTTTATTTAAAAATGCATTGCAAATGATTTTTATTATAAAAATGCATTTTGAATGATTTTACTATAAAAATGCATTATACATGATTTTACTATAAAAGTGCATTGCAAATAATTTTACTATAAAGATGCTTTGCTAATTTTTATTATAAAAATGCATTGTAATTGATTTTACTATAAAAATGAATTGTAAATGATTTTACTATAAAAATGAATTGTAAATGATTTTACTATAAAAATGCATTGTAAATGATTTTACTATAAAAATGAATTGTAATTGATTTTACTATAAAAATGAATTGTAATTGATTTTACTATAAAAATGCATTCTAAATTTGCATTCATAAGATTCATAAAATTAACAGCTAAAAACTTTCATTCATTCTCATGATTGGCTACATGATTCCATAGCCAATGCAATTGATTAATTGATCTGTTTTTTATGGCTTATCAACTCTAAGTGGGTTATTTAAAGTCAAGATATATTTTTGAATTACATAAGAATAATTCTTTTCTGAATGAATATTATATAAACAATTATAAATTATGTAAGACTTATTTTCCTGATACAACTTGTATAAAACTATTTCCTTAAAACAGATTGTAAGTAAGTAATAAATTGTAAAGAAATAGATTGTAAGAAATATATTACACAGAATGCAATATATAAATTGTTGCCTGAATTATGCAAAAATGAAAATAACACTGACATCTCATTTTAACAGATATATTTACCAAAATTACACAAGCATATCTTGAAATAGGAAAGAGTAAATTTATTCAATAAAATCACCCCTAGAAAACTTCAGAA
Source organism: Acanthosepion esculentum (assembly GCA_964036315.1). Classification (NCBI taxonomy): domain Eukaryota; kingdom Metazoa; phylum Mollusca; class Cephalopoda; order Sepiida; family Sepiidae; genus Acanthosepion; species Acanthosepion esculentum. The sequence goes on along the minus strand of OZ038515.1, from coordinate 37,295,680 downwards.
TCTCCTGTAACTCTTCTGGACTGTCTCCTTGATTAAGTTGGTGAATGCTACCATAATCCTTGCCTTCAGTTCATCTTTGGTAAATTGTAATAAATCCTTAATAAATATTATTATTGTTATTATTGTCACATCAACATAAACATTACTTTGCTCTGATAAAGTCCTAAAGAACGAAAAGTGTTGTACAAAATCTTTTCCAATTTATCATAAATTTCCCTAAAATTGTTCTTGCTGTATACAAATTTATGTATCGTTTTCCCATAGATTATAAGGCACAGTGGAGTAAGGGATAGTGGCTCGGATTAAGGAATCGGATAGTTGAGTTTGAATTCCAATTGGATCCATTACATTCACTTAGGTGCTAATACCCCTAGGAAAGGTATGAATCCGCTTCTCCCCCCAGCTATGGGTAAATAACAGGACAGACTGGGTTCTATAGCCTTGGGTGACAACCCATCTAGGAGAAGATAACCCTGAATTCAAAACTGTCACAGCACATACTATACAGCTAAAAGAAAGGATTGTTCACACTGGCTTGATGATCCGAACTGCGGTTGAATAAGGATGAAATGCATATAAAAAACACTCAGAGTATCTTGCATGAATCTTTCCCTGGTTATTTGTACCCCTTATTGTAACCCTCTACCTCAAGTGATCCCCGGGCTTTGTACAGAGTGAACCTTACTGTCAAAAAAAAACAAACTTGGTGCCAGTTTAAACCAAGAGTTTCCAACTGTTTTTGTGTCATCACCCACTTTTACATGTGTAACAGAGAGAGTTTGGGAACCACACACAAACACACACACACATATCTTTTTTTATTATTGAAATTGGAGTAGATTTGAACAGCGAAATTAGATCAGAACAATTTTGTTTACTGATGGGAATCTGATCTAGCCCATTTGGAATTGGGTCATTAGGAAGACAATGGAAGATGATCGAGATAATTTTTATCAGTTAAAATTTGAAATAGAGCTTACTAAGGCTATGAGGAACTTTGAAATTCACATGATTTTGGATTGAAGGCAGCACTCAGGATAATCACATATGAGCCAAGGGTCGATTTATGATCAGGTTTATCTATATAAATGCTCACAGAAATCTGTTGACAGAGTGGTTGGCTCGTTTGCTGTCGAATGCAGTCGAGCTGGGTAGAGAGAGGTCGGAGACCGGAAGTGACGTCAGAGATTGGAACCAAATGCCAGCTAACATATTTTGTTGATATAAGTACAAAGAAGCGAATTACTCCTCCAACAATCTAGGACTGCTACTGCTACTATTATTACTACCACTGGAAATGGAAACATCGAACAAGCTACAATAATCAAAAGGTTGTTTTTGGGCTTGTCTGTTGTCGAGTGCAGTTGAGCTGGGTGGAGAGATATCGGAGACTGGAAGTGACGTCAGGGATTTAGAACAAAACCCCCGCTAACATGTACTGTTAATATAAGTACCAATGCTTCTGCTACCACAAAGATTACTACTACTGTTACTACCACCGAGGAGGAACCCAACTATAAACTTTAAGTCACGCACAGAAATCTTTCTCTTCATCACAAGAGTCATATATTGTTCTGGGACAATTTCACAACAAGCTAATCACAACCCACTTTCTCTCTGTCTAGAATCCAGTGTATGAGTTTTTATGTCAATTATTTTCTTTTCTGTAACCCGTTTCTTTTCTATACTATTCTTTTCTGCTATATAAAAAACATTAACAATTTAACCATTGAATAGTTGTTTGTCTGGCTTTCTGCAGATATATATTTTTTTTGGTGCATTCTAAATTTCTTAGCACAGACTCTCCAGCCGTGTCTACATCTTCAATCGACCGTGAATGGATGAATATCACTTCTGCTTTCTGGATCAAACCAAACACAACGTGGGCAGGAAGCAGGATTAAACCAGTGGACCAGGTGAATGATCTATGGATGCTCAGGGGACCTACGGTCACTCCCTTAAGTTCGGTTAAGACCGAATAGACACCTCAGCCCAGAGAGACGTCGGAGGTTGAGGGGATGGGGCGAAAGTGTTAGACATGGAAAAATTTTCTGTCACTCACCTTTTTATAATAAATATTCAAAAACATATCAACATGTTTTAGTAAAAGTTTGTTACTGGTTCATAAACTGACTTTATGTTGTAGTAAAAAGTACCAAAGGGGAGTAACAAATAATGTTGACTTATACAGTGGTTGTTGCTGCTACTAACATATTAAAGAATAAATAAAACAAACTTGACCAATGAAAACTATATAGAAAATACCAAAATATTCCTTGTTTGTGGTGATATTTATATGTTGTCTAGGAATGTGATCCAGTTATTCTCATTTAGCCTAATGTTTTTTTTGTTTTTTTTTATACAGGTTTATATTTCCTTTGAATATTTTTTTCAGATAGCATATCTTGAAATACCTTTTTAATACTCAGAATCCTATATCACCCACCGAAATTTCCAACCTGGTTTAAACTGATACAAGAAAGTTATGGGTTAAGAAAAATGATAGTTTATCGTCTAGATATACAGTTCAGATGATCTTGTCTTGTACCTAACATGAAAGATTATTTCATGGCCTCTCTTTTGTTTTGTGACAGGTTACGAGAGATTCAGATGAGTGAGTATGATGCTGAGACCTATGAGAGTTTTGCAAAGAGTGTACGACGCCAAGTACATTCTTTACGAGTTATTATTGACAGTTTGCAGGTAAATGTCTGGTGCTGATAATATCGTATCAATAAAATTCATTGTATTTTGTTATTTTCTAATATATGACACCTTAAATCATCTTTTGTTACTGTGCCTTGCAGAGCAATCTGGTTAGTTGAAATTCAGAATACATTGATTACACAAAAAGAAATCTATCTGTAATGCTGGACTTATTTCCTGACCTCAGACAATCTCTTATTTCCTCACCTTGTATTATCTCTTATTACCTGACCTCAGACACTTTTATTTACTGACCTCAGACAATCTCTTATTTCCTGACATCAGACACTCTTATTTCCTCACCTTCGACAATCTTTTATTTCCTGACCTTGTATTATCTCTTATTACCTGACCTCAGACACTTTTATTTACTGACCTCAGACAATCTCTTATTTCCTGACATCAGACACTCTTATTTCCTCACCTTGGACAATCTTTTATTTCCTGGCCTTGTATTATATCTTATTACCTGACCTCAAACACTTTTATTTACTGACCTCAGACAATCTCTTATTTCCTGACATCAGACACTCTTATTTCCTCACCTTGGACAATCTTTTATTTCCTGACCTTGTATTATCTCTTATTACCTGACCTCAGACACTTTTATTTACTGACCTCAGACAATCTCTTATTTCCTGACATCAGACACTCTTATTTCCTCACCTTGGACAATCTTTTATTTCCTGACCTTGTATTATCTCTTATTACCTGACCTCAGACACTTTTATTTACTGACCTCAGACAATCTCTTATTTCGTGACATCAGACACTCTTATTTCCTCACCTTGGACAATCTTTTATTTCCTGACCTTGTATTATCTCTTATTACCTGACCTCAGACACTTTTATTTACTGACCTCAGACAATCTCTTATTTCCTGACATCAGACACTCTTATTTCCTCACCTTGGACAATCTTTTATTTCCTGACCTTGTATTATATCTTATTACCTGACCTCAGACACTTTTATTTACTGACCTCAGACAATCTCTTATTTCCTGACATCAGACACTCTTATTTCCTCACCTTGGACAATCTTTTATTTCCTGACCTTGTATTATCTCTTATTACCTGACCTCAGACACTTTTATTTACTGACCTCAGACAATCTCTTATTTCCTGACATCAGACACTCTTATTTCCTCACCTTGGACAATCTTTTATTTCCTGACCTTGTATTATATCTTATTACCTGACCTCAGACACTTTTATTTACTGACCTCAGACAATCTCTTATTTCCTGACATCAGACACTCTTATTTCCTCACCTTGGACAATCTTTTATTTCCTGACCTTGTATTATCTCTTATTACCTGACCTCAGACACTTTTATTTACTGACCTCAGACAATCTCTTATTTCCTGACATCAGACACTCTTATTTCCTCACCTTGGACAATCTTTTATTTCCTGACCTTGTATTATCTCTTATTACCTGACCTCAGACACTTTTATTTACTGACCTGAGACAATCTCTTATTTCCTGACATCAGACACTCTTATTTCCTCACCTTGGACAATCTTTTATTTCCTGACCTTGTATTATATCTTATTACCTGACCTCAGACACTTTTATTTACTGACCTCAGACAATCTCTTATTTCCTGACATCAGACACTCTTATTTCCTCACCTTGGACAATCTTTTATTTCCTGACCTTGTATTATATCTTATTACCTGACCTCAGATACTTTTATTTACTGACCTCAGACAATCTCTTATTTCCTGACATCAGACACTCTTATTTCCTCACCTTGGACAATCTTTTATTTCCTGACCTTGTATTATATCTTATTACCTGACCTCAGACACTTTTATTTACTGACCTCAGACAATCTCTTATTTCCTGACATCAGACACTCTTATTTCCTCACCTTGGACAATCTTTTATTTCCTGACCTTTTATTATATCTTATTACCTGACCTCAGACACTTTTATTTACTGACCTCAGACAATCTCTTATTTCGTGACATCAGACACTCTTATTTCCTCACCTTGGACAATCTTTTATTTCCTGACCTTGTATTATCTCTTATTACCTGACCTCAGACACTTTTATTTACTGACCTCAGACAATCTCTTATTTCCTGACATCAGACACTCTTATTTCCTCACCTTGGACAATCTTTTATTTCCTGACCTTGTATTATATCTTATTACCTGACCTCAGACACTTTTATTTACTGACCTCAGACAATCTCTTATTTCCTGACATCAGACACTCTTATTTCCTCACCTTGGACAATCTTTTATTTCCTGACCTTTTATTATATCTTATTACCTGACCTCAGACACTTTTATTTACTGACCTCAGACAATCTCTTATTTCCTGACATCAGACACTCTTATTTTCTCACCTTGGACAATCATTTATTTCCTGACCTTGCATTATATCTTATTACCTGACCTCAGACACTTTTATTTACTGACCTCAGACAATCTCTTATTTCCTGACATCAGACACTCTTATTTCCTCACCTTAGACAATCTTTTATTTCCTGAACTTGTATTATATCTTATTACCTGACCTCAGACACTTTTATTTACTGACCTCAGACAATCTCTTATTTCCTGACATCAGACACTCTTATTTCCTCACCTTGGACAATCTTTTATTTCCTGACCTTGTATTATCTCTTATTACCTGACCTCAGACACTTTTATTTACTGACCTCAGACAATCTCTTATTTCCTGACATCAGACACTCTTATTTCCTCACCTTGGACAATCTTTTATTTCCTGACCTTGTATTATATCTTATTACCTGACCTCAGACACTTTTATTTACTGACCTCAGACAATCTCTTATTTCCTGACATCAGACACTCTTATTTCCTCACCTTGGACAATCTTTTATTTCCTGACCTTTTATTATATCTTATTACCTGACCTCAGACACTTTTATTTACTGACCTCAGACAATCTCTTATTTCCTGACATCAGACACTCTTATTTCCTCACCTTGGACAATCTTTTATTTCCTGACCTTGTATTATCTCTTATTACCTGACCTCAGACACTTTTATTTACTGACCTCAGACAATCTCTTATTTCCTGACATCAGACACTCTTATTTCCTCACCTTGGACAATCTTTTATTTCCTGACCTTGTATTATCTCTTATTACCTGACCTCAGACACTTTTATTTACTGACCTCAGACAATCTCTTATTTCCTGACATCAGACACTCTTATTTCCTCACCTTGGACAATCTTTTATTTCCTGACCTTGTATTATGTCTTATTACCTGACCTCAAACACTTTTATTTACTGACCTCAGACAATCTCTTATTTCCTGACATCAGACACTCTTATTTCCTCACCTTGGACAATCTTTTATTTCCTGACCTTGTATTATCTCTTATTACCTGACCTCAGACACTTTTATTTACTGACCTCAGACAATCTCTTATTTCCTGACATCAGACACTCTTATTTCCTCACCTTGGACAATCTTTTATTTCCTGACCTTGTATTATCTCTTATTACCTGACCTCAGACACTTTTATTTACTGACCTCAGACAATCTCTTATTTCCTGACATCAGACACTCTTATTTCCTCAACTTGGACAATCTTTTATTTCCTGACCTTGTATTATCTCTTATTACCTGACCTCAGACACTTTTATTTACTGACCTGAGACAATCTCTTATTTCCTGACATCAGACACACTTATTTCCTCACCTTGGACAATCTTTTATTTCCTGACCTTGTATTATCTCTTATTACCTGACCTCAGACACTTTTATTTACTGACCTCAGACAATCTCTTATTTCGTGACATCAGACACTCTTATTTCCTCACCTTGGACAATCTTTTATTTCATGACCTTGTATTATATCTTATTACCTGACCTCAGACAATCTCTTATTTCCTGACATCAGACACTCTTATTTCCTCACCTTGGACAATCTTTTATTTCCTGACCTTGTATTATCTCTTATTACCTGACCTCAGACACTTTTATTTACTGACCTCAGACAATCTCTTATTTCCTGACATCAGACACTCTTATTTCCTCACCTTGGACAATCTTTTATTTCCTGACCTTGTATTATCTCTTATTACCAGACCTCAGACACTTTTATTTACTGACCTCAGACAATCTCTTATTTCGTGACATCAGACACTCTTATTTCCTCACCTTGGACAATCTTTTAGTTCCTGACCTTGTATTATATCTTATTACCTGACCTCAGACACTTTTATTTACTGACCTCAGACAATCTCTTATTTCCTGACATCAGACACTCTTATTTCCTCACCTTGGACAATCATTTATTTCCTGACCTTGCATTATATCTTATTACCTGACCTCAGACACTTTTATTTACTGACCTCAGACAATCTCTTATTTCCTGACATCAGACACTCTTATTTCCTCACCTTGGACAATCTTTTATTTCCTGACCTTGTATTATCTCTTATTACCTGACCTCAGACACTTTTATTTACTGACCTCAGACAATCTCTTATTTCCTGACATCAGACACTCTTATTTCCTCACCTTGGACAATCTTTTATTTCCTGACCTTGTATTATCTCTTATTACCTGACCTCAGACACTTTTATTTACTGACCTCAGAGAATCTCTTATTTCCTGACATCAGACACTCTTATTTCCTCACCTTGGACAATCTTTTATTTCCTGACCTTGTATTATGTCTTATTACCTGACCTCAAACACTTTTATTTACTGACCTCAGACAATCTCTTATTTCCTGACATCAGACACTCTTATTTCCTCACCTTGGACAATCTTTTATTTCCTTACCTTGTATTATCTCTTATTACCTGACCTCAGACACTTTTATTTACTGACCTCAGACAATCTCTTATTTCCTGACATCAGACACTCTTATTTCCTCACCTTGGACAATCTTTTATTTCCTGACCTTGTATTATCTCTTATTACCTGACCTCAGACACTTTTATTTACTGACCTCAGACAATCTCTTATTTCCTGACATCAGACACTCTTATTTCCTCACCTTGGACAATCTTTTATTTCCTGACCTTGTATTATATCTTATTACCTGACCTCAGACACTTTTATTTACTGACCTCAGACAATCTCTTATTTCCTGACATCAGACACTCTTATTTCCTCACCTTGGACAATCTTTTATTTCCTGACCTTGTATTATCTCTTATTACCTGACCTCAGACACTTTTATTTACTGACCTGAGACAATCTCTTATTTCCTGACATCAGACACACTTATTTCCTCACCTTGTACAATCTTTTATTTCCTGACCTTGTATTATATCTTATTACCTGACCTCAGACACTTTTATTTACTGACCTCAGACAATCTCTTATTTCCTGACATCAGACACTCTTATTTCCTCACCTTGGACAATCTTTTATTTCCTGACCTTGTATTATATCTTATTACCTGACCTCAGACACTTTTATTTACTGACCTCAGACAATCTCTTATTTCCTGACATCAGACACTCTTATTTACTCACCTTGGACAATCTTTTATTTCCTGACCTTGTATTATATCTTATTACCTGACCTCAGACACTTTTATTTACTGACCTCAGACAATCTCTTATTTCCTGACATCAGACACTCTTATTTCCTCACCTTGGACAATCTTTTATTTCCTGACCTTGTATTATCTCTTATTACCTGACCTCAGACACTTTTATTTACTGACCTCAGACAATCTCTTATTACATGACCTCAGACATTTTAATTTCCTGACCTCAGACAATCTCTTTTTTCTAAGTTTTCAATAAAATTATATCATAAAATAATTTAGAATGTATTTCTGTAAGAAAATTCTTTGCCATGCACAAAAGCGTTCTATCTGTAATATTAGCATCAATTACTGACCACTGACAATACCTTTCTGATTTTTCAGTAAAATCTTATCACATAATTTACAATGTATTTCTGTAAGAAAAAAAATCACTGTCCATTTATATTATTAGTCATGCTTGCATTCATTCCCGACCATTGACAATCCCTTTCTTCCTAGGTTTTGAGAAGCTTAGAACCACCTCTTAATTATTGTTGTTCCCAGGTCTTTCCTGACCCGGGGTGGTAGCACCTGTTAGGGTCCCAGCTATGGTCAAATAGTGAACCCCCAAACAAAAACAAAACATTATGAAAGTATGAAAATACATTTTTATAGCAAAATTATCAACAATACATTTTATAGTAGAATTACCAACATTACATTTTATTTGTAGTTGAAGGTGTACAATTATGTTCAAAATATTTAGATTTCAGCATTAGATAACCCATAGAGGTGTTGATATGCTGCTAAACAAAATCAACCAAACAATCAAACCTTTCTTCCTGATTTTCAATGCATTTTTATAGTAAAATCATTAGCAATGCATTTCCATTATGCATATAATAGCCCTATTCTATCAGTAATGCTTGCATTCATTCCTGACCACTGACAATCCCTTTTTTCCTGATTTTCAATGCATTTTTATAGTAAAATTATTGGCAATGCATTTCCATTATACATATAATAGCCCTATTCTATCAGTAATGCTTTCATTCATTCCTGACCACTGACAATCCCTTTTTTTCTGATTTTCAATGCATTTTTATAGTAAAATTATTGGCAATGCATTTCCATTATACATATAATAGCCCTATTCTATCAGTAATGCTTGCATTCATTCCTGACCACTGACAATCCCTTTCTTCCTGATTTTCAATGCATTTTTATAGTAAAATCATTAGCAATGCATTTCCATTATACATATTATAGCCCTATTCTATCAGTAATGCTTGCATTCATTCCTGACCACTGACAATCCCTTTCTTCCTGATTTTCAATGCATTTTTATAGTAAAATCATTAGCAATGCATTTCCATTATACATATTATAGCCCTATTCTATCAGTAATGCTTGCATTCATTCCTGACCACTGACAATCCCTTTCTTCCTGATTTTCAATGCATTTTTATAATAAAATCATTAGCAATGCATTTACATTATACATATAATAGCCCTATTCTATCAGTAATGCTTGCATTCATTCCTGACCACTGACAATCCCTTTCTTCCTGATTTTCAATGCATTTTTATAGTAAAATCATTAGCAATGCATTTCCATTATACATATAATAGCCCTATTCTATCAGTAATGCTTTCATTCATTCCTGACCACTGACAATCCCTTTCTTCCTGATTTTCAATGCATTTTTATAGTAAAATCATTAGCAATGCATTTCCATTATACATATAATAGCCGTATTCCATCAGTAATGCTTGCATTCATTCCTGACCACTGACAATCCCTTTCTTCCTGATTTTCAATGCATTTTTATAGTAAAATCATTAGCAATGCATTTCCATTATACATATAATAGCCGTATTCCATCAGTAATGCTTGCATTCATTCCTGACCACTGACAATCCCTTTCTTCCTGATTTTCAATGCATTTTTATAGTAAAATCATTAGCAATGCATTTACATTATACATATAATAGCTCTATTCTATCAGTAATGCTTGCATTCATTCCTGACCACTGACAATCCCTTTCTTCCTGATTTTCAATGCATTTTTATAGTAAAATCATTGTCAATGCATTTCCATTATACATATAATAGCCGTATTCCATCAGTAATGCTTGCATTCATTCCTGACCACTGACAATCCCTTTCTTCCTGATTTTCAATGCATTTTTATAGTAAAATCATTAGCAATGCATTTATATTATACATATAATAGCTCTATTCTATCAGCAATACTTGTATTCATTCCTGACCACTGACAATCCCTTTCTTCCTGATTTTCAATGCAGTTATACAATAAAATTGTTTATGCTTTTCTGAAAAAAAGATAATAAAAATGGCCAAGATGAGAACGCAAGCCTGAAAGAATCATTTTATATGCAATGACATCATCTGCGATCCTTGTTTTTATTGTCTGTTTTAGGCGAAGGGTAAGGAACGACAGTGGTTGAAACACCAGACATATGGAGATCTTGATGACACAAAACTAATTGAAGGGATCACTGGAGAAAAATCCATTTATAAACGAAGAGGAGAACAAGAACCAGAGGTAAGTGATTGTTCATCAGTAATCATATTGGAGTATGTGGCTCACCCCAGCTGATGGTAAAATAGACTTTGCATTCAGTGTCCATCAGAGAGGCCAGGTGCATCAGCAGTTTGACCTGAGGTATGTGTTTGTATGCTAAATATATAATAGGTATGTTGTAGAGAGAGTCCTGGGATTGGGCTGAGAGTAGGACAAGTAGGGAATTTAACAGACTAACATTACTAAATTGCTAACTTAAATTCAACATTTAGTTGCATGTGACATTCAAAAGAAGTTGACAGTGATAAAAATCAAAATTTAATAGCACCAAAATTTCAAAAAGTAACCTCAAATGTTGCAAGTCGTGAAATTTAAAAATTAGTATCACTGGTCTTATAAAAGTATAAATGTTGCAACACTGTTGTCTGATTCACAATCCTACCTGTTTTTTTGAGCAGGGATAGCGCTTTTTCCATTGTTTCCTGTTTAAAAATAGGTTTCTGGTTCCTTCTAAAGTTTCCTTATTCTCTTTCACTTCCAGTAGGCCCTTGCATCTTAGTGGCATTATCACCTTGCTTGTGGTGAAGTGATTAAAAAAAAATGTACAAAATCCAAAATTCAGTTGCACCAAAATTTCAAAAGTAGCTTCAAAGGTCACTAGTAGCGGAATTCAAAATTTTGTAGCTCCAAATTTCAAAAACTGTCCTAATGTAGTAAAATTCAAAATTTAGTAGTTGTGGGCGTTCAAAACAAGTAGTGAAATTCAAAAATTAGTATTGCTGGTTTTTCAAAAGTATAAACATCACAGTCCTGTCGTCTAGTTTGCAATCCTCCCTGATCTTTTGAACAGGATAAGAGGTTTATCCCTTGGTTCTCGTTCCTTCTAATGTCTACTTCAATTTTACCCTTCTAATATCTAAACTCGGAAATTTTATTTAATAATTATTTATCATTTTAATAATGAACAGGAGCAGATAGGTTTGCCTATCGTCTGGTTCACACACCTCCCTGGTCTTTTGAACAGGAATAGAGGATTATCACTTGTTTCCTGTTTATCATTGGGTTTCCAGTTCCTTCCAAAGTCTACTTCAATTCCTTACTTCGAATGTCTCCAATTAAATTATGAAATTTTACTTATTCTTTATTTATTTATTTATTTTTTCTCAACAATAGAAGAAAGATTTGCCTATTGTCCGGTTCACACTCCTCCCTGGTCTTTTGAACAGGAGTAGAGGTTTATCCCTTGTTTCCTGTTGAGGATTGGGTTTCCAGTTCCTCCGCAAGTCTTTTCTTTCTCTTTCACTTCCACTAGCCCCTTCTGTCTTAGTGCCATTATCACCTTTCTTGGGGTGAATTGATTTAAAAAACAAAAGTTGGGTTTCATGGTGTACTGGTGCTAGCCCACGCTTAATTGGTTTTTAATTGAGACCTGTTCATCTCCTAGATTGGTTGCTAACAAAAGCTATAGTCTACCCTGCAAAATTTAAAATTCAGTTGCACCAAGATTTCAGAAGTAGCCATAAAGGTCACAAGTGGTGAAGTTCAAAATTTTGTAGCGATTGTGGAAGTATATAGAAAGGAGTATTGACAGCTTTTATAGATTATTACAAAAGAATTTGATAAAGTAAGTCACAGGAAAACTGCTCATTAACCTTGACACATTTGGGAAGGCTGCAGTAGCTCTCTAACAGACACGACGTTGCCTCGCTCTGTCTTTTTTACAAATACTTTCACGGTAATTGCTCCGAGGAGCTGCTTTCGCTGGTTCCCAGGCCTCATGAATTTAAACGTCCTACGAGGCTGGCATCCCGTTCCCACCCCTTCACCGTTGAAACTGTTAGATGTAGACGTCTCTTCTACTCCAATAGCTTCATGTCTCACACATCTCGCCTGTGGAACTCCCTTCCTTATTCCTGTTTCCCTGACAAATACAATCTCCAACTATTTAAGTGTAACGTCAATCGACATCCCCAGTTGCCTTGATTTATCCACTTCCCTTCTCCACATCCTTTCCCCTTTCATTCCTATCTGCTCTCGCTCCAAATCTTCTGTAACCCCCTTGCCTTGATCGATCCACTATCTTTCTCCACATCCTCTCTTTTACCACTCCTATCTGCTCTTCCTCCAAACCTTCTGTAACCCCTAGCGTGCTAGTGGCCTCCAGCCTTGCTTGGGGTGATAAGCTTAAAAAAAAAAAAAAAAATCCAGAACCTATCCTGGCAGCAAATTGCACCCAGACAGATACAAAATGAATTTAGTTAATATACAAAAACAGAAAGGGGTGTAAGACAAGGTTGGGTCTTCTCACCAGACTTATTCATCATATTCAGTGAAGCAATCCCGAGACACATCCAGCAGCAAAGTCTCTGATCGGGAGGTTTTGAGGTGCGTTGAAAAACATCTTAATTCTTCTTGTTCCCAGGTCTACTGTGACCCAGTGTGGTAGCACCTGCTAGGGACCCAGCTATGGACAAATAGTGAACCCCCAAACTGGAGTCAAAACACTATCAAAATATAAAAAGATTTTTATAGTAAAAATACCAGCAATACTTTTGACTCTTGACAAAAACACGCTTTGAAACCTGATTGACAAAGAAAACATTCTATTCCTATGAATCCATCTTAAAAATCTTGTCGGCATTAGATAACTCATTGAGGTTGATATGCCATAAAACAAAACAAACCAAACCAATCCTGAGAGAATTAGAAATCCTACCAGGATTCGTTATTGGCAGCCACAATCTTAACATTAGGTATGCAGATGACACATTGTTGATAGCAGATATAGAAAGGAAACTACAAGAACTCCTTGAGATGGTAGTGAAGGAAAGCAAGAAGAAAGGACTAAACATCAATTTAAGAAATTAGAATGTCAGCAAAATGAAGAGCCCAACATACAATTTATAAGTTGTTGATGCCAAAATCAAACAAGTACAAAAATTTAAATATCTTGGAAGTGCTTTAACAGAGAAGGGAAAGTAAGACACCAAAGTCTGCAGGTGCATTGGATTAGGGAAAGATGCCTTTCAAAAGCTGAGCAAAGTATTAAGAAACAGGAAAATTTCATTATGCACACAGACATGCAAACAAGCGCATTCTTATTATAGCTAGTTTCATGTTTTCCTTTCGTCACATGTAATACCTTGGGTTAATACATGCATAGTCATTGGTTTTATATTTATTGGTTTGTGTTACTAATTTTTTTACCTGGATTCATACTGAGTGTGCCAATATTGTTTGTAACCTGTAAATATTTACTCTCTAAGGTGTTGATTCCCGCAACATAATGGTGACTGATATTTACCCATACAGACTAACATCCTGCAAAAAGTGTACTGAATGAGAGTGTTATGATAAAAAACAACAATAATAAGATGGAATCAAACTAGTAATAAAATAATAGTAATAATGAAGAGTGTATAGAGCCAGAGTGTTGGGATAAAAAGCAACAGTAGTAAGATGGAATAAAACTAGTAATAAAATAATAGTAATAATGAAGAGTGTATAGAGCCAGAGTGTTGGGATAAAAAGCAACAGTAGTAAGATGGAATAAAACTAGTAATAAAATAATAATAATGAAGACTGTATAGAGCCAGAGGGTTGGGAAAAAAAGCAACAATTATAGTTACAAAAGTGTAATAATGAAAATATCTCATCTAAAAGAATTCCAGTAAAATAACTAAAATTTTTTAATATCTATAATTAAAAATTTAATGTATATTTTCTATGGCATTTCAGCTTGGCACACCTCAAGAATTACCCAAGAAACTACGCCTTGTTGTAGATGTTTCTGGAAGCATGTATCGCTTTAATGGGCATGATGGACGACTGGAACGTGAGATGAGTGCTGTGTTGATGGTAATGGAAGCCTTAGAGGGCTACGAAAATAAATTTACGGTATGCTATTCAGAAATTATTATACAAACTTGCGACTTGTGTGTTTGGGGATCCTTTGGCAGACAATGTGAGACGTACCTGTTAAATTATAAAAAAAGAGTGTGTATGGCAGTAAGTGGAAATTATTCATTTTCACGATTTCTTTCATCTTCATTTCAATGGCTATATTTCTATTAGTAGTATTAATATTATCTGGAATTTTTGTCAATTCTCTCTCTCCATATATATATATATATATATATATATATATATATTTTTGTCATCCACAGAGAGACTGTTTCGCTGTTTCACAGCTCATCAGTGTGGCTAGAAGTCCGGTTGCCTCTAGCTAGGATCGAAACCTGACTGAATTTGCGTCAGTCGGAACTTCTCCTACTAAGCCGTCAGTGTACGGTATGGGATGAAGGTGAATTTTTTAGCGTGTTTTATTTTTTTAGATTCAGATAAACACACACAGTGACTGACAGTGACTCAATTCTGTCGAAGAGTCGTGCAGTATTAGCTTAAATAGTCACTGTTTACAAATTCACACCTCAAACCAGAGGGCTCAACCGAAATTAATTTTTCAGGAGCTAATATATATATATATATATATATATATATAAAATGTTAATGGTCAGAGTTGAATCAGATGAGGAAACAGTCGTATAAAAAGTGCTAAATATACCTGTGAAAAAAATAAAGGTAAATGTAACATGTAGAGCTTTAAACTTTAAAAATTAGGAGGTCAGATGGAATACGTTACGTCACAGTCTAATCAGGTTAATTCTATCAACTGACCATCCAATGCTTTATTTAAAAAAAAACAAAGAATGCTACATTATTATTTTAAAAAATAAACAAATGTATGATGGTCAAAAGCTTAATGTTGAGTGTAGTAGAAATGAAGGCAGGTCAGGAGAAGGAAGAGAAAAAGAGAAAAGAAGAAAGCAAGTATATCATAAATGTATAAAGAAAAGAAGCAGAAAAGAAAAGCAAGTTCAATGTAAATTTAAGGAAGGGTGTCTTGTAAATATAGGGAAGAATGGGGGTGGGGAAGCAAACATATTGTAAATATAACAGTGGGGTATAAATATATTTTTTTTCTGGCCTCATATTCACTTAATAAAAATTTTTTAATATGAAGGCAACGATTTCAGATCTCTGGTTTAAAAGGTTTTTTGGATCTGGAAATGTCATAATCGCTAATTTCTCATGTTGACAAAGGTAGCAAATGCAGGTATGATTGCTGTATGGTTTTACCTTTTTTAAATTTTCCACCTTACAAACAGTTCCCTGTTGTTTATTTCTTTTAGATTCCACATATGTCTATCAATTTTGGTGGAGTATCTAAGATTTGCTAGCTTAAATGAAGATCTATGATTATAACATCCATGCTTCTGTACAACGTCGGTTAATTTGTATTAATGAGCAGTTAGCAGTTATGTTAAAAGTGGCTCTGACAAAATCCAATTTACCAATGAATGATAGTGATGTCTAAATTTATTTCTGAATTTCATTTTGCCATGCTGGGAGTATTCCTGAAAGGAATTTTTCTTTATTGATTTTCTTTTTTTTTCTTTTAATTTTGGTTTCAGTACGAAATTGTTGGCCATTCTGGAGAAAGTTATGACACCTCTTTCATTCGAGCTGATAAAGTGCCTAAAAATAATAAAGAAAGATTGACAGTGCTTAAGGTAAAATTTCTTTCTTTCATTTCACTCTTTCACTGCTTAGATGTTCTTATACTTGAAAATATTCCGCTCCACACACACACACACACAGATTTCCTGCCTGCCATGTCTAAAATACACCAACTCCATATCTGAACAATGTTTACATATAGACTCAAGTATAAACTCAGTGAATAGATTCAAGTACATACTCGACCAATATTTATCTATGGTCTGTAGTATAAGCTCAAACATTTTATACTAAGAGACTCGTGTATAAACCTGACCATTCTTTACCAATAGACTCAAGTAAAGGGTGTTTCATAAACAGGGATCAAAGTCAGCAGTAAATAAATCAGTGTTATTGTTGAAAATTTATTTATTTCTCTATTGGAACATGTTTTTTAAGTCATGGCAATTATGTGTGAAAAATAATATCACCCAAATGTCCGCCAAGGCTTCGGCGGGACACTTCCACTTGATGGTCAAAATTTTTTCTGACATCTCTGCATAGTTGCTTCTCGATCTCACCAATATGCCTTATTATCTCATCCTTCAGCTGTTGAATTGTTGTTCGCTTGTTGGCATAGACCTTACTTTTGAGATGATCCCAAAGGTAAAAATCTAAAGGCGTCAAGTCGCACGATCCTGGTGGCCAATCGACTTTGCTGTTTCAAGAGATGATGTGACCTGGGAACTTTTTATTGCATTTCTGTTTGAACGTCCATTTTTGTAATAGGCTTCAATAACTTTAACACATTGTTTGATTGTTGATCTTTCCACGGTTGAAATTGCCAAAGACTTAAGTGGTTAAATGTGAAAGAAAAAGAAAAAAATCATTAGATTCTTAAACTTAATTCACATTTAAAATCAGTCCAAGTTATTGGAACACCCTTTATTACCCCAACTCTTATTTACCTATAGCCTCAAGTATAAACCCAATCATTATTTGCCTATAGAGTCAAGTACATATTTGAACAATATTTGCCTACAGTCTCTAGTATAATCCCAACCATTGTTTACCAGTAGACTCACGTATAACCTGAATCAATATATATATATGTTATATTAATAGTATTATTAATAATATAATAAAAATCATAGATAGTCGTTAGATGTGTAAATGAAATAAGCTTAATTAATACAAACTCATCCTCCGCCTCTTATGACAATCTCTATCTATAAAAGGCAGGATGTGTGTGTGTGTGTGTGTAATGAATGAACGGCCGCAATTTTTGATGGATTTGCACCAAAATTTACATGCACATGCTCCAAGTTAGTGGAAAGGCCAAGACTGACTTTGCATTTCCCAACTCCCATCGATAGTGGAAATAATCGATTTTTTCATGCTTCTACAGCAGTTTTCATGTAGTTTGCGGTCATTTTCTACTGGCCAGAGTGAGAGCCGATAGCTGGCTGCCACGAATAGGCAGGAAGATTCTATTGGCCAGCATGAGAGCCAACAGCTGACTGACACGAATGTTAACTAGCATGCAAAAAAAATCGATAGCTGCATTTGTCACAAGTGGGAAAAATTTAAATCTGCATGGCACTTTACTCCAATTGGCTCATTCACTTGCTTAAACTCATTCCGGAGAACTGGTTTGGTGTGAAAAAGTATTTGTTGTTAACGTTCTTTTTTAATTCGGTTTTTCCAGTTACGAGTCCTTTTTTAAAGCTGATCGTTTTGTGTTCATTTTGTTTAGTTCTTTTTTCGTAACAGATTTAATCTTTAGTATAGAGCTTAGAAAAAATTTGCAGTGTGAGATAGGCAAGAAGTAAGGCATGTAGCAACATCAGCACGGCAAAGGGCACTCCTTTAAAGGCAAGGAAGGGCAAAAATATTTTAAGTCAAGTGATAGCGATTGCTGTATGAGTCGTACGATTTTTGAATCAAGCACGGGCAACTCCGGGCCATGCTGCTAGTTAATAATAAATAAAATTAAATAAAAAAAAAAAAATTAAATAAGTAAAATAATGAAAAGGGATATGAAAAAGAAACTGCTTTTGATACACCCTAATATATTAAATAAATGGCAAATTCTGTCTGTGCGTCTATTTGACTGTCTGACCCCCCCTCTAACTCAGGCCACACCTGCTCTACATAGGCACATTATAACCTTTTGGATTCAGGATGATCCTGGGATTGCAAATCTGCCCTTCATCTGGTGCTTAAACATCCAGCATTGGGATTTGTGCCAGGATGAAATGGGAACAGTTAAAAATTCAAATTTTAAAATAACTGAAAAAAAAATTAGTGATTTTAAAAAGTTTTAGTTTATATTGAGTTTAAAGTAACACAAAATCTTTGTGAATTTAAAAATTTTTGTTTTAAATTCAATTTAAAATATCTCCAAAACTTTGTGAATTTAAAAATTTTTGTTTTAAATTCAATTTAAAATATCTCCAAAACTTTGTGAATTTAAAAATTTTTGTTTTAAATTCAATTTAAAATATCTCCAAAACTTTGTGAATTTAAAAATTTTTGTTTTAAATTCAATTTAAAATATCTTCAAAACTTTGTGAATTTAAAATTTTTTGTTTTAAATTCAATTTAAAATATCTCCAAAACTTTGTGAATTTAAAAAATTTTGTTTTAAATTCAATTTAAAATATCTTCAAAACTTTGTGAATTTAAAAATTTTTGTTTTAAATTCAATTTAAAATATCTCCAAAACTTTGGGAATTTAAAAATTTTTGTTTTAACTTCAAAACTTTGTGAATTGAGGAAATCAGTTTTATTTCTTCAAAAAGCCAAGGAATCAGAGTTAAAGTGAGAAGTTTTGTGACATGAAGTTTAAATAGTCGTGCAGAGTTTGTGATTTGAAGAACAACTGAATTTTCATTGAGTTAATGATTTGAAGACCTCAGTTTTCAGCCTGAATTGAAATTTTGACCTGTATTGAACTTTCAGCCAGAACAGGACATACAGACTGAATCAAGTTTTGAAGTTCCATGGAGTGAATTGAAGAGTTCAAAGTTATTTCTTCAGAATTACCATTGATGTTTTCTAAGCTGAAGTAGAGGGCACTTTAATTTTGGGTCCAATTTGCCGTCCACAGTAGCTAGCTTTAAAGTCCGCACAGTGTATGGTTTTTAAGCTAGTATATAATAATAATAATAATAGTAAACAAAATGACTGATGTGACTATTCCAATATTTTGCAACAGGGAGAAGAGTGTCATTTAAGAGAAGAAAAAGGACAGGCACAAATTATTGCAAACAAGGTGATTGAGAAAATTATAAACTACTCTGATTTGAAAGTGGAGATGGCAAGATTGTTTGCAATGTAGTGAAATGATTAATATATATATATATTTAGACAATTTTTATAACCAACTCTCTCATTCTCTATATATATATATATATATATATATATATATATATATATATACTTAGACAATTTTCATAACCAACTCTATCTCTCATTCTATATATATTTACACAGTTTTTCTCACCAACTCTCTCTATCTCTCATTCTATATATATATATATATATATATGTAGGTAAAATAAATTTTTTTTGTTACAAAGATTCTGTAGAAAAACTTATTGTATAGACTAAAATGAGAATTGGGGAAAAAAAGCCACCTAATATTTAATATAGTGATATTTATTTATAATCTATGAATTTTTACAGAGAAGAATTAAAACTTTGTTACTTACAATTGGATTTTCAGTGTTTTCTTTTTTTTTCTTAAAAAAATAATTTGTTGTTTTCCTTTCTTTAAAACTTTTTTTACTTTAACCAGTTTCACTTAGTCTTTCAAAAAGTTTTTAACTATTTCTCTTTCTACGTGTTGAAGCTTGAAAAAAAGTGAAAATCAAGGGGCATAACTGGCTATAGATGTTGTTTATTGTAAGGAGAATTTGATAGAATTATTAATGCAATGAATTAAGTAAGGATTTGAACTTGTTGATGATAAATATCTCTTTATTAATCCGCCTTTGTTCAGTGGTAGCCGCATTGGTATAATGGGAAGACACTAAAATTTGGCAGATATTGTCCTCGCATTCCTTTATATGTTGGCTAAGGGGTATTTTTCTGGTGTAGGGGGTCCCTAATTTGTTGGTGATGAAGTGTCATCCTTTGCCGGCGTCAATGGCTAGCTTTGCTAATGTATTGCGCATGGCAACCTTTGCATGCAATTATGTATATTAAATTCTCTGAGTTGCATGAGAAATCATTTTTAATTTTGATTTGTCTTTGAACTGAAATTCATGGCCCACTAATAGGTAGTTGCATATATATATATATATATATATATATATATATATATATATATATATATATTATTTATTTATTATAATTTTATCATGTAGACAAAACCATTTTACTCATTACAAAGATGCAACTTGGTTTCAGTGCATTTTAACTGCACATCTACGGGTGAGGGTTGAAAATGGTTTTTTGAATGAATGCTGCGAACGTTAGAATTTATATATTTTATATATTACTTGCGTTCTCATCGCATCGGATATATATATATATATATATATATATATATTATAGGTCAAAGTTTTGAGGTCACCCAAAGAATTACCTAAAGAATCACTTAAAAACTGAAGCTTTCATGCCTTTTTAAAAACGAGTTCACTTGCTCATTTCGAGACAGAGGTACTTTCTCTCTTTGAAGGATTTTATCTTATATTCATCAACAGCAGCAGCAATAATAATAATCTGATCAGTGAATGCAAAATGTTAGCTAAAAAAATATAAGAGGTGCCATGATAAGGTATGCTTTTCTGAACATTGTTTATTATGTTGAAAGTACGGATACCAAGTTGCAAAAATTGGTATGCATCTTTCAGAACAAATGAAGAAGTTGGAAAACCCACAATATTCTGGGACAATGATTTTCAGACAGACGGAGTGATACACCATTGCCGTCCGGATATTATTGTGCGAGATAAAGCACTAGGAAGTGTCATATTATCAATGTTACCAAATGACGCAAATATAGCAAAAAAGGAGATTGCGGAAATTACAAAACTACTCTGATTTGAAAGTTAAAGACTAGGTGTTTTGGAATGCAGGGAGAGAATGTCAAGGTGATTCCAGTGGTGATTGGAGCACTGGGATCATTGCCATTGAAACTGTCTGACTTCCTTTACCATCTGGAGATACTGTACCAACTTGGAATCATCCAAAACATTGGAGGCTTACTGCCACATCACATGCAAACACACTGGTTCCCATACGATCACCAAAGTTAAGCAACATTAAGCCAGGCCAGTACCTAGATAGGTGACGGCTTGGGAATACCAGCTGTTGTATCTTGGATTTTCAGGTGGCGTAATGATTCAGAATTGTTAATCAGAGAGCCGAGTTCTAATTTTAGGTGGGTTTGTTATATTTTTTTACGAACAAATCTGCTTGGGAAAGGTATTAATCCAACTGTTCTCCCCCCAGCTATAGGTTAATTAGTAAGAACTGTATCACTAAAAGCATTATCTCAAAAAAACTAAATTCCATGCAAAATATTTAGATTTCTGCATTAAATAACCTATAGAGGTGGATATACTGCTAAGAAAAAGCAAGGAAGCAGCCAACCCATCAAAAATTGCTTCTTTTGGGCACTACGCATATTTTGAGGAAAGTGTTGTCTGACTGAAGTCCTTTGTGTGATGTGACAGATACCTTAAAGTACCTGGTCTATTCAAAAATATTAATAACATAATGTAATCAGAGCAATTTTTGTGTACATGAAATAAAAAAAAGATCTGTAAAAAGTAGGAAAATATCTTTAAGACAAAATATTTTTTGGGTAATAATAATAATAATCATTAGATATATACAGGAAATAATTTTTGAAATAAAGATCTGTAAAAAATGAAAATACTTTTGATGTACCAAATTTTTTATAATAATAATATAGTCATTAGATATATACAGGAAATAATTTTTGGAATAAAGATCTGTAAAAAATGAAAATACTTTTGATACACCAAATTTTTTATAATAATAATATAGTCATTAGAAATATACAGGAAATAATTTTTGGAATAAAGATCTGTAAAAAATGAAAATACTTTTGATACACCAAATTTTTTATAATAATAATATAGTCATTAGAAATATACAGGAAAAAATTTTTGGAATAAAGATCTGTAAAAAATGAAAATATTTTGATACACCCTAATGTCCCCTTTATATTTTTTTCAGTTGCTCATAATAACATTGTGCAAAGGAATCTCTTGACACTTAAATCTCTTAATGATGTTAAGTGTTTTTATAATTCGTATTAAATATAATTTCTTGCTGCTAAATAGTTGCTTGTTTGTTTTCCGCTCTTTTTCCGCATTTCATATCAAGTGGTTTTACAATTTCCTTTCCAGACAATGCACGCTCATTCTCAATTTTGTCTGAGTGGAGACCATACACTGGAAGCCACAAAACACAGTATCAATTCTGTGCAAGAAGAAGAGGCAGATGAATATTTTGTTATCATCTTAAGTGATGCCAATTTTGACCGATATGGCATTCGCCCACAGACTTTTGCCAAATTACTTACCGAAAATGAAGAGGTGAATGCCTTTGCCATTTTTATTGGATCCCTTGGAGACCAAGCTGTCAGGTAAGACCAGCTCTCTTTCTACTTTTATTCTTGATTTCGGCCGAATAGAATGTATCTCTTTGAATAAGTGCCACCCACAACCGGCATCAAAATATAATTTTTAAATAAGCACTCACTCGAGTACGTGCCACCTGTGTATTCATTAATTCTTTAGAAATTGCTTTGTTTACATTAGGATATGAAGCTGAGCAGATATGAGACAGTTGAGAGCATGTCAGATCTAATGATGGTTTCTCCTGCAAAGGGGGACATAAGTTCAAATCCTGTTGGAAACCTCATATTTTTCTTTGCTAAGATTTTTCAAATATTCAGGCTGGTAGACAAAAATAAATAATTTACACTATTTACATTGTTTGGATTGTTGCCCTCATCTTTGTCGATGATGTGTTGTATGCTCTAAATAAAGGACTAAAATAAACGGTTTGATTCTAAATTCCATCCTTCTGATGAAGGCCTGAGGGTACAATGGCTGAAATGTTGTGAATATGACAATAAAGAGGCAAAGAACAGTCCGAACAATGTAAATAGTGTAAATAGTTACAATACCTCATCTCAGAAATATTGACAAATACTGAAGGTCGGAGTGTACAACAGCCAAAATGTTGTGAATATTGCAGTATAGATAAGGACAACAGTCCAAACAATGTAAATAGTGTAAATAGTTACAATACCTCATCTCAGAAATATAGAAAAATTCTGAAGAAGACTGGAGTATATAATGGCCGAAACATCGTGAATATGACAATAAAGATGAGGAAAACAGTCTGAACAATGTAAATAGTGTAAATAGTTACAATGCCTCATCTCAGAAATATAGACAAATTCTGAAGAAGGCTGGAGTATATAACGGACGAAACATCATGAATATGACAATAAAGATGAGGACAACTGTCCGAAAAATGTAAATAGTGTAAATAGTTACAATACCTCATCTCAGAAATATAGACAGAAAATAAATAAATATACTGTTTCATAAATAGATGGAGTGTTTCATTAAATATTGGTAGGTGATTTTGCAGCAGAAAATGTATAATTTTGTGCATGCAAATACAATATTGTAACAGTTGACTGGAATATAGTATGGAACCCTATAATGTAACTTTAACCTTAAAAGAAAATTAAATTAAATTTGCCAAAGCAGAAAAGAAATACTGATCACAAGGGTTGTTCAAAATGTTCTAAGCCTCACCCAGAAGAATTTGGAGAAACAAGACAATTTTTCACTATTTTTCAATATAGTCCTCCTCACCTTTAATGCACTTGATCCAGCAATGCTTCCCAGGATGGAAGAAGGTAACATCCTGCTCCTCCAAAAACTCTTCCACAGCGCATACGATCTCATCATTGTTTCCAAAATGCGATCACACAGGTGGGATTTAAATTTAAGAAACAGGAAGAAGTCCGATGTAGCTAAGTCTAGTGAGTAAGGGTTATGAGGTAGCAATTCAAAGACACGGTTGGTTGCTTCAGCTACTGCAACCTGAGCAGTATTAACAGGTGCATTAACCTGGAGCAAGAGTGCACCTGCCTTAAGTTTCCTTCTGCATTTTGACCTGTTCTCTTCATTTGTTTTAATTCTAATATATAGTACCTGTCCATTAATAGTTTTTCCCTTCTTCAGGTAGTCTATCATGATTACACCTTCAGTATCCCAGAAAACAGAAGCCATCACCTTGTCAATGGACACTTCTTGAACTTCTTCGGGGATGGAGAACCAGAGCATTTTCACAGTTTGCTTTGAATCTTTGATTCAGGTTCAAAGTGGTGAACTCAGGTTTCATTTTGAGTTATTAATCTGTTGTGGAAATTCTCAGGGTTTATGTCGACCCTTTTCACTTTCTGCTTTTGTGTCAGCATTCTTGTCACTCATCTTGTCACTCATCTTGCAGACAGCTTGCTCATCCCCAAGATGTCAGTTAAAACAGTATGGACCAAACCAAAACTATCGACTATCGACTTGGCTGTCTGCTGGACAGTAAGTCTGTCATCCAAAGCCATACAATGAATGGCATCAACTTGTTCATCAGTGGTGGAGGTTTTTTGGACGACCTGACCGAGGGTCATCTGTGCTGTCCCTCTATCGCTTACGAGGGTTGTTCAAAAAGTTCTAAGCCTCACCCTGAAGGAGTTTGAGAAACAAGACAGTTTTTCACTATTTTTCAATATCACCCCCGGCCTCAATGCACTTGGTCCAACGATGCTTAAGCATTGCAATCCCTATCCCTCGTCCACGGCGCATACAATCTCATCATTGTTTCAAAAATGAGGACAAAACAGGTGGATTTGAGTTTAGGAAAGAAGTCATATGGAGCTAAGTCTGGTGAGTAAGGGGGATGTGGTAGAAATTCAAAGCCACATTTGGCTGCTTTAGCTACTGCCAGATGCGCAATGTGAATGGGAACATTATCCTGGAGCAAGAGCACACCTGCCCTCAGCTTCCCTCTGCGTTCCGACTTGATTCCTTCCTTCAGTTCTTTTGCGTAGATGCTGCATATTTTATTTTTGTTGCCTGACAAAAAAGACAATGAATTTCTTAGCTTTACATGGTATTAACATTAACATCTTAAAGAAACCAGATTACTTCTTGTTAATCATTCATTATTGGAATCCAGTCTGTTGTTAACTGGGGCAAAGGATGGCTTGTTAATTTTAATACTTCCAAATCTGAACTGCTCTCTGTTAATCAGCTGAGAGAACTCTCTCTACCTTCCATCAGTATGGCTGATGCTAACCTCCAGGAGAGTGACTGGCTGTGCCTTCTTGGCTAATGTTTTTGGCTGACATGAAGTGGAAAGATTATACTGAATCCATTGCCAGGTCAGCTTCCAGGAAGGTTGGTTTACTGTTTCAAACGAGATGATTTTTTTCTCCTGAATCTATCTCATCCTGAAGATGTCAGTTAAAACAGTATGAACTGAACCAGAACTAATGCCTATGGACTTGGCTCTCTGCTTGACAGTAAGTCGTCTGTCATCCAAAACCATACGGTGAATGGCATCAACTTGTTGATCAGTGGTGGAAGTTTTTTGGCCAACCTGACTGAGGGTCATCTGTGCTGTCCCTCTATCACTTGAATTCTGCAGCCTACATCTTCACAGGAAGAGGTCTCCTCGGCAAGTGTCTGTCCCATGTCCTCATGGATTTCCTTGGGTGCCATACCTTTCTTTTGCAGATACTTTATGACTGCACGGGCCTCTGTTTTGTCCATCTTTAGATTTGTTGCACACCTCTCACCTTTGTACGGGCCTCACCTGCACAGAAATTAAGACAAAAATCTGAATTAAGTTTTTCTAGTCTTATAAGAAGTGATAGTGTGTTTCCACAACAAAAATGTTCAGCTACAGCTCTTTTTTTCTGGGTGAGGCTTGGGACTTTTTGAACAACCCACACACATTTACATCAATACGTACTGGTACATATAAATGAAGCAAACTGATATAAAGACAATCAGTAATGGGAATTTGGCTTGTTTTCAATATTTTATTACGAGTAAAAAATTTTATGCCAAGCAGACTCAGGTTCTTCCGACATCCGAGCCTACCGGTACAGCTCTTGGTTGTCTCCCATCCGTAATACAGCTGTATTAGTCCCAGGATAGTTTTTTGGTAAATTTTAAAATAAAAATACTTGAACTTAATGAATATTAAATAAATTAAATAAATAGATATTAGCTTATATATATATATATATATATATATATATATATATATATATATATATATATTTATAGTAACGTATATATATATTTATATATATGCTTATATATAATATATATATATTGTAATATATATATATATATATATATATATTTATAGTAACGTATATATATATTTATATATATGCTTATATATAATATATATATATTGTAACATATATATATATATATATATATATATATATATAATATCTGGATAAAATAAATGAAACAAAATTGGGTGTTTTTTTTATGAAAGTATTTATTTCTGTGTTTTGTATATATTTATTTATTTAATAATTTTGTTTCATTTATTTTATCCAGATATTATATACATATCAAGAAAGTATACGTGGCCTCTCATTATGCTATATATATTGTAACATATATATATTGTAACATATATATATATATATGCTTATATATATAATATATATATATTGTAACATATATATATATTTATATATATGTTTATAATACATATATATTTATATATATATAATCTAATATATATATATATTGTAACATATATATATATATATATATTGTAACATATATATATTGTATATATTTATATATTGTGAAGGCAAATGCAGCATATTTTATTTTCGTTGCCTGACAAAAAAGTCAATCAATTCCCGAGCTTTAAATGGTATTAACATTAACATCTTAAAGAAACCAATTTACTTAATTCATTATTGTAATCCAGTCTGTTGTTAATTGGGGCAAAGAATGGCTTGTTAATTTTAATGCTTCCAAAAACTAAATTGCTCTCTATTAATCAGCTGAGAGAACTCTCTCTGCTTTCCATCAGTGTGGCTGATGCCGACCTCCAGGAGAGTGACTGGCTGCGCCTTCTTGGCTAATGTTCTTGGCTGACATGAAGTGGAAAGGCTATATTGCATCCATTGCTAGGCCAGCTTCCAGGAATGTTGGTTTATTGTGTCATGATAATTAATTTTATTTGTCTTGAATCTATCTTACATATCTATAAGTCTACCATTCATCCATGCTTAGATTATTGCTACTACATATGATCCAGTACTCCTGCTATCTAGAGATTCTTGATAAAATCCAAAGAATCTGCAATGTTATTGATCCTGATCTGGCATCTCAGCTTCAGCCACTTTCCCACAGCCGTGAGGTTGCCTCCCTTTGCCTTTTCTATAAATACTTTCACAGTAATTGTTTGGATGAGCTCTTTGCAATGGTGCCTAGACTCTTTGAATTTAAGTGCAGTACTAGACTGGTGATCAGGTCTCACCAATTTACAGTTGAGCTGGTTAGATGTAACCGTAACTCCTATGCTAACAGTTTCTTATCTCGCACTTCTCGCCTGTGGAACTCCCTCTCGGCGCCATGCATTCCAACCAACTTTAATCTGCAAAAATTTAAATGCAATTTTCTTAAGAAAAGTTCCACGTGCCTTAACGCAGTATTTCTCAGCCTTTTTATGCAACAGCACACCTCAGAGCAAATTAAAATAATCATGGATGTCTTACCAAAATTTTTAAAGGGTAGACATTTAAATGTTATGGAATAAAACCATAGATTTAAAAAAAAATACACACACAAATATGAACTTACTTTGAATATTAAAATGAATATTAAATAAATATATATTAGCTTATATATATATATATGTATATATATATAATTATTTATTCAAAAATTATAACATAAATATGTTATAAAATCACTACAAAATAGCCATTTTGTTTCAACACTCCTGATGTCTTATCAAGTGATGATGTTTTATGTTATAATTTTCGAATAAATAATTATATTTGCTCTACTCTGCTACTCTGTATTGAGCACTCTTTTAAGAATAGTATTTGTTGGTTATTGGAATTTATTTCGTATACACCAATCCTATACTTGTATATATATATATATATATATATATATATATATATATATATATATTGTAACATATATATATATATATATTTATATATATGCTTATATATATATAATATATATTGTAATATATATATATATATATTTATATATACATATATATGCTTATATATATAATCTAATATATATATATATTGTAACATATATATATATTTATATATATTGTATATATATATATTAAATAAATATTAAAAAATACACACACAAATATGAACTTACTTTGAATATTAAATGAATATTAAAACAAAGTATTTAAAATAACATCATCAAAGAATAGTGAAAAGAATTATTTGCAAAAGAAGCTTAATACTTATTCTTTTATTCAAATACTAATGCTGTCCTATTACTTCTTCCACACACACACACATGTATCCTGTGACAATATTTTGGGACACACTTAAGAGGAACATGCAGCACACCTACCTCCCTGATCTTTTGAACAGGAGTAGAGGTTCATCCCTTGTTTCCTGTTTAAGATTGAGTTTCCCCGTTCCTTCTAATGTCTACTTCAACTCTATACTTTTAACGTCTCTGCCTAAACTCTGAAATATTATTTATTTATTTTCTTCCTTCAGTAGGACTAGATAGGTTTTTTGAATAGGAGTAGAGGTTTATCCCTTGTTTCCTGTTTAGGATTGGGTTTCCGGTTCCTTCTAAAGTCTACTTCAACTCTATACTTTTAACGTCTCCGCCTAAACTCTGAAATGTTATTTATTTTCTTCCTTCAGTAGGACTAGATAGGTTTTTTGAATAGGAGTAGAGGTTTATCCCTTGTTTCCTGTTTAGGATTGGGTTTCCGGTTCCTTCTAAAGTCTACTTCAACTCTATACTTCTAACGGCTCCACTTGAACTCTGAAATGTTATTTACTTTTTTCTTTTCAATAGGAGTTGATAGGTTTACCTATTGTCCGGTTCACACTCTTCCCTGGTCTTTTGAATGAGAGTAAATGTTTATCCGTTCTTTCCTGTTTAGGATTGTGTTTGCAGTTCTTTCTAAATCTTTTCTTTCTTTCACTTCCAGTAGGCTCTTGTGTCTTAGTGGCAATACCACCTTGCTTGGGGTGAATTGATAAAAAATAAGTAAGGTTTCATAGTCTGGATCAGCTAGTCCCACACCTAATTGGTTTTGAATTCAGAGCTGTCCATTTCATAGACTGGTTACCAATCAAAGCTAGAGAGCTCAGTCTACCCTACTATTAACCCCTATGTAGTGGGAGAAGAAATGGATTTATATATTTCCAAGGTTATTTATGCAAAAGTGAATACCTGGGTAGAATTTTAACTACACACAGGTCTCAACAGTTTAAAAGAAGATCAAATCTAACCTATAACTCATCAAAGCATTCTGCAATCTTTTTCAGTACAATATTTGTTTACATTTGTGTGTGTGTGTGAAGCACCACATTTACTACACCAATAGTAGTTGTGGTGTGTCCAGAGCGGCATAAAATTAAAAAAAAATTTTTTTCATAATTTCACCCAAAGAAAGGTGATAATGCCACTAAGACACAAGGGGCTACTGGGAGCGAAAGTGAATGAGAAGACTTTAGAAGGAATGGGAAATCCAATTCTAAATAGGAAACAAAGGATAAAGCTCCAATCCTGTTCAAAAGACCAGGGAGGAGTGTGAATTGGACAATAGGACTGTGACATTTGTACTTTAGGAAAACCACTGATACTAATTTTTGAATTACACTACTTGCAAAAAGGAACCGAATTTTATAAATTTCAGAGTTTAGGTGGAGACTTTAGTTTATAGAGTTGAAGTAGAATTTAGAAGGAACTAGAAACTCAATCCTAAACAGGAAACAAGGGATAAATGTCTACCTCTGTTCAAAAAGACTGGGGAGGAGTTTGAACTGCATGATAGATGAACCTATCTACTCCAGTCAGGTTGGTTTTGAATTCAGAGTTTTCCTTCCTCTAAACTGGTTGAACCCAGTCTACCCAATTATTTAATCCATAGCTGAAGGAAGATGGATTCATGCCTTTTACAAGGTTATTAGTGAAAAAAAGACAGAATCAAACAGGTATTGAACTCTGCATGCCTAATTCACTTAATTCATGACACCATCCATGCCATCCCAATAACTGAATTATTTTAATCCATTTCAGGTCTCTTTTAAAGTATTCAATAGATAAAAATTTATTTTTGTTTCAAATTGGCTTCATCCTTTATGTTTTGAAATTGTCTGAACAACAGGATTTTTTATTTAAATGTTATTTTTTTTTTCTCCCTTAGGTTGACAAAGCAACTGCCCATGGGTCATGCATTTGTGTGCATGGACACGGACAAACTTCCACAAATTCTTCAGCAGATTTTCACATCGACCATGTTATCATCGAGTTAATGTTGGTGAGAATAGAAAAAACTTTCTGTGACACCATTGTCGGAATTTGTGTAAAAATCTATTGTCTTCAGGAATGAGAATTAAAAGAATTTACTTTATTATAAGAATTCTCTTTATTTTTATTATCCATTAAACGTATAATATAAAAAAATCTGTTAAACGTTAAAAAAATATTAAAAAAGATTTTTTACCAGCAAAATGTGAAATTATGATTCTAATAAAATGGTTAGCAAAGGAACCAATTTCTTTTTTTTTACTAAATTTCGCCCAATACAAGATTGAGAGCCACTCAAGGCAGAGGTTTAATGTTGAGGTTTTATTTTAGAATGGTTCACAAAGTCACTGAAGCTGTTCATGGCATTCGGGAAGTGAAAGAAGTAAAATAACAATTGATTCTTCTTCTCTGTGTCATGTTCATTCAGGACGTGGGCAGTCATGGCTCTCCACAACTTCCTGTTCTTTGTAGTAAAGTTTGTTTTCCTGCCATCTCTCCTAATCCCTGTTCTGCTAACCATTTACTCAAGCTCGTTAGGTAGGTTATGCATTGTTTTCTTCTGTCCCTCTTGCCTTCACTATGTCCTGTGAGTGTCAGATTTTCCAAGCCTTCTTTCCTCCTTATGTGTCCCAGAGACTTCAACTATATTTTTCTTATTCTATGCATAAGTGTTCTTTTTGTTTCTATTTTCCTTAAAACTTCTTCTTCATTGCTCACAAGTTCAGTCCATGGTATTCTCAGCATCCTTCTGTAGAACCGCACTTCTGTTGCTTCAAGTCTCTTCTTCATCTGTGAGGAGATTGTCCAACATTCACTGCTATAAAGGACTGATATTACATAACAGTTCAGTATTGCTTTCTTTGTTTCTAACAAAATTTTCCTGTTTCTTAATACTTTGCTTAGCTTTTGGGAGGCACCTTTCGCTATTCCAATACGCCTTCAGATTTTGGTATTGCATTTTTCTTTCCTCTGTTAAAATTCTTCCTCGATATTTGAATTTCCGTACTGGTTTAATTTTGGTATCTCCAATTCGTTATCTGTCTATATCTCTGAAATGAGGTATTATGAATACTTGCATTAATTACATTACTCGAACTGTTATCCTCATCTTCATTGCTATATTGACAATGTTTCATCTGTTGTATGCTCCGGCCTTCTTCAGGTGATTGGGGTTTCAAACCGAACCCTTTATTTCGGTCACCGGGGTAGTCTGTTCTAGTTCCACGTGCCATGCCTCTTCCAGATGTTAAGATATTGGCTAGATCCAGTGATTAGACCCAAAGAGTTGTGAGTTCAGTACCAGGACACAATAGTGGTGAACCAAAACTTGGAGAGATGAGTTAAAGGGAAACAACCGAAACATCCGGAAGAGGCATGGCACGTGGAACTAGAACAATCTATCCTGGTGGATGAAATAAAGGGTTCGGTTTGAAATTCTAATCACCTGAAGGCTGGAGCATACAACAACCGAAGCATTGACAATATGGCAATAAAAATGAGAATAATGGTCTGAGTAATGTAAATAATTTGATATAATAATATATACACTACCTCCTGAGGTAATCATTACGATACTTATCGACACGATCAAAATTGTCAACAAAATCCCGAAATGACTTCACATCCGGTTATTAGTAGCCACTATTTCCTCTATACGTTTGATGTCGTGGTCAATTCGCCCGTTAATACTACACGATGAGTCGTCGTCAAAAACAGCTCAATCTGTCGAAACAAATCAGGCTTCTCCACATGGTCATTGGGTGCAAAAACCCCGAAGAGACTTATGCTTTATGGTAACATCCAGCACGCAAAGCCTGCCCGTCGGATCTGCGAAAACAAGAGCACACGCCGCATTCAAAGACTGCTCACTACGCAGGAAACACCTCTCAAGCGTCCGTCCAAACATGCTGAATAGAGGACAAACCTTTTAGTATATATCCACGATTGCGAGTTGAAAACCGAGTCACCTGTAAAAAACATACATCCACACGAAGACGCTGAACATTGCGAGCGAGACTCGTCCTGCGAGTCTCCTCCCCAGGCCTTGACCATTTATCCTAGACAACCAGAGAGCAATAATCAGTTTGATTAGGATTGGGGATTTGCATTAAACATGGCCGGGATTACCACACTGACGCTTTGTCCCATTGAGCCTTGGCCCATCTCACTTTTGATAGTGCCGTCAAGAAACAAGCCACCAATGTCCCAGGGGAACGTTAATTTCTGAACTCTATATAGGGATGGGTGAACAAAATGAGGGAACCTCCCTGAACAGAACGAATTCAACTTCGAAGGTGTCATTTGCCTCTTCTAATATCGCCCATATTTGTTGGGATCCCTGTCCCGATCGCACCACAGTTAACACTCTTGGCTTTGGAAAATTTATCGGGTTTTCAACATCATTTGAGTTTACTTCTTTGAAATTTAGAAGATATCTTAAATCTTTGATTTTGCGGGTTTGCATCTATACCTTTTCCGCCTGCTCCCTTGAAACACGTCTTCCTTTAAATTGTATTTGGGTTTAGATTTTTTCATTTTTTTTATTTGATTCTACCGATGGACTTCTTTACATTTTGTGTTTTCCGATTCATCGTAGTATGTGCAAGGGATAGTTTGGAATGTTTAGGAGTCTAGCCTTTTTCGGCGAGAATTTTTGAATGGCAGTTTTTTTGAGGGTGGTCATCTTGGATGAAGTGGGCGTTAAGAATTTTGTGACTGGAAGTGGAGCCATGACATATTTTTTGATTAAAGAGGAAGACGGTGCCGAGGAAGAGGAGAGCGCTGCTGGAGGTTGCTGTGTTCTTTTAGACTTCAGACCTGCTTTTAGTTGTTCTAATTTCTCCTTTATTTCAAAACTTGGCTTATAACTTATTTTCCTCGCTCTCAACTTGTCGGTGTAGCTGAGGGGTCATCGCCTTTGGGGCAGGTAGAGTTAGTGCGACTGTGCGTGTCTTTAACCGTGGAGGCTTTCGGGGACTGAGGTCCGCTGTCTGGAGCTTCACTCTTCTCTATCTAACGATCAGCCATTCTCCATTTCCCTTCTCCGCAACTGCACAAGTGGCTAGCAAAAGCTTTTCGGGAAATGGGGACTACGCATTGGACACAACCGGGGGTTTTGCCACGCCAGTCTCAATCATTGGCATGTCGATCACAGGCAAGACAGAAATAACACAACCACAAGGGGATTTGGGTTGGCAGGAGCCAGAATTCCAGAGGCTTTCTTTGGGCAGAAATAGGAGAGGTGACCAGCCTCTCCACATTTCCAAAAGGTTGATTTACGGCCGGTTACAGTGATCGACATTTTCTGGTCCTCTATATTCAGACAGTTGGGGACGTAGATGAAGGCTTTACAATCCAGTATTATCTCAAAAGTCCATCCCCCGTTCTGTTCGGCAGAGTTATCACTTCGTATCTGACTGTACTGTACTAGGTAGGCGACCAAGTGCTCTCCTCGGACCTGAGGAAGAACCTCGTATACTGATATATTACTTTCGCCTGCCCTCATATTCTATGTGGATTATGAGGACTTTGGTTATAAGATCTTGACTGGAGGCGTCCTCACAGTTGGTAAGCGTAGGTAACAGTACGTACCACATGAAGTAACATTTACCCTTGATTACTCTTTGGGCTTTTAACACCCAGGGACGTCACAGATTTTATCACAGTGTCTTTAGTGGAGTGACAAATTTTGCTGATTAAGAAAGACGCTGTAATTATTCTTATAGTTTTTGTTTTCCGAAGTACTTCCAATCTCATTCAAAATCATCTTCAGGGGTGAATTGCTAAGACAAACAATTAATATATTTGACAGTTATCGATGTTGCGCATATGTATGAATGTGCTAGGTTAATTTAAACCTCTTTTTTACGATTATGTAAGGGAGGAAGTTAACTCCCTTCATATTAGAAAAATCTTTATTAAAAATTGTAATTGTTTTAAAACATTCTGTTGCAATTGTAGTTTTTTAACAACTGCAATTTAGATATAAAACTTTGTTGTTATAAACATTTTACAACTTTGTTACTACACTTATAATTAATTATATTTATTGTTGGCCGTAATTATATATATATATATATATATATATATATATATATATATATATTATGAAATGGAAAAAGTCCGACAATTATTTTAAGACATTTTTATGTTTAACATTCTTTTTATAGATACAAATATTTAAGTAAATACTCTGTTTATAATAAGCAGTATTAAACAACATTTACCGGCCTGAACGTCCGAAAATGTTAAACATAAAAATGTCTTAAAATAATTGTCGGACTCTGTCCATTTCATAATGTGTGACGTCATTTGTTTATATTTGATGCGCCATGAGCAGATATGAATGTACGCGAGAGATTCATGGAACATTGAAGTTTATAAGCTGTAAATTCGACCTTGCCAACCGAACGATCCTCTGTGGCCGAATATTTTCTATGAAAATATATATATATATATATATATATATATCCTTAAAATAATAATGGCTGTCCGCTCGTATCTATGTATTCCTGTCTGCTATGGTGGCTAGCCAATTCATGCTGCAGAGGCCTGCACAGGCACATTTGTGTTTGTTCAACACCCCCAGAACCCACTTGTGGTTTATACTGAAACTATGCTGAGCGGACCTTAGTTACAGTTTCTGGGAGAGAGCGCGTTATCTGGCGTGATTAACAGACTTAATAAGGCCAGCACGCTCAAACCCTCGGTCACGATGACTTGTGACTTCGTGCTAGAACAACCATTGCCGGCTGCCAAATAGTTCCGTCTACCCAATTTCACTCATAAGGCTTGGGACAACCCGTAGTATGGGTTTCAGGCACTTTCCAAAGGTATCCCACGCTAGTATCGCCTCCCCCAGGCCGATAACATCAAGCCACGTTCCTGATAAATCGAACACGGTGAGATTAGAACCCGGGTCTCATGGTTAGATAGTTCTAACCACTTGGTCACATAAGGAAACGGCCAATATTACCTATACTATTAGACGAGTTTGGAACGTGGCTAGATCGTAGGGGAGGGTCTGTTAATTAATAATTCTGTGTCCACCGTATACAATGAGTTTCTTTTGTGGCCTAAAATTAAGGATTTATCTAGCCACCGGGTTGACTTATACACGAGTATTGAACCAAATTTGTTCGGAAATTTCAAAGATTTTCCATGAGATGACATCTAATGGAAACAGACATGCTCCTCACAACCTCCCGATCAGAGGCCTTGCTGCCGGATGTAGTTTATCATCATACCCAGGACGCAAATCATCTTTGAAATAATAGGGAAGCGTCTGGGTTAAAGAATCAAAGAACTTTTCATTTTTTTGTTGAATGTCTAAAAAGGAAATTATAGATTCATTAATGAAGGAAAAATATTCGTTTTACTTGGATGTGAAAAAATAAAACGGCCCCAACAAGAACATTTTAAGCTATTGCCCCGTCTGTATTCCAATACTGCGTGTTTTAGTGTTTTTGGGAAGATCGTGTCTTGGAAATTTCCTAAATAGGATATTTCAATGTGATTTCCTTTCGGAAAACGAATTTACAGCTCCTATTACGTCAACTGAATCAGTCACGTCCTTTTTTACATGCATTAAAATCGAACCGCTAAATCGCTTTCCATCCAAAGTTGATCGTAAATATGTTTTAGTCTTTAAAAGCGTTGAAAAAAAGTCTTTCACTTTCAGCGTTTGCCGCGGGCGTTAAGAGGATGAGATTGATGGGCTTTCAGACTTCACTAATAAGGGAAAGCAAATGCTTTGTTTTAATTTGATTTTTTTCTATTTGTACATTTTTATTTTTATGTAAATAAAAAAAGGCAAGACAAGCTTTACCGTTCATAATTACCCCCCACCAAAAAGACCCCCCCCAAAAAAAACAACCGACCGGTTTCACTCAACAGAGCTGGAATCGAGGGAATAAAAGTTACAATACATGTAATGTATTAAAGGCGGAACAAGCAGATTGAAATAACGCCAAGCCCTAATAGGCATTCCCTCTGTTTAGAGAGGGAAGGCTGTCTGGACCTGACATAGATCGTTTCTAATGCCTTCAAATGTAAGAAAGAATGGGCACGACTAAGATTGGTAAAAGAGTCGATGCTAAAATTGGTGGCACAATTCCGATTATTTATAAAAATGCTCAGCGATGGCTGAACCATATGTATTGTTGACCACGTCACCAACATAGAATGTACCATTCCTAATTTTCCTAGGTACGTGCTGATGCATTCTCGTGTCTAGCCGTAGGGAAGTTCTATCTATGTAGTCGGCTCCGCAACTACATCTAAATTGTTAAATGACATTATATATATGGTGGGGGTGGGGGTAGAAAGTTCCTTTTTTATTTCTGTATTCTATTTTATTCTATTGATATTACCAAAATTCCAAATGAAAATGAGAATGTACCCACGCGATAAAGGGAACTTACCCTCATCGTTCATCTTTTAATGAAGAATTCTTTCATTGGGGTTTTCTGAAAGTGATATTCTTCCTTGCTTTGATAGTTCTTTCCTTTCTTGTATTTCTTTCTTCCCGGTGGACGAAATAAAGGTTTCGGTTCAAAATTCCAATCACCTGAAGAAGGCCGGAGCATACAACGGCCGAAACGTTGCGAATATAGCAATGAAGATGGGTATGACAGTCCGAATAATATAATTAATGCAAGTCATTGTATTTTGTTAAAATAAAACCCTCCCGGAGACACGGTGGAGTAATGGGTAGTGGCTCGGATTGAGGAATCGGAGAGCCGAGTTCGAATTCTAGTCGTTTCCATTACATTCACTTACGTGCTTGGAAACGGTATGAATCCTCTTCTCCTCCCAGCTATGGGTAAATAGCAGGACAGACCGGGTTCTATAGCCTTGGATGGAAACTGGTCTACGCAGAAAGAAATGGCAACCTACTGAAGGAAAAAATCTGCCTTGTCAGTCATGTATCGAAAGATACATGATTGCTTAAGCGTGTATCACGCATGGCGCATAACTGACTGACTGACTACATTAGCACGCTATGCCACTTCCAGGGAGTCGTATCATCTTAATTTCTTCCCAGTTCCACATGCAGAGCGAAATCCCGGCCCCTCTGTTTTTGCTCCAAGAACTGCCACTTCGTTGAACAGAAGCATGGATGTTTCCCTGAACACTATAATCGAAGCCTTTTCAAGTCAAGGGCCAATCGGTATCTATTCCTCTAGTCCTGATAAGTTTCACCTCCTTTTTCATTAATATAACCCACTTCATTCATCGCAACTATTTTAACAATAATTGCCTACAGAGTGCTAAAGGTTAAAGCAGAATTCTTTCATTGGGGTTTTCTGAAAGTTATATTCTTCCATTCTTTGATAGTTTTTTTCTTTCTTGTATTTCTTTCTTTATTGTATTTTGTTAAAATAAAACCTTGTAAACAAGTAGGTTTGTGAAGTAAAACTATTTTATTATATTAGATTACTTAGAATATTTTCTTAGATTTTCAAGATTCGTTCGGAAAACGAATTTCCAGCTTCAATTACGTCGACTGAATCAGTTGCGTCGTTATGTACATACATTAACCGCTTTTCGCCCATAGATGATCGTAAATATGTTTTAACTCTTTTAAGGGCCGAAAAAATTCTTTCGCTTTCAGCGTTCGTAACGGGCGCTAAGAGAATGAAATTGATGAACTTTAAGACTACACTAATAATATTTCTTTGTGCTGTACTTAGCGCGATCTCACCTTTTCGAAGATTTGTATTTTTCTCTGTCAATCTTCAGTAAATTGGGTAAAAGTTTGAGCCGGATATTCAGCAGGGACATGTGAATACCCCCCCCTCATACATTAAAACAAGAGAACTATTTTCAATTAATTTCTTATGTATCTCGTTGTTTGGATCTTCTTCACCACGCAAAGCCTTCGAAAGAACATTTTGCATTGTTCCATATTCTATCATGTCAGATTGGTCAGGCCTGTCAGTATTAGATGTTGTGACAAAAATGTATGCTTCGAAGAACTTTATTCTGTACATTTCTCTTGCTGAGGCAAAGTACTTCTCATTTGCTTGCATGTAGCCAAATAAATCAAACGTTTTGGATGTTTCCGCATCACTGATGTCAAGTTCTCTCGTTTTAGAAACGTATTCCCAAAACAAATTGAATGATGCCTCATTCCTTTCTTGCTGCAAACATTGTATCATGACTTCGGCTAATTGGTGGGCTTCAGCCGCTGAAAGCCCAGGAGACTGAATTGTCCGACTAAGATTATCTCTTTGCATCAATATTTTCTCGTCAAGTCGACAACTGAAAAGAAATGAAAACTTTCTCATATTCATCTGCACACCAAATGATTCTGCCTTTCATCTCGGTGTCTTTTGTCATCAAAAGAAATTGCTCCCATAACGCCATCAACTCATTATGATTGGAAATGATGGAAGAGAGAGAGGTCCCACACACTGTCCATCATGTTGGGCAAAAGGTAACGGAAATCTCTTTTCTTCATTTCCGCTTTCAAGCCTGAATTTTCTCAAGTCCGTTTTTCTTTGTGGAGATTTGTTCACCAACTTACAAACCTTATTTGCAGTATCAAAAGTGTCTTTCAAACATTTAACTTCTGTACGGGCATCTTTGATGGATACGTTGAGTGCATGCCCATAGCAATGGGTGTACAAACATTTTGAATTAAGGGATTTGATTTGAACGGCCACGCCAGATTTCTCGTCTGCCATTACTACAGCGCCATCATAACATTGTCCTCTTGCATTTTCCAATTTTAGATTCATTTGAGTAAGCATGTCCTTTATCACTTGAACAATCATATCAGCGGTACAACCGCCCACAGGTTTCATGGCAACGAATTCTTTCGAGCCATCAAGATATCCTCGTCAGTCCATCTTACGCATAACACGACCTTCTTTTGATTCGACATGTCTACTGTTTCATCGGCCATACCGTAAACTGTTTGGCTGATTGTATTTGTCTCGAGATATTATGAAGGACCCCAAGTGCCATTATCCCAAGTCATTTCATTTTGAATTTCAGGAATTGTATATTTCTCGGTTCTTCGATTCAAACAATTGCCTCGCATTTCGTTATCTTCGCATCTTATTAAAATCATCCGGTGAAAGTTAGAATTAACTTCGCTTGCTGATTTGTTACTCCAGCTGGTTCGAAGTGACAGTGACTGTCGAGTTAGGCATCTTATATTTGTGAGAATCTTTGACAATATCTGGCGGTTTTGACTTTTTTTCACGGCGGTCTCAGACAAGATCATGTTTACAACATCGTTTGCTTTGGCAGTTGTAATATTCCAATAATATTCCATGGCTTCCTGATGAGATGAGCGTTTTAGGTTTGGTGTTTTTCGACTCCTTTTGATTTTTCACGGATCTTCCTCCAATTAGAAAATCCTGTCTTTGTAAAGGCATCTCCTTGGACCAAGGATTGAATTATGAGGGATTTAGTTTCTGCAGCTTTTTGACAGATAAAGCAAAATGGGAAATCTCTTTCTTCGTCATAATGCAACCAGGGGTAACTGTCAAACCAATTGGATTGAAAAGACCTTTCATGACCTTTTGGTCCACTCTTTGAGAAGTCTTTTTTTACTTGGTTGATTTGGATTACTTAAATGACAAATATCCATGCGTGATATGCCATGCACGATACACGCTTCAAATCTATAAATCAACCATTCGCCCTTGCATGGAATACTGCTGCCATATATGGTCTGGATCCCCCGCTGTTCGTCTTAAGGGACAAAATCCAGAGACGAATATGCAATATGGTTGGCACTGATCTGGCATCTCGTATACAGTCGCTCTCTCACAGACGTGCCGTCGCTTCCCTCTGTCTTTTCTACAAATACTTTCACGGTAACTGCTCCTATGAGCTACTTTCGCTGGTTCCCAAACTGCATGAATTTAAACGTACTACTAGGTTGGCATCACGGTCTCGCCCTTTCACTAACGAAACGGTTAAATGTGGCGGCCGTCTCTTCTACTCCAATAGCTTCATATTTCGCACCTCCCGTCCGTGGAACTCCCTTCCTATTACTCGCTTCCCTGATAGCTATAATCTCCAACTATTCAAATGTAATGTCAATCGACATCTCCAGATGCCCTGATCTATTCCCCATCCTTCTCTTCATCCTTTCCTCTTTCACGCCTCTTTACTCTTGCTCCCACTCTCTGTAACCCATTGCGTGGGGTGAAATGCTTAAAAAAAACTACCTTCACTCCTTCGCGATGTTTATTGTTTTAAAAAGTAATTATTAGAATTGTAATAAAATGTAAACATTTGGTGAAAGTAAATTTATGCATTTTTTGTTCTTGAGAATTTACAACAAAAATATTAAACACTATTTATTTATTAGATTGTTCATTTACAAGAATAATTTTATATTTACAAGATGATAAAAATATAATTAAATATTTATTATTTACCGTTTTATAAAGAACTACACACGAAAAGAAATAACTGAATAAAAAACAGAAAATACAGAAGCAGATGAGAAGCTGCCTGGAAG
Organism: Acanthosepion esculentum; assembly: GCA_964036315.1. Classification (NCBI taxonomy): domain Eukaryota; kingdom Metazoa; phylum Mollusca; class Cephalopoda; order Sepiida; family Sepiidae; genus Acanthosepion; species Acanthosepion esculentum. The sequence continues at coordinate 37,254,370 of OZ038515.1, read as the reverse complement.
GTCCAAACTCCCCTGGACAGAAACGACTCTTCATGTCTTCGTGTCTTCATCAAATATGACGAAAAATCAATGATGATGACAGACGTTTTATGACTCCACTATATTATTAATGTTATGGCGTATCAAAAGGATTTTTATTGTTAATTGTCTTCTCATACGCTATTATTTTAACTACCTTCGCTCCTTAGAAATGTTTATTGTTTTAAAAAGTGATATTTAGAATTGGAATAAAACCTAAACATATGAAGAAAGTGAATTTATACATTTTTTGTTCTTGAGAATTTACAACAAAAATATTAAACACTGTTTATTTATTAGATTATTTATTTACAAGAATAATTTTATATTTACAACATTATTACAGAGCTGTTTGTTTTTTTAAATTTAATGATGACGAAGGTAGACTGTAAGCAGCTGCGATTTTTGTTTTCACATTTTCCATAACCTTTTCCAGTTTCTTTTTTGCCTTGCTTTTTCGTTGTAATCAAATTTTCTTTCTCTTACCAAGAGTTGATTAAGTGATTTGTTTTTTAAGGTATATCAACCCTTTATGTTTTATCTAAAGCTGAAACATTTGTGGGATATATCGCTATCCCAACCTTCAATTTGACGCACGCGCGAGTTTTCACCCCTTCCTCTCACGTTCAGTCGGTCATAGTAGTAAACCGTAGTTCTTAGCCGAGTGAGGAAGATATTATTTTTCGCGCGCTTTTGTGCTGACGTCACGGCAAATTGGCTTTTTAAAAATCAGTCGCCCCGGGATCGTTCGACCCGGCCGGGCAGGCTCATCTTATCTCTCGCCGGTGAACCCATATATACTGACAGAGATATTTTTATCTGCAAACCTTGCCTAGACCTCATGGCTCGTTGCTGTATCTTAACACATACGACACTGTCGTCACCTTCATGACAGATTTCTCGTCCCGAGGCTAACATCCTTTTCGAGCCGCCAACTTCCAGGAAATTTCGAATCCTTCAACTTGAAGAGCAAGCATTTTTCATATTCTTCGAACTGTACTTTCAGAACCTGTTACTTTAAAAAGAATTACATACACTCACAATTATAAACTCTCGCAGTGAGTATTTTTCCTTGCCGTTTGTTTATTACGCATTACAACTGACTTTCTGACTTTCTTCCTGAGGAACTATTTCCCGCCATAGCCATCTTGGATTTAAATTTTGGCGCGGAACTTTATCTACCTTTTTGTCAACTACCATATTTCCAGTATCTTACTGAAGGTCTTAACTGAAGACAATTAAATTTCATTATTACTACATTTCCAGTAATCTTACTGAAGACAATCTACTTGGCCTCTTTTTCAACTACATTTTCCAGTACATTTACTGAAGGTCTTCATTGAAGACATATTACTTGTTAAACTCTAATAAAATTTATGTTTGTTCTTGACCTTTCGTTGTTTTGCCTGTCTACTTCTTTTCACTTTGTACGTTCGTACTTTTTTTTTACTTTGTTTGTGGATTCGGTAGTAGTGTGTAGTGTCTGGCACAAGGTCATTTCGTAAGCCAGATCTGCACCGCTATTGGGTCCACAACACATTTATGGCAAACATGGAGTTTCGTAACTGCACTAAGACTTAATGTCAAAAGGATGACAACGCAATTATTTTAACTACCTTCACTCCTCGGCAATGTTTATTGGTTTAAAAAGCGACGATTAGAATTGGAATAAAACCTAAACATATAATGAAAGTGAATTTCTACATTTTTTTTGTTCTTGAGAATTTACAACTAAAATATTAAACCCTATTTATTTATTAGATTGTTTATTTACAAGAATAATTTTATATTTACATTTTTCTAAAAACTAATAAAATTAAAACTAATGCAATGCAATATTTATCGTTTACCAATGTATGAAGAAATACATTCGAGAATAATTTTTATTCATAAATTTATAAACATTTACTAAATTATTAAAATATGCGAACCAATTATAAGCAAGTCTTTATTTAACATTTGATAAAGTTGGCAATTAGCCGATGTTTTGCCAACCATTCCCATACGCAATATAATAAATTATGTAAATAAAAATCTAATAAATAAATAGTGTTTATTATTTTTGTTATAAATTCTCTACAATAAAAATAAAGTATAAATTCACTTTCATCATATGTTTAGGTTTTATTACAGTTCTAAGTCTCGCTTCTTTTTTCTTTTTTTAAACAAATGACATTGCCGGACACTGACAGTAGTAAAATAAGAGCGGTATAAAAACCGTCCTTTTGACAATCTGTTTTTTGGCGGGCACGAAGGTCCAAGTTACCGCATTTTCATTTGTGGTGCGAACAAAGGAAAACAGACGTTGCTTTTATTTATTTAAATGTTTAGCAACTGATCGAATAGAAGAATAAGGTTCAACTGTCAGGATATATTAATAAGTTAAAATTCGTAGCGATAGGTTTTTTTTTTTTTTTTTTTAATATACCCTTATTCAAAATCCAGTGTGAAAATGATAGCACATGATTTGCTACGGTAAAACCAAAAACGAAAAGTAATCCTTAACTGGAGCCAAATATAGCCTCTGCTACGTCATGTTACACGTCATGCGCACATCATGCCACACGTCACAAGCCACGTCACTGATGACGTCACGAACCACCCCCGTTAGGCGTTACGGCTGGAAGACGAGACAATGAAAGAAAGACAAATATGAAAGCTGTTGAAAAATTAGCGTAAAACTCTCTCGGCTTCATTTACAATGGGGAAATATTGATTTCAATAAACATCAATGCAAGAAACATTGATCCGTTGCGTTGTGCTTCTGAATGGAACTTGTGTGATATTCAGAGAAATCAAAGCTTATGACAGAAAAAGACTAGAATATATTCTACTGCAATTCTATTCCTAATGTTTGATAATAAAAATGAAATGAAAATGTTTTATTATAGAAATGCATCAAAATAGTTTTAATCAAGAATAAACTGAAAAGAATCCGTAAAGAAATGGTTTGTTGACATTTCTGGCATTCATACAAAATGAAAGAATGTAACTTACATACCTATAAGTCATGGAGTCACGGTGTAGCAATGGTTAGCGACTCGGATTGAGGAATCGGAGAGCCGAGTTCGAATTCAAGTTGAGTTCATTGCATTCACTGACGTGCTCTTGGTAAACGGGAATGGCCTGAATTCATCTCTACTCTCCCTCAGCTATGGGCAAAATAGCAAGACAGACTGGGTTCTCTAGAAAACCTTGACCACCTACTTTTACGCAAAGGTAACGTTTGTGCTAATGCCCTTGGGAAAGGTATTAATCCATCGCTACTCTTCCCCAGCTATGGGTAAAATAGCAGGACAGACTGGGTTCTATCGCCTCTATGAAATGCTGACCACCTGCCTTTAGGCAAAACCCACCTGCCTTTAAGCAAAGGCTACAATAACTTATGTGCTAATACCATTGTGAAAGTTCTGAATCCATCTCTACTCTACCCCAGCTATGGGCAAAATAGCAGGATAGACTGGGTTTTATATTCTCTAGGAAACCCTACCACTTGGCTTCGGGCACAACCTTACCTGCCTTTAAGCAAAAGCTACTATAACTTATGTGCTAATATCACTGGGAAAATTATGAATACTCTCCCCGAAGCTATGGGCAAAATAGCAGGATAGACTAGGTTGTCTAGGCATCCCTGACCACATGCCTTTAGGCAAAATCCACCTGCCTTTAGGCAAAGGCTACTATAATTTATGTGCTAACACCCTTGCGAAAAGTATGAATCCATCTCTATTCTCCCCCAGCTATGGGCAAAATTGCAGGACAAACCGGGTTCTGTGTCCTCTAGGAAACCCTGACCACTTCCCTTTGCGCAAAGGCTATGCAACTTATGTGCGAATAACCTTGGTAAAGGTTTGAATCAATCTCTTCATCCCTCTTCTATTAAAATACGGGTAAAATGGCAAGGCAATTTTGAATTCAAAACAACGTGACTAGATAATACGGTGACTTTTTATTTATTATTAAAAATTGTTTGCGAGAGTGATCCTTGCCATATCATTAACTTCATTATCTGCTTTTCGTATGAATGATTCGCGTAATATATATATATATATATATATATATATATATATATATATATATATATATATATATGTGTGTGTGTGTGTGTGTGTGTGTGTGTGTGTGTGTAAGTAATGATGGTGCAGCTTTAGTATTTGAATAAATGAATAAGTATTAGGTTGGTGCAAAAATGTTGTTTTCTCACATGAAGTTGAACGTCAAAAACGACATTATTTTTGCACCAACCTAATATTAAATATTCTTTCCACTGTGTTCCTTCTAAAATAGGACTTCAGTTATGTGACGAACAAGAATTGGCCAACCATTTCTGTTGATCGAAAAAATCTATCTCTGAGAAGAGGGACTGGGTAATCACAAGATCCCCGGTGCAAAACGAACCGGCAAGCTATTGCATTATTCTGCCTTGAATGTCACCATGAACAACAATTGTGAGATGGAGGGGAGTGGTGACCGCAGCGGTGGCGCAAAGTGCACTGAGTAAGTTGAATGATTCATAAGTCTACCATTCGCTCTCACTTTGATTATTGATGCCACATCTGGTTTAGTGCCCCTATATATAATTAAAGATTCTTGATAAAATCCAAAGAAGAATCTGGCGTTTCGCCGTCACTTTCCTATTTTTCTATAAATAATTTAATGGTAATTGGTCTGATGAACCCTTCATTACCTAGATTTTATGGATTTAAACGCAGTACTAGATTGGCGGCAAGGTCTCATCATTTTACAGTTGAAATGGGTAGATTTAACCGTAAGTTCTACGCTAACAGTTTCTTCTATTGCAATAGATACTCTAATAAATTCACTTTCACATGTTTAGGTTTAGGTTTTATTACAATTCTAATCATCGTATTGCCGGGGAAGTGAATGTAGTTAAAATAGTAGCGGTGTCAAGGGAAAAACCGTCCATTTGATATTCCGTTTTTTTATTCGTTTCCCGGAATATAGAACCAGCGATAAGAACTATGGACAATTTCTGTATAGTCTTGGAACGATGATTATTATTATTATTATTATTATTATTATTATTATTATTATTATTATTATTTGTGTATGTTATGTTTCCTGCTTTGTATCCTGTAGAGCCGGGTTCAAACTTAGACCCTATAGGAGAATTGTCATTTAATTGATAGCACTTTTCTTAGTATATGTGTTGTTCTTAGTAGGGCGATCCTCTGGGCAACTTGTATGTTGATGTTACCTGGGACACTGTTAGTAAAATTGTCCATTCCTTTTCTCATGATACCCAGTGCTCTGATTACTATTGGTACAGTCTCAGTCTTCATTCCCCACATCCTGTTAATATCGATCTCCAGGTCCTTGTATTGGGACAATTTCTCAATAATTTGGAGGTGTTTCTCTCAGATGGTACTGCTATGTCAATAAGCATACACTTCCTGAATTTCTTGTCTTTTATGATAATATCAGGACTGTTAGCTTTTATTTCCCTGTCAGTTTGAATTGGCCAGTCCCAAAGGATGGTTACATCGTTATTTTGGGTAACTGTGTCTGGTTGGTGCTCATACCCTCTCTCAGTGGTTTCGATTTTGTGCTTCTTGCATATCATCCAGCGCACGTATGTCGCTACATTGTTATGGCTGTGGGTATATTTATTTTTAGCCAGTTCCGGACATCCTGAGATAATATAGTTGACAGTTTCATCATATTTTCCTCAGATACTGTATTTTGGGTTAGTTCCATCCTTGGTTATGTGACAGTGATAGGATCTGAGCTTTCAAACCGAGGCTCCCACATCTGTTTCTTTTATTCAGTTTAGATATTTGCTATGCAACGCCAGTTTTGATTTTTTTTTTGCTTTTTTTTTTTGTAATTTAATTTGGCTAAGTTGTTTTGCTTTCTGTTTTACTCGTTTGGCGTAGATGGTATTCGCTTCGTGTTTTGCTGGCAGGATTTCAGGTTTCTTGAAGTGTTCAGCTTCTTTGTTTATAGAATGGATTTGGTGCTTTACTATTTGTAGGAGAGGGTCATTGGTTTTTGTGGGGCATGCTTCCAATCCGATTGTTGCAGTTTTTAGAGTCATTTCAAGTTGGATTAGACCTCCACTTCCTAAAGCTCTTGGTACGTACAGCCTATCAATATCTGATTTCGGGTTGTGCATCCTCATTTGGGTAAGCATTTTTCTGGTCGTTTAATGTCATTCAACTTCCATTTAATAACGTTGAAGCTGTATGTTACTACGGGTATAGCTAAGGTGTTCACAGCCTTTATTTTATTGGTCCTAGTAAGTTAGCTTCTTATATCAAACGCACCCTCCTATAATATTCTTTTCGGATCTTTTTCTTCATAATTTAATGTATTAGGTAGCCTTCATTAATTCTTAAGTATTTGTATATATCATCTTGGTCCTTAATTATTTTGTTGATATCAAGCTCTAAATCTGTAGTTTTCATTAGTTTACCGCGTTTGAAAGTGGCCTTGGCACATTTGTCGATTCTGAACTCCATCCAATGACAATGGAGGTACGTTTTTCTTCTGGTTGTCATCCTTGGAAAATATTTTAAGATCATCAATATAGAATAGGTGATTCAATTTGCCATTCTTTGACTTGTATACGTGGCTATAGTTGTTCAGTGGGCAGCTGAGTGGCGCTAATGCAAGGCAGAAGAGTAGTGGTGACAATGAATCTCCTTGGAAGATCCCGTTTTTGGTGTTGATTGGTCTCGGTGTTAATGACCCGATTGTATGTTTTAGGTTTAGTGTAGTCTTACAGTTTTTCATGCTCTCCGTTATGAATTTGACCGTTCTAGAACATACTCTGTATATCTTTAGGTTCTTCTCTATCCATGAGTGTGGTACACTGTCGATCCATGCTATCGATTAATTTCCTTTTCCTTGTTTTCACCTCTTCCAATATTGTCTTATTGATAATTAGTTCTTCCTTGTACCCGTAACTTTCTCTTTTACATCTCTTCTGTTCTGCTGGCAGTAAATTGTTTTTCTCAGGGAAGTTGTATGTCTTCCTTGTTATGACAGTAGTGGGGATCTTGTACATTGTTGGTAGGCAGGTGATGGGCCTATAGTTATTCGGGTTCTGCGTATGTTACTCCTCACGTGAGCCATTTGGGGCATTTTTCTGGGTTTATTATTATATCATTGTATGCCCTTGAGAGGTCTTCGTGGGTACTAGATAACTTTTTTTTATCCAAAAATTGGCTATTCGGTCTTTTCCTTTGCTTTCCAGTTTTTGGTTTTGCAGATGGCAGCGGTTGTTTCAGTAATATTAATATCCGTCCATTTTTGACAACTCTACATATGTGTGTTGTTCCTTTTGTTGATTGCCCCATGTAGCTTTCACTGTGCATTTTTTTCCACATATTACACCAGAACTTCTCGACTTCTTGGATATTAGGTGGGTCATCTTATTTTCTCCAAGTTCTCGATATAGTTTCTTAGCATCTTCTTTGAAGATCTTGTTTTGCCAAAAGAATTTGTTTCTTTTTTTCATAACGCCTCATTCTTTGCGCCTTCGCTAGAATTTGTTGTTTCAGATTCTCTTTAACTATTGGTACGTCAGTCTTATTCTTTGCGTCAAGGCTTCTTTTCAGTTGTTTACTTTTTCTCTCTTTCATTTTGGAGCCCTTGTCTACTTCCCTCAGAAGTGACAATTGTCCTCGTAGTTTATTTATTTCGGTTTCTATTATTTCTTGTCAGTCTGGAATTTTTCTTTTTCGTTTACGTTGTGTTTTTAATTTTTCACCTATTGTTTCTGCGATCGTTGCAGAGGCCGCTTATATATGATCAATTTCTGTCAGGTTCATCGATTTTTCCATTTCGTTTTTTTTAATTGCTTGCTTAGCGAGGTTGATGGTTTCCTTCTCTTGACGGTATTTTCTTACTTTTGGAATTGTTGGCCTTTCTTCAAAAAACATTTCCCATTTATATCGGATGTTTTTTGTCATTTCTGTTTCCCTATCATATTCGTCATTATCTGCCTCTATTTGCTTGTGTCCCTTAGAGGGATTGTTACAACTCGTTTCTATTTGCATGCGTCTCATCTGGATTGTTGGCATTTAGCCCCTCGATGTTAACGTTTAATCTATTTTTGATGTTTTCTCGGAGGTTTTGAGTTCTATGGCAGGTATGTTTTCGGATGATGTTACGCTTGACATTGGCTAATTTGTTGGCATCAAGGTTTAGTCTGTTTTGTGGCTGTTTTATATATTATACGCAGTTTGGTCGTTGTCAGCCTTATCGTCGCAGTGTAAAATGCTATCGTTACTTCAATATACTCTTACCTAAGCATTTATTTATTGTTCTTTTCGTGGGATTTTCTTTTAATGAATATACAGGGTCTCTATGAGGACTGTCCTCGACATGGTTTTCCTCTAGTTCTTGTTGGGCAGAGTTTGTTCCAGTTGCATACTTTTCGACTCCAGTCTGGTTCCCCACGGGGATCGCGGTCCTTGTTGTCCCGCATAACGACTGATGCGGTTTAGCAATAATTTTCGTTGTGTCTGCATTAGAGTTAGTTCATATTTACCCATAAGTGGGGGCTGGTTCACGAGGCCAGAGCACATACATACCATGATGGGTCACCACGTTCAAGGGGCCAGGCTTCCTCTTGCTATATTCTAGTGTGCTATTTATAGAAAAGGCACAGGTTAGCTATATCAGGTCGAAGGGAAAGTGACTGAAGCCGAGATGCCAGGTCAGGACCTATAATATCGCAGATTCCTCTTTGGATTTTATCAAGAATCACTAAATATACCGGACCATATGTGGCAGGAATATTCAAAGCATGGATGAATGGTAGAATTATAAATATGTAAGATAGGTTCTGCAGAGAAACATTGCAGATTCCTCTTTGGATTTTATCAAGAATCTCTAAGTATATAGCAGGAGCACGGGACCATGTGTGGCAGCAATATTCAAAGCATGGATGAATGGTAGACTTATAAATATGTAAGATAGATTCTGGAGAGAAACATTGCAGATTCCTCTTTGGATTTTATCAAGAATCTCTAAATATATAGCAGGAGCACCGGACCATAAGTGGCAGCAATATTCAAAGCATGGATGAATGGTAGACTTATAAATATGTAAGATAGATTCTGGAGAGAAACATTGCAGATTCCTCTTTGGATTTTATCAAGAATCTCTAAATATATAGCAGGAGCACCGGACCATAAGTGGCAGCAATATTCCAAACAAGGATGAATGGTAGACTTATAAACATGTAAGTAGATATTGGCGAGGAAGATTATTCTAGCACGACATTTGTCTTTTTACTATCTATCCCATTCTCTGTTATTGTATCCATTTGCACAAACTCTTTATGTTGATCATGGCTCTCCACAACTTCCTATTGTGTGTAGCTCTAAACAATATTTATCTCCTTATTATCCCTCCCAATCCATGTTCTGCTATTCATTTACACAAGGTCGTTAAGTAGGTTGGTCATGGCTCTCCACAACTTCCTATCGTATGTAGCTCTAAACAATATTCTCTCATTATTCCTCCCAATCCATGTTCTGCCATCCTTTTACCAAAACATCATTTGGTGGGATGCTCGCTATTCCCCTCTGCCTCTTTTGCCGTCAGTATATCCTGTGAGTGTCAGATTTTCCAAACCGTCTTTCCCAGAATTTTAAATTATCAATTCCTCATTACAAATACAAGTGTAGTCTTTGTTTCATAATTCTGTAGAAGCAAATTTCTGTTTCCTCAATTTCCACTTCATCTGTGGGCAAACTGTGAAGCATGTACTACATTGATAGTCGATAACAGTTCAGCACTCTTTTTCTTTGTTTCTAACGAAATCTTCCTGTTTCTTGATACTTTGTTTAGCTTTTGGAAAGCATCTTAACTATTCTAGTGCGCCTTCGTATTTCGGGGTCACATATATCATCGTCTGTTAAAACCCTTCGAAGATATTTAAATTTCTTTACGTTTGAGGTTTACAATTCGTAGCTCGTTCTTTTTGCTGACAGCTGTCCCTTTTTTGTTTTCTTACAATTGATAGTTAGTCCTTTCTTCTCGCTTTCCTCCACGACATTCTCTCGGAGATCATGCAATTTTCTTTTTTTTTTAAATTATTTTTTTACATTATATTTTCAAAATACTCTCATTATTAAAGACTTATGTCTAGGTGTCTTTTCTATGCTTGTGTAATTTTTAAAAAAATCGCCAAAAGCAAGGCAGTACGGCCACTAGCACACAAGGAGTTACAGGGTGTGAAGGAATTAGGAACAGAAGCATTAGTAATGAGCAGAAAGAAAAAGAGTAATCAGGGAAACAGTAGATAGTGATTGACATTGCATTTAATTTTTTGAATATTAAAGTTGGCTGGAAAGCAAGGAACTGGAAGGGAGTTCCACAAGTAGGAAGAGCTACAAAAGAAACTGTTAGCATAGAACGTCATCATTATCGTCATCATCATCATCATCCTTCGACCTCCCTAGGGTTGGTCGGAACTCCATTGACAATCTCTGTTTGATCCTACATTGTTGTCCCCAGATCCCCAATGTTCAACCCAGAGTCCCGAACTATGGTGTCTGGGATAGTCAGTTTTCGTGAGAAGATATTCCAGAAGGATGCTATAGGAGCAAGGATGAGATGATTTCCCTGTCCGCCCGGTGGCAGTGGCCTGCAAACTGTAGTCGTTTTTGTTTGATCTTAAGTGAGATTGGTCTCAGTTCTCCGTAAATTGTGTTAAGCGTTGCATAGAACTTCTGGCTACATCTAGTCAGCTCAATTGTCAATTGATCAGATTTTCATGCCAGTCTAGTACTGCGCTTAAATTTAAAAAGTCTAGATACCATAGCGAAGAGCGATATTTATTTGTACAATGATGCAACATGTGGCACAAGGCCAAAATGGGGAAGGGTGAAAAAGGACGGTCTTCTTGTGTCTTAATATGAAACTTAACTAGCCACAAACACTGACCCAAATATACCAGAATATTCCTTACACCATAACAACACATTCTTACTTACCTTTCTTACTACATCCACCGTAATACCACATTGTCTCTATGAAAATCCTAAATAGTCCCCATATGTACATTTCAATGTTTGTGGGGGTGGCAATAAAACAACAATTTAAAAATCTGGCCCCAATGTGTATTTACAATATGAAAACAAAACTATTTACAAGAAACCAAACAAAGTAATATTAGTAATACCCCCCAATCCTTAAAAGTGTCAGAAACATCAGTTAACTGGACGAAATCAATACGAGGCTTTAATAATATAAAACATTCTTTCATTCCAAGCATTCACTGAAACACACACTCATTCAAACACAGCAACAAATACGAAAATCACACCCGAAACGAAAGGCGCCCCGCATCCAACTGAGAACTGACGTCTCTGCTCACCTAAACGGGGGAGAGAGGGGAAATAAAATAAGGAGAATAGGGACTTAAATGAAAGGGGCCAGTATCATAGCGAAGAGGACATCCGAACAATTACCATGAAAGTATTTATAGAAAAGGCAAAGGGAGGCAACCTTACGGCGGTGGGAAAAGTGACTGAAGCCGAGCCGCCAGATCAGGACCGATAATATTGCAGATTCTTCTTTGGATTTTATCAAGGAGATCAAGGTAAATAACTTCTGCGTTAAATCTATAGGTTGTTATTTTGGACATTACCTACCTTCATAATAATACAAATATTTACCAGCAAAATAACCTGGGGGTGTATTTTACCGAGATCGGTAAAATAAGTTTAAAAACATGTTTGTCTATTTTAACCGGCACCGACAAAATATTCGTTTTGTTTTAATGAGCGGACCAGTAAACTTAAGTAGTTCCCCACACAGAAAAAATAAGAAAAAACAATTTTAAAAAAAGGGACCAAACTCGTCATCGCAATGCCCTGTTCTTTTGAATCGAGAAAGTGTGACGACGTCTGCAGCCTGAAACAGCCATCGTTATTCCCATCACTGGTTCATCTATCAATTGTTGGCTTTTCCACCGAAACATTTACGCCTCGTTGTCTATCGCAAACGGATGTACTGAAATATATCAGTTCTATGTCGGTGATCATGTCTCGACTGATCGATAATAAAAGTGTTGCTAAACAACTGTACGTCCCTGATCGGAATTTCGGGTGAAGCGGAGCTTCCATTTTAAGCCGTTCTCCATTACGTGTGTTTGGAAAGACTAGTGGCGGGACAGAGAAAAAAAGAAGAAACAAATATTTACAGGGGTGGATCCAACATATTCATTTAGAATCTCAATTCAAGATTTGAAATTCTGTGATCATATATATAAATAATAATAATAATAATAATAATAATATATATATATATATGTATATATATATATGTATATGAAAGCTCTCTAGTATATATATATATATATATATATATATATATATATATGAAAGCTCTCTAGTATATATATATATATATAGACGCTCTATGAGCGCTCTCTACTATATATATATATACATATATATGAACGCTCTCTCTCTCATATATATATATATATATATATATATATATATATATATATATATATATGAACGCTCTCTACTATATATATATATCTATATATATATGAACGCTCTCTACTATATATATATACATACATATATATATATATATATATATATATATATATATATATATATATATATATATATAAGATCATATATGTGTGTGTGTATATATATATATATATATATATATATGAACGCTCTCTAATATATATATATATATATATATATATATATATATATGAACGCTCTCTACTATATATATATATATATATATATATATATATATATATATATATATATATATATATATATATATATATATATATATATTGTGGACTCTCCCGTCGTTAATCGACGCGGGCTTTTAACCGGCGCCGACCGGGGACTTTTTTACGACGAATGAGGTTCAGGTACCTCAGTTCCTAGAAACTGACAGCCAGACAACCTGCACATATGATTTGTACCAGGTCTTTATATCGGCTTTATATCGGCTCTTCAAAAAATGTTGTTGATTCTGAAAGAAAAGTTGACCACTATATATATATATATATATATATATATGTATATGAAATTCTCAATTATATTTAAATGTTTCCATAGAAAGTATTTAGAAAAATAATTTTGAAAAAAATGTTTATTTTCGCGAATGTACTTGAAGAAAATTAAATATTGTAATATTTTTCTGCGGATTATGGTGTCAATATTAGTTGTTAAAAATGAATCAAAAATATTAATGAAAATTTCGATAATATATTATGATGAAAAAAACCATTTTCATTATAGCGAATCATTTTCAAATTTTGATTTATTTTATATTAATAATCATTTTTCAGATTTTGATTTATTTTATTTTGATAATCATTTTTCAAATTTTATTTTATTTTATTTTTATAATCATTCTTTAAATTTTGATTTTATTTTAATAATCATTTTTCCAATTTTGATTTATTTTATTTTAATAATCATTTTTCAAATTTGGATTTATATTATTTTGATTATCATTTCAAATTTTGATTTATTTTATTTTGATAATCATTTTTCAAATTTTGATTTATTTTATTTTGATTATCATTTTCAAATTTTGATTTATTTTATTTTGATAATCTTTTTTCAAATTTTGATATATTTTATTGTAATAATCATTTTTTAAAATTTGGATTTATTTTATTTTGATTATCATTTTCAAATTTTGATTTATTCATGTGAGTAAGATTGTTTTATAAGATAAAATTCAAATTTATGGCGATGGGTTAATATTGACTTAAATTCGGTTACTTCTACATCACCCTGTATCACCTTACCTTACTTATTTTGCAGCAAAATATATTTTATCATAAATTTCAGTGGAGGTGAAAAGTCAACGATCAAGTCAACAATTTTCCCACGAGTCAATGTGCACGGATGCAATAGCAAAAGTGAATTATGTTTTTGAAATCCTTACCAAAAGTCTTTACGGTTATTTGTTGTTGTAAAAGCAGTCAAGTCAATTAAAAAACTCGTCTTCTTCAGATTCAGTATCAACTGAAGTTTGAGATTACGGACATAACTATTGTTACGAATGTTTTAGTGCGGCCATTTTGGCGTGACCTGTTTCAGCACAAATCCGTTTTTGTCTTTAACAGACTAATTTTCGCAAAATCCATTTTAGAAATAAAAAATATTGATTTTTGTCCACAATGATATATAAAGATTCTTTTTTTCTGTTACGTATACCCAGGCTGTGTTAAGGGTAGTATCTTCCAACACAGAAAATTTCTAGAAAACCAAAACATTAACCTAAAATCTCGAGTCATGTTCTTAAACAGACTCGTCAGATCGAAACTTTCCCATGGAAAACTCGTCTTCTTCAGATTCAGTATAAACAGAAGTTTGAGATTACGGACAGAACTATCGTTACGAATGCTTTAGTGTGGCCATTTTGGCGTGACCTGTCATGCATGATGTGAAACTCGTTAAAAAATATTTAAACTGTCAGCTATATTTACCCGCTTTTAAAGGTGGCTTAGCGCGAATTAAACCTGTAGGTTATAGCAAGGACCATTTGTGACTGCCTGGCGCTACACAAAAAGAACGATGGCTGTTTCAGGGCGTGGACGTCGTCACATTTTCTCGATTTAAAAGAGCAAAAGATTACGATGACGAGTTTGACAACTGATTTTTTAAAAATTGTTTTTCTTATTTTCCGTGTGTGGGGAAACTACGTAAGTTTACTTGTCCGCTCATTAAAAAAAAACCTTATTTTCTGCAGATGACCACTTCCCAGTAACTATTCATGCAGCCTGAGGACATTATCTTCTGTAGATGAACAGTTCTCAGTAAACCTTCATCCAGCATGAGGACATTATCTTCTGTATATGAGTACTTCCCAGTAAATATTTATGCCCCATGAGGACATTATCTTCAGTGTGATTATTCAATATGACAATGCTCGCCCCCACATCGCTCTCATGACCAAAAATGCAATTAAAATTCTGTCACAACCGCTATATACTCTTGATTTAGACCCTAAAGATTACCACACTTTTGGGTCGTTTTCTAACAATTTTAGGGGTGTTTCATTGAACAATGATGTGGAGTTTAAAACGTGACTTGGTGAATTTTTCGAGTCAATACCCAGTGATTTCTATTGTCGTGGCATTGAATAGTCAGTGGGTCGTTGGCAGGAGGATGTAAACAATGAAGAATACATTGTCGCATAATTCATCAGAATTATTAATAAATGATAAGTATTAAATTATCAAAGATCCAATGCAATTATATAACAACCCAATATAACCAAATCTAATAATGCCAGTTGACCGTAGTGAGGTACACGCCATTGAATCAGCCAAAGCATCGTGGCGGCTTCCATGTAGCGGCGAATTAGTTCGAAATAAGCAATTTATTTTGTGATGTTTCCTTGAGAGATGATCGAATATTCATAACAGGACCTAGAGATAGACTTATGAATGAATACCCGGAAGGTCTTGCTGTACGTTTTGGTTCTGAGGACGCCATTGAACATAGTAATGCATGTATTGAAAATGTAATGTTATGTTAGTAATGTCACATAAGAATACGGTACTAAAATTTTCATACGTAAAATTACTGCATTTTCACTTATGGATTCCGTAAAAGGGCATGTAGTTTCAGGCTTCATCAAGGGCATGTGGTTTCAGGTCTTTCTTCAAACGTTTGATCTTCTTGCGATTATTATATAACTTTTCGTTATCCAATTATTTTCTGCGTGTATATCGTAAGTTTAACTGTTTTCAATCCCTTCTTATGTTGGTGAACGCACCGACATGCTTTGAAACTCGATTCTGCACGTCGTAGCGTTGAAATAATATTCTAGGTTATCCGTTGAGGCACTTATATCTTTTGACATTCTGAAGTGACACGGAGTACAAAACATACTTTGGTATCTCTTAGTGCGATCCCAGTACATATTGAGGTCAACAGAGATGAAATTTCTGTGTAAGGGAGTTCTGCTTTACGTATAGGAACTTGATGATATGCATATTTTAGGTCTATTTTAGAGTAAGGACTATACTTTGCCATTTCCGAAACCATCGTTGTAATCTTAGATAGAAGACAGGCATCTTTTAAGTTAAAACAATTCATCGTTTGTGCATAATCTATGACTAACCTTTTTTTCCGTTTTTCATCCTTAGTAACCGCTGCTTTTGCTCTCCACAAAGATCTACTGTGATGAATGATACAATCACCGACGAAATTATTCGTACACCAATCAATTTTGAATATTCTTATCCATTTCTCAGGATCTAATGCCCGTATGATGCCAGCTTTTTCATATGTTAATAAGCGCAAAAAAAAAAAAAAAAAAAAGGAAAAAAAAGGAATATAAAACTCAATTTTCAGAACAATAGTTTAAATCTGCAGACTATATAAAAATTCTGGATGAAAATCGACAACTATCAGTGCAGAATCTTCATCTAAGTCGGCGGTTTATTTTCCAGCAAGATAATGATCCAAAACATACGTCAAAACCCCTGACTGCGTGGCTTCAGAAAAAGAAGATTACAGTTCTGCCCTGGCCTTCAATGAGTCCTGACTGTGAATCCTATTGAAAATCCATGGCAAGAATTGAAAATTCGAATAAATCGTCGGTCACCAAAAAACTTTCAGGAATTAGAACGTATTACCATTGAAGAATGAAAGAAAATCCCAGAAAAGACTTGTTCAAATCTCATCAAAATCTTTAGAAAACGATTGCAGCAAGTTATAAAGATGGGAGGCCATGATATTGACTATTAATTTTGGAAAAATATTAATTTTTTTTTTCTATTTTTCATACTGTACAAATAATTTTGTCTTTTCTTATTTTGCATAATTCGCCTGTCAAATTTGTTGTATTTAACCTATTGTTGTGAAATTTGAGTTTTATATTCATTTTTTTGTGCTTATTAACATACAAAAAACCTGGCATCATACGGGCATTAGATTCTGAGAAATGGATAAAAATATTAAAAATTAATCGGTGTACGAATAATAACCTTTGTCAGAATCCAACAGTTTTTTTTTATTCATTTCTTATATATGCCTCCTCTTCTTCAGGGTATCTTCGGGATTTCACAGATATAGGTTTACAGTCAGGCGACATTTTCAAACGGAGGAGGAGGAGGAGGTGAAATCCTCATGCTAGCTATTCCAAACAGTTTTAGAGGTCGTCTGTCGCTCTCATAAAATTTCTATTTTTTTTGCTGGCCTTCAAATGTTCACAGCAACACATAAGTTATCCATTAAGGACGAATTAAACGTTTTTAAGTTTCCCTACCCACCGTAAGATTCGTTTTAGATTTTCCAACAGTTTAAAAAAAAAACAAGTCAGAAGAATCTGTCTATATTTCTGAGATGAGGTATTATGTACACTATTTACATTGTTCAGACTATCATCCTCATCTTTGTTGCCATATTTATCACAACGTTTCGGCCGTTGTACGCTCCGGCCTTCTTCAGGTTGTTGGAATGTCGAACTGAACCCTTTGTTTCGCTCGCTGGGGTAGACTGTTCTAGTTCCACGTGCCATATCTAATGGATGTCAGTTATCAGTTATCTCCTGTTAATTCCCCTTTCCAAGTCCTCCACTGCCTTAATCGGGTATTGAACTCACACTCTTTGGGTCGTGTTACTGGATCTAACTAACGCCTTTATCCACTGTGCCGCGTGTCCTTGAGGAATACAATAATAATACAGTAATAAGGAATGCCAGAGAAAAGCAATAATAAAAATAACGAAAATTGCAATATGAGCACTGGTAAAAAATGTTTACTGAAGACATTAGGTTTATAATACCCAGCAATTTATATACAGGTATTCACAAGGACACATGGCACAGTGGATAAAGGCCTTAGTGAGATCCAGTGATAGGACCCAAAGAGTGTGAGTTCAATGTGGAGAACTTGGAGAGGGGAATTAACTGATAACTGGCATCCATTAGAACAGTAGAACTAGAAATAAAAGGTTCAGTTCGACATTCCAACCACCTGAAGAAGGCCGGAGCGTACAACGTGATAAATATGGCAACAAAGATGAGAACGACCAATGTAAATAGTGTACAAGTCGGAAGAAGCCATGTTGACGGTAGAGTTAGTAGGTCTAATTGCCCAATCACATAGACAAAGCTATCTTGGTGTCGATATAACTATGACTACTTACCAAATCTACTAGCGCGGGAAGTTCGTTTTTTTTTTCATTGGGCATTTTACTATGGCTTTCAAAACTCCCTGTAGCCCAATAGTTACAATTGTAGCAACTCGTTCCTCGAGCCGGACACTTACTAGGATGCCTAGGGCTTTCTCAGAAAAGTCACCTTTTATTTTCTTTTTTTTTTCTTAAAGGGATTTACTAGAAGCAGATGTCCGAGAGCTCTCTTCCTTTTGATTTTCCCCTTGATGAGAACTTAAGACCTTTGGTATTTCCTGATGTTACTTTCTTTCCTTTTTATGTGCTGTATCCTTTCAGGCGATCATGGCTCTCCACTTCACCCTATCCCTTGTAGCTCTCAATAAGTTTCGTGCCTCTACCAACTCCTCGACATCACGTTCTGCCATCCACTTGCTTAAGCCCGCCAGGTATATCATGTGTTGCTTTCTCGTGTCTCTTTTTCCCTCTATTCGACCTGTGAGTATCAGATTCTCCAAACCCTCCTTTCTCATTACGTGTCCCAGAAATTTCATCTGCCTCTTCCTGATGTTAAGTATAATAAGCTTGTTTGCATCCTCTCCAAGACCTCATCGTTGCTCACACGCTCGCTCCATGATATCCTTAGTATCCTTCTGTAGAACCACATCTCTGTCGCCTCGAGTCTCTTCTTCATCTTTGAGGAGACCGTCCAACATTCGCTGCCGTATAGGAGGACAGATGTCATGTAGCGGCTCAGTACTCTTTTCTTTGTTACCAGTACTCTGCTCAGATTTTATGGCTAGTAAAACACACAATATGAATAATGTTGCACTGCTATTAAATCTGTTGTAATTAAAGAAGAAGCATGACATTTTAACCGCGACCCATATAATCATTTTTTGTCAAGGTTAACAAAAGGTGTAACAACTTTTTCACCAATCCACTTTTATGTCGTTCTTGGAATTTTCGACGCGTGTTCTAGTGGTGCCATTGAATTACAATGGCAGTTATAGAGACAGATAGAGAAAGTGATAGAAAGAAAGAGTGAAAGAGAGAGAGAGAGAGAGAGAGAGAGAGAGAGAGAGAAGAAAAAATATATAGAGAGAAATAGAAATCTAAAGTGGGGGGAGAGAAACAGTGAGAGAGAGAGAGAGAGAGAGAAACATGAAGAAAGTGATATAGACAGAAGGAGAAGACGGAGGGAAAAGTGATATAGAAAGGTAGAGAGAAGCAGGAGAAACAGGTAAAGAAAACAGAGAGATATAAAGTGAGGGAGAAGTAAAGCGGGAGAATGAGTGAGAGTGAGAAAGCGGAAGGAGAAACAACGGGAGAGTGGTATAGAGATAGAGGGATAAAAGAGACAAAGGCAGGGAAACACACACACACACACACACGTATATATATATATATATATGTGCGTGTGTGTGTGTTTGTGTGTGTCTCTCTCTCTCCCTGCCTTTGTCTCTTTTATCCCTCTATCTGTATACAACTCTCTCGTTGTTTTTCCTTAGATAGATAGATAGATAGATAGATAGAGAGAGAGAGAGAGAGAGAGAGAGAGAGAGAGGAAGAGGGAGACGGAGAAAGTGAAACCCAAGGAGAGAAGAAGGAAATCAGCGAGTGAGAGGGAGTGACAGATATAGACAGAAATAAAGAAGAGAGATAAGAGAGAGGAAATGCAGGCAGAGATGGGAAGGTGAAGAGAAACGGAGAGGGAAAAAAAAAGAGACAGAAACATTAAGGAAGAAACAGTGAGCTGTAGAGATACGGAAAAAGAGAAGAAGAAATAGAAAGGAGTATGAGACAGAGGGGGACAGGAGAGAGACAAGAGACACAGAGTGACAGGAGTAGACCGAGAGAAGAAAGGAGGGAGAATTAAATTTAACACGATAAAATTATCATGGAAGCCATGTTTTAAAAAACACAAGATGACACTAAATGATCTTTTCAGCAAAAAGTTTTTAATCATTGTGAATGAGTTTCTTGTGAATTAAAACGAAAAACAAAATTTTGCAGATTTCCTGCCGGAAATTATATATATATATATATATATATATATATATATATATATATATATATATATATATATATATATATAAAATGGTTAATTCTACTTCGAAAATTTTTTACAAATTACAAGATAGATTCGAATCCGAAACGTGTGCACAGCACAAGTTACCTCCCCTTAGTGTTTTTTCTTTTACAAAAAATCTTTTGTGATGACTGCGCATGTCTGAAACTTACACATGCGCAAAAAAATGAAAAGAAAAAAATCAGGGTTGTATATCAAACATCTTTTTTTTTTATTGTTGGCATACCAAAGATAAAAGTACTTAGCAAATACAATACTATATACACAAAAACGCACATATATAAGTTTGTTTGGTTTGCTACCACCATTACTGGTAATCAAAATGTTAAAACACGCGTAGAGTTTTGTACAAAAGGGAATATAGATGAAAACGGACCGGTATTTACAAAATGTCGGAACTGGATACAAAATCTCCCTGGGAAAAATGTATATTTGGATTTAAAGGAAAATGTATGGATGTATACGTAATATGTACTTAAGTTATATATATATATATATATATATATATATATATATATATATATATATAATTTTGTATGTATGTGTGTGTATAAATTGTTTTCATATAGAATGTTTCTGTAAAGGAAGAAAATTAATAAAAAGAGACAAGAGGAAAAACTATTCTTAGTCGACGCGTTTTGCCAAGGTTTTTAAATTCGAGAACCTTCATGAATGTTCGTCACCTGATTGAAAGGTCAGTCAAAACATATGGAGGACACGAAGTGCCATAATTCAAAGTCTGGTAAGACAAAAGTAAGCGAGTAATATTCAAGAATTTTTTTTGAAAACGAATATAGTTTAGATTACGAAACAATATTCATTAAAAAAAAACTTAAATATTACTCTCTTACATTTTACCAAGCTTCGTGTCCTCCATATATTTCGAATGACCTTTCAACCACCAGATGAACATTAAGGAACGTTCTCA
>OZ038515.1:37213225-37228225 GCA_964036315.1 Acanthosepion esculentum | reverse complement strand
TGTGTGTGTGTGTGTGTGTGTGTGTGTGTGTGTGTGTGTATGTGTGTGTGTACAAAATACCAAATCTATATATACAATTTGGATGGCAAGAAATCTTTGAATGCAGTTTCTGCATTTTCTTTGCTATGGAATGTCTTTATAAATATAGTATAACTTAAAATCATATATATATATATATATATATATATATATATATATATATATATATATATATATATATATATGATAGACTCTCCCGTCGATTTTGACGTATGGGAATCAAATAACTTAATTCAGTTTTTATGTTTGTGTCGTATGTAACAATTCAGTCCCGTTAGTGACCTGCATACAAGTCCAAATATTGTTCAACCTCGAGGATCTCGGGACATCGCCACAGGAATATTTGTCGACGTTTTTCGCCGTCGTCTTTCGTCTCTTAGTCGGTCAATACGACTAATTTTAACATTTCTGATACCACTCTGGCACAAATATCTACAGTTATTCCTATCCCGCTTAAAGTTAGTATGAGGCACATTGACAGCTAAGAGATTACTCTTTAGCTTGTCTTTATAGCCGAGATACGGCCATCCAACAGTCCCTTGTCTTCTGTGATGCTGGCTATACATGAGGACCTTAGGTATTCTGTCGTCACCAGGAGACAAAAGACAAAATTAAGAGAGCCCAAAATTGTCCTGCGTACACACACACACACACACACACACACACACACACACACACACCTACACACACACTCACATATATATATATATATATATATATATATATATATATATATATAATTCATTTGTTTAAATGTTATTTTTAATGGATACTCAGATTTTCGTAGATGCTCTGTTTTTATTGTTAAACAATATATTTATTTATTTACTTACATCTACCGGCCTGAATATTCTAGAAATCTTTTTAGAAAAATATGCGCCCTCCGGCAAGATTTCTTGGCCGTTAGATGTAAATAAATAAATATACTGTTTAAAATAGAATCAGAGCATCTACCTAAATATGAGTGTCCCTTAAAAATAACGTTTAAACAAATAAATTAAAAATATGTTGGATTTAATCCATTTTCCAAAAATATACATTAAAATACACACACACACACACACACACACACACACACACACACACACACACACACACACACATATTAAGGAGAAGACGGAGACTTTAATTATCCATTTCATTTACAATTGTTTTTTCTTGAACACCGTGATGTTCATTTCATCAGAACGAAAACCTGCTCCGCAAAAAAAAAAAAAAAAAAAAAAAAAAAAAAAATCTCCTGATTTTGTGGAGAAGTTTTGCGATCTGATGAGTTGAACATGTCGGTGTTCACGAAATAAAAATTATAAACGAAATGGATAGATAACTTATTATTATTATCATTATAATGCTCTGTAGTGTACATTGAGCTCTCCCTGGATTTATATCCTCCTCGGAATTATCCCTTCCAATCACAAACTGGTAAAACGTATATATATATATATATATATGCGCGCGTGTGTGTGTGTGCGTGTGCGAGTGTGTGTGTGTGCGTGTGCGTATACTGGTGTATGTGCATATTAGTATAAATAAATGTATATAAAAATTATTTTATGAGATGTTCAAGTTATCTTTTTGTATGTATTATATTTTGTTACGTAAATTTAAATAAAATTACTAATGCTCGTATCTCCACAGAGGTATTTTCGTGTAGATGTGTTTAAAAGTAAATAAATGTCTTCATGTGTCCATTTATTAATATGTGATGGAAATTTCTTTTTTTTTTCTGTTTAGAAAATTAAATTTACAAATAATTAAAACAAAAAAAAAAAACAAAAGATAAAAAATTGCTTTGTAAGTAGTTCCAAGTTTTCGTATTCATGCGCCGTAAAAAAAAGAGAAAAAGCCAACTAATTTCCAAATCGTCCTCTACCTTCGGCCATCTTCACATTATCAGTCCTGGAGGTTTTCTTTTATTATTCTTTTTTTTTTTAAATTCCATTCACAGCCAACCCCTTCAGGTGATGGATAAGACTCTGTGTAGATGGCCCAGGTCTGGACAAAGCGGAACGTTTAAAAAAAAAAAACAATGTATGTGGCTTCATAATAAGGGAAAATATTAAAGATTTGGTCATTTTTTTCTTCTCAAAACGATCGTCTTATTTTCGGATTTGCGCATGCGTATTTTCGCGTGCAAATTTAAATGATGCATTAGAAATGAGAAGAGTTTATGTTTACTTATATGTATATATAGATATATATATATATAGATAGATAGATATATCGGATATTATTTGATATATATATATGTGAATATATGTTGATGATGTTGGAGTAAGTGAAAGGATCTTTTTTTTTTATATAAAAAACGCTTACTTTTTTCTTCATGGATATTTTTAAAAGGTTACGTTGGTTCAAGAATATATGGCAGATGATATAAATTTTATATGATAACTTGACCCAAATCATTAAAATAATCACAATCCAAACAGTACAAATCGAATTATATACAAAGATTCATGGCAAATATTTTTACACGTATTCTCTCTCTCTCTATATATATATACAATTATACACATTTATTCGTGTGCGTCAGGGTCAGTATTTTAATACTTTTTCTAAGAAACTAAAAATAATTATATATATATATATATATATATATATATATATATATATATATATATATATATATATATATATATGTATACAGGGTGTCCATAAATTTCTTGTGCACTTTAAAAAATTTATAACTTTATTTGTATTTGCGATAGAAATAATTTATAAAAAGGATTAGAAAGAAGTAAATCTATATTTTTTAAGGTTTTATTGAAATTTTCTTTAAGTTTCCACATGTCTTCCATCATTAGCAATACAAAGGGTAATACGATTTTGCAGTTCACGGAAAACTTTTGCCAACTGATTTACAGTAATGCCTGAAATCACATTAGTTATTTCAGCTATAGTTAAAACTAGGTACATTAACCTTTATAACATTTTTTACAGATTATTTCTATCGCAAATACAAATAAAGTTATAAATTTTTTAAGTGCACATGGACGCCCTGTATATATATATATATATATATATATATATGTATGCAGGGTGGCCGAAAATAGGCTTACAGTGGTTTCGCTATTCGTTTCACGGTTAAGATCTGTTTTATCCAAATAATAACTCTTCTTTCAGTAAGATGGAGGATCCCCCATTATGCTTTGCCAGTAACGGACGACCTTAACCAAACCCCAGCGTTGCTTCGGGAGAAGAGACAGCATTGAATGGCTGCCATGTTCACCTGATCTAACACCAATGGATTTCTTTTTGTGGGGGGGGGTGTACTAAATAACAAGGTTTATAAGAGAAATCCCCACTCAGTGGACGAATTAAAAGAGTACATCTGAGAAGTATTTATTGAAATTGATGGCAGATCGGGATTTGTGTCGTGTTGTCTGTCATAGTGTCTGGAGTGGCTCAAGGAATGTTGATGTGATGAAGGAGGACATTTTGAGCAATTTAGGGATTAAACTGTAAAGTGCATGCCTACAAAGTGTAAGCCTACTTTTGGCCCACCCTGTATATATATATATATATATATATATATATATATATATATATATATATATATATATGAAACAATATCTATAATATTAATAAATATGTAGTTATAACGGTATTATATATATATATATATATATATATATATACAAATCAGAGAAGGGACAAATGGAGTAAAAATCCACATTTCGTAGCATTTACTTTTAAAAAAGTGCTCAATACAAAGTAGAGCAATATATTATTATTATTATTATATTTTTATTGTAAGAGATTATAATGAAAACCTTTTTAAATCGATATACAAAAGCTTTCATGTTTCAATACTATGATTGTACTTCATCAGACGATGGTTAATAACTAGTGAGAAAATGATTTTTCAGGGAAATTTAAAAACCTCTTTTCTGAATGTTAAAGGGGTCGGCATAAAAGAAAATTCATTTTATCACCAGTTACCAACCAAAGTTAAAGTGGGAGTGCATAAAATATCATTTTATCACCAGTTACCAACTATCGCCTGATGACGTACAATCATAGTATTGAAACATGAAAGCTTCTGTGTAGCGATATAAAATGTTTTTATAATAATAATAATAATAATATATATATATATATATATATATATATATATATATATATATATAATTGTGTATTTGGACAGCAATGTCTCTTTTATACAAGTTTAATTAAAGATGACTACAAAGGCACTGCGATTAAATTTATTATTATTATTTTTTCTTGCATGCCTACAAAAGATTTCTTTTTGGGACATAGAATGTATAAACTGTCCAAATGATCTTTGAGTCCGAGGGGTTTTGACTTAGTTATTTCAGCAAAAGAAATATTTAAATTTCCGAACGCATGAAATTAAAAGAATTCTACTGGTAAAAAAAAATAGTAATTACAAAATCCGACAAAACAAGAACATTTTCGATAACATTAAGACAAACAGAAACAATCTTGCTAATGGCTAATCAATTAACCGAAAGCGCTTGGGTTCAAATATCATTTGGACAATTCTTACACACTCTGTGTCCCAAAAAGAACTCTTTGGTATGCATGCAAGAAAACTATAATAAAAATAGTTAATCGCAGTGCCCTGACAGCCATCTTTAATCATATATATATATATATATATATATATATATATATATATATATATATATATATATATATATATATATTATAATGATCATATTTCTGTTTGCAAGTATGTTTGTAATATCGCAAAAACGGCATATTCAAACGCGATGTGTATGAGAAATGCAATTAAAATTCGCTAACTCGAAAAATAAACCAATTTATACTCAATACTACTAATACTAATATATATATATATATATATATATATATATATATATATATATATATATATATATATATATATATATATATGTATGAAGAAATATAGTCTTAAAGTGTGCTATATTTATGGAATAAAGTGCTCAATATCAGAGATAGAGCGTGTGTAAATATAAAAGTGAACATAGAAGTCAACACTTAGAGGCGACAGTCTGTTTCATGCTAGATGCAATCGTCAGGCAACTAGTCGCTGACGATTGCATCTAGCATGAAACAGACTGTCGCCTCTAAGTGTTGACTTCTATGCTCACTTTTATATATACATATATATGTATATATATATATATATATATATATATATATATATATATATATATATATATATAATGATAATAGGAAACAAATTGATTGACGTAACTATTCATATTTTTCAACACTTCATCATCATCTCCATCATCATCATCCTTCGACCTCCCTGTGGTTGGTCGGAACTCCATTAACAACCCCTTTCCACACTAATCGGCCCTGAATTGCCGTCCCCAGATCCCTAATGTCTAACCCGGAGTCCCGAGCCATGGTGTCTCGGAAAGTCAACTTTCGCGAGAAGACATCTCCAGAAGGATGTCATAGAAGTAAGGATAGGACGATTTCTCTGTCCGCACGGTGGTAGTGGCTGGCAAACTGAAATCGCTACTGTTTGAACTTAAGACCGCGATTTAAGAAAAGAAAAAGAAAAGAAAAGATACAGTGTTTAACAATTTTTCGACAGTATGTAAAATAATATCCAGAATCCACCGACCTTTCAACCCTTAAAAGGCATGAAAATAATTACATATTACTGGAGTCACACCCCGGGAAATGAACAAAATGATAAAATTTATACTAAATCCTAACGAAAAATTTGAAGATTAACGCACCCCATCGTGTGACTCACGTTCCATTTGCATTCCATTCACGCTGGCCGCGTTTCATTCGCTTTGTTTCGCTGATTACCATTACAACCGTTTTTCTCAAGACAAGCGACGTTTGTACAAAGAACTGTATTTTTTTAAAGTATTTTTTATACTTGTATGCAACTTTCAAAACATCGCTTGAAGATAATTTGACAAAGACAGACATATTTTCGAAATATTCTTAAAAATTGTTAAACACTTTATCTTTTATTTTTATTTTCTGAAATCGCACTCTTCTCTAAGTGACTACTACTACTACTACTACTAATACTACTACTACTAATAATAATACTATTACTACTAATACTACTATTACTACTACTACTACTACTACTACTATCACTACTACTACTACTACTACTACTACTAATAATAATAATAATAATAATGATAATAATAATGAGTTCGGCAATCTTTACCATTTGTGCTCCCCACCCCCCAAAAACGATATGTCAAAAAGGACGTTTTTTTTTCCGAAAATACCGCCATTATTTTTACTACCTTCACTCCTCGGCAATGTTTATTGTTTTAAAAAACGATGTTAAGGATTGTAATGAAACTTAAGTATGCAAGGAAAGTGAATTTCTACATTTTTTGTTCTTGAGAATTTACAACAGAAATATTAAAGACTATTTATTAGATCGTTTAGTTACAAGAATAATTTTATGTTTGCAACATTCTAAAAACAAATACAATTGTATTAAAATTAAAGCTAATTCAATATTTATCCTTTATCAATTTATAAAGAAATAAATATAAAAACAAATTTTATTCACAAATTTATAAACATTTACTAAATTATTAAAATATGTGAACAAACCATAAGGAAATCCTTATTTACCTTTTTATAAAGTTCGAATCAATTGACAATTAGCTGATATTTTTCCAATTATTCCAATAAACAATATAATAAATAAATATTATAAATAAACAATCTAATAAATAAATAGTGTTTATTATTTTTGCTGTCAATTCTCAAGAACAAAGAAAATGTATAAATTCATTTTCATATGTTTAGGTTGTATTAAAATTCTAATAATCGCATTTAAAAACAATAATCGTTGCCGAGGTGTGAAGATAGAATAATGGTGTTAAGTGAAAAACCGTCATTTTGGGACTCCGTTTTTTTTTTGTAGGCACAAGGTTAAAGATTTCTGAATGGTCTTTATTCGCCACCCCACACCACCCCGTTAAAACGAATTCAATATTTGTATTTTACGCTGAAAAGAACATCTTATAAACATTGAAAGATAGAAAAAAAATGCAACGAATCCTTAATCTGGCATAAAATATTGGTATTAACATAGTAACGCCATCTTTATTTTGTTGAAAAAAAATTCCATTACTTATTTGTATCAATTTATTTCTTAGCCTACCTATGATATCAAAACAACAGCATATCTTGTTAAGTCCTTACTATTATTATAACGTAGTAATAACGAGGAATCAATATATTACTTGGTAACAGTAGAAAATCACTCCCCCAGTTTATGTCCAGTAGATTCTTATATTAATACCCATTTAAAAATTATTGTTTTGCGAAATCCTAATAATTAGGATTTCGCATGTAAATTATTAAATCTATTTTCTAATTATATCAATATGTAGTAATAATTAGGGTATCTGTTTATTACTTAATAACAACTGATCCCCAACTTTATGTCCAGTAGGGTCTCATATTCTAGTTTACCTAAGCCATCAAGAATGACCGCATATTTTGCTAAGTCATTATTAATAGTAGTAGTACTAGTATTAGTAGCATGCAAACTACTAACTCTCAGCCCAGGGAGAATGAACAGAATGAGAGAATAGTTCCATAAGATTTATACTAAGTTGTTTGATTAATTCACCTTAATCAACTGACGGAAAATTCCAAGATGGGCAGTATCCCCATCATGTTACGCACGTTTTAGTTGCTGCGTTTCTTTTGTCGCGTTGATTACTACTACAACCGTTTTCTGAAGGCAAGCAAAGCGACGTTTGTACAAAGACTTATAATTTTTGTAGACTTTTTATATTTATATACTTGTATAGAATTTTGAAACATAACTTGAAGAAGACAGACATACTGTCGAAATATTGTTGAACATTGTCAAACACAGTGTTTTTCTTTTTTTTAAAACTGCGTTCTTCTCTAAGTGTTGAAAAATATTGCAAGAATTACGTCAATCATTTTCTTTATTATTATTAGTATAGGTAATAATTAAGTGGGGACATTATTATTATTATTATTATTATTATTATTATTATTATTATAGCTAATAATTATTGCGACACTATTATTATTGTTATTGCTATTATAGGTAATAATTAAGTGGGGACATTATTATTATTACTATGATTATTATTATTATAGGTATTAATTAAGTAGGGACAATATTATTATTATTATTGCAAGTAATAATTGAATGGGGACAATATTATTATTATTATTTTTAGAGGTAATAATTAGGTGAGGACAATATTATAATTATTATTATTATAGGCAATAACTAAATGGGGACAGTATTATTATTATTATTATTATAGGTAATAATTAAGTTGGGACATTATTAATATTATTTTCGTAGGTAATAATTAAGTGAGGACAATATTATAATTATTATTAATATTATAGGTAATAACTAAATGAGGACAGTAATATTATTGTTATTATTATTATAAGTAATAATTAAGTGGAGACATTATTATTATTATTATTATTATTATTATTATTATTATTATTATAAGTAATAATTAAGTAGGGACAATATTTACTTGATAATAATAGAAAATCAATCACACACGTTATTTACGTTAATCTTATATTAATATGAGTTTACCAGTGTCATAAAAATAACGTCAAGTTCTTACTATTATTGAAGATTTAATGTATTTTCTAATTATTATATCAATATGTCGTAACTAAGGAAGATCATTATATTACTAGATAACCATAGAAAACTGGCACTGTTTAACCTTAGTACATGCAAATAACGGTGTGCCCAAGGGACGGTTATTCTCTTGACACCGCTATTAGTGTATACACTTTTGACACTCTCAACAATGTTTCTTTACAAGATTATAAAAATATGAGAACCAAGAACAATTTGATATTTATTGTTTGCCTTTTATAAAGATTTATTATTTATTATTTTATAAGGGGATAATTTTGAAAAGAAATCTTATTTATTCAAAAATTTTAAAAATTACAAAATTATAAAAATATGTAAACCAGCTACAATGCAATATTTATTATTTGCCATATTGTAAATAATTGACGGTGGAGTAATGGATAGCGGCTTGGATTGAGGAATCGAAAAGCCAAGTTCGAATTCCAGTCGAATCATTACATTCACTTGAGTGCTAATACCCTGGGGAACGGTATGAATCCTTTTTTTCCTCCCCAGCTCTTGGCATATAGCAAGACAGACCGGGTTTTATAGCCTTGGATGGCTACTGGTCTACCGCAGAAAGAAATGGCAACCTACTGCGGGAATAAAATCTGCCTCGTCAGTCATGTATCGAAAGATAGATACATGATCACTTAAGCGTGTATCGCGCATGGCACATAACTGACGAAAACAAGTTTTTTTTTATTTAATCTAATGAATAAATAGTATTTAACATCTTTGTTGTCAGTTCTCATGAATGAAGAAAATGTATAAATTCACTTCCAGATGTCTGGGTTTAATAAAAAATCTAACCATCGCTTTTTAAAACAGTAAACATTGTGTAGGTCCTAGACTCTAGGGAGTCAAATGTTTATACAATTATGGCGGCGTCAAGTTAATAACCGTCCTTTTGAAACGGCGTTTTTTGTTTTGTGGACACGTTAAGGTTAAACATAGCCAAAAAAAACATTCATCGACATTATGCCCAGTAAAATTTGATCGTATTACAAATTCATCCCTGCCGTAAAAAATAACGGCACATTTTGATAAGTTCTTATGGTTATTAGAAGGTTTGAATATATTTACCCATTTGTGCTTCCATACAACTCATTGTTTTAACAAAGACACTGCCGCCTGATGTCGCACGTGCAATACAGATAAGTATATATCTCTATCACACAGGTGATATTAAAATTTACAAACTTTACAAAGATTTGAAAATAATGATAATATAAATTTTATAAATAGGTGACTTGACATCGTGTTTACACGCCTCCTTTGATGGCCTTTAAGAAAGTATATATATAATAATATAATTTGTAATAATATACACACTATATCTAAAAAATGACATGATTTGATTGATGTTGATATTATATTATAGATTAAAAACTAAATATCATCAAAACTATCATCTTAATGATTACATAAAGAGTGGACTATGTTTTTGGAAGCAGAATAATGCCTGCAAGAAAGATTCTAATTGTTTCTCCCTCATAACTGTAACCATTGCTGACGTTGTTCTCCTACCACCTTAACTATCACACAATGTAATATAACTTGTCCTTTAACTATATCTAAGCAAGGATACCTAGAGGCTTAGATTGAAACACCAGTTCCCGTACGATCACCGAAGTTAAGCAATCTCGAGCCTGGTCAGTACTTAGATGAGTGGTCGCTGGAGAATACCTGGTACTGTAAGCTTAGATGTGCGGGTGGGGTAATGGATAATAGCTTCTAATTCTTCTAATTCACTTTGGGTTCGTTATATTCCCTTACGTGCAAATATCTTTGGGAAAGATATGAATCCACTTCTCCCCCAACTATGGGTTAATTAGCAATACAAAATTCTTACAATCTTTAAATATTTTCTGGCTTTAAATAACCTGCAAAGGGTTGATAATCAATCAAATCAAATCTAAGCAAGAGAAAGAATGGATAATGTCAGTCATTACACAGAGAGCGGGACAAGAAATAAAATAAATATCTGAGTTCAGTCTATCTAGCCCGCCAAATACACAGAAGGCGGGAAAGTGAGCCATCATGATCAACGACTGGACATCAAAAGACTAAGCCGTATTTCTTTTTACTAATTTTCATGCTGTACAAGGCTCAAGAGCCATTCGAGGTAGAGCGTTACCGAAGGAGTTTTTTTTGTGTGTGCGGTAAGTGTAAGAGGAAGAGACGCAATTTATGAGGATATGTAGGAAAGATAACGGTTAACCCTAAGCAGTTTTTAAATAAATACTTATATAGATGTCAGTTATGGGGTTTCGAATTTATACAGCGGCCTTTTGTAATTTCGATGGAATTAGCAATCATGACTCTAACATGTGGCGACCTCTAGTCACCACGGAGGTCAGCGCCACTAATCCTCAGTACAATATATATATATATATATAGTCTGTTTCATGCTAGTGCAATCGTCAGGTTGCCTGGCGATTGCACTAGCATGAAACAGACTGTCGCCTCTAAGTGCTGACTTCCATGTCCACTTTTATATATATATATATATATATATATATATATATATATATATATATATATATATATATATATATATGCATAGAATCATATAATATTACTATATATATATATATATATATATATATATATATATATATATATATATATATGGGATCATTTTACACGAAGTAAGGCAATAATGCCACTCGGACACATGGGGTTACTGGGAGTGAAAGAGAATGAGAAGACTTTAGTGAGGAGAAAGGACAATAAAAGAACAAAATTAAGGAAGACAGAAGATGGAGAGAATGCCACTAAGATGGAAGGGGTTACTGGGAGTGAAAGAGAATGAGAAGACTTTAGTGAGGAGAAAGGACAATAAAAGAACAGAATTAAGGAAGACAGAAGATGGAGATAAATGCCACTAAGACGGAAGGGGTTACTGGGAGCGAAAGAGAATGAGAAGACTTTAGTGAGGAGAAAGGACAATAAAAGAACAGAATTAAGGAAGACAGAAGATGGAGAGAATGCCACTAAGACGGAAGGGGTTACTGGGAGCGAAAGAGAATGAGAAGACTTTAGTGAGGAGAAAGGACAATAAAAGAACAGAATTAAGGAAGACAGAAGATGGAGAGAATGCCACTAAGACGTAAGGGGTTACTGGGAGCGAAAGAGAATGAGAAGACTTTAGTGAGGAGAAAGGACAATAAAAGAACAGAATTAAGGAAGACAGAAGATGGAGAGAATGCCACTAAGACGGAAGGGGTTACTGGGAGCGAAAGAGAATGAGAAGACTTTAGTGAGGAGAAAGGACAATAAAAGAACAGAATTAAGGAAGACAGAAGATGGAGAGAATGCCACTAAGACGTAAGGGGTTACTGGGAGCGAAAGAGAATGAGAAGACTTTAGTGAGGAGAAAGGACAATAAAAGAACAGAATTAAGGAAGACAGAAGATGGAGAGAATGCCACTAAGACGTAAGGGGTTACTGGGAGCGAAAGAGAATGAGAAGACTTTAGTGAGGAGAAAGGACAATAAAAGAACAGAATTAAGGAAGACAGAAGATGGAGAGAATGCCACTAAGACGGAAGGGGTTACTGGGAGCGAAAGAGAATGAGAAGACTTTAGTGAGGAGAAAGGACAATAAAAGAACAGAATTAAGGAAGACAGAAGATGGAGAGAATGTCACTAAGACGTAAGGGGTTACTGGGAGCGAAAGAGAATGAGAAGACTTTAGTGAGGAGAAAGGACAATAAAAGAACAGAATTAAGGAAGACAGAAGATGGAGAGAATGCCACTAAGACGTAAGGGGTTACTGGGAGCGAAAGAGAATGACAAGACTTTAGTGAGGAGAAAGGACAATAAAAGAACAGAATTAAGGAAGACAGAAGATGGAGAGAATGCCACTAAGACGGAAGGGGTTACTGGGAGCGAAAGAGAATGAGAAGACTTTAGTGAGGAGAAAGGACAATAAAAGAACAGATATAAGGAAGACAGAAGATGGAGAGAATGCCACTAAGACGTAAGGGGTTACTGGGAGCGAAAGAGAATGAGAAGACTTTAGTGAGGAGAAAGGACAATAAAAGAACAGAATTAAGGAAGACAGAAGATGGAGAGAATGCCACTAAGACGTAAGGGGTTACTGGGAGCGAAAGAGAATGACAAGACTTTAGTGAGGAGAAAGGACAATAAAAGAACAGAATTAAGGAAGACAGAAGATGGAGAGAATGCCACTAAGACGGAAGGGGTTACTGGGAGCGAAAGAGAATGAGAAGACTTTAGTGAGGAGAAAGGACAATAAAAGAACAGAATTAAGGAAGACAGAAGATGGAGAGAATGCCACTAAGATGGAAGGGGTTACTGGGAGTGAAAGAGAATGAGAAGACTTTAGTGAGGAGAAAGGACAATAAAAGAACAGATATAAGGAAGACAGAAGATGGAGATAATGCTACTAAGATGTAAGAGGTTACTGGGAGCGAAAGAGAATGAGAAGACTTTAGTGAGGAGAAAGGACAATAAAAGAACAGAATTAAGGAAGACAGAAGATGGAGAGAATGCCACTAAGACGTAAGGGGTTACTGGGAGCGAAAGAGAATGAGAAGACTTTAGTGAGGAGAAAGGACAATAAAAGAACAGAATTAAGGAAGACAGAAGATGGAGAGAATGCCACTAAGACGGAAGGGGTTACTGGGAGCGAAAGAGAATGAGAAGACTTTAGTGAGGAGAAAGGACAATAAAAGAACAGATATAAGGAAGACAGAAGATGGAGAGAATGCCACTAAGACGTAAGGGGTTACTGGGAGCGAAAGAGAATGAGAAGACTTTAGTGAGGAGAAAGGACAATAAAAGAACAGAATTAAGGAAGACAGAAGATGGAGAGAATGCCACTAAGACGTAAGGGGTTACTGGGAGCGAAAGAGAATGAGAAGACTTTAGTGAGGAGAAAGGACAATAAAAGAACAAAATTAAGGAAGACAGAAGATGGAGAGAATGCCACTAAGACGGAAGGGGTTACTGGGAGCGAAAGAGAATGAGAAGACTTTAGTGAGGAGAAAGGACAATAAAAGAACAGAATTAAGGAAGACAGAAGATGGAGAGAATGCCACTAAGACGTAAGGGGTTACTTGGAGCGAAAGAGAATGAGAAGACTTTAGTGAGGAGAAAGGACAATAAAAGAACAGAATTAAGGAAGACAGAAGATGGAGAGAATGCCACTAAGACGTAAGGGGTTACTGGGAGCGAAAGAGAATGAGAAGACTTTAGTGAGGAGAAAGGACAATAAAAGAACAGAATTAAGGAAGACAGAAGATGGAGAGAATGCTACTAAGACGTAAGAGGTTACTGGGAGTGAAAGAGAATGAGAAGACTTTAGTGAGGAGAAAGGACAATAAAAGAACAGAATTAAGGAAGACAGAAGATGGAGAGAATGCCACTAAGACGTAAGGGGTTACTGGGAGCGAAAGAGAATGAGAAGACTTTAGTGAGGAGAAAGGACAATAAAAGAACAGAATTAAGGAAGACAGAAGATGGAGAGAATGCCACTAAGACGTAAGGGGTTACTGGGAGCGAAAGAGAATGAGAAGACTTTAGTGAGGAGAAAGGACAATAAAAGAACAAAATTAAGGAAGACAGAAGATGGAGAGAATGCCACTAAGACGGAAGGGGTTACTGGGAGCGAAAGAGAATGAGAAGACTTTAGTGAGGAGAAAGGACAATAAAAGAACAGAATTAAGGAAGACAGAAGATGGAGAGAATGCCACTAAGACGGAAGGGGTTACTGGGAGCGAAAGAGAATGAGAAGACTTTAGTGAGGAGAAAGGACAATAAAAGAACAGAATTAAGGAAGACAGAAGATGGAGAGAATGCCACTAAGACGTAAGGGGTTACTGGGAGCGAAAGAGAATGAGAAGACTTTAGTGAGGAGAAAGGACAATAAAAGAACAAAATTAAGGAAGACAGAAGATGGAGAGAATGCCACTAAGACGGAAGGGGTTACTGGGAGCGAAAGAGAATGAGAAGACTTTAGTGAGGAGAAAGGACAATAAAAGAACAGAATTAAGGAAGACAGAAGATGGAGAGAATGCCACTAAGACGTAAGGGGTTACTGGGAGCGAAAGAGAATGAGAAGACTTTAGTGAGGAGAAAGGACAATAAAAGAACAGAATTAAGGAAGACAGAAGATGGAGAGAATGCCACTAAGACGTAAGGGGTTACTGGGAGCGAAAGAGAATGAGAAGACTTTAGTGAGGAGAAAGGACAATAAAAGAACAGAATTAAGGAAGACAGAAGATGGAGAGAATGCTACTAAGACGTAAGAGGTTACTGGGAGTGAAAGAGAATGAGAAGACTTTAGTGAGGAGAAAGGACAATAAAAGAACA
>OZ038515.1:37183225-37210725 GCA_964036315.1 Acanthosepion esculentum | reverse complement strand
ATATAAAAACTGTCCGAATGTTCTTTTTATCCGAGCGCTTTCGGCTATACATTTACCCATTTTGAAGGATTATATTTCAACTGTTAGAATTAGAAATAGTTTGTTATATGTATGTTTTATAAAATGTTTCATTTTTTTGTTTCAAAACACGGTCAAGATATTATGTCCATGTTCATTATGATCGCACGAGAAATGATATAAAAAACTAAATAAAAGCACCTTGTCAGTCGTTTTTAATGAAATATATATATATATATATATATATATATATGATAAAATGAAATAAATATACTACCATCTAATACGAGCAAATAATATACGTGAAATTGTACAATTTCAGCGTAAATCAATTTTTTATATAACCTCTACAAAGAAGGTATATAAGACTGTAACAGTTATTAAAATATAAGTAAAAACATTCAATACTTATCGAATGACAACTCGTAGTTACGTAATATTTGGATCACTCATCCGGACCTTCGACAATAATGCCCGCATCGGTCAAAGAAAATCTATTTTTATAAAATGTTTTATATTACATATATTTTTAATAATTTACCACTCCTATCATCTACATTATTACTATTATCGTTTTCCTTGATCTCACATGAACCTCCACATTCCGACAAAACAGGAAACACTAAAACTATTTCTACATACAAACACTCACACATAAATATAATCCTTGTTCTTTGAGACTTTTAAGATTACCACTAAGCTCCAATAAAACTGAATCCCTGACACTTCTACTTTGTTTTCATGAACTATTTCACATCTTGTTGTCAGGATCTATTAACATTTTTTTGCTAAGAATTACTTTCGACCACAAAATATGTCCATCAATTTTTGGTGCGAAAATTACTGTCTGACCACGTGATCATAATCAACCAATTAGACTGCATTTTAAACAGATAGCAATCTGAGCTAACTTTTTTCTGCATAAAACGGAAAGAATTCTCGAACTCCAGTCAGATGCGAAACAGATCATGGCATTGCAACACGTCTGTCTATTTCAATTTGACTTTTGAAAATCATATAACTGTAAAGTTACTCTAAATAAATATTCTTAAAGACTCTAGTTTCATTTTCAACCTCTTTTTCCCATCTATCTATCTATCTATCTATCTATCTATCTATCTATCTATATATATATATATATATATATATATATATATATATATATATATATATAGCTAATTTTAATATAAACATTCTTACAAACACGTCATATACATGCATTTCGATT
The DNA here is from genome assembly GCA_964036315.1 of Acanthosepion esculentum. NCBI lineage: Eukaryota > Metazoa > Mollusca > Cephalopoda > Sepiida > Sepiidae > Acanthosepion > Acanthosepion esculentum. The sequence goes on along the minus strand of OZ038515.1, from coordinate 37,209,479 downwards.
TCGATGCTACTGTTTAGGTAAAAAAGGTTGATAAGATGTGCTTATTTTGCCCTTGTTTTCAACCACAGACACCAATTGTGGCATCCCAGTGACGGAATAATTTATGTCTGAATTTCTGGGTTGACGAGTTATCATAATTTACATTATTTACATGACCCCATCTTTGTTGTTGTTATCACAACGTTTCGGCCGTTCTCTTCTCCGGTCTTCATCAGGTGCTTCTCGATTCGGGTAACTTTTCGAAATGAACGCTTTATTTAACCTACGGAAGTAGACTACCCTCGCTGACCATGAGATATCTCGTCTGTTTCTTATTTAGTCTGGGAATGAACTAACAAATACTATAGCATAACCCACTACTTTAATTCACTAGGCTATTGTCTCGTGGGACAATCCTGAGTGTAGAACTTAAAGCGTTAAACCTAATATGCCTGCTGGTTGGTACTGCTGCTGTTGTATTCACCGAGGTTCCTCTTGCAACTGTGGCGAGATATCTGATAATGTCAGCGTACAGGGAGAAATGATTTCGGGACTTACTGAAATGAGTTAGTACAGAACATATTTTAAAAAGCCCAACTCGAAATTTGATTATTTAAAAAAGGTTTCGATACTAATATTTTCTGCGAAACTGAATATTAATAAACTAGCTGAGGTACACGACACGAAATAAAGATCAGGATAACTTGAATTCGAATCACTACTTTGCAAAGCATACTCCCGCGTGGAAGCTTCCTAGAGAATCACAATCTTAGCATTTTCCAGTTTAGGGCCAACCGTCATCCATCCTACACAGCCTCATAATGTATACTTCGTGATTCTCCCTTTTACCGGATAACCGTGCAAATGCGATAATATAATAATCCACCCCAAGCTATAGGTTAAATAGTAAGAATTGTATCAGTAAATCATGATTATCTCAAAAAATTCTTACAATCTACAAATATTGTCTAGCTTTATTTTTTTTAAATCAATTCACCACGAGCAAGGCGATAATGGCACTAAGACTCAAGGCGTTACTAGTAATGAAAGAGAATGAGAAGACTTTAATGAGGAGAAAGGACAATAAAAGAACAGAATTCAGGAAGACAGAAGATGGATATAATGCCACTAAGATGGAAGGGGTTACTGGGAGTGAAAGAGAATGAGAAGACTTTAGTGAGGAGAAAGGACAATAAAAGGACAGAAGATGGAGAGAATGCCACTAAGACGCAAGGGTTTACTGGGAGTGAAAGAGAATGAGAAGACTTTAGAAGGAACCGGAAACCCAACACTAAACAGGAAACAAAAGAACAAACATCTACTCATGTTCAAAAATCCAGGGAGGAGTACGAACCAGACGATATCCTCGATTTTTTAAAATCAAATGAATTTCCTTTTACTCTCATGCAGCAACCTCATTTAGAAAGCCTCTACATTGAATGACTCTTGGGCCTTTTAGTGGTTGTATAATAGAATATAAAAATGAAGAACGATGTCTCAGGCAAGAGTGCCCGGATGTTGCAAGGTTTATATAGTCAAGTGGCTTGAATAAATTACTCATTCCAGTGCTCCTCGGTGTGGCACGCGCATCGGTACCGCTACCCGAGCCATCGTTTGCCGGTGCGCAGAGAGTTTCCAAGAAAGAAAGAAACAGTAGTCTTATTCCACGCCACGGGAGACTGACGGTAAATCTGACTCATGTTTTTTTTAAAAATATTTTCATTTTCGTTTTATATTTATTATGGTTGCATTTTTCAATTCCTCGCTCATGTTAAAAGTCATTGCTATACAGCATATAGCTAACAAATGTAATATAACGAACAGCAAAACAGTGAAATGAAATGCATATGACAAACCGTCCTATATGATGCGGCATTTGTTTCTTTTAACGTATCTATTAGGGTCTGAAATAACTAAAATATATATTTTTAATCTACTTCATACATTATAAATTTTCATTTTATTACTTACTAGTCGAATTACCTACGCCTTGCTGCGCGTCACACACTTTTTGTACGAAAATGATGATTTATTTTAAATCATTGTTATAATTTGTGGAGAAAAATGATGCATTTCAATATTACTCAATGATCTTGCCAATGTGACCTCCATCTTCTGGCTTTCTCTTATATTTTGGTTAGGAGTCATTCCCCTGTTCAAATTTAAATTTAATTTGAATCAAAGGGAAAAATCAGGGGGGGGGGGGTCGAGACCCCCGTTTGATCAAAATGAAATATATTTATCCAAGTAAACTAGGAGCCCTTCCCTTAATTTAAAATTAATTTATATCAAAGGGAAAATAATTTTCAGTACTGGGTCCCACTTTGATCAAGATGAAATATACTTATCCAAGTACCCTGAGTAATGTAGTTTCAGAGTATATATGGTTATGGAGGTCTATCTCCAAAACCCTAGGAGGAGTTCGGTAACAAACAGGCAGACAGAGGCTACAACTTTATATATATATATATATATATATATATATATATATATATATATATATATATATATATATATATATATATATATATATTTCGTCCAAACCTTCTTCAGAAAGATTCGTCGGAACAAAAATTATCAAAACGGCGAAACTGAAAAAGGTAAGCACATTAATTAAGGAGCCACGAATAAAATAAATTTATTACGAAATCGTTGGTCTTTATTTATCTCCAGCCCCATGTCTATCTTTTTCAGTTTCTTCATTTTGATTATTGTCATTTCAATGAATCTTTCCGAAGAAGGGTTGGACGAAAAAGGCCCTTTTAAAAGAATATGTTCTGTCATTTTTAAAGCCATATTTAAATTCTGTTCACAAAATATGTTTATATCTGTGTCAGTAGGCTTTTCTAGTTGATTTGATAATACTTTTTTTATTTATTAAATAATACGCTGTTGAAGTGCCAGCTACGCTGGGCTGGACATGTTTCCAGGATGAAGAATCATCGTCTGCCTAAACTTTTATTGTACGGCGAGCTGTCCATTGGCTATCGCAGCAGAGGGGCACCAAAGAAGCGATTCAAAAATTGCCTGAAAAAATCCTTTAGTGCCTGTCACATCAACCATTTCCAATGGTCAACCCTAGCTGAGAACCGTGAAACCTGGTCTCTCACCACCAACTATGCTGTCTCATTCTTTGAAAATACCTTCAGGGCCGCTATCAGAGACAGAAGGGGAAGTACTGCAATGCTATGCCATCGAGCCCAGTCCGGACTTTCAGCTGCAACTACTGTGACCGTGTATATCTGTTCGGCATTAGTGGCAATGGTGTCTTCATCTATCTAATGTCTTACTATTATGTGGGAGCTATTTTTGAGAGGTGGGCTGGACACCTTTCCCGGATGGAGAATCATCGCCTGCCTAAACTTTTATTGTACGGCGAGCTCTCCACTGGCTATCGCCGCAGAGTGGCACCAAAGAAGCGATTCAAAGGTTGCCTGAAAAAATCGTTTGTTGCCTGTCACATCAATCATTACTAATGGTCAACCTTAGCTGAGAATCGTGACGCCTGGTCTCTCACCACCAACCATGATGTCTCCTTCTTTGAAAATACCTTCAGGGCCGCTCTCAGGGACAAGAAGCAGAGGAGAAAGTACTCCAATGCTATACTATCGAACCCAGGCCGGACTTTCAGGTGCAACTGCTGCGACCGTGTATGCCTGTCCCGCACTGGACTGCAAGCGACGTGTACAGACTACCTCGTGATCTTCGTTTTGCGAAGCCATGATTTATCCATCGCACCCTGTAGACAGAAAATCTTGGAACAGTATGGTGAAATTCTTGAAAAGGCGAAGATCACCAGCATTAAGGCCATGCTTCTGAAGTCCCAGCTCCGCTGGGCTGGATATGTTATGCGAAGCCATGCTAATTAGTAATATCGAATTACATTAACATAAAATAAAATAAAATAAAAAATATATTCATTATATTTTTCTGGTATAAATGACTAATGCTACGAATGTTCAAATAATATTTTCTCAGACTCTTATATAATTATATGGAACAATTATGGCACCACTTCCTGGCACACTGAGAAGATTTGTTATGTGAATGATGACGAATATTAGAATGAATGTGACCTCATGTTCTTATATTTGGTACAGATCGTCTCAAAATGACCCTGAAATAGGAAATAACTAAAAAAAAAAAACCCCAAAACAAAATGGTTGTGGGTACAATTGGATTGGAAAGCTTTACTCACCAGTCTTTTGCACATTGAAAAAAAAAAGGTATTTTGAGAAGCACTGATTTATTCAATACGTTTGAATATTAAGGCTGGACGTTTCTCGGTCAGACACAGTGGTTAAAATTAGCATTTCAATGACCGACACCGGAATACTCGTTTTGGCAAGTAGGGGTCGGGCAGAGAACTTCTCAGCACCCGTCTTCCATCACCGAAACGGTACAGTTTAAGTCGCAGGCGCAGTCGTCCACGTTATGACGTCATTATAACCCAGACGCCACGCCATAATGGCGCCATCTTTCGTGATAGCATCTTTGCCTGGAAAGTGAAACGCAGATATACTATAATGGCTTTTAAGTAGTTAGTGTCAGCTGATTTGCAATCACGGTGGGCCCCCGCCTTGCTTCGGGATCGAATTCCGATAAAATCAATTAATGATGGCTACCTATTGATAGAAATAAATATGGCGACGAGTAATAAAGATATTTACTGACGATTAATCAGCTGGTATTGCCTCCGCGGCAGTGTGACTGGGTTCTAAATGTTTTTACACGATTTCTCTTATTTTGCTTTCCGTCACTTCGCTTTTACGAAAGACTTGAATCAGCTAACCCGAAACAGTAGAAAGCGAAAAATAAATTAACATGAATTTTTATGGCAGCACTTCTGACCGTTCCCTGAACCAAAAATAGTCTTCTTTCACTGTAACATCGCGGTGACAGTAGCCTTGTTAACTATCCAAAGCCACACACACACACACACACACACACACACACACACACACACACACACACACACACACACACACACACACACACAAATGAACAAAATATATATATATATATATATACATTTACTACTACTACTACTACTACTACTACTACTACTACTACTACTACTACTACTAATAATATATATATATATATATATATATATATATATATATAATATTATCCTTCACCGGTGGCACGATTCGGTGCCTCATAGACAACGCAATCTTCAGGTGCACAGTTTCAGGGATAATATGTATATTTATTAATATGTAAAAAGTATATATATATATATATATATATATATATATATATATATATATATATATATATATATATATATAATAGTTAATAATATATATATATATATATATATATATATATATATATATATATATGTATATATATAATAGTTAATGAAAATGAACACGCTACCGCCCCTGTCTAAATGATTAGCCTTCTCTGAATCCTTGTAAACATAAAATTATGAATTGCATGTGCGTTTAAAACTCAGTAAATTTAAAAATAAGTTATTCCAAAATTCGCTTGAAGATGAAATAGAACTAATGCTTTTAATTTAATTATATAATTAAATTTGAAGTTTTTAGCTTCGGTCTTTGAAACATGGTAATTCCTGTGTAGCGAAGAAATCATATTTTAAATCAGTTAATTTATAATATTTATGCTCTGTAAATTTACATTGAGCACTGTTTTGTAAAAATCAAAAAAATCATTAAAAACACCTGGTTATATATCTTACTATTCTTTCTTTTTATTATAATATATATATATATATATATATATATATATATATATATATATATTATTTATATATTATATATGCGCGGTACTTATTGGAAAGCGCTCAATATCAGTGATAGGGCTAACATATTTAGTTGGATTGATGCGAGTTTGTGACCCTGGGTCTCACGCTATTTACTATTTGTCTGATGATCGCAAATAGCGTGAAACCCAGGGTCACAAACTCACATCAATCCAACTAAATACATTTATTAATATATACTTAATAGCTCTGTTATATTACATCGAGTACTATTTTATTAACATCAGCATTCTATGTACGACATATATATATATGAAGCACCGGATCCCATACGACCACCAAAGTTAAGCAACGTCGAGTCTTGATAGGTAACCGAGTGGGAATACCTGGTACTATGTGCGGGTGGTGTAATGGATAATGGCTTGGAATAGTTAATCAGAGTGCCGGGTTCCAATTCCTGTTGGGTTAGTTATATTAACTTACGCGCAAATACCCTTGGCAAATACCCTCTCCCAAAGATATGGATTAATTAGTAAGACTCAAATCATAAACAATTATTATCTACAAAACAATTCTTAAAATCTACAAAGTGTTCATAAGCCGTAGGAAAGGAATCAAAAAAAAAAAAAAACAAGAAAAAGACACTCCGAAGGTTTTCGTCTCACAAGATGTCATAATGGATACCGTCCTTTAGAAAAAATAATAACATATGAGAAACAATCTGGATTGAAGTTCGGACTTTCCCCACGGAGGATAACAGTCATACCTCTTTGTAACGTCTGGTCATAGCGTATTTCGAATGAAATAAAGTTGGACTTATATGACGACTTGGCATTTCACAGTCTTCTGATTCGATTTGAGTTAATTTTAGTTTTAAACAGATGATGGTCGGCAGAAAGACTGCGAGTATCGATCGTACGGTTTCTGTTTATTCTAAGATCATCAGACAAAACAGGGTTCAAATATGGACGTTGCTGGAGGCATTGGCATAAAATAAAGAAAGAAAGAAAGAGTAAAAAAGATAGATGAGGAAGAGAAAAAAGGAAGAAAGAATGCACAAGAAGAAACTAAAAAGAAGGAAAAGAAGAGAGAAACTATGAAAACTAGAAAAAAGAACGAAAAAAGCAAAGAAAAGAGAAAGAAAGAAACGAAGAACAAAATGGAAAGAATGAGATCTCATGGAGAATAAAGAACAAAAACGAAAGAAGAAAAAAAGAGGAAGTCAAAAAAAGATGTAAATTTAACAAGAAAATAAAAAAGAGGAAGAAAGAAGAAAGAAAAAAAACTAAGATGGAAAAGGAAAAAGAATGAGGGATAAGAATAAAACAAAGTCAGAAAGAAGGAGAAAGAAAGAGGAAGAAAGAAAATGAAAAAAGAAGAAAATTTTCAAAGAGAGATGAACAGAAAGAGGAATAAAAACAGAAGAAAGAATGAAAGAATGAAAGGAAGAAGGAGCCAAAAAAGAAGAAGAAAAGAAGGAGAAAGAAAGGAGGAGACAAAGAAAGAAAAAGGAGCGAAAGAAGCAAAAAGAATAAAACAGCGAAAGAAGGAAATGGAAGAAGAAATCAAGAAAAAGAAAGACGAATGAAGAAAGAAGGAAAAGTGACGAGAAGGAAAAAGAATGGGAAAAAAGATTAAAGCGAAAGAAAGAAAGAAAGAAAGAAGGAAAAGAAATAGAGGGAAAGGAAAAAAGCGATAAAGAAAAAGAAAATTAGAGAATAAGAGGTAGAAAGTAGTGAAAAGTAAAAGAAGAAGAAGAAGAAGAAAATGTAGAAAGAGACAGAAAGGAAAGAAACAAGTGGCCACGGAAGAAGGAAAAAAAGAAATAAAGAAGGGATGAAAAAAAAGAAAAATGAAAAGAATAAACTTATTAAAATAAGAAATCGAGAGAAAAAAAAGAAAAAGGCAGATAAAAATAATATACAACAAATAAAAAAACAAACGCAAACTGAACCTCACTAATCCGGAATCCAGTAATCCGGCAGATTCGATGGTTCAGGTCGATGATTGGAATCTGGTGGTTGAAAGGATGTACAAAAAATTATTTCAGTAAGAGACAAGAAAGATAAAAGGAGAAAAACAAAATATCAAAAACTTCGTGTCACCAGGAAGAATAATTCCGATATAAAAATTGTGTACACTAGACAGAACCGGAGATGTGAAAAGTGATAGTGTGAAAAGTTTATATATATATATATATATATATATATATATATATATATATATATATATATATATATATATATATGCAAAATAAACAAATAATAAAAAATAAAATAAAATAAAGTAAAAGAACCGTAACAATGCAATGGAAAACTGTTAGGCGAAAAACAACTCAGTTTTAAAAAAACTATCAAAATCGTCTAATTATTGGATTTTAATAAAATTTTCGATGCGGTTTCAATCTGCCTATATTTTCTACCGTTTTGTTTATTTTTGTCTCATAGTCCAGTAAGATGTTCTACAAGGCAAACACTTTATTATAAAGAAGTCCCGTGAGCCTGAGATATGTTTATATCTATGTAAGTTATATCGATATCAATAACGAGGCAAATTATGTGCATTATTTTGCGTTTTTTAAACTAAAATTCAGTCATTCGGAAAATCCACTTCTCTGGTACCTGTTTGATTCAAAACTTGCCGGATTAGTGAGGTTATTTCAGAATATTTTTTATTCCTTTTAAAAAAATAAACAAAGACAAAGAAAAAGACACAATAGGAAGGAGAAAAAAAGAGAAAAACACAGGAATATTAAAAATAAATCTAAAATATATCACAGGTTGAGATTTATAATGAGGAAAGAAGGGTTGGTGAATTCAACATTCAAAGGTCTTATTGAAGGCAGGAAAAACAGCGAGTAATTTACTTGACAAAACAATTATCACGAAGACAAAGAAAGGTAAAAAACGAGCCAGTGAGTCGCAAAAGTAAGGAAGCCGTAGAGAACCATGATCGCCTACCTCTTGATGTATATACACATGTATATTATTTACTCGGGTGAGTCAGTTACAATGGTATGTGTGAGGATCGAACTCGTTACACTAGCAATAATTTACGAGACAAACGTGCTGACCAGAAGCACTGAGGCGGGAAAGTTTTAAAAAAGAAAGAAAGGGGAAGAAAAAAGAAAATAAAGAGAAAGAAAAACAATGGAGAAGAACGAAAAAGGAAGAAAGTAAGAGGACAAGAAAGAAGAAAGAAAGTGAAAAAAACCCGGAAAAAACAAAGGAAAAGGAAAAAAGAAACAAAAGCTAAAAGAAGACAGATTTTAAACAAGGAAGAATAAAAATAGAAGAAAGAAAGAAAGAAAGAAAGAAAGAAAAGGATAGAGAAGAAAAAGATAGAAATGAAGAAATGGAAGAAAAAAAGGAACGAAGGAAGGAAGAAAAAAAGTACGAACGAAGAAAAAAAGAAAAACGATGAGAAGAAAAACGAATGAACCATACATTTTGAAAAATCATTTTACTCTAAGCAAGGTAATAAAGCCACTAAGATGCATGGAGTGGGAAAATAGGAGAAAAATAAAACATTATTAAGAAGAGAGAACAATAAAAAAGACGAATCAAGAAGACAAAAGAAAACGATTGACATTACATTGAAATTTTTGAAGATCAAAGTTGACTGGAAAGTAAGAAGAGTGAAAGAGAATTAGAAGACTTTAGTGAGGGGAAAGGACAATAAAAGAAGAGGAATTAAGAAGACAGAAGATAACTATTGACATTGCATTGAAATTTTTGAAGATCTAAGTTGACTGGAAAGTAAGAAGCCGGAAGAGAGTTTCACAAGTGAGAAAAGTGCGATAGAAGAAACTGCTAAAATAGAACTTACGGTTACATCCAGCCATTTTAACAGTAAATGAGATCTAGTTGCCAATCTAGTACTGCTCGTAAATTCATCAAGTCTAGTTACCATAGAAGAAAGCTCATTCAAACAATTACCATGAAAGTATTTATAGAAATGGCACAGGGATGCCACGTTACGCTGATGGGAAAGGGACTGAAACCAAGATGCCAGGTCAGGATCAATAACATTGCAGATTCTTCTCTGTATTTTATCCAGAATCTCTAAATGTACAGCAGAAAGCACCAGACTAGAGCGGCAGTAATATTCCATGCAGTGACAAATGGTAGACTTATAAATTTGAACATAGATAATAATAATAATAATAATAATAATAATAATAATAATAATTATTATTATTATTATTATTATTATTATTATTATTATTATCATTATTATTATTAACGTGCTTGGAACCATATCAAAATCTCGTATCAGAAATCTTTCAACGGGATATTCGTGGAAGAGTCGAATATATACAAACACGATGTTCAGTGTGTCTCCGAGGACGTGACCTGACATATGGCCGACAGACATTTGGCCGAGAGACATTTGGCCGACGGACATTTGGCCGACGGACATCTGGCCGAACAGATATTTCTCAGAAAAATTACAAGTAAAAATAGTAACAAGCAATACTTATAAGTATTTTAATTAGCAGTATTATAAGATAGAATAGGACTAATAATTACCACTGAATTTCAAGGGATTAAATTACTAAATCTAAATTTAAACTTAAAAGTTTTCTTATTTCAATATTTATTGAAATTAGTATTTTTAAAAATATTTGAGTGTATTTGGGTAAAAAGTAGCACCTAATTATTTAAATTCGTATTTAATAATAAGATAAAAGCTAGTTCATCCCTTTTAAGATAATGATCATCAGAATTGAAATTGAAAGATCTTTCATATCGTAAACGCTTAAGATTTTTGCTGTAGTAAAATGTGCTTTTTCTCAAAATATTTATCATCTTTACAGTAATATTTGAAGTAAAATATAATATATACAGAATAGATTAAAAAAGCTTGTAAAAAACAAACAAACAAAAAACACGAAAAATTATAAATTAATACAGTAAATAAATATTAATATATGTAGAACATTACGATAAAGAGTGTGACAGACACATGTAAGTACGCATTTTCGGCTAAATGTTCATTCGGTGAAATGTCCGTCGGCCAAATGTCCGTTCGACGAAATGCCCGTCGGCGAAATGTCCGTCGGCCATTTGTCTGAATACACCTCAAGGATACAGAACAATGTTCTAGATATCTGAAGAAGCTCATGAAAGCTATTTGCTAATATGGACAAGGGCAGCCGTAGATTTTCAGCATTCTGTCATTCCTTGTTTAGGGGAGATAACTCGTATCAGTTATTATTATTATTATTATTATTATTATTATTATTATTATTATTATTATTAATAATAATAATAATAATAATAATGAACAGAAATAGCATCACCACAAACCAGAGAAGGTGATCAAAAAACGACGAAGCGAATATCTTATCGGATTTCAGTATCCAAACAGATCGCATCGTCAAGGCCACCAAACCAGATGTAACAGTCTTTGAACCCCCCCCCCCAAAAAAAAACCCATCACAAAATCAACTCCTAAGAAAGTGCCTCCTCATTGATATGGCTATCCCCGGTGACAATAATATGAAAGCAAAAGAAATTGTAAAGCTTAAAAAGTAAATTGACGTCCATCTTGATGTTGTTAGAATGTGTGACGTTCGAGCTACTATTGTCCTAGTTATCAACATGGCGTTGCGCGAGCTATGCCATCGAACTTAAAGTCCTACATCAAGAAAATCGAAATAAAGCCGTGTATCCAATCGCTTCAGATGTCTACTTTGCCAAAGGTGCTCTCTCCCTGAGGTCGTGCGACTTGATGGTGAACATCAATAATGGATGATCAATGTTTGAAAATGAAATAATAATAATAATTTTCTTATTAACTAACCAAATGACGGAAAGATTCAAGATGAGCGCACCTCATCATGTTACTCACGTTTCAGTTGCATTCCATTTACGCTGGTTGCGTTTCATTCGTTATGTCGCGTTGATTACCAGTACAGCGATTTTTCTCAAAACAAGTGACGCTTGTAAAACGTTTTGTATCTTTTTTATATTTTTTATACTGAAGATCTAGTGAGGATTATACTGGAAACGTGCCTAATATGATAGTGATCATGTTCATGAGGGAATTTTACGTTAGTTGATTAGTTAATATAAGAATAAATCAAGCAGCTTAATATTAATCTTATGAAACTCTGTCATTTTGTTCATTGCCACTGGGCGGGGAGTTAGTAGTTTGCGTATGTGACTGTCATTATTATTATTATTATTATTATTATTATTATTATTAGTAGTAGTAGTAGTATTTCCTTTGATTTCTGTTGTATGCACATTTACTTCCGGTTCCCAATCAAATACCTAAAGTCAGAAATTATCTTTGAAGAACGATTGTTGTGGTTTTGCTCAATTCTAGTTGAACTAATCCTCTTCCTCCTTTGGATCTCGGCACATACAGACGATCAGGATCAGCATTAGGATGATGCATGCAGTGGCACGTGAGAAGCTTTCTTGTTTTGACATCCATTCGCCAGCTATGCTTCAGTTAAGGATGTTGAAATTTTATTGCACCACGTTGACTGCCAAAATGTTTCTGTTTTGTGACGCACACGTCTGTAGTATTCTTTTCTTACTTTGTACTTCATTTGGGTATGTTGCATTCCATTTCTTACGCTGACTCCTAGGTATTTATAGTCTTCTTCTTGTTCCAGTTTCCTAATCTTTGTGACAAAATTATTATTATTATTATTATTATTATTATTATTATTAGTAGTAGTAGTAGTAGTAGTAGTAATATTTCCGTGGGTCCAAACCTGAGACCTAATTTCACAAATGGCTTCATAATATCTTCCATTGATAATTTTTTTGTAAAAAAAAAAGAAAAAAAAAAAGCTTAAGATGATGATAGTTGCTGGTAAAATGTTTACTTTTAGGTCACCACTCGTGGCCTAAGAAAATAAATCCATCATTTCTCTTTTTCATTGATAATCTGTATCCAATACTTTTCGAAATATCTTCGGTGTTCCGATCAGGCAAGTTTTTTTTTTCTAATGGCCCCATTGTCAAATCAGACGCATATACCTGTAAGGATTTTCCACGTAGTATACAACACCCCCAGTGCTCCAATGATCACTGGTCTTGTAATGACTTTCATTGCTTCCGAAACTTACAGAATTTCAAAGTTTAAATCGTTGAAGTTGTCGATATTCAGTTCATGAACAGAAGACATTTTTTTTATCGGGAATCAAATATTTTCTCATTGTTCTAGAGGACGGATTCGCGTTTATTTTACTCTAGCGTTATCACTGTCTGTATCAGATTATTATTATTATTATTATTATTATTATTATTATTATTATTATTATTTATTTCATAAAGTCTAAGTACCAAAGAGGAGAGCTCATCAGAACAATTACCATGAAATTATTTATAGATAAGGCAAAGGGAAGTGACGGCAGTGGGAAAGTGACTGAAGCCGAGATGATTGTTTCAAGGATATATATATATATATATATATATATATATATATATATATATATATATATATATATATATATATATATATATATATATAAATTTGATAATTTGATTCAATGTAACACAAACTAAAGTTGGTTTACGTTATATGTTCTTAGTAAATAAAATTGGAAAAAATCTGTCTGTATCAAATTATTATTATTATTATTATTATTATTATTATTATTATTATTATTACTAGTAGTAGTAGTAGTTGTTGTAGTAGTAGAAGTAGTAGCATTATTCCCATCCTATGGTGTTACTTGCTGGTAAAGAGTTTATTTTCAAGTCACCAGTTGTGACTTAAGAAAATAAGTCAACCAACTGTGTGGGAAAATGAAATAAAACCAATATTTAAAATAAATTTTTAAAAAATCCCATGATGCAAATTAAAAAGAAACCGGAAAGAGGTTCTGGTCACATGTGCGATTTTATGACCCCACTTCCAGAAAGGACAGAATCATTCAAATTGCTCTTTCCAACGAGGTCGTTCGAACGTGTGTTTACCAGCTCTACTCATGAAGTAGATATTCGGCAACCCCAGTTCATCGCATGGTTGACTTGAGCTCGACCATCTTTACCCGTTCTTATTCTTACTCCCCATAAATAATTTCTGAACCAAAAAGGAACACGGACATAGTCAAGCAAGAGGCATTTAACTTTGTTTCAATAGAGTCAACATAAAAGAAATGGCAATAACTCAATTTTTTGCATACTTCTTCTAGTTTCTTTGTTTATATATTGAACACGCACCCTCGCCTAAAAATAAGCACAAAACCCACTAGCTTGTTAACCTCCACATCTTTTCTTTTCAACGACAGGGAGTTTCCAATACTTTCCGAAATATCCTCGCTGTTATTTTTGTGATGTCTCCGCTTCCAAATCACAAACCAGTATCCTTATATATATATATATATATATATATATATATATATATATATATATATATATGCACATTTCATTAAAAAAGACTGACAAGGTGCTTTTATTTAGTTTTTTTATATAATTTCTCGTGCGATCTAATAATGTTTTTCTTTTCAGATGATAAATTATATAAAAACTGTCCGAATGTTCTTTTTATCCGAGCGCTTTCGGCTATACATTTAGCCATTTTCAAGGATTATATATATATATATATATATATATATATATATATATATATATATATATATATGTCTGTGTGTGTGTTAGTGTGTGTGTATATATATATATATATATATATATATATATATATATATATATATATATATATATACACACACACATATATATATATGCAATTTTGATAGATATTATTTATATATTATATATTCGATTGGAAAGCGCTCAATGTCAGCGATAGAGCTAACATATTTAGATGAGTTTCTGACGCAACTATACATATATATATGTGTATCTATCTATCTATCTATCTATCTATCTATATATATATATATATATATATATATATATATATATATATATATATATATATATATATATAGCGATGTTAATATCATATCAATATAATAATTATTACTATTATAATGAATTTTGAACGTTAATCTGATTTCACATTTTCCAAACATGAGATATTTAAATCCGTTTGAACCTTTATAAACGATAAAATTCAGATACAAAGCAGGTGTCCTGGACATCGAAGATTTGATCTGAGAAATAAAAAAGCAAGCCAGATAGTATAGGAAGACACGGTCATTTGCTACAGTATAATAGCGTGCATTTGCAAGCAATTATTTTTCTTACTTTTTTAATCATTTCACTCAACGTAAGGCAATAAAGCCAATGAGACGCAAGGGGGAGTGTTATTGAGTGTTAGAGAATATGAGAAAAAGAAAACATTAATAAGGAGACAGAACAATTAAAAGACAGGAATTAAGGTGAGAGAAAATAAAGCATTTAAATTTTTGAAGATCAAAGTTGACGAGAAAGCATGAAACCGGAAGAGCGTTCCACAAGCGAGAAGTGCGAGAGAAGAAATTATTAGCATAGAACTTATGGTTGCATACACCAATTTCAATGGTAAAATGATGAGACCTAGCTGCCAATCTAGTACTGCGCTTAATTTCGTAAAGTCTAAGTACCAAAGAGGAAAGCTCATTCAAACAACTACCATGAAATTATTTATAGAAAAGGCAAAGGGAAGTGACAGCAGCGGGAAAGTGACTGAAGCCGAGATGATTGCTTCAAGGATATATATATATATATATATATATATATATATATATATATATATATATATATATATATATATATATATATAAAGTTTATAATTTGATTCAATTTAACACAAACTAAAGTTGGTTTACGTTGTATGTTCTTAGTAAATAAAATTGGAAATAAATCACTGTCTGTATCAGATTATTATTATTACTATTATTATTATTATTATTAGTAGTAGTAGTAGTAGTAGAAGTAGTAGCATTATTCCCATCCTATGGTGTTACTTGCTGGTAAAGAGTTTGTTTTCAAGTCACCAGTTGTGACTTAAGAAAATAAGTCAACCAACTATGTGGGAAAATGAAATAAAACCAATAAATAAAATAAATTTTAAAAATCCCATGATGCAAATTATAAAGAAACCGGAAAAAGGTTCTGGTCACATTTGCGATTTTATGACCTCACTTCCGGAAAGGACAGAATCTTTCAATTTGCACTTTCCAACGAGGTCGTTCGGAAGTGTGTTTAGCAGCTCTCAGTCAGGATTCACTGGAACCTTATGTAAATGAAACTTAATATTTTTCTTTAAAAAATTTAATTTAAACCCGATGTTAGATGGCACCGAAATTGACAACAATAAAATATATGCCAGGACGGTTAATTCGGCTCATTCTGACGCACCAGGAAGTACCCGACTCTTTCTATCGTGCTATATCTTTACATCATATTAGACTAATAACGGAGTTATGCGATCATATCTGGGCTGGGGCTGCTCGATTCTTTTCTTTCCAGACTTGATAGAGTTCAAAATCGTTTAAGTAGCCTTGTAGGTGATGAATTATTCTCGACTCTACACATTCTTTCCCACAGACGCAGCATTACAAGCCTTTCGCCATTCTATCGCTATTTCCATGGAAAATATTCAGATCAGCATCATTCTTGAATTCCACCAATTCAATCCTTTGCGACTAGAACATGCCACTACGCTTCTTCCACCGAGTCGAATCACCCCTATTTCCCCACACCGTGTTCAAAATGTAAGAAGAAAGGTAGTCATCTAAAAAATGTCATTGATGTGGAAACCTCTGCAGTAATGTAATCACATTCAAAATGACCCCAAAATGCCATTAAGAAAATTAGTATTTATGATTAGTGCTTAAGTGCTTAAGATCAGTGTTTAAGATTTAGTGCTATTAAAAATATTAGTGTAATCATATTCAGGGTGACCCCAAAATGTCATTAAGAAGATTGGTGTTTAAGATTAAAATTAGCGTTTAAGATTAGTGTTTAAGTGAGATAATAACCAATTAGTGATACAAATCTTACTAATTAACCTATAGCTGGGGAGAGAAGAGCTATATTCATACCTAATCAGAATTTTATAAATAAACAAATTATAATGTGGATATAAAGTGAGAATTTAATTCTATATTACAGTTAATATATAAAATGATCACTCACTTTGTGCCCACGGTATTTTCTATACATTTATATACCAGAGAATGTAAATAAATCTCAAGGACATGACGACAAGAAATTGCAATGTGGATATAAAGTGGGGGATCAATTCTATATTACAATCAATATATGAAATGATCACTCACATTATGCCCACGGTACTTTCTGTACAATTATATTCCAGAGAATGTAAATAAATCTAAAATACATGCCTGTGTAGTCAATTCAGATTAGTGTTTAAGATTAATTAGATTTAGGATTAGTGTTTAGGATTTAGTGTTATTAAGAAGATTAGTGTAATTACATTCAGAATGACCCCAAAGGATTATTATAAACATTAATGTTTAAGATTAAGATTAGTGTTTAAGCGTTTGAGATTATCGTTTAAGATTAAGATTAGGGTTGAAGATTTGTGTTCAAGTGTTTAAGATTAGTGTTTAAAACGAATTAGATTCAACATTAGTGATTAAGATTTAGTATCATTAAGAAGATTAGTGTTTAAGTATAATATTAATGTTTAAGATTCGTCTTTAAGATGAATTAGATTAAACTTGTATGTTAAAACCTGCGATTGAAGTCAGCGGCCAGGGCAAAGATTTTTCTCCCGATAGAACAAACAGTCACATGTCCGTGACCTAGGCGTGCCTTCAAGTTCGGGGACAACGACTGTAGTTTGAATTGGAGTTGGATTAGTGTAATCTCGTTCAAAATTATCCCAAAATGTCATTAAGAAGATTAGCAGATGAAAGAAGTGTTTAAGGATTTCTATTGAACGAATTATTATAAATCCTAATTAGAAATCCCTATAAATTGCACCAGTTCAAAAATCGTATGATAGGGACAATTATACAGCATAGAGTGACCCTTCGTTGTCAATGTTTGCATATAAGAATTTAAAGTGATTTCCAATCATGAAACCATGTTTCATCTCAATCGTAGCACCAGCCGACACAATGAACCTTACAGGACTCAGGACAACCCAGATTGGATAACCGAAGTGTCGGCCGTTCTCAAACGGATACACGAATTATGGTTTGGGCTGGTAACAGATTAACCGAGCCATATTTTTGTTTTTTAATATCATGTTATCCGTTAAGAATATGAGACTAAATTTTCCGTACGTAAAATAACTGTTCATTCACATTTGGAATCTATTAAATTATCGTCGTCCAAATCAAGGGTATGGGGTTTCGGGTCGTTCTTCGAACGTTCGATTTTCTGGCGTTAATACAAGGGATTCTACTATTTTCCATCGTAGGATAGACATTTATATAACTTCCTGTTATCCAGCTCTAGTGTGTGTGTATATATCCTATATTCAGCTGTATTCACTTCCTGTTAATGCTGTTACACCTACTGACATCCTTTGAGGTCCGATTCTGCACTTGGTGGTTTTGAAGTTACCTTCGAGGTCAACAGAGAGGCACCTTGATCTTTTGATATTTTGATGTAACACTGAGTGTTAAACATACTATGGTATTTTTTACGGTGAACCCATTCCATATTGGGGCCACCACAGATCAACACTTCTTAGGTCAAAGGCTCATGATGGGTATTAAATTCGATCCAAGCCACTAGTATCTCCTGCCATGAATTACATACTACTATAGCAATGTCACAGGTGAAACTTGTATGTTAAAACCTATTATTGTCCCTTAATTATATAACATAAATTTTCCGGAAATATTTAAAATATAGTTTCATTTTAATTGGTGTCAGGAAATTCGTAATAATTAAACAGGATTACTGAAAGGTAATGCTACGTAGTCCACTATCCAAAATGCTCAAACGTATCATTAATCGAATGTTTTTCTTTGGGATCATTTAAAATCAGCGGCTAGAGTAAGCTATATCAGGACACTGTACGAGTGCTAGTGGTAACGTACAACCCAGTACGACCTGTTGGTACTAAATCGCTTCACTCACCAGGCTTTTCTGGTGAGGAGGGTGGCTGAACACCCAGCCATATTAGGGAAGATCTATCAAAGGGTGGATGAAAGCTCTTGTAGGGGTTAACGGCCATTTAGGGGTAGACTGGGCTAGGGATGAAGCCAGTGTGCTGTTGACATGGCGTTGCTTGCCGCAGGGCTCCCTCGATCGAAGTCAGCGGCCAGGGCAAAGATTTCCCCCCGATAGAACAAACAGCCACATGTCCGTGGCCAAGGCGTGCCTTCAAGTTCGGGGACAACGACTGTGGTTTGACTTTGAGTTGGATGGGCTCCGCCATGAGTACTTGCCCAAGACATGTGTCGTATGAAAGAATACCTCTCAGGTCTTAGATATGTGAAGGGGACTGATCAAGGGTTCAGATGCGTAGCAACCCCACGACCGCACCCGATCATAGGACTGAGGATGATGATGACTGATGATTAGTGGTCTGAGGAATCGGTAAGAATCATCGTTTTACTAAAAAAGGATACCAAATCTGCTTGTGGCAATATAGTTTCAGATACAGTCAGAAATATTCTTAATGGAGCCTGCGTAAATAACGTTGCGAAGACAGAAACAGTCATTATGAGCATTTACTGATATAAGGCTTTTAAATCAACCTTTGCTTCCGAGTTCAGAATTTTATTTTTTTTTATTTTTGTTTGTTTTCTACGTCTTTGCGGGTTATTTAAAGCCAGAAAATATTTTTAGATAGCAAGAACTTTTTTTAGAGATAATAATGCTTCAGTGATACAAGTCTTACTAATTAACCCATAGTTGGGGAAATAAGAGGTCAATTCATACATAATCAGAATTTGATAAATAAACAAAAAATATAGTGGATATAAAGAGGGGGATGAATTCTATATTACAATCAATATATAAACTGATCCCTCACATTATGCCCACGGTAGTTTCTATACATTTATATCCCAGAGAATGTAAATAAATCTAAAAGACATGCCTGTGTAGCTACCCAGTGTTTCATTAATTGATTCATTCATTTTCTACGGATTATCAACACATAGCTGGTTATTTAAAGCCAGAAAATTGTTTTAGATTGTAAGAATTTTCCTTAGAGATAATAATGCCTGAGTGATACAAGTTTTACTGAGTAACCTATAGCTGGAGGGGGAATGTGGATTCATACCTAACCAGAATTTGATAAACAAACAAGAAATCATAGTGTGAATATAAAGTGAGGGATCAATTCTATATTACAATCAATATATAAACTGAACCCCTACTTTGTGGCCACGGTAGTTTCTATACATTTATATTCCAGAGTATGTAAATAAATCTAAAAGACATGCCTGCGTATCTAAATCAGTATTTCATTGATTGATTGATTCGTTTTCTACGACTTATCAACCCTTTGTAGGTTATCTAAAGCCAGAAAATTGTTTCAGATTGTAAGAATTCTTTTAGAGATAATAATGCTTGAGTGATACAAGTCTTACTGATTAACCTATAGCTGGAGAGCTGATTCATACTTTTTTTTAAGTGTATTTGCACGTAAGGGAATATAACGAACCCGACTGGAATTGGAACTCAACTCTCTGATTAACAATTCTGAGACATTATCCATTATATCACCCGCATATCCAAACTTACAGCACCTGGCGTTCATAAGCAGTCACCCATCTAGGTACTGACCGCACTCGACGTTGCTTAACTTTGGTGATCGTACGGGAACCAGTGTTTCAACAAAGTAAGAGATGAGTTTATATATAGATTGTAATATAGAAGTGATCTCCACTTTATATTCAGATTATAAATTCTTGTTTGTTTATCAAATTCTGTTTATTTATGAATCCACCTCATCTCCCCACCCCCACCAGCTATGTACGGGTTATTTAGAAAGTCTTGATACTAAACCATTATTCTCAAAAAAAAAAAAAGCAGAAAAAGATTCTTACAATCTCGAAATATTTTCTGGCTTTAAATAACCCATAAGGGGTTGGTAAACCGTTAAAAATGAATGAATCAATCAATTTCAACTTAGGAATAATTTTTAAATGTTTATCATGTCAA
Organism: Acanthosepion esculentum; assembly: GCA_964036315.1. Taxonomy (NCBI): domain Eukaryota; kingdom Metazoa; phylum Mollusca; class Cephalopoda; order Sepiida; family Sepiidae; genus Acanthosepion; species Acanthosepion esculentum. The sequence goes on along the minus strand of OZ038515.1, from coordinate 37,188,752 downwards.
GTTTTGAAGCATTAGCCTGTCTCATGAACAGAAGATAGTATGAATTCTGGATATTTTTAGTTCATTTAAGAATACCTCATACCTAACCGTAAGGGATTTTCTTGATAACTGCGCCGAAACTAGAACTATTAAAGTCTGTGGAGAGCATGCCAATGATTGATTTCACGACGATGGTTGGTTATTATTAGTTGTTGCTGAGCATGCAGGTGAAGGTTAGCGAGCCAGTGGACTCGAAGAGAGGCAGAAGATTAACACATTGGTTATTTGGTCTTAATGTACATAGCTTCTAAAATTTGTAATCGTTGTTTATCTGTATGTAAGTCTGTATGCAACATATCGAGAAGTATTTCAGATGAATAAAAAAACAATTTCGAGGTCAAAGAACTGTTTTAAGCTGGAATCAACAGTTTGTCAATAACTGCTATATAAAGTGTAACAAAAATACTTAGCAAGGAACTTTTGCACAGAATTTAGCTTAAAAACCTTGCTCAATGGCATTTGCCAGTATATAAAGACACACACACAAAAAATAAATTAAATACAACAAAGCCAAGATTATATCAGCGTTTGATATTGAAATAACAAAGATTTGACAGAACGTACGCCATTTACAAATTCATGGTCAACAGTTATTTGTCAATACAAATGTGTTATATACAGTGTTAATGATTTCTGGATAAAATATCTTCGAATGTTAGAAGAAAACACATATAATCACTTTAGGTATTCTCACGGTCTTTTCCCAGGTGGTTGAAAATGATTGCTGAAGATAACAGTTCCCCATTCCATAGTACGGATGTCCAAACGGACATAAAATTACAAATATCTGCCACCACTGAATAAATTACAATAAAATAAAGTTACAATATCTGTTCATATCCAAGACGGTGTAAGACGTCTTAAAAATTAAATTGAGAAGCTGCGAATGTCCAAGAAGAAATTATCAAATTATTGCGTAACGGGGCCTCCATAAATTCTGAAAAGTCTAGTAAAATTGCAATTGCCAATGATGAATATTTTTATTTCTCGATTTTTAAAACGTCGTCATATTTTTTTTTACAATAACATTTCAGTCGAGAGCATGGCCAGAAAGAATAAAACAAAATTTAGAAACGTTGAACATTTTTTTTACAGATTTGATTAATTTAAAAACACATCTTTATGAAGAATTTATAGCGTAAATATTTTTCTTTTCTGTATATCATCAGTATCATTTCATGAAATTTTACCGTTTTAAATTTTCCAATTTAGGACATTTTAAACACCAGATTTCTTTTCTATAAAATGATTCTGTGTGATCTTTATAATTCTCCCGTTAATCGTGTTTAAAATGTACAAAATTAGCAAATGCGCTTTTATTGAGATTACACGCTGAGTTAAGGGACTTACAAGAAAAATATTTCCGCCATTTTTTTAAAAGAAACTTTAAAAAAAAAAATCATTGATGCAATAAATATTAAATTTCAATAATTATTTGACTTTACGTAGATAATTAAAATGCGAATGTCAGATGTTTAAAATTTATTTCTGTTTATTTTTCGCTGTTAAAAAAAGTTTAACAGTTGAAAAAAATTAACGTACAAACATTTCCGTTTCTCTATAATAAACGAAAATAATTTTGCATCAGAATAATTCATGTTCCTCTTTTTTCTAATGACGTTAAGTTTATAAAAATTGAATATAGTTTTATATGCAGCTTAAATGGATTTTTTGGTCACTTGCAAAAGTTCGTGAGAATATCTAAAAATGCTCATACACCTGAACAATAGTCAATTTTGTAATATGGTAGAACACAATGACAGTATTTATTGTGATGTATTATTGTAACACATTAATTTTACCCCGACTAATATTCTTTTTTTTATTTTTACTTTTTGTCATCGCGTTTCGAACATGTTTTTAGATGGTCTTCCGTCGCCATTTTGTTTTCATTATCGAAGCGGTTTTTCCACTCCCAAATAAAAAAGCGGCATAAATCATTGATTAGCGTCGATTGTACAAAGTCTGAGTTAAACAATCTTCACGGAAAATGTCCAGACTTGAAGATATTCGAGTCTGAGCTGTAAGTCGCATATCAGGATAGTAATGTTCAAATGGGAAAAGATGGCGTCGGAAAACAATCGTGATAGAATCTATGAAAATGTTGGGATAGGTAAATCGACGAACAAAAGGAATGAAGGCCGGCCTCTTGAATATTTCTATTCAGTTTTGCAGCGTTCCTGAGTCACATGAAAAAACGACTTCAAATATATATTTAGAGAAACAGAAATGCTTTTTAAAGTGAATGACTAACCGCAAATTATCGACTTAAAAGGGTTCTAGATTTTTTTTTCAATCTTATCTTTAAAGAAAGCTTCAGAGGTTTCAGTGATTTCCAGTTCGGATAGAGAGTTGGACATTTTGAAATTTTAATATGGTTCAACTTAAAAAGAAAAATAATGCTTAAAAGTTACTAACTATGAAATATGTTTGGATGTTTGTAGTTAAGGAAGTATGATATAAAATGGCGAATTATTATTCAGTGACATAAAAATGATATGAGGTGTGTGCAAAAATCTCCAGCGTTTTTATTTAAAATAAAAAGCAACAACAAAAAATTATCCAGCGTTTTTATTAAAAATAAAATAAAATAAAATAAACAAAAACAAACTGACAAATTGTTTTTCAACCCATTAAAAGGACGAGTAACATTGTTAAAAACAAAATCAAAAAAACAAAAAAAAACAAAAAAAAACAAAACAAAACACAAAAAACAGTGAAAATTGTTTTAACTTCATTTTAAAGCATCAACAAATTGATTAATAAGAGGTCAATACCACTCATTCTTGCAAACTGTAAAATCTAGAATGAATTGAAAGGAGGAAAAGAAAAAAAATTCAATTTCTAGTTTTCAGAGAAGAGAACGCTGGGTAATATTTGCACACATTTAATAAATACCATTAGTTGCAAAGAATCCTCATACTAATTCCGATTTTAACTTCTTTCAATAAATATTTAAAAACTTGGGGCCGGGCTATTTTTCCGTGACATCATATCGTCTATTGCAGGACTGTTTTCACTCTGTTTACGAATTGTGAATCCGTATACACGTCAGCACGAGAGACAGAGAAGAAGAACACATCTCGCGAGATATCTCATCAGCCGTATCGTCTGCTCAATCACTGTTTTTAACGTTTTCATTATGGTGTACATAAGTTCTTCCATCACTATGAAATTTATATGTATCTTTTTAAAACAGGGCAGATAAATTTCACGCGAGATATCAAAGTCGCACGCAAGTGATTAATCGGAAATGATTGTTTGATGAAAAAGAGGGAAAGTAATCTTGCTTAATATTAATTTGCTTTTCCCAAAGAAGTTTAAGACTAAAAAACTTAAAAGGAGAGTCTTACCTTGAAACTAATGAACAGTGACAAAGGAAGAAAAACCTAGTTTTTTTTTTAGGAGCATATATATATGTTTTCTCCTTTGTCAAACAACACCAATTTACTCAGGAAAAGTCCAAAGTCTATTTAAAATGGTTGTTATTGACATCAGTATTAATTATCGTTTAAAACAAACGTTACAAAAAAGAAAAAAGACGTCTGGTGAATATTCATTTGTCTCGGTAGAAAACAAAATTTATGGTACATATTTGTATTACAAGCAGTTCTTTGTTATTTGGGTTTTTTCACCAACAAAGACAAAAAATTCATGACGTAAACGAAATCTTCTTTTAAGCTAAAAAGTTAATATCAAAATACTGGAATTTTATGACAAAATTTACAATCAGAATGTCAGCCAGAGATGGGGGCGGGAATTAATAGAAAACTGTGTCTACTTTGAGGGAACAAAATAAATAAGATACATTGCCCAGGTTTGTCTTTGTATAGCACAGCCAACTTGGACATATAAGTGTTTTCCATTAACAAATAGGTTATAGTAATTCCAATGAACTCTGACGACAGTAAAAGAGAGGAATATATATATATATATATATATATATATATATATATATATATATATATATATATATGTGTGTGAGAGTTGAAAATGTGGATTAAATCCCACAGAATGATTAAATAAGGAAAAAGTAGGAAAAGCTTTATAAATTTAACATATGCTTCGCTATTCATAATAAATTTTGTTGTTTAATTTTAAAAAAAAAAAGATAAACTTTAAACAATATTGAATTAAATAATCGAAGCAAGTGTACATTATCCTCACCAAATACTAATGAAACTAAATCAATAATGAAACGTATTGAATTTATAAAGATTTCCTTACTTCTTCCTATATATATATATATATATATATATATATATATATATATATATATATATATATATATATATATATATATATCTTTTTGAAGGATTATTTTTCGACATCATTTTTTGTTACTACAAGCGTTATTTTTAATTGGTACACATACTTGAGTTGTTATCTCTGTTTCCTTCCTTTTAACTTTCTTAAAGTGTAAAATGAATAACAATTGGCCTAGATTGGGAAGTTTTAGTGAACTCCGACAGGAATCGAACCTGCATCACCTTTTGCCATCAGCAAAACCGTTTCTATAGCTGTTTCAGCTCTCAATGAACGCCCCTCGTGCCCAAATTGGTAAACGGCACAATTCGGCTACAGAAACGGTTTCCCTGATGGGGGGGAAAAAAAAGGAATACACATTCGATTTTTGTCGGAGGCAAATATTTATTGTAGTAGGATTTCTCAATCAAGCCCAATTGTTGCTAATTTGACTATATAAGGAAAAAAAAGAACATGGATTGCAACTCAAATACGTGTACCCACAAAAATAACGTTATAGTCATGAGAAATATTAACTTTAAGTCCCCGGGTTACGACAGTCTGAACCTATGAAGATTCGTGATTATGACACAGTCCCCATTAATCTTTTTTCGGCTTATGGCGTTTACTTCGTACATACGACGCAAACGGCGCGGCGGAATAATACGCGGCGGGGCGGAAGAATATGTCATAGAAATGTGTTGTTAGGTCTTATTTATTACTTTACTATTGCGTTAGCATCATAGGAACAGAACTCTGTCATAAGTCGAGGACCTTATATATATATATATATATATATATATATATATATATATATATATATATATATATATATATATATATATATATATATATATATATATATATATATATATTAGTTGGGATCAAATATAGATCAAGTATGGATCTGAATCCGACAGAATGATAAGATGAAGAACAAATAGGAAACGTTTATCAATCTAGGATTTTATTTTGATGAAACTTAAATAAAAGTGAAACGTTAGATTGATAAACGTTTCCTATTTGTTCTTCATCTTATCATGTAAATATATATATATATAGGGTGGGGGGCGAATATAAATATACAGCTGTGAATTTGAAAATACAGATGTTTATTATGTGCGAAATAACCACATTTCTCGGCTAAACTACTGTATTTTATAATCTACTATATATATATATATATATATATATATATATAAGCAAATGACAAAATGGGAAGAAAAAATTTAGTGACGCGTTT
>OZ038515.1:37165725-37178225 GCA_964036315.1 Acanthosepion esculentum | reverse complement strand
ATGTGCTGGGGAGAATTTGCTTTTATGCTAACTTATTACTTTTGTAAGCTCGGTCACTTCGACCTGGTGTAATAGTTACATCAGAGTAAGTTCGATCCTTACTAGGGGCTCCGCACTACACTTAGAAAATCCACATTTAGGCACTTCGGCGTGGTGTAGTGGTTAGCAAGATTATCTCGCTCGACCAATTACGAACTGAATAGTGAGTTCGATCCTCACTGGGTGCCCCACTCTTTCAGACGTATACCAGTTCTAAGCTACGCTTAAAAAAACTTTTTGGACTCTTCGACGTGGTATAATGGTTAGCAAGCTTGTCTCGCTCGAGCAATTACCACATCGATCCTCACTGGGTGCTCTACACTTTTGGCTTTGTGCCATAGCTGACCTAAGCTTAGAAAATAGCCATAAACTTTGTCAGCTTCATCTAGGGTCGAGCTTCGAATAATAATAGTAATAAAAAAAAAAAGTAACGGTCATTCGTCTTTGTAATCCGTTCAAGGTTTTTGTTTAATATTTGTAGCTGACATAAAGATATGTTGAACTATATTAAAATGAAATTTCATTTTAACAATTTGTCGACCAATCAAAAAGCGGACAAATAAACAATAAACAAGGGAGATAATTATGGATTGCTAATGCAAACGAAATTTAATGTTAATTCCAATTACCGGGAGACAGAAATATTTTAACCAACTCTTATAATCCTTGATTGGTTGGAATTAAACTTTCCGTCCAAAATACCGATTTTACCGGATATGACGGCGGATACCTAAAGAAAGGTAGAAAGGCCGAAACGTTGTGAGCATGACAACCAAGATAAACATGTTGGTCTGAATAGCAAAGCATATAATTGCATGGGTATACAGCTATTAAAACATCGTTTGGTTTGTATAGAAAACCCGGACATCAAAATATGCACGCGAGAGAATGTCGGCTCCCTTTTCCGCACGTTCACATCTAGCGTCACAACTCTGTCATCAGTTGAGTAACTTAAAAGGTTACTTTTAAAAGGTTACTTTTAAAAGGTTACTTTTATCCTATTAACAAGTGCCTATCGATGATTGTAAATAGAAAACAAAAGCATCAAAATATATGCACTTGAACAGACTGAAACTATACGTTATTTATATACGTTTGATAGCTGTAGGTTTTGTGTAGTGAGATATATTTCGAACAACGTCTCGCTTTTCAGAGCGTTTTTTTCAGAGAAGTATCTGGTTGTCAATCGTTAGAAATGGGTCTCCAATCGTATATAAAGATTTTACCCTTGGAACGTTTAATGTTAGAGGAAAAAAGAAAAGCAGGAATTTTATGTTGTCTCCAAGAAACCAAAATCAAAGGGCTTGATATTAATATGGGACTGACAGAGGACAAGTTACTAACTTCTGCAGTAAATATTATAGAAATTATATCACCGATAATAAATGATAGAATAGCATCCATAGACATTGGACGAACAACTATATTATACAATCTGAACAATAACGTTAAAAGAACAATCAGTAAAATTCCATCGTTCCGCGTAAAGACTTTGAAAAAATTGGATGCCCAGTGGCGTTTTCGTGACTTAGCTCAGGGCAGACAGATTTGGAGAGGAGTGATTTTATTTTCATGAACTCTCCAATACGACAGGATGTAACACAAGGTCATTTTTATGTGTGATGCCCATAAGCGTATATATATGTGTATGTGTGTGACATCCGTGGGTCTGCACCCAAAGAGTTATGCCTCATCTGCTGAAGGCAGTGCAGCATCTGTTATGGCTCTACTGGCCCATGGGGGAGTGTCAGTCTCGACTGCTGCAACAAATGCATGTGAAGACGCTCTCTACCGATGTCGCCATGTTGCTTTATTCCCTAATATATATATATATATATATATATATATATATATATATATATATATATATATATATATAAAGACATTTATGATATGTTTAACGTTCTTTTTATAGATACAAGTATTTAAGCAAATGCTCTGTTTCATAATAAACAGTATTAAACAGAGCATTTGCTTAAATACTTGTATCTATAAAAAGAACGTTAAACATATCATAAATGTCTTTAAATAAATTGTCGGACTTTGTCCAATTCAAATATATATATATATATATATATATATATATATATATATATATATAATGCTAATGATATATATATTTATATATATAATGTTAATGATATATATATATATATATATATATATATATATATATATATATATATCATTAGCATTATGTATAGCGTTAGGAAATCATTTGGCCTATATTGCCTGAGTATAAAGAAAGGTTGAAACCAAGGTAGCATGATTGTCTGATCTCGTAATTTTTAATATATATATATATATATATATATATATATGATAAGATATAGTTTTAAGGTATGCTATATTTATGGGTAAAAGTGCTCAATATCAGGGATAGAGTATATGTAAATATAAAACTGTACATTTAAATCAACACCCAGAGGCGACAGTCTGTTTCATTGCATGTCAATTGTGTTTCGCATGAAACATACTGTCGCTTCTGGATGTTGATTTCAATGTCCATTTTTATATTTTATCTATTTTTTATATATAAAAGTGGTTATATATATATATATATATATATATATATATATATATAATGTGTATGTATATAAATATCAATATATATATATAATTTTTTATATATTATTTATATATTATCAATACAACTATATATATATATATATATATATATATATATATATATATATATATATATATATATATATATTAAAAAGAAAGAGAAAACGCAAACGGTTTTGGTTTTGAATTTGAATTTAAAAAAAAAATATTATGCTTTATTTTCCATAATTTTGCTTCACGTGTTTTCGGTTTCGCGATTGCCTGATGACGGTCGCGAGTCCTGAAACGTGTAGCAAAATTATGGAAAAATAAAGCATAATATTTTTTAAAAAATCCACATTACAACCAAAAATGTTTGCGGTTTCTCTCTTCTTTTTAATATACACACTTTTCTCTCGTTGGAACTACTATAAACTCTTCGTTTTATATATATATATGTGGATATATATATATATATGTATATGATCTTTAGAAAAGGGATCTTATTTTATTAATTAAATAGAATAAAAAAGTATCACAACGATTAAAATTTTAGTTATCTTTCGATCGATACTTCTTCAGAATAAATATAATCATCGGCAAAATCAAATCAAACAGTTGACAAGAAAAAATATTATTAACGACTGATGTTGAAAAACAAATATAAATTTCTAAGACTGGAAGAAGGAAACAAGCTGCTTACTAGTTTGGAATAGAATTAACGACTGGTTTCCCGAATAAGTTCATCTTATGCTTTAACTGTCTTTGTTTGCACAGGGCAAGACGTTGTATATTAATAATATACATATAATAATAACAGATTCCCAGATGTCTGAATGGAGTCTGGTCCATGCCATGTGGAAGGCAGAGAAGAACTCGGGAGGATAGTCCGTCCTGCAAGCAACAGAATTCAATAAATGCTCGCCGATAGCGATGTCAACACCCGGATGTTACAGGGTCATATCAACGCACCTGGCCCGGAACATGCTGGGCGACCCTAACCTCTAACCTCTGGATAGTCGATCTCACATCGATATTAATATTGATATACAACTAAACTCTGTTGATGGACAGGCAAGACATCTTTACGGCACGAGGGGAAAGCCCTTCCAGTTGAAAAAATGCCCCGGACCATTACGGCATTAAAGTACCGTTTGATACAAGGGGGTATTTTATTGACGTATGTTTGATCACGGGACAAATCCACGATAGTCTAACATATACAGGAGATTTAGGGCGACCTTATACCTTAATTCCATTGAACTTAACAATCAATATATATATTAACAATCAATATTGTCTGACGATCGTAAATAGCGTAAAACCCAGGGTCACAAACTCACACCAACTAAATATATATATATATATATGTGTGTGTGTGTGTGTCTATAGGCCAAGGATAAAAATTATCTATTCTCCGACACCACTGTCACACTAGCTTCGATATTACAGCGTTACAACGACCCCATCTGTTTTAGCGCACTAAGGAAACTGCTGCCCCAGGGTTGGGATCCCCGGGTCTGGGCCTTCTTGTCCAATCAAAAATGAAGAGAACAGTTATTTCGCTTAGATCCCGGTCCGAAATGCTGAGAAAGGATATTATTTACCTGCATTATAACGCAATTAGGTGATTATAACGCATTATATGATTACAACGCCTAATGTATAATTACCCGGTTATATGATTACAACGCGATATCTGTTATAACGCGATTATATGATGATAACGCGATATCTAATATATAAGTGTATGGGAATTTAATGAATGCTTACAATTTATTCCCCTTAATATGTCAAGTGTTACCCTGTCAATTGTATAATTTCTATGGGTTCAACTAGTTATTTTATATCAATTGGAGTATCACTTCTGTGATCGTCTTACAACCAAAATAAAAAAAGGCCATCGTTTTCGCTCTCTCTTTACTATTAAATGACGAGAGAATGAAGCAATAATTGGCAAAGTTCGTACCCGCAAAAAACAGACAAAACAAAGACCCCCCCAAATTTAACCCCCCCAAACCCATACCCCCCAAATCAAAAAACTACCCCCCAAAATACAAACAAAAAAGAGAAAAAACTCCCAAAATAAAAAAAGAACGTTTTCTTTCTTTTGATGCTGCTATTTTGTCGCCATTTTGATTGTTTTAAAAATTAATTTTTAGAATTTTAATAAAACTCCAAAATATTAAACTGGATTTCTGCATTCTCTTTTTTTCTTCCAGAGAACTGACAACAAACCAATTAAACACCTGTAAATAAACTGTGTAGTAGATAAATAATGTTTAACATTTTTGTTGTCATCTCGAGGAAAAAAAATCCAAAAATCTCGCAGAATATTTTAGTGAATTTATGTGGTGGGAACAAATAAAAGAAATGGCCGCAAAATGAATTTTTTCAAAATTTCTCATTACGGTTATTCACCGTTTCTGTTTTTTTATTTTTTTTTGTTCCCTTGTTCACAGACATTTTTATAAATTTATTAGCTTAAAAGCCGCCCTATCGAGCAGCATTTAAGTTAGCTCCTGCGGAGGGTACTTGATTGGGCCTTCATCGCAATGGGGAGGAAAGAGTAAATGCAATAGACAACAATAAACTACAGAAGAACTCAAAACTGATCGCTACATTTAAGTATTGCGTTAATATTTAAGCTTTCCTTTAAAAGTTCCAACGACTGCCACCACTTTAAAGACAATTAAAATGTACGTAGGCCCTTACTTTCCCTACAAACAATTATTTTTATATCATGGGTGACTTTCGCTGGATTTCGCAATTAATTTTAAGCTATAAAAATGTATAAATAAATTGTTTTCATACTCATTTCTTTCTAATATGGTAAACAATAATATTGCTTTGTAGTTAATTCCTATATTTTTCTAAGCTAGTAAATATAATATTATTCTTGGGAATAAAAAATCGAATTAAATAAATAATTTTAGATAAAATAGAGAGTCCATAAATCCAGTTTTAAATGTTTATATTTTATTAAAATTGTAAAAATAGCTTTTTAAATCATTAAAAAAATTGCCAAGGGAGTCAACATTAATAGTGGCGTCAAGAGAAAAAAAACATCATTGTGAGTGTGGGTTATCCCACTTGGCTTCTCCAAACGCTCATTAGGCGGCGCTGTGCCACGTTCGTTTCCTCGGTCAACGCGCATACACACACGCTTGTATCACACACACAAACAAGCGCACTTTGACAAGCTAAATTTTTGATGTATTTTCCTTTACTTTCAATTGTGTGTATATTAATGCAATTTCTTTGTGCTAAGATATGCGTTAATTGACGTTTGTTTAGAAATTCCATGTCTTGCGTTAATTATTTTTACCCGGTCACTCATGAGTCCGCCAATACTGCTTGCGGGATAAATGCGTCAGGAGTCATTAAATATTAACTGAAAAACGCCCACACCTCGCAACAAAAGAGGTGACCCCGCAACATGAGACACCATTTTTGCGGATAAGGTATGTTAAACTTTAATTCTATTTTAACCAGTGTTGTCGCACCATTTGCGGCTCGCGATTTCTATTTTCAGTATTTTATAAGAATGAAGATTTGTGGGATATACGATGTCTGTTCAAAAATTATCGGGACTGAAGCTACAAAAGGAAAACTACAACACATATCAATTCGGCATTTAATCTCCTTCGAAACAGTCTCCTTCTGACGCTACACACTCTATCCAGCGTCATTTCCAGTGATGGAAGAAATTCCTGGAACTCCTTCTTTGGAATAGCGAACAGCTCTCCCGTCGCATTCTCTTGACTTATCCTGACGCCTTGAAATAGTGTTCCTTTTGAATTGATTTTTGAAAAGAGGAAAACTTCGAGATCTGGGGAATATGGCGACTGTCAGACCTGGGGAATATTTTCCTTGACCCCCAAACTGCTGCACCAGCTGCGCCGAATGGGGAGGTGTGTTGTGATGGTGGAATTGCCACTCATCGGACGCATGCAATTCTGTCATTTTCCGACGAACAGTATCCCGGGAACGCTGCAACACCTCACGGTAGTACTCCTTGTTTACTGTCTGATCAGGCGAAGCATACTCATGATGCTGATACTTTGTAGTCGAAGCATGCGAACCATCCGTGCTTTCTTCGTTCTCGAAGTGTTTGGGGTCTTCTACTGGGAAGACTGAGCCTTGGTTTCGCGGTCATAGCCATAGACCCACGATTCATCACCTGTTATGAATGTTTTCAAAAGGTTTTCTGTGGTGCGGTGAGACGACCACATTCTACACACTTTCCTTCCAATCACTACTTTAAACAATGGAAGTGAACGAGAACGTTATAAGTTAGTGTGCATAGCTGACAGAGGCCAAAGTCAATCAGTGCCAAGCGGCTCCACTCTGCATACTATGGTTCCACAACCATAGCAACGGTACCGATACTTTTTGATCAACTTCTTAATTATAATTTTTTTTAGATATCTTGCTATACAACAAACGGATCCAGAATTATTTTCTTAATTCTATTTCTAATATAAATTACCTTCAAAATAATAAATTATAAAGATTTATCAAATTAAAGATATACCTAACTTTGAACAGACGGTGTAAGAAGTTTAATTCTTGGCTGGTTGTAAGTCAAACATATAAAACACGTAATAAGTAATTTCTGAGTCTTACTGGGTTTTGAGTTGCTCTTAGAATTTAAGCATTCATTCTTCATTGATGTGTCATTTACCCTAGAGCTTACATAACTACAGTGCGGATAATGTTTCCAAGACGTTCCCAGAAATGCTACCTTACAACTCTAGGATCCATGAATGGTTTCTGCCTACCTATGTACTAGTGTAGGTACCTCCACTTTTTCGCTGAAAAAACAGCAAGCATGATGAAAAAAGGGCCAGAAACTTCATATAAACAAAGTTTCATCGTTAAAATGTTTATGTTATTATTAAGAGGAAAGAACAAAGTATTTTTAATTATTTTATTAATATTTTTAATCCTTTCTAATGCGTTCAAAAGTTTGGTTAATATTTTTTACATCAACGGTCGACATAATATTTGCGATTAGTGTTTTAGCATCTTTTTCAGGTAAAAAAAAACATATTGATTTGGAAATTCTTGTAAACATCAAATAATTGTCGGATTTTAACTTTCAGGACTTAATCACAAACGAATGAAATTATTTTTGAAAGTTTTCTCTTTAGAAAATCTTGGTAAAATTTTTTTACATATGTTACTCCTTATTTACATAATTGCATGAAATTCCGAGAAATTAAATTTTTTCGAGAAATTTTAAATATTAGTTAAAAGCAGGACTCCTCGGAGAATGTAAATCATCATTTTTTTTTCAAGCTACTACACACTGCCAGTTCATCCACACCGAATCGTAAAATAATAAAAAAAATGTGATAAAACTATGACATTATTTAATTTAAAAAACAAACAAACATTTAATTGCTTTTATAAATAAGATTTATTGAAGACACTATTGTCTTAAGAAAAATTTCTTTCGATGAATAATGAATTTTTACAAGAATTATTTTCATTTTTTGCATTTTAGTTATAATAATTTATAATAATAATAAGCTTAATACAAATAATTTTGCAGCAAGATTTTAAAAATAATTTTTAATTTTTTTATGTATATAAGATATAACGTAGCGTACTTCTGTGTGACCATACAAGACATTATCAGAAAATAAGAGCGATGACTATAGTAAATTTAAAGTCAACATTCCTAAAATTAAATTATGGAGAATATATTCCAACATTTTAAAGATTACTGAGTACTTAAAAATGATATAAAAAGGCGCCCACTCGTCACTTTCTTAAATTATATTTTAACAGTTATAGTCGCCGAAGAACAACAATAAACACGTCACAAGTGCCTTTAAGTGATCTATCAGTGACAAACGATGGTTACAAGCTACTGTTTGTTTTAAAAATCTATTTCTCTGTTATTTTAAACTTGAAGTTAATTTTTTTCTTCATATCAAATTAACCCTACTTTAAATCAGCTATTATTCCTCACATAAAGTTTCAGAAGAGAATATTTTATTTTTGGAAGATTTTTAAACCCGAGAATTAACTTTTAATTAAACTTAACTTTTAACTTTTGTTTACAGATGTATCAAAATGACTTTGTTAAAAGCGATCAAAACGTTGAGATTCCAATCAATATAATTTCCATTTGAAATACACCAGAGTATTTTACTTACTGGAAATAGTAAATTTAATCATTTAGCTTTCAATTAAAGATAAAAAAATCTTCAAGAATGCTTTTTCATTTTTTTAAATTCATTTAAATCTTAGTTATCAAAAATGTAGTGGAGGTACCTATACTAATGGCAAATATTTATATCAAATTTCACGGCCACGCACGATTACGAGTTTCGAAGTGAATGTAACGAACCCGACTGGAATTCGAACATGAATTTCTCATTGCGCATGCGCGTACCGTAGTTAGCATTTTCCAAAATATCACAGGAAAATGGATTGCTTACAAATTGCAGAATAGAACGCGTCGTAATTAATTTTAACCATTGACAACGATTTAAACTTCCCTGTTTTCACTCGAAATGAAGAATGTCATTCCGCGTTAGCCATAGTCCGCATGAAATCATTGAAAAAGTAAGCTATATTTACAAGCGGCCACTTGTGGCCGAGTGGTTAGAACGTTTCGACCAAGAGACCCAGGTTCCAATCTCACCATGGTCTTGATATTATCGGTTAGAATTCAGCGTGATCCACCCAACCCTTGTGAGTAGGATTGATTAGAAGGAACTATTTGTCAAGTCATCCTGACCGAGGGTTTGAGAGTACTGGCTTTGATCACTTCAGATAATGCTCTCTCTCCCTCTCTCTCTCTTTTTCAGAAACTTTCGCTCAGCATAGTTGTAATACAAGTGGGCCCTGTGTGTGTTGAGCAAACATGAATGTGTCTGAGCTGGCGTCTGCAATAGGAACTGGCTAGCCATAGCAGACAGGCAGGCTTGGATATGCCATTAGTGTGTGTTACATGGAAATGGCACCCAACGAAAAGTCGCGTCTCCCAAGTCATTCGAGTTTGAACAAGACTTGCGGACATGCATGACTTTATCGGTGACGTTCTGTTGACGATACAAAAAAGGGACACCCTAGGAGGACATTCAAAACAAACATCTACCAGATATGGGAAGATACAAGATGGTAACCTGAACACACACCGGGTGCGATGGATAATTGGCAAGACTCTATAAAAAGCATCGCGAGGAACAAGGCAATTATCATGAAACCCAATGACTGGTGACTCTTGATTTTCGAAAGTTGCATTGTTTTTCACTATTATTTAACCCATAGCTGGGGGAAAAGGTGGATTCATACGTAATCAGAATTTGATAAACAAACAAGAAATTATAATGTGGATAAAAAGTGGGTGATCAATTCTATATTACGGTCACTATATAAACGGATCCCTCACTTCGTGGCAACTGTAGTTTCTATACTATTATATTCCAGAGAATGTAAACAATTCTAAAAGACTAATGTGTGACTAATCAGTATTTAATTCATAGACTGATTCGTTTACGACGGCTTATCAGCTCTTTGCGGGTTATTTAAAAGCAAAAAATATTTTTAGATAGAATTCTTTTTAGATAATAATGATTTATTGACATAAGTCTAACTAATTAACCCATAGCTGGGGGAAGAGGTAGATTCATCGCAATTTTGATAGACAAACAAGAACATATAATGTGGGTAGTAAGGGGGGGATCATTTATATATTACAGTCAATATATAAACTGATCCCTAACTTTTTGGTCATGGTACTTTCTATATATTTATATTCCAGAAAATGTAAATAATTCTAAGAAATACAAACAAGAAATTATAATGTGGATATAAAGTGGGGGATCAATTCTATATTACGATCAATATATAAACTGACCCCTAACTTTGTTGTCATGGTACTTGCTATATATTTATATTCTAGGGAATGTAAATAATTCTAAAAGACATGCTTACAAGAAATTATGATGTGGATATAAAGTGGGGGATCAATTCTATATTACGATCAATATATAATCTGATCCCTAACTTTGTGGCCACGGTACTTTCTATATATTTATATTCCAGAAAATGTAAATAATTTTAAAGACATGCCTATGTACCTTATCAATATTTCATTGATTGATTAGTTTTTACGGCTTATCAACCCTTTGCAAATTATTTAAAGCCAGAAAATATTTTTAGAATGTAAGATTAAGAAAAACATGCTTTAAGTCTTACTAATTAATCCATAGCTTGGAGGAGAAGAGGTAGATTCATATCTTTGCCAAGGGTATTTGCATCGAAGTGAATATAATGAACCCAACTGGAATTAGAACTTGGCTCTCCGATTAACAATTCCCGAGCCATTATCCCTTACACCACCTGCACATTGAAGTTTACAGCACCTGGTATTCCCAAGCGGTCACCCATCTAGGTACTGGCCAGGCTCGACATTGTTTAACTTCAGTGATCGTTATTGATTTTCGAAAGTTTCATTGTTTTTCGCTTCTCTCTGAACCGAACATGTGAGCAACGACAAAGTTCTGGAGACAATGGCAACAGGAAAATGACAACTGATATTTTGAGGACACATATTGAGGAAAGAGGTAATCGTGGAGAGCCATGATCGCCAACATCCTGTAGAAACACGGTATATAGAAGCAGAATTTTAATGAATGCTGGTTGACTTAAAAAAAATCTATTTTATTACTGAACTTGTTATTTGGGACGGACTTCAATCGATAGAAATATGAACCCCCCCGCCGACTCATGATTCGTAGTAAGATGTGACACAAAGCTGGTTTCACAAGAACAAAAACTCTTCAGTGTTCACGATTACTATGGCGGTTGGAGGTGAGACGAGGTTAGTTTCAAGCGGGATGCCCATATACGTACAAATAACAATAGGACAAGAGTTAATCTCCGCGATCATTAAGTCGCAGCTGTCAGAGCAGTGAGGGTGCTACTGTCATAGGGATGGAATCTCCAGGACCAGAATTTCTTCACTGCTCGGTTGCAAACTATCCTAAAAACAAAAGCAAAAGGACAACGCCTTGCGTCGGTCGATACTAACCCACCACCTCAGTGTGGTAGGATGTGACACAAAGTAATGTTTGTTGGTTTTTAATAAGGGGTACCCATTTATTAAAAAAAAATCAATTCACCCCAAGCAAGGTAATAAAGCCACTAAGATGCAAGGGAGTACTGGGGGCGTACTTATGTGCCAAAAACAACAATTGCTGTCACCACAGCCATTGTTATGGCATCGATATATCCTGAACACGACTTCCTCGTTAAAAAAAAACCATGACCTGCCCAAAGCGAAACTATGGCAAAAAGGAGACGAACAGATACTACACAGTGATCTCAGCTTGAAGGCCAGTAAAAAATGCTGATTTGCTATTTATTCATCTCCCCATAGTGGCAAGATGTGACACAAAATCGTTTTAATATGGGCTGCCCATACGCGTCCATATGGGACAAAAATTTAAAAAAATCCCAGTCCCCACGCACACTATCACGATGGCGTTGGTATCCGCCAACTCACTTTAGTACAATGGGGGAGGTACTGTTGGAGGGTTAGAATCACCGGTACTAGATTTCCGTCATAATATTAATCGGAATAAAGAACAGATAATACGTTTTATTTACTCGTCCACCCCCCGACCAGTGGCGGAATATTGCACAAGGCCGGTTTAAAATGGGAGCCCAAGCTCGTGCACATGGGCTAAGGCCAAAAATTGTCCAGTCCTCGCAACCAACATAACGCTGGTATCGATATTCCACTGACCCTCTCTCTTTGGTGAGGGAGGTGCAGTAGAATGGTTGGAGTCCCCGGGGGCAAGCATCCCTCATTTATTTTTTGTGTTCTGTCCGAAGACGAGAAGCCAATTGAGAGATAAAATGTAGTTTGTCCGCCTGATGACAGATAC
>OZ038515.1:37153225-37160725 GCA_964036315.1 Acanthosepion esculentum | reverse complement strand
TATGACCTGTTATAATTTTATGGGACTGGAGATATGACCTGTTACAATTCTATGGGACTACACAATACACACTGCGAGAACAATCAAAGCCAACCGCCCAGACATTGTTATTAGAGACCACAAACAAAAAAAGTGCCTCCTTATTGATATGGCAGTCCCTGCAGACTGCAATATATCTTTGAAGATATTCAAAAAGCTTTCAAAATACAAGGACCTTGAAACAGAAATCTCAAAAATGTGGCACATGGGAACATCAACAATCACAGTTGTAGTTGGAGCCTTAGGATTGGTTGGAAAAGATTCCAGTAGAGTAATTGAAGGGATTCCTGGAAGTCCATGCCTCAAAGAAATACAAAAAATTGTTCTCACAAGTACAGCCCACACTTTACGATGTAAAATATTTTTTTTGTCAGTGGAAAATGTCATGATGCGATTTCTAACCTTAGGTCTTTGGGCGGGACCCGGAAGGGAATGTGTACACACCAGAAACCAAAAGAAATAACAACAACAACAACAACAACAATAATAATAATAATAATAATAATAATAATAATAATAATAATAATAATAATAATAATAATGAGCTATCGAATTATAAAGACCTGGAAATCGAAATCGAAAAAATGCGGAAATTGAAAACAATAATTTTAACAGTCATAGTAGGTGCGCTTGAAATGATAAAAAAAGGAACACAATAACACATTGAAAAAATCCCTGGAAATTCCAGCTTAAGTGAAATGCAAAAAAAAAAAAAAATTCTCGCTAAGTACAGACCCCACACGAAGAAGAACTTCCTCCATGTAAAGCTAGTGATGTTATATGTGTTAGAAAAACAAATTATGAAATGTAGCCATAACAACACACCACGACCTGCCTTAGGTCTTCCCGCAGACTTGGTAGGTAGTGTGACCATAGCAGAAATCGAAATATAATAATAATAATAATAATAATAATAATAATAATAATAATAATAATACGTACATGCTAAGGGTATATCAATTGTAATTGGAGAACTTGAGTTGATTTTCAGGAATATCCATAAACACCTCGATAGCATCAGGATTGCACCCAGCATAACACCGTTGCAAAAACAAACATGGTAGGTACACTAAATATGTGAAGTGTTTACTGTATGAGGTCTTGAAAATTGACAAAAATACACTAAAATTTATTTCAGGTGTTTGAAATCATCGCCGTGCAAATTTCAGGAATAATAATAAGAATAATAATAAGAAGAATTGAAATAAGTTAAATAACTGTTTTCTATTCCCAAGCATGTATTTGAACTGGACAGTCTCCGTGTATGTCGAAAGAGGTGTTGAAAAGTTCTCTGTGTAAGTACGAGGAGGGGCTGAAAAAAGTTCTTGGTCCGACCCTATTCCTGCAATCAGTATTCAGATGTTTGGTCACCGAAACACTTTTCAGAAAACTCTCATATGAGATATTGGCGCGTTAAAATAAAATGGCTATTTTCCTTTATTAAAATTCATTTGTGACTCTACCGAATACAAAATGGTGTCTGACAACATTTCTTACCAGACAACCAATGGCGTCACTGAACCTGTCCCAGAATCTTTGATATTTTGATATCTCTCTCTCTCTCTCTCTCACTCATTATATATATATATATATATATATATATATATATATATATATATATATATATATATATATACAGCGTGTCCATAAAGTTCGTGTGCACTTTAAAAAATTTATAACTTTATTTGTATTTGCGATAGAAATAATTTGTAAAAAGGATTAGAAAGAAGTAAATCTATATTTTTTAAGGTTATATTGAAATTTTCTTTAAGTTTCTACATGTCCTCCATCATTAGCAATACAAAGGGTAATACGATTTTGCAGTTCACGGAAAACATTTGCAAACTGATTTACAGTAATGCCTGAAATCACATTAATTATTTTAGCTATAGTTAAAACTAGGTACACTAAACTTTATAACATTTTTTACAGGTTATTTCTATCGCAAATACAAATAAAGTTATAATTTTTTTAAAGTGCACATGAACGTTATGGACACCCTGTATATATATATATATATATATATATATATATATATATATATATATATATATATATATATATATATATATATATTAGGGTTATGACTTTTGTAAAATAATTGATTTCCTGTATCATAATTCGATGAACTTTTATTAAAAATAATGAAGAGTTTAATTCCATTTATTTAAAGACATTCACCCCAACAAAAAATGTCTAAAATCGTTTATAAGTATAGCAGTACTGTGGCTTTCTGGAGCCTTCTAGATTTTTAGGGAACCTTTTCTAGAACTTGGTTTTGTTTATTTGTAAGTTTATGTGATATAACTATAAACTGTTAAATGCGTTAAAATCCGTAAGTACGATTCAATTGCATTAGTAGCAAATTGCGAAATAAAGCTACTGAAAATTTGGCATTTTTGTTTATTCCTAAGGTTGTATGTTATGCTGTGTCTATAAACTGTTTCTAAAATACATAAGTAATGTCTATTTATATCATTAAAAAAATGAAAAATAAAGTTTCTGAAATAAATTTTATTTTTACCTTTATCGCGTATATAGTAAAATCGAATTTTAAGTTTGACGATGACCTTTTCCAAAAACTAAAATGCCTTTTCAACAAAAGTTCATCGATTTATGACACAGGGACATAGGGTTACAAAAATGTCATAAACCTAATACATATATATATATATATATATATATATATATATATGTGTGTGTGTGTGTGTGTGTGTGTGTGTGTGTGTGTGTGTGTGTGTGTGTTTGAAAGTTCCATAATGACAAATTGTTGCTACTAACCGATATAAATTATGGAATATAATGTTGGTATTTTCATTATTAAATTCTTTGGTCCAAGGCGAAACGGGATTTGGATTAAACGCACCAAATAGAAGTGCATATTTAAGATAAGGGACACACAACTGAATAATGTTGTTGGTTACTTTTGAGAGTCCTTCTGTAATATTGAACGTAATTATTAAAATAAATAACTAAATAACTAAATAAATAAATAAATAACCAAGAAAAAATATAATATAATAAAATAATAACCTTCCTTCCTAAACATAAAATATCTCCCACTGTCCCAAAAATTAGAAGAAAAAATGACTGTTTAATAATAATAATAATAATAATAATAATAATAATAATAATAATAAGCTTAAGTGAAATACAAAAAAATGTCTTCATAAGTACACTAGGAAGAACGCTGTCCATCTAACGCTAGTGATGTTATGGGAGTTAGAAAAACAAATCATGAAATGTACCAATGGCAACATACCACTGCCTGACTTGGTAGGTAGTGTGACTATAGCAGAAATCGAAATATAATAATAATAATAATAATAATAATAATAATAATAATAATAATAATAAATTTGCCAGTACAGACTAGGGTTGAAGTTTTTTTTTCTTTTTACAAGGATTTAAAAAAAAAAAAAAATACCGACAGTTTCGGTAACTGACCAAAATTGCAAAATTTGTGTACACCGCCATGAATTTGAAAAACGTAATCGAACAAAAGAACAGATATTTTTATGTTTGAAAATTTACATTTCATATCAGTTTTTGTCAATTTTTTTAAACAACAAAATGAATGGAATCCATTGTTTGAAATATTTTTTAATAAATCCAGTTATAAACATTTTCGGTTACCTCCCTTGATGTTACAAACCAACAAAAATTCCCCCACTTTTTATTCTTTTTATAAATTCACATTTAATTTTTACCCCTGCATTTCCCATCAATATAAGCATTTTTTTTTATAAAATTTTTAATATATATATATATATATATATATACATATATATATATATATGTGCAAAAACATCTTTTGTATTTACTTCTGTGTTTTTTTTTTTCGTTTTTTATTTTTTAATAAATAAATTCAAAATCCAATGTTTGAAATTTTTAAAAAAAGTCTCTGACGGCCAGGGCTTCATAAATTAGTCTGATCTTGACAATAGTTAGGTATTAACAGAAAATAAAATATACAAATCGTTATTATTATTATTATTAATGTTTTATGTCGTAGTCTTCGAAGTTGAAGAGAAAGTCGACTTTGTTGTACACGAGACGCAATAACGTAAACTTCTCTATGGACGATTATATCTGATTAAGCTGTTGCAAAAAACACCCTTTTATAAAATTCAAAAGCGGAAATATTCTGTGCGCATGCGTGTGTATATGTGTTTGTCTCTCGACCAATGCTTCTCAACCGCGATCCTCTGAAGTGTGCCGTGATATATTGTCACAGTTTACAAATACACACGGCACAGTTTTCACACTAAATAAGCTGCACAAATAGTTGGATAGAAACGTTAAAATAGAGTAAGTTCATATTTGTGTGTGTATTTTAAAAAAAAAATCTATGGATTTATTTCATAACACTTAAATGTATACCTTTAAGCATTTTGCTAGTGTTATTTTCATTTGCTCCTAGGTGTGCCGTTGCTTAAAAAGGTTGAGAAACGCTACTCTAAACCGATATCTATCTATCTATCTATCTATCTATCTATATATATATATATATATATATATATATATATTATGAAATGGACAAAGTTCGACAATTATTTTAAGACATTTTTATGTTTATTTTATAAAAAGAATGTATAAACATAAAAATGTCTTAATATATATATATATATATATATATATATATATATATATATATTATATATTCATTGAATACGACAGACAAGTGCTTTTATTTAGATTTTTATACAATTTTCATGCGATCTAATAATCACATAATAAATTATATAAAAAAACTAAATCAAAGCATCTTGTCTGTCGTATTCAATGAAATGTGCATGAAAGAAGGATTGCTGCCTAAATACACAAATATATATATATTTACATATGTAAATATTACCAATTAATATATTATTGAAATTGTCAGTTTCAGCGTGTATATGTGGGGCCTTAAGTCGAATTATGTATGTGTATATTGGTGCGTACAAGAGAGTGTAGATATTCTTTGAACTTGGTGACGAAAGAGACATAATGAAATATCGACTATGTGTGTGTGTGTGTGATTGTGTGTGTGTATGTGTGTCTCTATATAATGTACATCGAGCCATTAATATATAATATATTTGATCTATTAAACATGGAAGTTTCTGGAACAAGATGTTTGAAAGTGTTTTTGATTATTATGTATAATACGCATAAACGGATTTTTATTATATATATATATATATATATATATATATATATATATATATATATGTAAGTGAATGGAAAAATGAAAAAGTTTTTAAAAAGTTCTTTCTTATACGGCAAACATTTTTTAAAATTCATCTTATCATTTACTTATCCGCTGTTACTATGATATATATATATATATATATATATATATATATATATATATATATATATATATATATATATATATATATATATATATATATCTATATATATATATCTATATCTATATATATATATATATATCTATATATATATATATATATATATATATATAGATACTAGTTGTAATCTTATAAATATAAGAAATTATACTCGTCCGGTTTCTTGATTTGCAAATAACTAAAAAAATACCAAAGGGAAAAAATGGTACAAAAAAGAAAGAACAGAGAACATGTACGTCAGCTGAAAATAATCGTCTAGCATCCAAGTTCAGAGTCCAAAGGGAAAAACACCGATACGAGTAAGTAAAATAGCTAAATAAAGTGCTCGATACACTAAGTAGAGCAAATTTAAATTAAACCTAAAGAGCCAGACAAACCTACCACGGTTTCACCTAAGCGGATCGGCAGGGATTTCTGGCTAAAAAGGTAATGTGGGAACGGAATATTATGTTTGTCTGGCTCTTTAGGTTTAATTCATATATATATATATATATATATATATATATATATATATATTAAACGTTATTTTTAGTGGATAACCATATTTAGGTAGACACCCCGCTTATTTTAAACAATATTTCTTTCGCCTGTCGGTCAGGACATTAAAAAGAAATCATGAAATAAACCGGTAGATGAAATAAATCAGTTTAAAATAAACGGAACGTCTACTCAAATACGGGCATCCACTAAAAATGATTTTTGACTAAATATAATTACACCCGATTAAAAAAAAATCATTAACTCTCTCTCACTGTCTGTCTCTCTCTTCCTCTCTCTCTCTCTCTCTCTCTCTCTATATATATATATATATATATATATATATATATAGACACCGTCTTATGAATATATGCGTAACATATATATACATGTGATGCACGGGGTTGGCACCTGTCTCTGTTTCTCTCTGTCTATGTATATACACGATGCAGATATATAACTAAATATTTGAATAACTGTTATATGATAGATCCAATTAAGTATAGTTGTTCTATATTCATATGACGATATATATATATATATATATATATATATATATATATATATATATATATATATATATATATATATATATAAAGACATTTTTATGTTTAACATTCTTTTTATAGATACAAGTATTTAAGTAAATGCTTTGTTTATAATAAACAGTATTAAATAATATTTACCGGTCTGAATATCCGAGAAATTTTCATAGGAAATATTCGTCCTCCGACAGGATTCGAACCTGTATCCTATACGGAACCGTCATATAGCCTGACGTGTCTTAACCGTTTCGGCCACTGAGGATCGTTCGGTTTGTAAGGTCGAATTTACTGCTCATAAACTTCAATCTTCCATGAATGTATCACGTACATTCATAACTGCTCATGGCGTATCAAATGTAAACAAATGACGTCACACATTATGTAATGGACAAATTCCGGCAATTATTTAAAGACATTTTCATGTTTAACATTCTTTTTATAGATACAAGTATTTAAGTAAATGCTCTGTTTATAATAAACAGTATTAAATAACATTTGCCGAATGTCAGAGAAATATTCATAGAAAATATTTCTCCGCCGACAGAATTCGAATCTGTATCCTATACATAATGTGTATTTCATAATGTGTGACGTCATTTGTTTACATTTGATACGCCATGAGCAGTTATGAATGTACGCGAGAGATTCAAGGAAGATTGAAGTTTATAAGCAGTAAATTCAACCTTGCCAACCGAACGATCCTCAGTGGCCGAAACAGTTAAGGCACGTCAGGTTATATAACGGTTCTGTATAGGATACAGGTTCGAATCCTGTCGGAGGACAAATATTTTCAATGAAAATTTCTCGGATATTCAGACCGGTAAATAATACTGTTTATTATAAACAGAGCATTTACTTAAATACTTGTATCTATAAAAAGAATGTTAAACATAAAAATGTCTTTAAATAATTGTCGGACTTTGTCCATTTCATAACATATATATATATATATATATATATATATATATATATATATATATGGGATTTGGTGTATATAAGTTTATTTATGCTTGTATATTTATCTCCTACTCTGTTTATATCTATCTATATATCTATCTCATTCGCTTCATATCTATCTGAATTTA
>OZ038515.1:37145725-37148225 GCA_964036315.1 Acanthosepion esculentum | reverse complement strand
AAATGTTATCTCGATTTTGAAATGATTTTCTGGAAGGACGTTCTACTTAAGACAAAATATGTTCAAGTCTGTTTCTAGTAGGGATGAAAATTTCAAAATGTGACGGAATCTAGCTAGTTCAAAATTAAAACGGTGAGACCTAATTGCCAATCTAGTAGCGCGCGTTTAAATTCATTTAGTCGAGACACTAAGGAGGAAAGCTCATCGGAAAAATTGCCATGAAAATATTTATAGAAGGGACACAGGGAAAGACTTGAGTACAGCGAAAACAAAGCGAATCAGAGCATTTTTGACCGAGAGGGAATCAGAAAGGATTCTGTGAAGTATGAAGAGAAACGTCATTAGTAGTGGAAAATCTCACATTAAAGGAAACCTCGAATATAAATGTTTTGATACAGGAAGATAGAGAAAGATCTAAAGTGATTTGAAAGAAAACGAAAAGAAATTGAAGGCACATAACAATTACTGGAGGTTTAGTCAAAAGTAATCAGCAAAATCTATACGACGAGCTATATAGTATTGAGAAAAGGTGTTAATAAAAAATAGTTATATGAATTTGAATTTCGCCTAGATATTGATAGATTTCTGTGGCTGGGTCATTTTGTCAGAAGCTACTGTTTTATTTTCGATCCATGCTGCTTATTTAACGGAGTGTAAAAACAGAAACAAATGAAAAAAATCTTGCTAAAGGTTAATTATGACAATACCTCATGACATAAATTAAAACTACTACGTCTACTACTATAAGGTGTAAACGAGCAAGTTTAAGTAAAATTAATGAATATTGGTAATTTCTATAGTCGGATAAGAATTACTTATTCTCCATCTGAAGTTGAGGGGCAGACAACTCCAGAATTTAAATCGGGAGGAAAGCAGAAAGCATTGAAGGAATTTTATCAAATCATATTTAATATAAGACAAACAGAAATATAGTAAATTCGAAATAATTTTAGAGTTAGCGGAATATTTTAACCAATCTAGGACTGTTTTTTTTATTATAAGGCTTCTATTTCAGTAGCAAACCTAAAATCCTATTGTTAAAATATCCAGGCAACAACGTTACTGAATAAATCGAACATTCGGCATCTTGAAAATTGCTGCTTGGATTATTTAAAAATAATATTTCAGCTAACTGCCGAAATGAGAAACCCTTTATTAGATTAACTTTCCTTTATCTAACCTAATTAGCAGGAATCACGCTTAGCAGGTTATGTGAACTTTAACAGCCAGCTAGTGACACCCTAATCTGGACAGTGAACAGTTATAGGGCAGACACGAAGATGCTCCTCTGGCATATGGGAAAATCACTTCTTGGAGCATGGCGTGTTGGATTTATAAGGATAGACTTTAGTAATATTCGCTAGCTTCCATTTTCAGGGTTGAAGAGAAGGCATATTCTACACTTTCTACACTTTGTTAGCGCTTTCTTTCTTTAAAATTTTATTTATTTTTTATTTTATGGTTTGGGTACGGCAGGCACTATTAAGGCCACCCACAAATATTTGGCAAACCTTATATCTTTATTCCATACACCTGACGAGGACGGTAGAACCCAACTGTTGAAATGTCGGGTGGAAATTAAGTACAGGGAGAAGAGTTTTGATTATTCTAAAAAACACAAAATATGATGATGACACATCACAAGCTTATCGACAACATTTTAAAAATAATCTAAACATTGGTTTGCAGAAACCGTCATTAGATTCGATGTGCTTATGCCGACTCAGCCACGAATGACATATGTCGATCAAGGAAGGCTGAATAGAGCCAGTAAGCGAAATTCTTCTCGTCATAGATACCTCGAAATTTTCATATCGGCACAGTTTCGTATCCAAACGTAAACAAAGCAATTTTCTAAAGAAGTATTGGATTTTTTTACCTAATTAATCTGACAGATGTTTATTACTTTAAACGTTATTTTTAGTGGATACTCATATTTTAGTAGACGTTCCATTTATTTATTAAACGTTTAATTGTTTATTTTCTTCTACCAGCCTGAATATTCGAGAAATCTTACTAAAGAAAAAAAAATATCCTCACCGGTAGAATTCAAACCTGCAACGGCGTGAGCAGATTAAGTGACCTAAGATGCGACGCGCTCAAACCGACTGAACTACGAAAAACTCAGGCCTGTCTGTGTTTTTAAGCGAAAGCTTTCCCGTAATTGACTCCCGAAATTTTAATTCCTGCTATTTCGTATCCAAACGTAATCAAAGCAATTTCAAAGGAAGTACTGGATTTTTTAAAACATTATTAATCCGACAGTTTTATCACATTATCTTGCCGGAGAATTCACATTTTTCTTTCATAAGATTTCTTCAATATTCAGGCCGGCATACGAAAATAAATAAATATACCGTTTGTAAAATAAATCGAGCGTCTACTCAAATATGAGTATCCCGTAAAAATAACTTTTATCTATTGCTTCTACATATATATATATATATATATATATATATATATATATATATATATATATGTAGAAGCAATAGATAAAAGT
>OZ038515.1:37138225-37140725 GCA_964036315.1 Acanthosepion esculentum | reverse complement strand
CTATATCCTCATCTATAAAATGTAGGATTAGCAACAACTCATCTGACAAAAATGTGTTTGATAAATACAGCGGTGTTTATAATACTGATTTAAAAATAGTGGCTACATGT
The DNA here is from genome assembly GCA_964036315.1 of Acanthosepion esculentum. Lineage (NCBI taxonomy): Eukaryota > Metazoa > Mollusca > Cephalopoda > Sepiida > Sepiidae > Acanthosepion > Acanthosepion esculentum. The sequence goes on along the minus strand of OZ038515.1, from coordinate 37,140,615 downwards.
ACCGCTGAAATCAAGTATAGAAACTATGTTAATAATGATTTAAGGAAAAGAAATAGGAATAGGAAAATCATTTGCTACTCCCTCCCCACCATTTAACAAATTCGTCAGCACTAAGGCCAAAATTTCCTCTATTCAATTGATAAGCATTTCCCTAAAAGTCACCGTCTTAGTAAAATAATTAACATAAACACACTAAAACTAAGTTATAGCTGCACCGATAATCTTGAGAAGATTATAAAGAAACACAGTAATAATATTTTAAACTATGAATATGACAACCAAGATGAGGATAACAGTCAGAATAATGTAAGTAGTGTAAATAGAAACTAGTATATTTCATTTGACTACATGGTTGGTGACCTGCATCTACCATTTGAAATACCTCGGTTTTATTTCTGCTGGTTGTCTAGCGAACTTCCTCATCAGAAAATTAAGGAAAATGATTCATAGCGAATTAAAAAGCTTAAATCTTATATATATATATATATATATATATATATATATATATATATTTCTGCGTGTATAAATTTTTCATTGTATTTTTCCATTTTTCGAATGAGATGTATATCAGGATTCAAATTATGGGTAAATTGTACAAAATTTCATGTTTGATTTTGTTGTTATTTTAAACCGTCTCAATCATTATCTATAAGATTTTTGTTTTTGCAATAAATTATGCATTAAATAAAAATATCTTTTACCACAGGAAATATTCGAGTGTGTATAATATTTAATATGCGTATAATAATAATAATAATAATAATAATAATAATAATAATAATAATGACATTTATGGGAAGGAAACTGCAAGAAATTCGTATGCACGCCACCCAGACGTCGTTACAAAGAAACGACCTGTAATACTTTTATTGGACTTTAAAATACACACAGACGGAACAATCAAAGCTAATCGGTCAGACATCGCGATCAAAGACCACACAAAAACAGAATGTACTTTCTTATAGACATGGCAGTTCCTGCAGACTGTAATGTATCTTTGAAGATCTTTAAAAAACAATCAAGGATCTTCAAGTGGAAATCTAAAAATTGTGGCACATAAGGACATCAATAATTTCAGTTGTAGTTGGGGACTTCGATTTGAGAGGAAAAGGGTCCGATAAATTAATTGAACGGATCTCGGGTAACCTATGTCTTAAAGAAATACCAAAAAATTGTTCTCACAAGCACAGCTCCCATTTTACTTGAAATGACCAGTGGAAAATGTCAAGAAGCCATTTCTGACAATATGTCTCTGGTTTGGACCCCGAAGGAAATGTGTATAAAACAGAAATCAAAGATAATAATAATAATAATAATAATAATAATAATAATAATAATAATAATAATAATAATAATCATGCATCTTTGAACTGTTTCAAACTTCAGCTCTCGCAAATATTCCAGAATGTAGCCAACAGAAATATGCCCCCCCACATTGACAGCATATGGTTCTTGATAATGACTGAGATGGTCGAAAGTGCTCCAACAAAAGCAACTGAGCAAATATGAACTGCAGACGGCTTATCATCAATTTCGATCCCAATATACAACATCGTATTCAAAAATTGAAAAAATAAAAAAACACCCAAAAATGAAACAAGCAGACCTTGTCAGTTGAACTTAATAAAACCTGTTTGGATGAATACTTTCTGCCCAAATATACCTTATATATATATATATATATATATATATATATATATATATATATATATATATATATATATATATATATATATATATATATATATATATATATATATATATATATGTGTGTGTGTGTGTGTGTGTGTGTGTGTGGAAAGAGAGAGACAGATAGTGTGGGCATAAGAATCATCACTGCATGGTGACTGTCAGCTTTACCTCTCTAGCGATCATCAATCTCTATGTCACTTCTCCTTAGTGGACTCAATATATGGGTCACTGAGGGACTAGGGGGAGTACTTGAAGGAAACTGACCATTTCCAGTTATTATTTTAGGGATAATTCGAAATGTTTAGCATTATTTTTAATCATGACATTTACAGATTTATTTTAATTCATTATTATTTATTTATTTTTATTTATTTATTATTTATTTTATTCATTTTGTATATTTTTCAGTTGTGTATTTTTCTTTGGTTTTATGTTTTTATGTCTAAAAAAGTTTATTAGATAAGGGTTATGAAATTTTATTTATTCTTTTTGTTTGGAATACGGATGTAGGTAGCGCAGGAGGTATTCGTTTTCGGTCTGCAGAAGTAAATGACATCAGATGTAGTGTTCATAAGTGTGCCTAAGTGCTGATATATTAATTAACTTTAGGTCATGGGATTATATTTAGCCAATATGACATAATGTGGTTGCAGATAGCGTAGCAGAAACCTGTATGTTTTATATATATATATATATAT
>OZ038515.1:37131942-37134442 GCA_964036315.1 Acanthosepion esculentum | reverse complement strand
CATGCACATCTGCTCCTATAAATTTAGTCCAAGGTCGAAATACGCCATGGGAAAATGTTTCCACATTAGTGAACAATTTCCCCAATATATATATATATATATATATATATCTATCTATCTATATATATATATATATATATATATATATATATATATATATATATATATATATATATATGTGTGTGTGTGTGTGTGTGTGTGTGTGTTTGTGTGCGTGTTTGTGTGTGTGTCTGTTTGTAGGTGCGCGCATGTGTCAAAAATTCAGATATAAAAAATATATCTGTAAAAAACAATGAGTAAAGACCAAAGAGAATCATTTCTTTTCCAACGCGTTTCGTCTTTTCATGGACCTTATAAAGGTGAATGCTGTGCAACACGTATTTTTAAACAGAAGTAAAAGTAAAAGTAACGTTAACTTTTCAAAATGTTTAAATTCAAGAACGCTCTAAGATATTCTTAAGGCTAACTGTTGATGTCAAGGTAAACTATGGAGGAGGAACACTAGAACGATGTCATACATAACAATTTATCAAATGCATTAGTCATACACAGAAATAGGGTTAATCAAAGAATGCAAAAGAAAATAACTTACAAAGACGGATAGTTCTTGAGAATGCTGCTATCGAGTCTTGACAAAATGTTAATCTGCGCCCTGGGGCTTTTCAAATATCTCATTTCCTAAATGAAATACTCATTTCCCAAGCCAACATAAATTACCATAAATACGTAAAAAAAAAAAAAAAAAAAATGAATAGAAAAGGAATAAATGGAAAACTTGTATTATTTAAAACAAATAATGGCATAAATCAATACATAAATAATAATTACAGTAATAAAAAAGGTAAATAAATAAATATATACAAACAAATAAGAAAGTAAAAAAAAAAAAATTCAACAAACAGCCATAACATTTACTCACTTTTGTCGTTTATTGGTCATTAAATTACATCACTTAGCGTCTACCATAGTTACGTTTACTTTCCTAGCCTTAAGAATATTTTTGAGCGTTCTTCAATTTAAACATTTTGAAAACATAACGATATTTTTACGTTCGTTTACAAAATAAATGTTGCAAAATAAAATCCATTCATTTGCCTTGATAAAGTCCATCAGGGGACGAAACGCATTGGTAAAGAAAATTTTTTATTCTGTCTTATATATATATATATACATATATATATATATATACATACATACATACATATATATATATATATATATTTGTGTGTGTGTGTGCGTGCGTGTGTGTGCGTGCGACATTAATAATTAAAATATTGTAAAAAATGGGATATTAATGTCTAAGTATTTCATTTTTCTTTTAAAAAATGATTTGACAAAAATGCAAGATTACAATGACCATTTTTACTGAAAGTCTAAACCCTAATACCATTTTTTTGTTCATATTTTTTGTGCTCAGCACCAATATCCAAAAAAATAAAAATTGAAACAAACACATAAATGACGATAGTATAATATCGAAGCAAAAAATCCAAAAGAATATCAGAAAAGAAACAATATATTCAATTTAAAAAAAAAAAAAAACACCCCCCACCCCGTCCCGGTATCTTTTTGATTTTTTTCTTGTTTTAAAATTCTTTTTCAAAAAATGTCTTTTTTTTTTTTTCATTTTTCGGTTTCAGATTTGCTTGGTGAAAAAAAGTATCCAGTCAATCAGAACCTATACTGAAAAAAAGTTATTTTATAGGGCAGGGAATTGGGAAATTATTTACGGATAATAATGAAATTATTTTTTTTTGTTTGTTTTTAGCCATGAATCATTCATCTTTCTTTCTTTCTTTCGTTTTTTTTCTTCATAATTTTTTTTTTTAAAAACAATTGCTTCTTCTCTTTCTCTCTCTTTTATTCGTTTATTCATTCATTCGTTCGTTCACACTTATTTTTTTTTTATTTTGTGCCCCATTTTTCCTTCCTTTCTTTTTGACATTATTACTATTATCATGAAATTTCCCACCCTTTTTTGTGTGTTACATTTTATCTGTTTCATATTCCCCTCGTCCATTCACACATAAAAAAAACAAAAAAAAAACAGGAATACATTTTTAAAAAATATGCGGAAACTGGACGATTGTCAGATATTTTCAATAAAAAACTTTTCTTTCCTTGAAAAAAATATTTATACAGTGACGTCATCATCATCGTCATCGTCGTCGTCGTCGTCATCATCATCATCATCATTACGAAGAACAACAACAACAACCTTTCGTCACTTTCTTTTCCAATAATCGAGGAGTAATTTAACACCCAAGATTCAGGTGTTAAACAATAGTACATCGGCATTTTTTTTTTAATAATTAAAAAAAAAAAAAAAAAATTGGCTTTGGAAAAATTAAAAAAAAAACAAAAAAAAACTTCTTACATTTTTCAAAAGCGAAAGAAAGAAAGGGAGGAAAAAATGGGAATGAAAATTATGCTTCTTTCTGTCTGCAGAAAAAAAATCTTTTTCAAAGATCTCAGTCGCGTTTCAACCATTTTTCATTCT
>OZ038515.1:37084442-37126942 GCA_964036315.1 Acanthosepion esculentum | reverse complement strand
TATCTATCTATCTATCTATCTATCTATCTATCTATCTATCTATGCGCCGGTACTTAGAAATGCTCAGGCTGATGGATGAGGGCGCCGTAAGGATAATTGTCTCCCTCAACCTTTGTCAAGGCAAACACCTAGGAGAAGAAAAACTCTGATATAACACCTGCGGTATCTGTTGTCACTGATGTAGATTTGTTCTTCTTTTTGGGTCAAGGTAGCAGTTACTCAGAGAGTGGCATTGGTTTCGTACAAAACCACCCCTCACTTAAAAAAAAACAAAAAAAACTGCACGCACAGGCATTGCTTGAAAACTTCAGGATCTTACTGTGTCTTGACACAGAGGCTGGCCGTAACCAAAAAAGGCAAACTCTCCCATGTCAAAGAATGCATGTCTTTAGCTGGACTAAAAAGCCACATAAGTTTAGCTAATCGATGAGCTCTTTTACGGGTATTTAAACAATGACATTGCTCGAACACAAGTTTGCACCCATCATGTATCTATCTGTAAAGAGGTAAAGGCTTACTGGCAGATTTTTATCACTTTAAACATTATTTTTAGCGTCTACTCATATTTGAGTCGACGCTCTGTTTATTTATTAAACAGTATATTTATTTGGAGATTCTTGATAAAATCCAAAGAGTAATCTGCAATATTTCTCTCAAGAATCTATCTAACATATTTATAAGTCTACCATTCATCCATGCTTTGAATATTGCTGTCACATATGATCCGGTTCTCCTGTTATATACTTAGAGATTCTTGATAAAATCCAAAGTGGAATCTGCAATGTTTCTCTCCAGAATCTATCTTACATATTTATAAGTTTACCATTCGTCCATGCTTTGAATATTTCTTCCACATATGGTCCATTGCTCCTGCTATAGATTTAGAGATTCTTGATAAAATCCAAAGAATCTGCAATGTTATTGATCCTGATCTGGCATCTCGGCTTCAGTCACTTTCCCACCCACTTTTTATAATGACCTTATTTGCAATGAATTTTCAGAGCAAAATTTTCGATGCATTTTCATAGTGAAATCATTTTTAATTTGGTTTCATAATAAAATCATTTGCATTTGATACTCGATACAATTGGAAGGCGTACAATAGTAGAATATTTGCAATTTATGTTTATAGTAAAATCATTTGAAATGAATTTTAATATTAAGGGCATTTCGAATTTGTTTTTTACGTTTGCGTTTCAGTAGACTACGGTATACAAACCGATGTAATGAACGGAATACTGATCTGATTTTCGAATTTGTTTATTACGTTTACATTTCAGTAAATTACAGTATAGAAAGCGATGTAATGTACGGAATATTGGTTTGCTTTTCGAATTTGTTTATTACGTTAACGTTTCAATACAGTACAGTATACAAATCGATGTATTATACGGAATATTGATTTAATTTTCGAATATGTTTATTACGTTTCAGTGCTCTACAATTTACAAAACGATGTAATGTACGGAATATTGATCTGATTTTCGAATTTGTTTATTACGTTTACGTTTCAGCACACTACAGTATACAAAGCAATGTAATGTACGGAATATTGATCTAATTTTCTAATTTCTGTATTACGTTTCTGTACACTAACAGTATACAAACCGAAGTATGTACGGAAAATTGATCTGATATTCGAATTTATTTATTACGTTCACTGTTTAGTACTGTACTGTATAAACATTTACAAATAAGTTAGATGTTACAAACGGTTTCAAAATGACATTTAAGCTATGTTTAGCTGATTGACACAAAGCCATTACACTTGCAGTTTGCGTGAAATAGCGGTGAACTGGCTTAGCAAACAGGTCTTTGGAATGGAACTCGGTTTTTAGGTGAGGAGCAGTTGTATTTACTTACTGTTGCATTGCGTTTGCCATACAGCGTCGCAGATGCCCCAGGTGGCGGCCAATATAAAAAAAATAAGTAGATTCTTCTCCGGTATCCAAATTAAGAATCCAATCATCAGCCCAATGTGAACGACACCTCCAAAGCCGAGGACGACTTCCCGGGGGATGTATTTGGCACAGAGCGCCACCATGACTGAACTGAGAACGTTGGCCAGGCCCATCGTAATCATACAATAACCAACATAGTCGATGCCCAGTGTACATGTGACGTAAGACTGAAAGAGAGAAAAAAAGTGAATAAGTAAAAGAATAAAAAAAATACAAGTATTTGGTATAATATAAAATATAATGAGATTAATATATGTATCGGTTACGCAGCCTGGTTTCCCTTTTCTAATAATGAAAACCCCAGCTCTGTGTTAAATTGTAGGATCGATAGGGTTCTCTAGCCTGTTGTATAAGGAATTAATAAATAAAAGAAAAAAGTATTTTGTATAATATAACATATAATGAGATTAATATATGTATTGGTTACGCAGCCTGATTTCCCTTTCTTAATAATGAAAAGCCCCAGCACTGTGTTAAATTGCAGGATCGACGGGGTTCTCTTGCCTGTTGTATAAGGAATTAATAAATAAAAGAAAAAAGTATTTTGTATAATATCATATAATGAGATTAATATATGTATTGGTTACGCAGCCTGATTTCCCTTTCTTAATAATGAAAAGCCCCAGCACTGTGTTAAATTGCAGGATCGATGGGGTTCTCTTGCCTGTTGTATAAGGAATTAATAAATAAAAGAAAAAAAATAATTTGTATAATACAATATATAATGAGATTAATATATGTATCGGTTACGCAGCCTGATTTCCCTTTCTTAATAATGAAAAACCCCAGCTCTCTGTTAAATTACAGGATCGACGGGGTTCTCTTGCCTGTTGTATAAGGAATTAATAAATAAAAGAAAAAAAGTAATTTGTATAATACAACATATAATGAGATTAATATTTGTATGGGTTACGCAGCCAGATTTCCCTTTCTTAATAATGAAAACCCTCAGCTTTGTGTTAAATTGCAGCATCGACTGGGTTCTCTAGCTTGTGGATGAAGAAATAAATAAGTAAATAAAACTAAAAGCGAAAAAATTATTTTCTATGATACAAAATATAAAGTGATTAATATATGTATCAACCACTCAGACAGATTTTTATTTCTTAATAGCAGAATTACTCAGCTTCGTGTTAAATAAGAGGGCTGATTTGGTTATTTAATCTAGGTTTATAAAGAATAAATACATAAAATAAAATAAAATTTTTCCCTTCTTAATAACGAAATCCTCCATCGATGGTTAAATATTTCGTTAAATTCAGCCGACAGGTCTTGTCTATATTTGATCTAATTTTTATTTTTATTTTTTCCAATTTTCGAAAACGAAATTAAAACTTGAGAAAAAAATGTCTAAAATTCATGATTTGTTCTGTTTTTCAAGGTGCTTTCGACCGTCTTAGCAAGGACTAGATGCTGTCAGTATGGTACACAAGATTTTGTTGGCTACAACCTGGTATTGTTACATTTATGAAATTGGTATCAGTTTAAAATAATGTCAGTCAGTTATGTACCCTGAGTGATACATGCGTAGGCGATCATGTATCTTTCGATACATGACTGACGAGGCAGATTTTTTCCCGCATTAGGTGGGCATTTCTTTCTGCGGTAGACCAGTTGCCATCCAAAGCTATAGAAGCCAGTCTATTTACCCATAGCTGGCTGGGGAGAAGAAGAGGATTCATACCTTTCCCAAGGGTATTAGCACGTAAGTGAATGTAATGGATTCGGCTGAAATAAACTTGACTCTCCAATTCCTAAATCCGAGCTGCTATCCATTACTCCACCGTGCCTCCTTTTAAATATATATATATATATATATATATATATATATATATATATATATATATATATATATATATATATATATATATATATATATATATATATATATATATATATATATATATATATATATATATATATTTTAGAATTGGACATAGTCCGACAATTTATTTAAAGAACGTTAAACATAATATATATAAATGTCTTTAAATATATATATATATATATATATATATATATATATATATATATATATATATATATATATATATATATCTGTGTGTATCTATGTGTGTGTGTGATAATTAACGAAATTAGCTTACCTTGGTACAGAATGTTAGATGCTTTTCACCGAGGTCAGGAAATTAAACAATGACAGAACGACCGAAACAACGTAATCAAAACAACAATGATGAAGATAGTCGTCCAAAAATTATTGTAATTATAACAGATCATTATTTCAGAAATGAAGACAAACGAGAAAGGCTCAAGGGCACAGCGGTCAAAACATCGTGATGAAAACACCAAAGATGAAGATATTAGTCCAAACTTCGTGTAATTATAGCAGTTCATTATTTCAGGACATAACGCGAAGCAAGGAAGGCCCATGTAGTAGCAAAAACAAATCATGATCAAAACAACAATGATGGAGAGAAACTTTCAAAAGCTAATAGAAGTTTTATTATTAAATGTTATGCAACAGAGAAGAGATAGCTATTGAAAAAGGTCCCCCCAATTGTTCTATCGATCAATAAAACTCAGCCGATGATAATCTGATAATAAAAATCATAGGATCAGTTTTAAATAGGTTAAAGCTTCGAACATATAGTAACAATAATTCGAGTTATTTCATCCAATGCAGATTTCTTTTGATGTCTTGTACCTTTTTACCCGGTCGCTTCTTGACATACAGTAAACAAGGGCTAGCAATTCGTACGACCCTTAAGGTCAATGATTGGAAACACTTGTGTGCTATTGGTCGATGCTGCTCCAAAATATCTATTTCCACAGAACTATTACTGAAACAATAAAGGCCTATTATGGCAACGGCTGGGCCTGTGCTGAGAGATAAAAAGAGCGGGAAGATCGTCTTAAATGCAGTGTTTTTAAAAATGGCGGCTTAACAGTCTATAATTTACGATGCAGATCAACTTTTGGCAGAAGATGAAAATAGTTAAGACTTGATCAAACATACACACACATATTGTGTATGTATGTATACGTGATTGAATATGTCTCTGCACAGTTTCTTCCCACTTTTCACACATATTTATTCATTTTTCAAATTATACGTACATATATATATATATATATATATATATATATATATAAATATAAAAATAGCGACAATTTACCCATCGCACCCCATATATATATATATATATATATATATATATATATATATATATATATATATATATATATATATATGTTAAATAAAAACAGACCACTTTAAGGTTCCATATAATAAATTATTTCACCACAGCCCTTTTAAAGGACCGCAGATCATCAGATTTTATTTCCAAAAATATATATATAGGGTGCGATGGGTAAATTGTCGCTATTTAAAAAATATAAAATAGCGACAATTAAAAAATATAAAATAGCGACAATTTACCCATCGCACACTATATATATATATATATATAGGGTGCGATGGGTACAATTTACCCATCGCACACTATATATATATATATATATATATATATATATATATATATATATAGGGTGCGATGGGTAAATTGTCGCTATTTTATATTTTTTAATTTCGCGCATAGTAGGAGCAGTTGGATACCGTATGTGAGAAAAGGAGCACCGCACAATGATTAAATTCAGTCTGCCAGAAATTTATGAACAGCATGCTGTACTGCTTGGCATTCGCGCCGGAAGCTCCAATACATAGTATTTAGGTATCAATCTGAGGACAGTGCAGAGGATTCAGAAAGAAATGCATGAATCTAATGGTGATTACGAAGGTGGTTTGGAGTGATCACTAGTGATGGCGCTGGAGTCCCAATGGGTTCTACTTTGGGACCTATTTTAGCTAACATCTTTGTAGGAGTCCATAAAGAGAGTTTATTATCTGATCCTAAAGGACCTGATGTTTATTTCCATTATGTTGATAACACTTTTTATCTCTTCAATAACGAAAATGAAGCGGATCTTTTTCTTAGGTCCCTTAACAAATATTCATCCCGTAAATTAAGTTTAGTCAAGATAAGGAAACCAACACTTCCCTATCTTTTCTTGATATCTTGATTTGCAGAACTACTTCGGCTTTTCTCACTTTGGTTTACCGAAAACTGACGTTTACTGGCTTATATACCCGTTGGGACTCTTTTTGCCCCAGAAAACGTAAATTAGATTTAATTAAGGCTCTAATCCTCAGGGTCTTAATGATCTGTTCTAAAACCAAACTGGATGATGAGATCAAGTTTATTACTACTACTCTCTGCAACAATGCCTATCCACTAGGTATTGTTCAATCCGTAATTAAAAATAAAATTTCGGAGTTTAATAAAGCCAAACCTGCTTAAGTACAGAGATGTCCTCTCTAACTACGTCTTCCTTAGCTAGGTAGCATTATTGACAGATATGCTAAACGGGTTTCCTTAGCAGTTCAGCAATCTTACTTTACTGCTAATACACGTGTGTTTTTCTCTGTTAAACCTGTCCTTCCATTCATGTGGAAAGACATTCTGCCATCTCACCATAATAGTTCCCTGATTTATTCATTAAAATGTAGTTATAGCGGCTCGGATTGAGGAATCTGAGAGCCGAGTTCGAATTCCAGTCAAATCCGTTACATTCACTTACATGCTAATACCCTTGTGAAAGGTATGAATCCTCTTCTTCTTCCCCAGCTATGGGTAAATAGCAGGACAGACCGGGTTCTATAGCCTTGGATAGCAACTGGTCTACCGCAGAAAGAAATAGTAACCTGCTGCCGGAAAAAATCTGCCTCGTCAGTCATGTATCGAAAGATACATGATCGCCTACGTGTGTATCACACATGCCACATAACTGACTGACTGACTTTCCAGTCGAATCCGTTACATTCACTTACGTGCTAATACCCTAAGTTATGGATCCTCTTCTTCTCCCCCAGCTATGGGTAAATAGCAGGACAGACCGGCTTCTATAGCCTTGGATGGCAACTGGTCTACCGCAGAAAGAAATGGCAACCTGCTGCAGGAAAAATCTGCCTTGTTAGTCATGTATCGAATGATACATGATCGCCTAAACGTGTGTCACGCATAACTAACTGAATTACAGTTCGCATTACATAGGAAGAACGGCTCAATGTAATGTGGATTTAAAAAAAAAATGGAAAGCATAATATATATTTATTTTAATTCCACATTACAACCAAAAACGTTTGCAGTTTCTCTCTTCTTTTTATGATATATATATATATATATATATATATATATATATATATATATATATATATATATATTTAAGATGTGGTATATTTATGAGGTAAAGTGCTCAATATCAGAGATAGAGCGTATAACGATAAAAAAAAAACAATGTTACTTAAAAATCGAAAACCGAAAAGAGAAAATATACAGTATAACAAATAAATAATAACAAGTAAAATAAATTGATCTAAATTCATCCAAATAAATAACAAACCGATCCCAAAACAAAACTATTAAATAAGCGATATAAACAAATTTTTACTCCGTTAATAAAAACACCGATTAAAATAAAAATAATAAATAAATATATTAGATAAGAAATAAAAATAAAAACAAGCCAAATAATTTAACCCAAATAAACGACTTCCGGTAAAATAACCGTCAAAATAGACTACCCACATTGAACCACTGACCCGTATATATAAATAACCGAGAAAAATAACAGCACTCGTGGCCTGACGATTGCATTTTGCATGAAACAGACTGTCGCCTCTCAGTGTTGACTTTTATATATATATATATATGTATATATATATATATATATATATATATATATGAATTTTTCACAGATTATATATATATATGTATATATATATATATATATATATATATATATAATCTGTGAAAACTTCACTTTGCGAATATATACTTATTCACTAACCTCATTTTAACTCTGTTTAGCAAGGTTCGAAACGGGATAGCTAGCTCGTTTTCTATTTTTTCTTTTAATTATTACCATCTGTTTTTTATTTATTTATTTTTTAAGCAATTCACCCCAAGCAAGGCTGGAGAGCCACTAGTACGCAAGGTGTATGCAGAGGATTGAGAACAAAAATGAAGAGGCGTGTTTGAGGAAGGGATACAGAGAAGGATACAAGATCAAGGTATCAAAAGATGTCGATTGGCATTACACTTGAATATTTGAAGATTATATTTATCAGGGAAGCAAGAAAAAGGAAGGGAGTTTCACAGAGAAGAAGTGCGAGAGAAGAAGCTCTTTGAGTAGAAGAAACATATACAATTAATCGTTTCGACATTGAAAGGGTGGGACCGAGATGCCAAGCTAGTATCTCGCTTAAATTCATGCAGTCTGGGAACCAGTGGAAGTAGCTCGTCGGAACAGTTGCCGTGAACTGATAACATCGACAAGATCATTAAGGAAGACCAGGAAGAGTGTAGGGCCCTAGATAGAGCCTTGGGGAACACCAGTGTTCGTGATAAAGGAGCTGGAGGAGAACCCGTTTAGGACGACCTTCATTTCACGGTTTGACAGGAATGATTGTATGAATTCAAATAATCGCCCTATAGCACCGTATCCCTGAAGCTTACGAAGAAGGCCGGCATGCCAAACCCTATCAAACGCCTTAGAGATATCTAGAGCCACGGTTCGAGTTTCTCTTATATTGTGAAGTGCTTGGTATACAAATTCAATTATGGCCGTGAGCACGTCAGCAGTAGAACGAGAAAAGCGGAAACCATATTACTTGTCGCAGAGCAGATTATGTGAAGTAAGGTGCTTAACCAGTTCGGCGTTGATTAAAGCCTTGAAGACTTTACCGAAGAATGGTAGGAGATTGATAGGACGGTAGTTAGACGGGCCAGAAGTGTTACCAGAGTTCTTAAAGACAGGCACAACAGATGAGGACTTCCAACAGGCTGGAAAGGAAGAGTCGATGAGGCAGTAGTTGTAAAGTTTAGAGAGGACAGGAGCCAATTCGGGAGCACATTTCTTCAGGACAATGGCAGGTATTCCTTCCTCACCACTAGCCTTGTGGGAATCTAATTCAGAGATGATGTCCGATACCATCGTTGGGGTTATGTGCCTCTCACTCAGTAGAGCCTCAATTTTGGGGGAAAATCAGGTGTGTGTACACCAGATGAGTCTAGCGTTGAATTGGATGAGAATTTAGGCGTAAATCATTCAGCCTTATCAGCTGAGAAAGTTAGGACCTCAAATTGATTGAATAAAGGAGGTATTGTGGCTTTGCTGTTGTTCCGCACGCTCTTGCAGAGCCGCTAATAATCTTTAGAACCAAACTTGTGAGGCGCAATACGTTGTTTCATTCTTTCGGTAAAGAGTAACTTTGCTTCATTGAGGACACGCTCGCACTCATTACGAGCAGAGACAAAGAGAAGTCTGTTGCAATCAGACATGTCACTACGGTACAGACGGAAGTAGTGATTCCTGTGGGCAATAGCAGCTGAGAAAGCAGCTGAGAACCAAGGGGATGAACGCGATTTCGCTTTATATTTTCTTGGCAGGGATGAAAGCCTCGATTGCAGCTTTTACCCAGGATGAGACCTCAGGCGCACATTTTTGAACGGGGAGGTTAAAGACAGTATCCCAGGGGACATCGCGAAGGAAATCACGGAACGAGTCTCAGTCTGCTCATTGATAACAGAAAGATGATCTGTTGGTAGGAGGTTCTTTACTGGGGGGAGGGAGTAGAAGGAAATGTTAACGGACACGACGGCATGATCAGAGTTGCCAAGAGGGCAGAGCTGCGTGGCGCGACAAGACTCAGGGATGGCGGTAAAACAGAGAACAAGAAGGGAAGCTTTACCATCATGGTTACTGGGGAAAAACATTGAAAGACATCTTGAAACGTCTCAACTTTGGTCTGAAAACCTGGGAAACTTAAGCACAAACCGAAAGGAGTGGCGTAAGACAGGTTTCATTAAGTTAAAGTAGACTGAAGCACCGGGATCAGCTTCGTCAAGCTCTGAAGCAGAGACGTCATCAAAATTCTGCTTTAACAAATTTCATCTGTCAGTGTGGCTTTCTCGCCTGCAGCCTTGTCACACTTAAGAAAGCACAAGTGAAATATGTCTTTTCCTAATGTGACTTACTCCACAATGGCCACTGCTAGCATGCACAAGTGTAAACCAAAAGCACCATCCACTGCTGACCCTCATTTATCGTCCACGACATGAGAGTCCACCACATATAGCGAGAGATAGATAGATAGATATTAACCTTTTGACAGATTACGATTGCTGTGGTCAATGTTAAGGGGAGGCTAAGCAGAGTATTAAGAGACAGGAAAACATCGTTAGAAACAAAGAAAAGATACTGAACTGTTACATGATATCTGTCCTCCTATATGGCAGTGAATGTTGGACAATCGACTCAAAGATAAAGAAGAGACTTGAAGCAACAGAAGTGTTGTTCTACAGACGGATGCTGAGAATGCCATGGACCGAACATGTGAGCAGCAACGAAGTTTTATAGAAAATGGAAACAAAAAGGATTCTTGTAATTCTGAGGAAGAGACCGTTGAAATTTCTAGGACACATATTGAGGAAAGATAGCTCGGAAAATCTGATACTCACAGGAGAGATTGAAGGCAAGAGGGATAGAGGAAAACAGCATATGACATAATGAGCTTGAGAAAATGGATGGCGGAACAGGATTTATGAGAAATAACAAAAAGAGGGAAATTTATTAAGAGCTTCAAAGGAGAGGAAATTGGGGAGAGCCATAATCGTTTACATCTTGAGAGGACACAGCATATTGAAAAAAAAGAACGAACCTGAGTAAATGGATGGCGGAATAAGGTTTAAGAGAAATAACAAAAAAACAAAATTTATTAAGAGCTACAAAAGAGAGGAAATTGTGGAGAGCCATGGTTGCCTACATACTGAAGGGACACGGCACATAGAAGAAGAAGAATGAGATTGAGTAAATTGATGGTGGAACAAGTGTTAGGAGAAATAACAAAAAGACAAAATTTATTAAGAGCTTCATAGGACAGGAAATTGTGGAGACCCATGATCGCCAACGTCCTGAAGTGACACGGCACATAGAAGAAGAAGATTGAGAGTGAGTAAATGGATGGCGGAACAAGGTTTAGTAGAAATAACAAAAAGACAAAATTTATTAAGAAATAAAACGGAGAGGAAATTGTGGAGAGCCATGATCGCCTACGCCCTGAGGGGAAACAGTACATAAAGAAGGAGAAGAAGAATGCAAAATGCTAGGAAAAATTAAATTAGAAAAAGAATCGCAAATATAATGAAAAGAGAAAGACGGAATTGCAGGTAATGGATGAGAAAGAAGACCTTTTTTTTCCAGGGCACTCAAAGAGTGAAGAAATAAAGGGAACACAAAAAGTTTAATCGCGCACAAAAAAGAAAGGAAAAGGTGGTAAAAAGGAAGGAGATAGAAATGGCTGTTATTAGGGCGATGAACACAATATTCTAATAGAGGAAAGATTGTAAAACGAATAAAATAATGGTAAGAAATTGACATAAATAAAAAAGAAAATGCAGATATTATTGGCGCCAGTCGACCTTCCTTACGCAGCAATTTTCTCCAAATCATGTTTTGAGCAAGCGATGCGGTCGTATGTTAACGAACTGGCCATTATGCAATCATCTGATGTAAAGAGATCGTTTGTCTGCCAGTGATTATATATATATATATATATATGTATATATATATATATATATATATATATATATATATATATATATATATATGAATGAGAAAAGTCGGTAGAACAGAAAAGAGTGAATCGTTCGTTTTACATGGCTCATATAATTCAGAAAGCGGATAAGACAATTATTCATCATAAGGGTGGATTTGGTGAGACAACTATTCAGAAAATTGTAAGTGAAAAAAAAGAAGAAATTAGGGGACAATGAAAACAAGGAAGAAGAAAAGGAAAGAATGAGAAAACTATAAAAAATTAAGTTATATTGGAAGAAAGGAAGGGATAATGGAAAGAAAAAAGTAGGAATAAAAGAACGAAGAAAGGAAGGAATAAACGAAAGAAGAATGGTAAGAATAAACGAACGCAGAAAGGAAGGAATAAACGAAAGAAGAATGAATAAGAATAAACGAACGAAGAAAAGAAGGAATAAACGAAAGAAGAATGGTAAGAAAAAAAAACGAAGAAAGGAAAGAATAAACGAAAGAAGAATGGTAAGAAAAAAGAAAGGAAGAAATAAACGAAAGAAGAATGGTAAGAATAAAGGAACGAAGAAAGGAAGGAATAAACGAAAGAAGAATGGTAAGAAAAAAGGAACGAAGAAAGGAATAAACGAAAGAAGAATGGTAAGAAAAAAGGAACGAAGAAAGGAAGGAATAAACGAAAGAAGAATGGTAAGAATAAACGAACGAAGAAAGGAAGGAATAAACGAAAGAAGAATGGTAAGAATAAACGAACGAAGAAAGGAAGGAATAAACGAAAGAAGAATGGTAAGAATAAACGAAGGAAGAAAGGAAGGAATAAACGAAAGAAGAATGGTAAGAATAAACGAACGAAGAAAGGAAGGAATAAACGAAAGAAGAATGGTAAGAATAAACGAACGAAGAAAGGACGGAATAAACAAAAGAAGAATGGTAAGAATAAACGAACGAAGAAAGGAAGGAATAAACGAGAGAAGAATGGTAAGAATAAACTAACGAAGAAAGGACGGAATAAACGAAAGAAGAATGGTACGAATAAACGAACGAAGAAAGGAAGGAATAAACGAAAGAAGAATTGTAAGAATAAACGAACGAAGAAAGGAAGGAATAAACGAAAGAAGAATGGTAAGAATAAACGAACGAAGAAAGGAAGGAATAAACGAAAGAAGAATGGTAAGAATAAACGAACGAAGAAAGGAAGGAATAAACGAAAGAAGAATGGTAAGAATAAAGGAACGAAGAAAGGAAGGAATAAACGAAAGAAGAATGGCAAGAATAAACGAACGAAGAAAGGAATGAATAAACGAAAGAAGTATGGTAAGAATAATGGAACGAAGAAAGGAAGGAATAAACGAAAGAAGAATGGTAAGAATAAACGAACGAAGAAAGGAAGGAATAAACGAAAGAAGAATGCTAAGAATAAACGAACGAAGAAAGGAAGGAATAAACGAAAGAAGAAGGTAAGAAAAAAGGAACGAAGAAAGGACGGAATAAACGAAAGAAGAATGGTAAGAATAAAAGAACGAAGAAAGGAAGGAATAAACGAAAGAAGAATGGTAAGAAAAAAGGAACGAAGAAAGGAATAAACGAAAGAAGTATGGTAAGAATAAACGAACGAAGAAAGGAAGGAATAAACGAAAGAAGAATGGTAAGAATAAAGGAACGAAGAAAGGAAGGAATAAACGAAAGAAGAATGGTAAGAATAAAGGAACGAAGAAAGGAAGGAATCAACGAAAGAAGAATGGTAAGAATAAACGAACGAAGAAAGGAAGGAATAAACGAAAGAAGAATGGTAAGAATAAACGAACGAAGAAAGGAAGGAATAAACGAAAGAAGAATGGTAAGAAAAAACGAACGAAGAAAGGAAGGAATAAACGAAAGAAGAATGGTAAGAGTAAAGGAACGAAGAAAGGAAGGAATAAACGAAAGAAGAATGGTAAGAATAAACGAACGAAGAAAGGAAGGAATAAACGAAAGAAGAATGGTAAGAATAAACGAACGAAGAAAGGAAGGAATCAACGAAAGAAGAATGGTAAGAATAAACGAACGAAGAAAGGAAGGAATAAACGAAAGAAGAATGGTAAGAATAAACGAACGAAGAAAGGAAGGAATAAACGAAAGAAGAATGGTAAGAATAAACGAACGAAGAAAGGAAGGAATAAACGAAAGAAGAATGGTAAGAATAAACGAACGAAGAAAGGAAGGAATAAACGAAAGAAGAATGGTAAGAATAAACGAACGAAGAAATGAAGGAATAAACGAAAGAAGAATGGTAAGAATAAACGAACGAAGAAAGGAAGGAATAAACGAAAGAAGAATGGTAAGAATAAACGAACGAAGAAAGGAAGGAATAAACGAAAGAAGAATGGTAAGAATAAACGAACGTAGAAAGGAAGGAATAAACGAAAGAAGAATGGTAAGAATAAACGAACGAAGAAAGGAAGGAATAAACGAATGAAGAATGGTAAGAAAAAACGAACGAAGAAAGGAAGGAATAAACGAAAGAAGAATGGTAAGAGTAAAGGAACGAAGAAAGGAAGGAATAAACGAAAGAAGAATGGTAAGAATAAACGAACGAAGAAAGGAAGGAATAAACAAAAGAAGAATGGTAAGAATAAACGAACGAAGAAAGGAAGGAATAAACGAAAGAAGAATGGTAAGAATAAACGAAAGAAGAAAGGAAGGAATAAACGAAAGAAGAATGGTAAGAGTAAACGAACGAAGAAAGGAAGCAATAAACGAAAGAAGAATGGTAAGAATAAACGAACGAAGAAAGGAAGGAATAAACGAAAGAAGAATGGTAAGAATAAAGGAACGAAGAAAGGAAGGAATAAACGAAAGAAGAATGGTAAGAATAAACGAATTAAGAAAGGAAGGAATAAACGAAAGAAGAATGGTAAGAATAAACGAATTAAGAAAGGAAGGAATAAACGAAAGATGAATGGTAAGAATAAATGAACGAAGAAATGACGGAATAAACGAAAGAAGAATGGTAAGAATAAACGAACGAAGAAAGGAAGGAAAAAACGAGAGAAGAATGGTAAGAATAAACGAACGAAGAAAGGAAGGAATAAATGAAAGAAGAATGGTAAGAATAAACGAACGAAGAAAGGAAGGAATAAACGAAAGAAGAATGGTAAGAATAAACGAACGAAGAAAGGAAGGAATAAACGAAAGAAGAATGGTAAGAATAAACGAACGAAGAAAGGAAGGAATAAACGAAAGAAGAATGGTAAGAATAAACGAACGAAGAAAGTAAGGAATAAACGAAAGAAGAATGGTAAGAATAAACGAACGAAGAAAGGAAGGAATAAACGAAAGAAGAATGGTAAGAATAAACGAACGAAGAAAGGAAGGAATAAACGAAAGAAGAATGGTAAGAATAAACGAACGAAGAAAGTAAGGCATAAACGAAAGAAGAATGGTAAGAATAAACGAACGAAGAAAGGACGGAATAAACGAAAGAAGAATGGTTAGAATAAACGAAAGAAGAAAGGAAGGAATCAACGAAAGAAGAATGGTAAGAATAAACGAACGAAGAAAGGAAGGAATAAACGAAAGAAGAATGGTAAGAATAAACGAAGGAAGAAAGGAAGGAATAAACGAAAGCAGAATGGTAAGAATAAACGAACGAAGAATGGAAGGAATAAACGAAAGAAGAATGGTAAGAATAAACGAACGAAGAAAGGAAGGAATAAACGAAAGAAGAATGGTAAGAATAAACGAACGAAGAAAAGAAGGAATAAACGAAAGAAGAATGGTAAGAATAAACGAACGAAGGAAGGAATAAATGAAAGAAGAATGGTAAGAAAAAAGGAACGAAGAAAGGACGGAATAAACGAAAGAAGAATGGTAAGAATAAACGAACGAAGAAAGGAAGAAATAAACGAAAGAAGAATGGTAAGAATAAACGAACGAAGAAAGGAAGGAATAAACGAAAGAAGAATGGTAAGAATAAACAAACGAAGGAAGGAATAAACGAAAGAAGAATGGTAAGAATAAACGAACGAAGAAAGGAAGGAATAAACGAAAGAAGAATGGTAAGAGTAAACGAACGAAGAAAGGAAGCAATAAACGAAAGAAGAATGGTAAGAATAAACGAACGAAGAAAGGAAGGAATAAACGAAAGAAGAATGGTAAGAGTAAACGAACGAAGAAAGGAAGCAATAAACGAAAGAAGAATGGTAAGAATAAACGAACGAAGAAAGGAAGGAATAAACGAAAGAAGAATGGTAAGAATAAAGGAACGAAGAAAGGAAGGAATAAACGAAAGAAGAATGGTAAGAATAAACGAATTAAGAAAGGAAGGAATAAACGAAAGAAGAATGGTAAGAATAAACGAATTAAGAAAGGAAGGAATAAACGAAAGATGAATGGTAAAAATAAACGAACGAAGAAAGTAAGGCATAAACGAAAGAAGAATGGTAAGAATAAACGAACGAAGAAAG
Source organism: Acanthosepion esculentum (assembly GCA_964036315.1). Lineage (NCBI taxonomy): Eukaryota > Metazoa > Mollusca > Cephalopoda > Sepiida > Sepiidae > Acanthosepion > Acanthosepion esculentum. Next base: position 37,110,912 of record OZ038515.1, on the reverse strand, counting down.
GACGGAATAAACGAAAGAAGAATGGTAAGAATAAAGGAACGAAGAAAGGAAGGAATAAACGAGAGAAGAATGGTAAGAATAAACTAACGAAGAAAGGACGGAATAAACGAAAGAAGAATGGTACGAATAAACGAACGAAGAAAGGAAGGAATAAACGAAAGAAGAATTGTAAGAATAAACGAACGAAGAAAGGAAGGAATAAACGAAAGAAGAATGGTAAGAATAAACGAACGAAGAAAGGAAGGAATAAACGAAAGAAGAATGGTAAGAATAAACGAACGAAGAAAGGAAGGAATAAACGAAAGAAGAATGGTAAGAATAAAGGAACGAAGAAAGGAAGGAATAAACGAAAGAAGAATGGCAAGAATAAACGAACGAAGAAAGGAATGAATAAACGAAAGAAGTATGGTAAGAATAATGGAACGAAGAAAGGAAGGAATAAACGAAAGAAGAATGGTAAGAATAAACGAACGAAGAAAGGAAGGAATAAACGAAAGAAGAATGCTAAGAATAAACGAACGAAGAAAGGAAGGAATAAACGAAAGAAGAAGGTAAGAAAAAAGGAACGAAGAAAGGACGGAATAAACGAAAGAAGAATGGTAAGAATAAAAGAACGAAGAAAGGAAGGAATAAACGAAAGAAGAATGGTAAGAAAAAAGGAACGAAGAAAGGAATAAACGAAAGAAGTATGGTAAGAATAAACGAACGAAGAAAGGAAGGAATAAACGAAAGAAGAATGGTAAGAATAAACGAACGAAGAAAGGAAGGAATAAACGAAAGAAGAATGGTAAGAATAAACGAACGAAGAAAGGAAGGAATAAACGAAAGAAGAATGGTAAGAATAAACGAACGAAGAAAGGAAGGAATAAACGAAAGAAGAATGGTAAGAATAAACGAACGAAGAAAGGAAGGAATAAACGAAAGAAGAATGGTAAGAATAAACGAACGAAGAAATGAAGGAATAAACGAAAGAAGAATGGTAAGAATAAACGAACGAAGAAAGGAAGGAATAAACGAAAGAAGAATGGTAAGAATAAACGAACGAAGAAAGGAAGGAATAAACGAAAGAAGAATGGTAAGAATAAACGAACGAAGAAAGGAAGGAATAAACGAAAGAAGAATGGTAAGAATAAACGAACGAAGAAAGGAAGGAATAAACGAAAGAAGAATGGTAAGAAAAAACGAACGAAGAAAGGAAGGAATAAACGAAAGAAGAATGGTAAGAGTAAAGGAACGAAGAAAGGAAGGAATAAACGAAAGAAGAATGGTAAGAATAAACGAACGAAGAAAGGAAGGAATAAACAAAAGAAGAATGGTAAGAATAAACGAACGAAGAAAGGAAGGAATAAACGAAAGAAGAATGGTAAGAATAAACGAAAGAAGAAAGGAAGGAATAAACGAAAGAAGAATGGTAAGAGTAAACGAACGAAGAAAGGAAGCAATAAACGAAAGAAGAATGGTAAGAATAAACGAACGAAGAAAGGAAGGAATAAACGAAAGAAGAATGGTAAGAATAAAGGAACGAAGAAAGGAAGGAATAAACGAAAGAAGAATGGTAAGAATAAACGAATTAAGAAAGGAAGGAATAAACGAAAGAAGAATGGTAAGAATAAACGAATTAAGAAAGGAAGGAATAAACGAAAGATGAATGGTAAGAATAAATGAACGAAGAAATGACGGAATAAACGAAAGAAGAATGGTAAGAATAAACGAACGAAGAAAGGAAGGAAAAAACGAGAGAAGAATGGTAAGAATAAACGAACGAAGAAAGGAAGGAATAAATGAAAGAAGAATGGTAAGAATAAACGAACGAAGAAAGGAAGGAATAAACGAAAGAAGAATGGTAAGAATAAACGAACGAAGAAAGGAAGGAATAAACGAAAGAAGAATGGTAAGAATAAACGAACGAAGAAAGGAAGGAATAAACGAAAGACGAATGGTAAGAATAAACGAACGAAGAAAGTAAGGAATAAACGAAAGAAGAATGGTAAGAATAAACGAACGAAGAAAGGAAGGAATAAACGAAAGAAGAATGGTAAGAATAAACGAACGAAGAAAGGAAGGAATAAACGAAAGAAGAATGGTAAGAATAAACGAACGAAGAAAGTAAGGCATAAACGAAAGAAGAATGGTAAGAATAAACGAACGAAGAAAGGACGGAATAAACGAAAGAAGAATGGTTAGAATAAACGAAAGAAGAAAGGAAGGAATCAACGAAAGAAGAATGGTAAGAATAAACGAACGAAGAAAGGAAGGAATAAACGAAAGAAGAATGGTAAGAATAAACGAAGGAAGAAAGGAAGGAATAAACGAAAGCAGAATGGTAAGAATAAACGAACGAAGAATGGAAGGAATAAACGAAAGAAGAATGGTAAGAATAAACGAACGAAGAAAGGAAGGAATAAACGAAAGAAGAATGGTAAGAATAAACGAACGAAGAAAAGAAGGAATAAACGAAAGAAGAATGGTAAGAATAAACGAACGAAGGAAGGAATAAATGAAAGAAGAATGGTAAGAAAAAAGGAACGAAGAAAGGACGGAATAAACGAAAGAAGAATGGTAAGAATAAACGAACGAAGAAAGGAAGAAATAAACGAAAGAAGAATGGTAAGAATAAACGAACGAAGAAAGGAAGGAATAAACGAAAGAAGAATGGTAAGAATAAACAAACGAAGGAAGGAATAAACGAAAGAAGAATGGTAAGAATAAACGAACGAAGAAAGGAAGGAATAAACGAAAGAAGAATGGTAAGAGTAAACGAACGAAGAAAGGAAGCAATAAACGAAAGAAGAATGGTAAGAATAAACGAACGAAGAAAGGAAGGAATAAACGAAAGAAGAATGGTAAGAGTAAACGAACGAAGAAAGGAAGCAATAAACGAAAGAAGAATGGTAAGAATAAACGAACGAAGAAAGGAAGGAATAAACGAAAGAAGAATGGTAAGAATAAAGGAACGAAGAAAGGAAGGAATAAACGAAAGAAGAATGGTAAGAATAAACGAATTAAGAAAGGAAGGAATAAACGAAAGAAGAATGGTAAGAATAAACGAATTAAGAAAGGAAGGAATAAACGAAAGATGAATGGTAAAAATAAACGAACGAAGAAAGTAAGGCATAAACGAAAGAAGAATGGTAAGAATAAACGAACGAAGAAAGGACGGAATAAACGAAAGAAGAATGGTAAGAATAAAGGAACGAAGAAAGGAAGGAAAAAACGAGAGAAGAATGGTAAGAATAAACGAACGAAGAAAGGAAGGAATAAATGAAAGAAGAATGGTAAGAATAAACGAACGAAGAAAGGAAGGGATAAACGAAAGAAGAATGGTAAGAATAAACGAACGAAGAAAGGAAGGAATAAACGAAAGAAGAATGGTAAGAATAAACGAAGGAAGAAAGGAAGGAATAAACGAAAGAAGAATGGTAAGAATAAACGAACGAAGAAAGTAAGGAATAAACGAAAGAAGAATCGTAAGAATAAACGAACGAAGAAAGGAAGGAATAAACGAAAGAAGAATGGTAAGAATAAACGAACGAAGAAAGGAAGGAATAAACGAAAGAAGAATGGTAAGAATAAACGAACGAAGAAAGTAAGGCATAAACGAAAGAAGAATGGTAAGAATAAACGAACGAAGAAAGGACGGAATAAACGAAAGAAGAATGGTTAGAATAAACGAAAGAAGAAAGGAAGGAATCAACGAAAGAAGAATGGTAAGAATAAACGAACGAAGAAAGGAAGGAATAAACGAAAGAAGAATGGTAAGAATAAACGAACGAAGAAAGGAAGGAATAAACGAAAGCAGAATGGTAAGAATAAACGAACGAAGAATGGAAGGAATAAACGAAAGAAGAATGGTAAGAATAAACGAACGAAGAAAGGAAGGAATAAACGAAAGAAGAATGGTAAGAATAAACGAACGAAGAAAAGAAAGAATAAACGAAAGAAGAATGGTAAGAATAAACGAACGAAGGAAGGAATAAATGAAAGAAGAATGGTAAGAAAAAAGGAACGAAGAAAGGACGGAATAAACGAAAGAAGAATGGTAAGAATAAACGAACGAAGAAAGGAAGAAATAAACGAAAGAAGAATGGTAAGAATAAACGAACGAAGAAAGGAAGGAATAAACGAAAGAAGAATGGTAAGAATAAACGAACGAAGGAAGGAATAAACGAAAGAAGAATGGTAAGAATAAACGAACGAAGAAAGGAAGGAATAAACGAAAGAAGAATGGTAAGAAAAAACGAACGAAGAAAGGAAGGAATAAACGAAAGAAGAATGGTAAGAGTAAAGGAACGAAGAAAGGAAGGAATAAACGAAAGAAGAATGGTAAGAATAAACGAACGAAGAAAGGAAGGAATAAACGAAAGAAGAATGGTAAGAATAAACGAACGAAGAAAGGAAGGAATAAACGAAAGAAGAATAGTAAGAATAAACGAACGAAGAAAGGAAGGAATAAACGAAAGAAGAATGGTAAGAATAAACGAACGAAGAAAGGAAGGAATAAACGAAAGAAGAATGGTAAGAATAAACGAACGAAGAAAGGAAGGAATAAACGAAAGAAGAATGGTAAGAATAAACGAACGAAGAAAGGAAGGAATAAACGAAAGAAGAATGGTAAGAATAAACGAACGAAGAAAGGACGGAATAAACGAAAGAAGAATGGTAAGAAAAAAGGAACGAAGAAAGGAAGGAATAAACAAAAGAAGAATGGTAAGAATAAAGGAAGAAAGGAAGGAATAAACGAAAGAAGAATGGTAAGAATAAACGAACGAAGAAAGGAAGGAATAAACGAAAGAAGAATGGTAAGAGTAAAGGAACGAAGAAAGGAAGGAATAAACGAAAGAAGAATGGTAAGAATAAACGAACGAAGAAAGGAAGGAATAAACGAAAGAAGAATGCTAAGAATAAACGAACGAAGAAAGGAAGGAATAAACGAAAGAAGAAGGTAAGAAAAAAGGAACGAAGAAAGGACGGAATAAACGAAAGAAGAATGGTAAGAATAAAAGAACGAAGAAAGGAAGGAATAAACGAAAGAAGAATGGTAAGAAAAAAGGAACGAAGAAAGGAATAAACGAAAGAAGAATGGTAAGAATAAACGAACGAAGAAAGGAAGGAATAAACGAAAGAAGAATGGTAAGAATAATCGAACGAAGAAAGGAAGGAATAAACGAAATAAGAATGGTAAGAATAAACGAACGAAGAAAGGAAGGAATCAACGAAAGAAGAATGGTAAGAATAAACAAACGAAGAAAGGAAGGAATAAACGAAAGAAGAATGGTAAGAATAAACGAACGAAGAAAGGAAGGAATAAACGAAAGAAGAATGGTAAGAAAAAACGAACGAAGAAAGGAAGGAATGAACGAAAGAAGAATGGTAAGTGTAAAGGAACGAAGAAAGGAAGGAATAAACGAAAGAAGAATGGTAAGAATAAACGAACGAAGAAAGGAAGGAATAAACGAAAGAAGAATGGTAAGAATGAACGAACGAAGAAAGGAAGGAATCAACGAAAGAAGAATGGTAAGAATAAACGAACGAAGAAAGGAAGGAATAAACGAAAGAAGAATGGTAAGAATAAACGAACGAAGAAAGGAAGGAATAAACGAAAGAAGAATGGTAAGAATAAACGAACGAAGAAAGGAAGGAATAAACGAAAGAAGAATGGTAAGAATAAACGAACGAAGAAAGGAAGGAATAAACGAAAGAAGAATGGTAAGAATAAACGAACGAAGAAATGAAGGAATAAACGAAAGAAGAATGGTAAGAATAAACGAACGAAGAAAGGAAGGAATAAACGAAAGAAGAATGGTAAGAATAAACGAACGAAGAAAGGAAGGAATAAACGAAAGAAGAATGGTAAGAATAAACGAACGAAGAAAGGAAGGAATAAACGAAAGAAGAATGGTAAGAATAAACGAACGAAGAAAGGAAGGAATAAACGAAAGAAGAATGGTAAGAAAAAACGAACGAAGAAAGGAAGGAATAAACGAAAGAAGAATGGTAAGAGTAAAGGAACGAAGAAAGGAAGGAATAAACGAAAGAAGAATGGTAAGAATAAACGAACGAAGAAAGGAAGGAATAAACGAAAGAAGAATGGTAAGAATAAACGAACGAAGAAAGGAAGGAATAAACGAAAGAAGAATGGTAAGAATAAACGAACGAAGAAAGGAAGGAATAAACGAAAGAAGAATGGTAAGAATAAACGAACGAAGAATTGAAGGAATAAACGAAAGAAGAATGGTAAGAATAAACGAACAAAGAAAGGAAGGAATAAACGAAAGAAGAATGGTAAGAATAAACGAACGAAGAAAGGAAGGAATAAACGAAAGAAGAATGGTAAGAATAAACGAACGAAGAAAGGACGGAATAAACGAAAGAAGAATGGTAAGAAAAAAGGAACGAAGAAAGGAAGGAATAAACAAAAGAAGAATGGTAAGAATAAAGGAAGAAAGGAAGGAATAAACGAAAGAAGAATGGTAAGAATAAACGAACGAAGAAAGGAAGGAATAAACGAAAGAAGAATGGTAAGAGTAAAGGAACGAAGAAAGGAAGGAATAAACGAAAGAAGAATGGTAAGAATAAACGAACGAAGAAAGGAAGGAATAAACGAAAGAAGAATGCTAAGAATAAACGAACGAAGAAAGGAAGGAATAAACGAAAGAAGAAGGTAAGAAAAAAGGAACGAAGAAAGGACGGAATAAACGAAAGAAGAATGGTAAGAATAAACGAACGAAGAAAGGAAGGAATAAACGAAAGAAGAATGGTAAGAAAAAAGGAACGAAGAAAGGAATAAACGAAAGAAGAATGGTAAGAATAAACGAACGAAGAAAGGAAGGAATAAACGAAAGAAGAATGGTAAGAAAAAACGAACGAAGAAAGGAAGGAATAAACGAAAGAAGAATGGTAAGAGTAAAGGAACGAAGAAAGGAAGGAATAAACGAAAGAAGAATGGTAAGAATAAACGAACGAAGAAAGGAAGGAATAAACGAAAGAAGAATGGTAAGAATAAACGAACGAAGAAAGGAAGGAATAAACGAAAGAAGAATGGTAAGAATAAACGAACGAAGAAAGGAAGGAATAAACGAAAGAAGAATGGTAAGAATAAACGAACGAAGAAAGGAAGGAATAAACGAAAGAAGAATGGTAAGAATAAACGAACGAAGAAAGGAAGGAATAAACGAAAGAAGAATGGTAAGAATAAACGAACGAAGAAAGGAAGGAATAAACGAAAGAAGAATGGTAAGAATAAACGAACGAAGAAAGGACGGAATAAACGAAAGAAGAATGGTAAGAAAAAAGGAACGAAGAAAGGAAGGAATAAACAAAAGAAGAATGGTAAGAATAAAGGAAGAAAGGAAGGAATAAACGAAAGAAGAATGGTAAGAATAAACGAACGAAGAAAGGAAGGAATAAACGAAAGAAGAATGGTAAGAGTAAAGGAACGAAGAAAGGAAGGAATAAACGAAAGAAGAATGGTAAGAATAAACGAACGAAGAAAGGAAGGAATAAACGAAAGAAGAATGCTAAGAATAAACGAACGAAGAAAGGAAGGAATAAACGAAAGAAGAAGGTAAGAAAAAAGGAACGAAGAAAGGACGGAATAAACGAAAGAAGAATGGTAAGAATAAAAGAACGAAGAAAGGAAGGAATAAACGAAAGAAGAATGGTAAGAAAAAAGGAACGAAGAAAGGAATAAACGAAAGAAGAATTGTAAGAATAAACGAACGAAGAAAGGAAGGAATAAACGAAAGAAGAATGGTAAGAATAAACGAACGAAGAAAGGAAGGAATAAACGAAATAAGAATGGTAAGAATAAACGAACGAAGAAAGGAAGGAATCAACGAAAGAAGAATGGTAAGAATAAACAAACGAAGAAAGGAAGGAATAAACGAAAGAAGAATGGTAAGAATAAACGAACGAAGAAAGGAAGGAATAAACGAAAGAAGAATGGTAAGAAAAAACGAACGAAGAAAGGAAGGAATGAACGAAAGAAGAATGGTAAGTGTAAAGGAACGAAGAAAGGAAGGAATAAACGAAAGAAGAATGGTAAGAATAAACGAACGAAGAAAGGAAGGAATAAACGAAAGAAGAATGGTAAGAATGAACGAACGAAGAAAGGAAGGAATCAACGAAAGAAGAATGGTAAGAATAAACGAACGAAGAAAGGAAGGAATAAACGAAAGAAGAATGGTAAGAATAAACGAACGAAGAAAGGAAGGAATAAACGAAAGAAGAATGGTAAGAATAAACGAATGAAGAAAGGAAGGAATAAACGAAAGAAGAATGGTAAGAATAAACGAACGAAGAAAGGAAGGAATAAACGAAAGAAGAATGGTAAGAATAAAGGAACGAAGAAAGGACGGAATAAACGAAAGAAGAATGGTAAGAATAAACGAACGAAAGAAGGAATAAACGAAATAAGAATGGTAAGAATGAACGAACGAAGAAAGGACGGAATAAACGAAAGAAGAATGGTAAGTATAAACGAACGAAGAAAGGACGGAATAAACGAAAGAAGAATGGTAAGAAAAAAGGAACGAAGAAAGGAAGGAATAAACAAAAGAAGAATGGTAAGAATAAACGAACGAAAGAAGGAATAAACGAAATAAGAATGGTAAGAATGAACGAACGAAGAAAGGACGGAATAAACGAAAGAAGAATGGTAAGAATAAACGAACGAAGAAGGGACGGAATAAACGAAAGAAGAATGGTAAGAATAAACGAACGAAGAAAGGACGGAATAAACGAAAGAAGAAAGGTAAGAACAAACGAACGAAGAAAGGAAGGAATAAACGAAAGAAGAATGGTAAGTATAAACGAACGAAGAAAGGACGGAATAAACGAAAGAAGAATGGTAAGAATAAACGAACGAAGAAAGGAATGAATAAACGAAAGAAGAATGAATAACAATAAACGAACGAAGTAAGGAAGGAATAAACGAAAGAAGAATGAATAAGAATAAAAGAACGAAGAAAGGAAGGAATAAGCGAAAGAAGAATGGTAAGAAAAAAGGAACGAAGAAAGGAAGGAATAAACGAAAGAAGAATGGTAAGAAAAAAGGAACGAAGAAAGGAAGCAATAAACGAAAGAAGAATGGTAAGAATAAAGGAACGAAGAAAGGAAGGAATAAACGAAAGAAGAATGGTAAGAATAAAGGAACGAAGAAAGGAAGGAATAAACGAAAGAAGAATGGCAAGAATAAACGAACGAAGAAAGGAATGAATAAACGAAAGAAGTATGGTAAGAATAATGGAACGAAGAAAGGAAGGAATAAACGAAAGAAGAATGGTAAGAATAAACGAACGAAGAAAGGAAGGAATAAACGAAAGAAGAATGCTAAGAATAAACGAATGAAGAAAGGAAGGAATAAACGAAAGAAGAAGGTAAGAAAAAAGGAACGAAGAAAGGACGGAATAAACGAAAGAAGAATGGTAAGAATAAAAGAACGAAGAAAGGAAGGAATAAACGAAAGAAGAATGGTAAGAAAAAAGGAACGAAGAAAGGAACAAACGAAAGAAGAATGGTAAGAATAAAGGAACGAAGAAAGGAAGGAATAAACGAAAGAAGAATGGTAAGAATAAAGGAACGAAGAAAGGACGGAATAAACGAAAGAAGAATGGTAAGAATAAACGAACGAAAGAAGGAATAAACGAAATAAGAATGGTAAGAATGAACGAACGAAGAAAGGACGGAATAAACGAAAGAAGAATGGTAAGTATAAACGAACGAAGAAAGGACGGAATAAACGAAAGAAGAATGGTAAGAAAAAAGGAACGAAGAAAGGAAGGAATAAACAAAAGAAGAATGGTAAGAATAAACGAACGAAAGAAGGAATAAACGAAATAAGAATGGTAAGAATGAACGAACGAAGAAAGGACGGAATAAACGAAAGAAGAATGGTAAGAATAAACGAACGAAGAAGGGACGGAATAAACGAAAGAAGAATGGTAAGAATAAACGAACGAAGAAAGGACGGAATAAACGAAAGAAGAAAGGTAAGAACAAACGAACGAAGAAAGGAAGGAATAAACGAAAGAAGAATGGTAAGTATAAACGAACGAAGAAAGGACGGAATAAACGAAAGAAGAATGGTAAGAATAAACGAACGAAGAAAGGAATGAATAAACGAAAGAAGAATGAATAACAATAAACGAACGAAGTAAGGAAGGAATAAACGAAAGAAGAATGAATAAGAATAAAAGAACGAAGAAAGGAAGGAATAAGTGAAAGAAGAATGGTAAGAAAAAAGGAACGAAGAAAGGAAGGAATAAACGAAAGAAGAATGGTAAGAAAAAAGGAACGAAGAAAGGAAGCAATAAACGAAAGAAGAATGGTAAGAATAAAGGAACGAAGAAAGGAAGGAATAAACGAAAGAAGAATGGTAAGAATAAAGGAACGAAGAAAGGAAGGAATAAACGAAAGAAGAATGGCAAGAATAAACGAACGAAGAAAGGAATGAATAAACGAAAGAAGTATGGTAAGAATAATGGAACGAAGAAAGGAAGGAATAAACGAAAGAAGAATGGTAAGAATAAACGAACGAAGAAAGGAAGGAATAAACGAAAGAAGAATGCTAAGAATAAACGAATGAAGAAAGGAAGGAATAAACGAAAGAAGAAGGTAAGAAAAAAGGAACGAAGAAAGGACGGAATAAACGAAAGAAGAATGGTAAGAATAAAAGAACGAAGAAAGGAAGGAATAAACGAAAGAAGAATGGTAAGAAAAAAGGAACGAAGAAAGGAACAAACGAAAGAAGAATGGTAAGAATAAAGGAACGAAGAAAGGAAGGAATCAACAAAAGAAGAATGGTAAGAATAAACGAACGAAGAAAGGAAGGAATAAACGAAAGAAGAATGGTAAGAATAAACGATCGAAGAAAGGAAGGAATAAACGAAAGAAGAATGGTAAGAAAAAACGAACGAAGAAAGGAAGGAATAAACGAAAGAAGAATGGTAAGAATAAAGGAACGAAGAAAGGAAGGAATAAACGAAAGAAGAATGGTAAGAATAAACGAACGAAGAAAGGAAGGAATAAACGAAAGAAGAATGGTAAGAATAAACGAACGAAGAAAGGACGGAATAAACGACAGAAAAATGGTAAGAATAAACGAACGAAGAAAGGAAGGAATAAACGAGAGAAGAATGGTAAGAATAAACGAACGAAGAAAGGAAGGAATAAACGAAAGAAGAATAGTAAGAATAAACGAACGAAGAAAGGAAGGAATAAACGAAAGAAGAATGGTAAGAATAAACGAACGAAGAAAGGAAGGAATAAACGAAAGAAGAATGGTAAGAATAAAGGAACGAAGAAAGGAAGGAATAAACAAAAGAAGAATGGTAAGAATAAACGAACGAAGAAAGGAAGGAATAAACGAAAGAAGAATGGTAAGAATAAACGAAAGAAGAAAGGAAGGAATAAACGAAAGAAGAATGGTAAGAATAAACGAACGAAGAAAGGAAGGAATAAACGAAAGAAGAATGGTAAGAATAAACGAACGAAGAAAGGACGGAATAAACGAAAGAAGAATGGTAAGAATAAAGGAACGAAGAAATGACGGAATAAACGAAAGAAGAATGGTAAGAATAAACGAACGAAGAAAGGAAGGAATAAACGAAAGAAGAATGGTAAGAATAAACGAATGAAGGAAGGAATAAACGAAAGAAGAATGGTAAGAAAAAAGGAACGAAGAAAGGAAGGAATAAACAAAAGAAAAATGGTAAGAATAAAAGAACGAAGAAAGGAAGGAATAAACGAACGTAGAATGGTAAGAATAAAGGAACGAAGAAAGGACGGAATAAACGAAAGAAGAATGGTAAGAATAAACGAACGAAGAAAGGACGGAATAAACGAAAGAAGAATGGTAAAAATAAACGAACGAAGAAAGGAAGGAATAAACGAAAGAAGAATAGTAAGAATAAACGAACGAAGAAAGGAAGGAATAAACGAAAGAAGAATGGTAAGAATAAACGAACGAAGAAAGGACGGAATAAACGAAAGAAAAATGGTAAGAATAAACGAACGAAGAAAGGAAGGAATAAACGAGAGAAGAATGGTAAGAATAAACGAACGAAGAAAGGAAGGAATAAACGAAAGAAGAATGGTAAGAATAAACGAACGAAGAAAGGAAGGAATAAACGAAAGAAGAATGGTAAGAATAAAGGAACGAAGAAAGGAAGGAATAAACGAAAGAAGAATGGTAAGAATAAAGGAACGAAGAAAGGAAGGAATAAACAAAAGAAGAATGGTAAGAATAAACGAACGAAGAAAGGAAGGAATAAACGAAAGAAGAATGGTAAGAATAAACGAAAGAAGAAAGGAAGGAATAAACGAAAGAAGAATGGTAAGAGTAAAGGAACGAAGAAAGGAAGCAATAAACGAAAGTAGAATGGTAAGAATAAACGAACGAAGAAAGGAAGGAATAAACGAAAGAAGAATGGTAAGAATAAAGGAACGAAGAAAGGAAGGAATAAACGAAAGAAGAATGGTAAGAATAAACGAATTAAGAAAGGAAGGAATAAACGAAAGAAGAATGGTAAGAATAAACGAATTAAGAAAGGAAGGAATAAACGAAAGATGAATGGTAAGAATAAATGAACGAAGAAATGACGGAATAAACGAAAGAAGAATGGTAAGAATAAACGAACGAAGAAAGGAAGGAAAAAACGAGAGAAGAATGGTAAGAATAAACGAACGAAGAAAGGAAGGAATAAATGAAAGAAGAATGGTAAGAATAAACGAACGAAGAAAGGAAGGAATAAACGAAAGAAGAATGGTAAGAATAAACGAACGAAGAAAGGAAGGAATAAACGAAAGAAGAATGGTAAGAATAAACGAACGAAGAAAGGAAGGAATAAACGAAAGAAGAATGGTAAGAATAAACGAACGAAGAAAGTAAGGAATAAACGAAAGAAGAATGGTAAGAATAAACGAACGAAGAAAGGAAGGAATAAACGAAAGAAGAATGGTAAGAATAAACGAACGAAGAAAGGAAGGAATAAACGAAAGCAGAATGGTAAGAATAAACGAACGAAGAATGGAAGGAATAAAAGAAAGAAGAATGGTAAGAATAAACGAACGAAGAAAGGAAGGAATAAACGAAAGAAGAATGGTAAGAATAAACGAACGAAGAAAAGAAGGAATAAACGAAAGAAGAATGGTAAGAATAAACGAACGAAGGAAGGAATAAATGAAAGGAGAATGGTAAGAAAAAAGGAACGAAGAAAGGACGGAATAAACGAAAGAAGAATGGTAAGAATAAACGAACGAAGAAAGGAAGAAATAAACGAAAGAAGAATGGTAAGAATAAACGAACGAAGAAAGGAAGGAATAAACGAAAGAAGAATGGTAAGAATAAACAAACGAAGGAAGGAATAAACGAAAGAAGAATGGTAAGAATAAACGAACGAAGAAAGGAAGGAATAAACGAAAGAAGAATGGTAAGAGTAAACGAACGAAGAAAGGAAGCAATAAACGAAAGAAGAATGGTAAGAATAAACGAACGAAGAAAGGAAGGAATAAACGAAAGAAGAATGGTAAGAGTAAACGAACGAAGAAAGGAAGCAATAAACGAAAGAAGAATGGTAAGAATAAACGAACGAAGAAAGGAAGGAATAAACGAAAGAAGAATGGTAAGAATAAAGGAACGAAGAAAGGAAGGAATAAACGAAAGAAGAATGGTAAGAATAAACGAATTAAGAAAGGAAGGAATAAACGAAAGAAGAATGGTAAGAATAAACGAATTAAGAAAGGAAGGAATAAACGAAAGATGAATGGTAAAAATAAACGAACGAAGAAAGTAAGGCATAAACGAAAGAAGAATGGTAAGAATAAACGAACGAAGAAAGGACGGAATAAACGAAAGAAGAATGGTAAGAATAAAGGAACGAAGAAAGGAAGGAAAAAACGAGAGAAGAATGGTAAGAATAAACGAACGAAGAAAGGAAGGAATAAATGAAAGAAGAATGGTAAGAATAAACGAACGAAGAAAGGAAGGGATAAACGAAAGAAGAATGGTAAGAATAAACGAACGAAGAAAGGAAGGAATAAACGAAAGAAGAATGGTAAGAATAAACGAACGAAGAAAGGAAGGAATAAACGAAAGAAGAATGGTAAGAATAAACGAACGAAGAAAGTAAGGAATAAACGAAAGAAGAATGGTAAGAATAAACGAACGAAGAAAGGAAGGAATAAACGAAAGAAGAATGGTAAGAATAAACGAACGAAGAAAGGAAGGAATAAACGAAAGAAGAATGGTAAGAATAAACGAACGAAGAAAGTAAGGCATAAACGAAAGAAGAATGGTAAGAATAAACGAACGAAGAAAGGACGGAATAAACGAAAGAAGAATGGTTAGAATAAACGAAAGAAGAAAGGAAGGAATCAACGAAAGAAGAATGGTAAGAATGAACGAACGAAGAAAGGAAGGAATAAACGAAAGAAGAATGGTAAGAATAAACGAACGAAGAAAGGAAGGAATAAACGAAAGCAGAATGGTAAGAATAAACGAACGAAGAATGGAAGGAATAAACGAAAGAAGAATGGTAAGAATAAACGAACGAAGAAAGGAAGGAATAAACGAAAGAAGAATGGTAAGAATAAACGAACGAAGAAAAGAAAGAATAAACGAAAGAAGAATGGTAAGAATAAACGAACGAAGGAAGGAATAAATGAAAGAAGAATGGTAAGAAAAAAGGAACGAAGAAAGGACGGAATAAACGAAAGAAGAATGGTAAGAACAAACGAACGAAGAAAGGAAGAAATAAACGAAAGAAGAATGGTAAGAATAAACGAACGAAGAAAGGAAGGAATAAACGAAAGAAGAATGGTAAGAATAAACGAACGAAGGAAGGAATAAACGAAAGAAGAATGGTAAGAATAAACGAACGAAGAAAGGAAGGAATAAACGAAAGAAGAATGGTAAGAGTAAACTAACGAAGAAAGGAAGCAATAAACGAAAGAAGAATGGTAAGAATAAACGAACGAAGAAAGGAAGGAATAAACGAAAGAAGAATGGTAAGAATAAACGAACGAAGAAAGGAAGGCATAAACGAAAGAAGAATGGTAAGAATAAACGAACGAAGAAAGGACGGAATAAACGAAAGAAGAATGGTAAGAATAAACGAAAGAAGACAGGACGGAATAAACGAAAGAAGAATGGTAAGAATAAACGAACGAAGAGAGGAAGGAATAAACGAAAGAAGAATGGTAAGAATAAACGAACGAAGAAAGGAAGGAATAAACGAAAGAAGAATGGTAAGAATAAACGAACGAAGAAAGGAAGGAATAAACAAAAGAAGAATGGTAAGAATAAACGAACGAAGAAAGGAAGGAATAAACGAAAGAAGAATGGTAAGAATAAAGGAACGAAGAAAGGAAGGAATAAACGAAAGAAGAATGGTAAGACTAAACGAACGAAGAAAGGAAGGAATAAACGAAAGAAAAATGGTAAGAATAAAGGAACGAAGAAAGGAACGAATAAACAAAAGAAGAATGGTAAGAAAAAAGGAACGAAGAAAGGAAGGAATAAACGAAAGAAAAATGGTAAGAAAAAACGAACGAAGAAAGGAAGGAATAAACGAAAGAAGAATGGTAAGAATGAACGAACGAAGAAAGGAAGGAATAAACGAAGGAAGAATGGTAAGAATAAACGAACGAAGAAAGGAAGGAATAAACGAATGAAGAATGGTAAGAATAAACGAACGAAGAAAGGAAGGAATAAACGAAAGAAGAATGGTAAGAATAAACGAACGAAGAAAGGAAGGAATAAACGAAAGAAGAATGGTAAGAATAAACGAACGAAGAAAGGAAGGAATAAACGAAAGAAGAATGGTAAGAATAAACGAACGAAGGAAGGAATAAACGAAAGAAGAATCGTAAGAAAAAAGGAACGAAGAAAGGACGGAATAAACGAAAGAAGAATGGTAAGAATAAACGAACGAAGAAAGGAAGGAATAAACGAAAGAAGAATGGTAAGAATAAACGAACGAAGAAAGTACGGAATAAACGAAAGAATAATGGTAAGAATAAACGAACGAAGAAAGGACGGAATAAACGAAAGAAGAATGGAAAGAATAAACGAACGAAGAAAGGAAGGAATAAACGAAACAAGAATTGTAAGAATAAACGAAGGAAGGAAGGAATAAACGAAAGAAGAATGGTAAGAATAAACGAACGAAGAAAGGACAGAATAAACGAAAGAAGAATGGTAAGAATAAACGAACGAAGAGAGGAAGGAATAAACGAAAGAAGAATGGTAAGAATAAATGAACGAAGAAAGGAGGGAATAAACGAAAGAAGAATGGTAAGAATAAACGAACGAAGAAAGGAAGGAATAAACGAAAGAAGAATGAATAAGAATAAACGAACGAAGAAAGGATGGAATAAACGAAAGAAGAATGAATAAGAATAAACGAACGAAGAAAGGAAGGAATAAACGAAAGAAGAATGGTAAGAATAAAGAAACGAAAGAAGAATGGTAAGAATAAAGGAACGAAAAAAGGAAGGAATAAACGAAAGAAGAATGGTAAGAATAAACGATAGAAGAAAGGAAGGAATAAACGAAAGGAGAATGGTAAGAATAAAGGAACGAAGAAAGGAAGGAATAACGACAGAAGAATGGTAAGGATAAAGGAACGAAGAAAGGTAGGAATAACCGAAAGAAGAATGGTAAGAGAAAAGGAACGAAGAAAGGAAGGAATAAACGAAAGAAGAATGGCAAGAATAAACGAACGAAGAAAGGAAGGAATAAACGAAAGAAGAATGGTAAGAATAAACGAACGAAGAAAGGAAGGAATAAACGAAAGAAGAATGGTAGGAATAAACGAATGAAGAAAGGAAGGAATAAACGAAAGAAGAATGGTAAGAATAAAGGAACGAAGAAAGGAAGGAATAAACGAAAGAAGAATGGTAAGAATAAACGAACGAAGAAAGGAAGGAATAAACAAAAGAAGAATGGTAAGAATAAACGAACGAAGAAAGGAAGGAATAAACGAAAGAAGAATGGTAAGAATAAAGGAACGAAGAAAGGAAGGAATAAACGAAAGAAGAATGGTAAGAATAAAGGAACGAAGAAAGGAAGGAATAAACGAAAGAAGAATGGTAAGAATAAAGGAACGAAGAAAGGAAGGAATAAACGAAAGAAGAATGTTAAGAATAAACGAACGAAGAAAGGACGAAATAAACAAAAGAAGAATGGTGAGAATAAACGAACGAAGAAAGGAAGGAATAAACGAGAAAAATGGTAAGAATAAACGAACGAAGAAAGGAAGGAATAAACGAAAGAAGAATGGTAAGAATAAACGAACGAAGAAAGGAAGGAATAAACGAAAGTAGAATGGTAAGAATAAAGGAACGAAGAAAGGAAGGCATAAACGAAAGAAGAATGGTAAGAATAAAGGAACGAAGAAAGGAAGGAATAAACGAAAGAAGAATGGTAAGAATAAAGGAACGAAGAAAGGAAGGAATAAACGAAAGAAAATGGTAAGAGAAAAGGAACGAAGAAAGGAAGGAATAAACGAAAGAAGAATGGTAAGAATAAACAAACGAAGAAAGGAAGGAATAAACGAAAGAAGAATGGTAAGAATAAACGAACGAAGAAATGAAGGAATAAACGAAAGAAGAATGGTAAGAATAAAGGAACGAAGAAAGGACGGAATAAACGAAAGAAGAATGGTAAGAATAAACGAACGAAGAAAGGACGGAATAAACGAAATAAGAATGGTAAGAATAAACGAACGAAGAAAGGAAGGAATAAACGAAAGAAGAATGGTAAGAATAAAGGAACGAAGAAAGGAACGAATAAACGAGAGAAGAATGGTAAGAAAAAAGGAACGAAGAAAGGAAGGAATAAACGAAAGAAAAATGAATAAGAATAAACGAACGAAGAAAGGAAGGAATAAACGAAAGAAGAATGGTAAGAATGAACGAACGAAGAAAGGAAGGAATAAACGAAGGAAGAATGGTAAGAATAAACGAATGAAGAAAGGAAGGAATAAACGAATGAAGAATGGTAAGAATAAACGAACGAAGAAAGGAAGGAATAAACGAAAGAAGAATGGTAAGAATAAACGAACGAAGAAAGGAAGGAATAAACGAAAGAAGAATGGTAAGAATAAACGAACGAAGAAAGGAAGGAATAAACGAAAGAAGAATGGTAAGAATAAAGGAACGAAGGAAGGAATAAACGAAAGAAGAATCGTAAGAAAAAAGGAACGAAGAAAGGATGGAATAAACGAAAGAAGAATGGTAAGAATAAACGAACGAAGAAAGGAAGGAATAAACGAAAGAAGAATGGTAAGAATAAACGAAGGAAGAAAGTACGGAATAAACGAAAGAATAATGGTAAGAATAAACGAACGAAGAAAGGACGGAATAAACGAAAGAAGAATGGAAAGAATAAACGAACGAAGAAAGGAATAAACGAAACAAGAATTGTAAGAATAAACGAAGGAAGGAAGGAATAAACGAAAGAAGAATGGTAAGAATAAACGAACGAAGAAAGGACAGAATAAACGAAAGAAGAATGGTAAGAATAAACGAACGAAGAGAGGAAGGAATAAACGAAAGAAGAATGGTAAGAATAAATGAACGAAGAAAGGACGGAATAAACGAAAGAAGAATGGTAAGAATAAACGAACGAAGACAGGAAGGAATAAACGAAAGAAGAATGAATAAGAATAAACGAACGAAGAAAGGATGGAATAAACGAAAGAAGAATGAATAAGAATAAACGAACGAAGAAAGGAAGGAATAAACGAAAGAAGAATGGTAAGGATAAAGGAACGAAGAAAGGAAGGAATAAACGAAAGAAGAATGGTAAGAAAAATGAACGAAGAAAAGAAGGAATAAACGAAAAAAGAATGAATAAGAATAAACGAACGAAGAAAGGAAGGAATAAACGAAAGAATAATGGTAAGAAAAAAGGTACGAAGAAAGGTAGAAATAACCGAAAGAAGAATGGTAAGAGAAAAGGAACGAAGAAAGGAAGGAATAAACGAAAGAAGAATGGCAAGAATAAACGAACGAAGAAAGGAAGGAATAAACGAAAGGAGAATGGTAAGAATAAACGAACGAAGAAAGGAAGGAATAAACGATAGAAGAATGGTAGGAATAAACGAATGAAGAAAGGAAGGAATAAACGAAAGAAGAATGGTAAGAATAAAGGAACGAAGAATGGAAGGAATAAACGAAAGAAGAATGGTAAGAATAAAGGAACGAAGAAAGGAAGGAATAAACGAAAGAAGAATGGTAAGAATAAAGGAACGAAGAAAGGAAGGAATAAACGAAAGAAGAATGGTAAGAATAAAGGAACGAAGAAAGGAAGGAATAAACGAAAGAAAAATGTTAAGAATAAACGAACGAAGAAATGACGAAATAAACAAAAGAAGAATGGTGAGAATAAACGAACGAAGAAAGGAAGGAATAAACGAGAAAAATGGTAAGAATAAACGAACGAAGAAAGGAAGGAATAAACGAAAGAAGAATGGTAAGAATAAACGAACGAAGAAAGGAAGGAATAAACGAAAGTAGAATGGTAAGAATAAAGGAACGATGAAAGGAAGGCATAAACGAAAGAAGAATGGTAAGAATAAAGGAACGAAGAAAGGAAGGAATAAACGAAAGAAGAATGGTAAGAATAAAGGAACGAAGAAAGGAAGGAATAAACGAAAGAAAATGGTAAGAGAAAAGGAACGAAAAAAGGAAGGAATAAACGAAAGAAGAATGGTAAGAATAAACGAACGAAGAAAGGAAGGAATAAACGAAAGAAGAATGGTAAGAATAAACGAACGAAGAAATGAAGGAATAAACGAAAGAAGAATGGTAAGAATAAAGGAACGAAGAAAGGACGGAATAAACGAAAGAAGAATGGTAAGAATAAACGAACGAAGAAAGGACGGAATAAACGAAATAAGAATGGTAAGAATAAATGAACGAAGAAAGGAAGGAATAAACGAAAGAAGAATGGTAAGAATAAACGAACGAAGGAAGGAATAAACGAAAGAAGAATGGTAAGAATAAACGAACGAAGAAACGACGGAATAAACGAAAGAAGAATGGTAAGAATAAAGGAACGAAGAAAGGAAGGAATAAACGAAAGAAAATGGTAAGAATAAAGGAACGAAGAAAGGCCGGAATAAACGAAAGAAGAATGGTAAGAATAAACGAACGAAGAAAGGACGGAATAAACGAAAGAAGAATGGTAAGAATAAACGAACGAAGTAAGGAATAAACCAAAGAAGAATGGTAAGAATAAACGAACGAAGAAAGGACGGAATAAACGAAAGAAGAATGGTAAGAATAAACGAACGAAGAAAGGAAGGAATAAACGAAAGAAGAATGGTAACAATAAACGAACGAAGAAAGGAAGGAATAAACGAAAGAAGAATGGTAAGAATAAACGAACGAAAAAGGACGGAATAAACGAAAGAAGAATGGTAAGAATAAACGAACGAAGAAAGGACGGAATAAACGAAAGAAGAATGGTAAGAATGAACAAACGAAGAATGGAAGGAATAAACGAAAGAAGAATGAATAACAATAAACGAACGAAGAAAGGAAGGAATAAACGAAAGAAGAATGAATAAGAATAAACGAACGAAGGAAGGAAGGAATAAACGATAGAAGAATGAATAAGAATAAACGAACGAAGAAAGGAAGGAATAAACGAAAGATGAATGAATAAGAATAAACGAACGAAGAAAGGAAGGAATAAACGAAAGAAGAATGGTAAGAAAAAAGGAACGAAGAAAGGTAGGATTAAACGAAAGAAGAATGGTAAGAAAAAAGGAACGAAGAAAGGAAGGAATAAACGAAAGAAGAATGGTAAGAATAAACGAACGAAGAAAGGAAGGAATAAACGAAAGAAGAATGAATAAGAATAAACGAACGAAGGAAGGAAGGAATAAACGAAAAAAGAAAGGCAAGAAATAAACGAAAGAAGAAAGGAAGGAATGAACAAAAGAAGAAAAGAAAAAGAATCCATGGGATTAAACTACGGATGAAAGAAAAACAGATGTCATAATGGAAGGAAGAAATAAAGAAAATAAACAGAAATCGAAGGAATGAAATAG
This sequence comes from Acanthosepion esculentum, assembly GCA_964036315.1. Lineage (NCBI taxonomy): Eukaryota > Metazoa > Mollusca > Cephalopoda > Sepiida > Sepiidae > Acanthosepion > Acanthosepion esculentum. Next base: position 37,089,850 of record OZ038515.1, on the reverse strand, counting down.
AGAATGGTAATGGGGAAGAAATAAGAAAGAAAGGGAGAAAAGATAAAACAGAACGGAAAAAGTCAGGATGGAAGGAAAAAGAAATGAGCAAGAAAAGAGAGAAAAAAGACAGACAGACAGACAGAAAGAAAGAAAGAAAGAAAGAATCATAATGGAAGGAAGGAATAGAGGAAGAAACAATAAATAGAATGAATGAAGTAGCGATGGAAGGAAACTAAAAAATAGAGAGAGAAGAAAGAAAGAAAGGAAGAAAGAAAGAAAATGCAAAAAGAAGGGGAAAATCACGATGCAAGAGAGAAAGAAAAATCAAACGAGAAATGAAAGAAAAAAATAATTTAGAAAGAAACCATAATGGAAGGAAAAAAATAAAGGAAGAAACAAGCAATAGAATGAATGAAGTAGGGATAGAAGGAAAATAAACGAGAAAATAAGAAGAAAGAATGAAAAATAAAGAAAAAAGAAAGAGAAAAGAAGCCATGATGGAAGAAAGAAAGAAAAAAATGAAAGAAAGAAAAAAGATAGAAAAACAGAAAGAATTACAATCGAAGAAATAAATAAATAAAGAAACGAGAAATAAAATGAACGAGTAAGGATGGAAGGAAAATAAATAAAATAGAAAGAAAGAAAGAAAAGAAAAAGATAATAGAAGGGAAGAAGCCATGATTGAAGGAAGAAAGAAAAAAGAAACGAGAAATAAATAAATAAATTAGAAATAGAAAGAAAGAAAGAAGAAGAAACGGGAAATGGATAGATATAAAGTTGGAAGGAAAAAGAAAGAAAGAAAAAAGGAAAGGAAGAAGTAATGACTGAAAGACGGAACAAATAAAGACACACTAAACGGAGAGAATGAAGTAATAATAAAAGGATAAAAAGAAAGAAAGGAATAAGAAATTGAATAAATAAATAACGAAAGAAAAAAGAATAGTGGAAGAAATGGAAAGAGAGAAGGAATGAAGAAAGAATATAAGAAAGAAAGAAAGAAATATAAGAAGGAAAACAGAAACAAAGAAATAATGGTGAAGTAAAGAATAAAGAACAGAAGACAAAACTGACGAAAAGAAGATCAAATAATAAAGAAGAACAATAAAGAAAAGAAAAACAGAAGAAAGAAAAAGAAAGAAAAGAAGAAAGAAAAAAAACGAGAAAGTAGAAACAAACGGAATGAAATAAAAATGGAAAGAAGATAGAATTGAAGAAAGAGAGTAATTGAAGTCATGATAGAAGGAATAAGATATGTAGAAAGAAAAAAACGAAAGGAATGAAGTCAGGGTGAAAGAAATGAAGGAAAAAGAAACAGAAGAAAGTGGAAGAAAGAAAAGTAAAGAAAGAGAAAACGTAGGGACGTTGGAAGGAAGCAAAGAATAAAGAAAAAAAAAAGATAAAATAGAGAAGCGAAGTTAGTAAGGAAGGAAGAAAAAAAGATGTACAAAAAACGGAAGGAATTAGATAAGGATTGAAAGAAAAATAAATAAAAGAGAAGGAAAGAAGAATTAATGGAAGGAGTCTATAAATAAGGAAAGAAGAAATGGATGGAATGAATCGAAATGGAAAAAAGAATAAAATAAAGGTAGGAAAAACAGAAAAAAATGAGGCAAGGATGGAAGAAAGAAAAATAAAGAAAGAAGAATCAGAAGAATAAAAGAAAAAGAAATGTATAAACAGAAGAAGAGAGGTCAGGAAGGAAGGAGGGAAGAAACAAAGAAGTAGAATGGGAAGGAAAGACGTTAGGATGGAAGGAAGAAAGAAAAAAACACAAAAAATAAGTAACAACGGAAGGAAGAACAAAATAAGCGAAGACGAAAAAGAGGAAAAGAAACAATGATGGAAGGAAGAAAGAAAGGAAAAACGTAGGGAAATGAAGAAGTTATTAAAAAGTTATGGAAGCATTAAAAAAGGAAAAAGAAATGGAAGGAATGAAGTAGGGATGACAGGAAAAGAAAGAAGAAAGAAAGAGAGAAAGAAAGAAGAAAATTAAAAACAGGAACAGAAGCGAAGAAGTCATGATGGAAGGGAGAAAGAAAAAAGGAAGAAGAAATGGAAAGAAATGAAGTAGGGATGGGAGGAAAAGAAAGAAAGAAAGAGAGAAAGAAAGAAAGACAGAAAGAAAGAGAGAAATAAAAGAAGGAAATTAAAAACGGGAACAGAAGCGAAGAAGCCATGATGGAAGGGAGAAAGAAAAAAACAAATGAGAAAATAAATCAGAAACAGAAAGAAAGAAGTTATAATTGAAGGAAAACAGAAATAAAAAAAGGAGAGACATAGAGAATGAGATAAACATGACAAAAGAAAGAAAGTATGAAAGAAAGAAAGAAGGAAAGAAATAGAGAAAAAAGAAAAAAAAGAAAAGAAGTACCAGAAGAAAGAGCTAATGATGGAACGAAGAAAGAAATGAAAATAAAGAAGAAAAAAAAAAAGAAAAACTCAAAACAGGAGGAATGTCCTAAGAATGAAATGAAAAAAAAAATGAAGAAATGTCAAACAAAAGGAATGAAGTCTGGATTGAAAAAAGAAAGAAGTATAGGAAAAAGAAACCGAAGAAAGTAGAGAAGGGAGAATTAAATTGAATAATGCAAAGCTTGAAGGAAGAAAGAAAGAAATAAGAATAACAATAGAAAAGAAAACAGAAAAAAATTACATTAGGAAAGAAAGGAAAGATGCTTTCGAAAAAAATCAATGAATAAATATCGTGGGCAAATAAATCAAAATTGGTGATAATAATTGACGAAAGACAATAAATAGGACAGTGATAAAAATACAGTAAAAAGGAAATAAAAAGCAAAAAATAAAAAATTATAAAATAAAAACACAAAATAATGGATAAAGAATAAGTAAGTTATCGATAAAGAGTTTGAAATAATAATAATAATAATAATAATAATAATAATAATAATAATAATGACAAAACCCCTCAAAATGGAGAACAAAAAAATCCGTATCAAAGCTCCTTGTCATTTTCTCCAATGATTTTAACTTGTTCGTTGTCGTCTGGGCTCTTTGAATTTTGTTTCTTGGCCTTCGTCTGCCTTTTTGATATCGTTTTTTCTCACATTTTTTCCTCACTAGTCGCCAGTGAAACAACATCTTCCTTCATTTTTGCTACCCTTTCTTCCACCGAAATTTCACTGTGTCACCTTCCGCCATTTTCCGCCTCCTCCGACTTTCGTTTTCTCTCTTTCTTTTCGCTATTTTCAGTATAACTTGTAGAATATTGACTCGGTTTCCTATTTCAACTGAAATGATTTACGCTCGGGTAACTAAACCAAAATGGCCCCCGAACAGAAGCTGTGTTGTCTGGCTAACATATGGAGGGACCGAGTAAGAAAACCTAGAAAGCATCATTTATTGACATCTTGGCTCTTAAAGGGGATGGAATAGCATTTGTGAGATGAGCCATTTACTGGTCTTATACAGATGTGACCAAGTAAACACTATGCCAGATTTGTAACGTTGGCTGGTTTTCAGGCCAGCGAAAGAAATACGGTGTATCATAAGGAGGGAAGCAGGGGGAAAACACCTGTATTTTTTTGTCAATTGATGTTTTCTTAAACAACTATTCAGCAAGATTCTTTTTCTCACAAAATTTTCCATTACACACGTACATAGTTATGAAAGTAATAAATTACCCACACTTTCGCTATAATTTTGCCTTCTGATCAAGCGTGTTTATAGTTAGTACTATTGTGGTCACGGGATCGAAGATTGAGCTTGATCGCGTCAGTTTTCTTGCTGCTATTACAGTGTACACATGGCCGCTCCGCTAGCAGTGTGCACCAAGGAGGAACAAAGAGCAATGACCCGGATCTGCAGAGAACATGTTACCAGCATCGATGATATCTCGGCGGTTCGCCATTACCATCTCTCGAGCTTGCTGAATCCCCTCGTCAAAATGGTGGAGGTTGACGGGCGTCACTCTTGTCCGGCCACTTTTAAACTTCACGATCCACTCTATGCGGCAGTGCACTTTTTTACAGTAAGGTTCACCCTGTACAAGGCCCAAGAGCCACTCGAGTTAGAGTGTTACGTTAAGGGGTAGTTTATACAGATAGGAGGGGAAGGTAAATCTAGACTTGAATAGGTTAAGATTGTAATGATTGGGGGAAACTATTTTTAAAAATCGGAATCACCCCAAGCAAGGCAGTATATTTTCGGCCTGTTCTGGTTCTTAGGAAGGTAAAGGATCCCACAAGGAGCCAGGTACTTACTGGAGCGGTACAAGGAGCCGATCATTTTACCTGCATCTTTAGCGATGGTTCGTATGCAATAGTTCTACTTGATGTCGGGTGTGAATTTGAGGCCCAATATCCTCTCAAGGAACGGTGCCTCATCCAGGGGACATCCTTATTTCAACACTTCATGAGCTTCGGATCCTTAGCTATGATTAATTAATGATGAACATGTAATTTTCGTTTGTAACCGATTTCATCACGATTCTTCTGTTGAGCTTGAAGAATAATTATACATTTGTATTGCTCAAAGTAGAGTCCAATAGTGTCATAAAAACCTCTGAGAATTCCAGTAAGATATCTTTAATCATTTCTAAGACACAGCGGTTCAGATCTTATTCTAACAATTGAATAATTTTGATATTACACACGGTATATATATATGTATATATGTATATATATATATATATATATATATATATATATATATATATATATGTGTGTGTGTGTGTGTGTGTGTGTTTGTTTGTTTGTAGCATGTGCAATAGTATCAGAAACAAAAGGGGAGAAGAAGAGTCAAAATGGAAAGGCGTTTCGATGACATCTTTTGGTTGCATCTTCCTCAGGTCGGAATGAAAGACAAAATTGTGTGTAAGGAAAATGGAAAGAAAGACCAAGGCCTAGTATATCAACACTCGACAAAGAACAGCTTGAGGTATTACTCAAATTTCACGGTCTCATGCTCTTCAGACGAATATATATATATATATATATATATATATATATATATATATATATATATATATTTCGGCGGCATGTTTTCATTAAAACACGTTTCGTTGTACTTATTTTCGATAAGATCCTTTCATACTCTTGGATAAGTTTTTTGATGTCATTACTGAAAGACGAGAGAAATATCGCCGTGTTTATACATATTTGTTTTATTACCAAGTACTTTCGACATATCTATGTCATCATCAGGGTATTGTTTATAATAAAATAAATATTATAATATCCATTATTGTCAGAGACATATTGTTGTGTTTTCTGAAAGTTACATTTCTTATAAATGGAGTGAGGAACGCTACGCCAGTGCGTGACAGCTGAAACCGTATTAATTGTTACAAGCGATATTATTTAGGGAGTGTAAGTAGAGAAAACACTTATTGTTTAGCGAGAAAAGACGCAAGTAAAAGCAATGAATCTACTAGCCTTTTTAGTAGGTAGCATGAGAGACTGAACATA
>OZ038515.1:37076942-37079442 GCA_964036315.1 Acanthosepion esculentum | reverse complement strand
ATAAGTCTACCATTTCACCTTACTTTGAATATTGCTGCCAGATCTGAAATGCTGTTCTTGCTATATATTTAGATATTCTTGATAAAATCCGAAGAAGAATCTGTAATGTTATTGCTACTGACCTGGCATTTCGGCTTCAGTCGCATCCCCACTGGCGTGTTGTAGCTTTGCCGTGTCTTTTCTATAAATACTTTCACAGTAATTGAATTTTCCTCTATGGTATCTACACATTATGAATGTAAGCGCATTACTAGATTGGCGGTAAGGTCTCATCATTTTACAGTTGAAATGGCTAGGTGAAACCGTAAGTTCTATACTAAAAGATATTCTACAATCGGGACAATTTTGATGATCAAAAATTTCAATGAAATGTCAATAGTTCCCGTCACTAAAGTCTTCTAATTCTCTTTCACTCTTCTTACTTTCCACTCAACTTTGATCTTCAAAAATTTCAATGCAATGTCAATCGTTATCTTCTGTCTTTTTATTTCCTCTTCTTTTATTGTCCTTTCCCCTCACTAAAGTCTTCTAATTCTCTTTCACTCTTCTTACTTTCCACTCAACTTTGATCTTCAAACATTTCAATGCAATATCAATCGTTATCTTCTGCCTTCTTAATTCCTTTTCTTTTCTCTCTCCTTAATAATATTTTTCCTCATATTCTCTCACTCTCAGTAACCCCTTGCATCCTAGTGACTTTATTGCCTTGCTTGGGGTGAAATGATTAAAAAAAATTGGGTTGAAACTGTTTAACCATTGAAGTTTGTGTTAGCAGGGAAATATATACTTTTCAGCCTTGGTAGGGAATCTATCTAGAGATGGTAACTTGACAAAAACGCCCATCCCTCAGGAACCTGGCCATAAAATTTTCAAGTCAGTGAGTTTCCCAATCTGCTGTAGGTGGAGATCTTTTTTGCTGTAATAGGAGGATTAAAAGTAGAATCTACCTCAAGTTCTGGATAGCCAAGAATAATGACAGCATCAGTCTTTGGGGTAACCAGGAGTCGATTTGGGCAACTGATCTGTTGCTGCAAAGCTTTGTTCAATATACTGTCATCAAGTGAACGTGTTGATACCTGATTGATTTGATTCTCAATAACCACTGCAAACACACAGGCGTATCTAAAAAATGGAGAGGCCACTCGCATCTGAGGGTGCCAGTCTACTAGGGCGGTTAGCTAATCCCCATTGCAGACGCCTGCTCAGGCCTATCTGTGTTTGCTCAATACCCTCATAGCCCACCTATGGTTTATGCTGCAACTATGCTGAGGGGACCCTAGTTACAGTTTCCGAGAGAGAACGCTATCAACAGTCTGAACAAGGCCAGCACGCTCACACACTCAGTCACGATGACTTGCACAACCACCGACGGCTACCAAGTTTTCCATCTACCGTGGTATTGTTTTCACTCTGGGATCGCCTCCTCGGATAACATCAAGAAGTCACTGTCCTGACAGATCAACCCTAGTAAGATTCGAACCCGGGTCTCATAATTGGAAAGCGAACGTGCTAACCACTCGGCCACATGTATATAAGAAAAGACTTACCCTATTGAAATCGGCGTAGATAAATCCCTGCTGGAGTCCCGTGAAGATTAACAGCGGGATCAACAGACGAAACGTTTTATGCGAAAACATCAACGTCACATGTTGACAAATTAACTGCAAAAGAAAGAAAAAAGGTCATGTAAGCAAATTTGGGGTCATTTAGTAGTGAGAATTCAGTTTTTTTTTTATTTATCGGAATAGGGTTGCGAAGACTAATTCACATAAATAATAATTTTCTCGAACATTCACGACGGTAAATGTAATTAATACTGTTTAATTAAATAACGTATATGCAGAAAATATATGAAATATAGGGTGTATCAAAAATACAAACTTTGGGGATGGGTCCCTCACACCAAAGCAAGAACAGAAGTCGATATAAACATATGTTCGCAATTTTGTGTTATTAAGTTTAAAGTTTACGTTAGACACAGTTAAATGTACAATGCCAAATACTTTTACAAACTTTAGGGAGTTATAGCGGGTTCCTTGTACAAAAACAAAGCAAAATGTCCCTATCAACATATGACCAAAAGGACATCGTTGTACCGAAACCCAGCAGCTCATAACAACTGTTCAAAATGTCTTCCGTTTGAACAGAGGACCATTTCAAATACACCCACAAGGTGTCGAATAGAAAATTGCAATAAAACTAATAAAGCCTTTTTAGCTAATGTGGGATATTCCTTTTGTAAGATTCTGGTTAAGGCGGTGGAGAAGTTGGAGAGGGGAATTAACAGGAGATAACTGAAAACTGACATCCATTAGACATGGCACGTGGAACTAGAACAGTCTACCCCAGCGAGCGAAATAAAGGGTTCAGTTCGACATTCCAATGACGACAATAATCCGAATAATGTAAATAGTGTACATAATACCTCATCTCAGAAATATAGACAGATACTGAAGGGTGATAAATATGGCAACAAAGATGAGGACAATATTCCGAATAA
>OZ038515.1:37014442-37071942 GCA_964036315.1 Acanthosepion esculentum | reverse complement strand
TAAATGTAACCACCTCATCTATCTCAACAGCTTCTTTTCTAGCACTTCCTGACAGTGGAACTCCCCTCCTCTTACTTGCTTCCCTGATACCTATAATCTCCAAAAATTTAAATGTAATGTCAATCGACATCTGATGGCTTGATTCCCCTTCTTCTTTTTATCTTTTTCTCTGTCCCCAATATACCCTAGTCTTTTCTCTTATTTTCACTCTTTGTAAACCCGTGTCTACTAGTGACACTCCCGTTTTACTTGGGGGGAAAAGCTTTAAGAAAAAAGTGGAACAGTAAAAGTTTTTTTACGCATTTCACTCCGAGCAAGGCGAGGTACCACTAGCACGCAAGGGATTACAGAGAGTGGGACCAAGTGTAAAGGGGTGTGATAGAGGAAAAGATGAAGAGAAGGACGGGGAATGGATCAAGGCATCTGGAGATATCGATTGACATTGCATTTGAATATTTGGAGATTATAGCTATCAGGGAAGCAAGTAATAGGGAGGGAGTTCCACAGACGGGATGTACGAGACATGAAGCTATTGGAGTAGAAGAGACGGCTTGATTTAACCGTTTCGACAGTGAAAGGGTGGGACTGAGATGCCAACGCAGTAGCACGTTTAAATTCATGCATTTTGGAACTATCCAAAATAGCTCCTCGGAGCAGTTACCGTGAAAGTATTTGTAGAAAAGACAGAGGGAGGCGACGACACGTCTGTGAGAGAGCGACTGTAAACGAGATGCCATATCAGGTCCAATCACACTGCATATCCGTCTCTGGATTTTGTCGAGGACCTTAAGACGAACCTTAAGCAGGGTCTCCAGACCATATATAGCAGCAGTATTACATGCAAGGCCGAATGGTAGATTTATAGATTTGAAGGATGGACTCAGACGAGAAAAAACTTTCTGGCACGACACAGAGAACCAACCTTCCTTGCGGTACATGAAGCTATTGATTCAATGTAATTGTTCCATCTCAGGTCAGGTGGAACCTCATTGCCAATTTCGTAGCATGCTTAAATTCGCGTAGTCAGAGCATCAGAGAAAAAAGCTTGTCAGAGCAAAATTGCCATGAAAATATTTATAGGAAAAAGAAAAGGAAGACACGCCAAGTCGGTGACAAAATGACTGAAAATACAACTATAATACAGTTTGAATTAATAAAAATGACGGATTTAGAATATACTTCAGAAATCACTTTGTTTATGGTTCAGATATTAAAGTGGGTAGATATGAAACTTTCGAGAAAGTCGGTTGAGTGAACGGCATTTGCTTTCCTTAAAAAAGAGCCCTATTGCTACGACTGTTTTCGTGGCTTAGCGCTATAGCACACTGTAGAAAACCGTAGGTTATTCTTTTCCAATGGTGGTTACAGGTTCGATCCCTATCGGTAAATCTATTTTCTTTACTGGTATTTCTCGAACGCGCTGTTCGGTAGACGTACAGGGTGCCCAGTGAAAAGGCGCCAAATTTATTATCGCTGTTTTATCTTTCAGGAATAATTGACCTTGATTAACCTTGAATAAAATTCTTGAATATTCATAACCTTGAATAATCATTTGACTCTCGCGAAATTAATTCCGATTGGTTCTTTTATGATTGATTAATTGCTATTCCATCTTGTGACTCGTAATTTAAAGGTTATTTGCAGACGACTTTCGTCTTTCTTTCTCGTATGGCTAAACATCTCACTGTTTTTGAGCGCCAAGTTATCTTACTGAATTTACCGCTTTTTTACTGGGCACACTGTAGTACACACTATAGTACACACTATTTAATAAATAAATATGTGGCGTCTATTTCAAATACGATGTATCCACTATAATAACGTTTTAAGTAATATATACAGACCAACCTCGGTTCTCACATGTCGAACAAATTGGTTTTCGAACAGAATATTCGAGATGAAACTGCCTCGGTTATCGAACAAAATTTCGGTTCTCGAATAATATTACCGAACCGAGTTAACCCGAACGGAATAATTTCTGAGAAGATCGCCATGTTGTATACATTCGCGTGTTGTGCTGTGCTTTTCTTTTCCAATTTTTATTGTACTGTGACTTTTTTCCCTCTCCATTGATTTCTATTGGAAAAATAGTTTCGGTTTACGAACATTTCGCGTTACGAACGGCCTTTAGTGAGTTTCAACTGTATGTATAATGTTTTAATCCGATATTGTGTTTTATTAATATAAACTGTATTTTTAGTGGGTACACATATTTGAGTTACATCCCAATTTTTATTTTCTTAAACAATGAAATTAATATAAAGCGGCCTAAATCAATAATTCCTACTGAAGAAAACGATGCCTCCTGTTGTCGAAACATCCTGTTACCAGAATGTTCACGGGAGACCATGATGATAAAGCCTCAACAAGAAAAGTGCATTGCTTAAATCGAGCCTGGCTTTATCATGACCATCTCTGTCTGTCTCTCTGTCTGTCTATCTCTCTTTATCTCTCTCTATACACACACACATATTGATATATATATATATATATATATATATATATATATATATATATATATATATATATATATGGGCTAATGATTAAACATAGTAACCCGTTTCGATCCGAGAAATAAATTTTTCAGGCAAATAATGATTCTATTGATGAGACACTAGGCATTGTTATATTAGGAACATTTAGTACATTATAATTGTTAAATTACTTATACATCGGCATGAATAATTCTTTATTTAAGCGCAATATTTCTCTTTTTAATGAAAGAAGACGTAATTTTCGAAATTGTTGTAGGAAATGCATTTCGAGTCGTAATCTTTTTTGGTTATCACAAGCCTATTGGTTCAGTATCGTCGATTTATTTCCCTATCATTTGTCCTTCAAACATTTTAATAACATTTTCCAATAATTTTATTAACTTTTTCTTAGCATTTTTTTATAGACGAGGGCGTATTTGTAGGAAAAGCGTTTCTTGTAACGTTATTTATTTTATTTTATTTTATTTTTTGTTCACTGGTGAATTATTATTTATCTCTCAAATATTTATTTTTAGCAACAACAATAATAAAAAATGTTTTCATATATTTAATTATAATTTTATTAGTTTTATTCTTTCCTTATTTATTGATTAATTTTTATTATGTCATTAAAGTGATAATAACACAAAGTGGTACATTTGGTAACAAACTGTTCACTCCGACATTAGTGTAACATATATATGGTAGCTCCTTGTAATGGTAGAGGGCTTACTTGTACCAGAGATCCCAAGAGCGATGCCGTCTGGAGTTCCAACTTCTGTAGAGTCACCCATGGCGGTAAGGTGGAAAGGGAAGGACCAATCTGAATGCAACCAACACGCGTAAACCCCAGCGGCGGAACAGGCAAAGATCTACACGGCAGAAGAGGGCAGCGCTAGTCGGGACGGCGTAACCAAAGCGGACCATGACAAATCAAGTATCAGACATCCCGATGCAACCAGGTTTGCCAGATCTCGCCTATCCCAAATCCCTTTGAGCAGCAAGGGAGGAGATTCTGGTCAAGTGTGTGGGCTTCTCCATCGCGCAGATGGGGTCCAAATACACGGGAATGGCCTCTTTAAACCCTCTTTGATGTACAACCATCTCTGCCACCGCGCCACCAAGGAGAGAGAGAAAGGAATAGCGAAAGAGGGTGACGATCCCGATGCGAGCGGCTGCCAACAATAGTGATGAGATCAATCTTATAAAAAAAGGAAAAGAAATGTCATCGAAACGTTACAGATATAGAGACATTTGGCCCCAAAAGTTGTGAGTTCAATATCAGGCCACAGCAGTGGTGAACAAAAAATTGAGAGTTGAGTTAAAGCGAAATAACTGAGACACCCAGAAGAGGCATGGCGAGTGGAACTGGAGCAGTCTACACCGGTGGACGAAATAAAAAGTTCAGTTCGAAATTCCAATAACCTAAATAAAGCCGGAGAGTACAACGGGCGAAACGTTGTGAATATGGCAATGAAAATGAGGATAACAGTTTGAATAATGTAAATAATGCAAGTAATTATAATACCTCATCTCAGAGATATAGACAGACATTATATCCCTAGAAGCTAGTCACTGGATCTAATCAACGTCTTTATCCACTGGGCCATGTGTCCTTGTGAATATGGCAATGAAGATGAGGATAATAGTCCGAATAATGTAAATAATGCAAGTAATTATAATACCTCATCTCAGAGATATAGACAGCCATTATATCTCTAGAAGCTAGTAACTGGATCTAATCAACGTCTTTATCCACTGGGCCATGTGTCCTTGTGAATATGGCAATGAAGACGAGGATAACAGTCCGAATAATGTAAATAATGCAAGTAATTATAATACCTCATCTCAGAGATATAGACAGCCATTATATCTCTAGAAGCTAGTCACTGGATCTAATCAACGTCTTTATCCACTGGGCCATGTGTCCTTGTGAATATGGCAATGAAGATGAGGATAATAGTCCGAATAATGTAAATAATGCAATTAATCATAATACCTCATCTCAGAGATATAGACGGATATTTGGCTTTAAATTGAAATGTTGGCATACTATGGATCGCGATGTTAAACACAGCATATCTCAATCAGCTTGTTAACCCTTTGCCTGTCCTACGTGTCATGTGTGATTTTCTACGTCTGTGTACCATATGTGGTGCACACGAGCCATGAATTTAAAAGAGTGGCAAAACTAAGGACGCTTAAGAAAAGAGTCTAATATTAAGCAGGACGTCTGAGGAAAGGCCTAATCTAATATTTTGTTCACCAAATTTGACCACAGGATGTTTGACTGATAATGTAAGGTCTCAAATGAAAGACTTCTAGTTTTCCACTTTACCGAAATGATTATAACCTTTGAACCAGGTGCGATTCACAGAGCGTAGTGTTAATAATTTATGATTTGTACGATCTGTGAATCACATGTGATGCACTGGTTTTTATTATGTGAAACACTATATATCACGGATTCTATTTGCCAAAGTTGCCTTGCAATAGTTATAAGTCTGAAAACAAACATAAACGTTTGGATAGTGCAAACGAAAATGACGTAGACAGATAAAGGGTTAAGTTTTTCACAAAAAATGAAACGAAAATCAGCTTTAGACGGAATTCTCTCAAGCTTAAATAGGCTTAAATATTTTCGGATTGAAAAACGTTGGAAAATATACTGACCTACAATCAAATTGGCTTCAATATTTACACATTCACTCAACCCATAAGGAATTACAACATAATTTATAAAATGTGAAGGTTTCCGAATAGTTACGTTTTTCACATATGACCTTTCCACGCCAAATCTTTTTTTTTTTTGCATTTTATACCCGTATCCCACCCATTGTGTTATGAATCTGAAAACAGGTATGGACATTTGGATAGTACACACGAAAATTTTTCTGGACAGGCAAAGGATTAATGCTTTCGTTTTTATCATTTTAACGTAGCAATGTTAAATCGATATCGTTGGGCGTCTATTTCTACGTCTATATCCCTGTCACTGTGGTACCGTCCACAGTGACAGGGATAGAGATGGCCCATAACGGCCACGCGTTCATGAGCAATGCAAGACACCGAGGGAGAGGAAAACGGGTGCGCTCATGTTTGTAAAGGGGTGGGTTTCACAAGGGTATTCCTGCCCAAGACACACTACATTAGCGCCGCGCGACCATATCTGATTACCGGACCGATAATAGTAATCCTTTTAATGTTTTTAATTATACAACATTGCATTATCAGTAATTTTGTGATTGAATAGATATGTCGTATGATCCTGGAAGTAAATTCCCTATTGAGGATTTTGAAATAATTGCATTTTCAATACATTTTAGTCTTAATAAATTTCTTTTCACACATATTTCTAGTTTGGTTTGTTTTGTTTTACGGCATATCAACACAGTGGGTTATTTAATTCCGACAGGATTTTAGGCTAGGTTTATATGAATAGAATATGTATTGTTTTGTAAGAAATCAATTTGTAAATCAGGTCTCATTGATGTATTTTTTTAAAGAGGGTTTTTGTTGAGAGTCTGGTTTGGTTTGGTTTATTTTGTTTTACGGCATCTTAACACCGCAATGGGTTATTTAATGCCAACAATATTTCTTAGGTTAGGTTCGTATGAATATGTATTCTTTGTAAGAAATCAGTTTGTAGATCAGATTTCATTGACGTATTTTTGTAAAGAGGGTTTTTGCAGAGAGTTTGGTTTGGCTTCGTTTGTCTTACGGCATATCAAAACCCTAGCTACTATATATCTTCATATATATATATATATATATATATATATATATATATATATATATATATATATATATATATATACACACACACACACACACACACACACATATATATATATATATATATAAAGACATACAGTATGAAGTACATGTCTTTTCCTGCTATGCTTTACAAGAGCCAGATTAGACACAAATGTTTTTTAATCATTTCACTCCAAGGAAGGCAATAAAGCCACTAAGACGCAATCTGTGAGAGAATATAAGAAAAATCATTGTTGAAGGGAGGAATTAAGAAGAATTAAGAATACAAGAAGAGGAATTAAGAAAACAGACAGAAGATAATGATTGACATTGTAAATACAATTTTTGAGAATCAAAGTTGACTGGAAAGTAAGAAACCGGAAGTGCGGGAGAGGACACTGTTAGCATAGAACTTGCGGTTACTTTTGGCCATTTCAACTGTAAAATGATGAGACCTTGCGGCCAAATGGAGTATTGCTGCTGGATATTAACTACTACCCAGTCTCTCATTTTAACCCTCTTTGATAATATAGGGGCTGGCAATCTAGATTTGGGGTTTTCCTCCTATAAACCGTAGTGTATACTAGTGATGTGTGAATGCTCTTAGGCAGATCGTTCACGTATGTGGCATCTCAAGAGACCCCATGGATCTGAGCCCCAAAAGTTACGCTTCAGCTGCTGATGGTTGCACAGTATCTGTTTTGCTTGTACAGGCCTACGCATGAGTGACCATCACGATTAGAACCAATGGATGTGAAGATGTCCCTGTGTTGTTTATTTTCCTTCGAGCACGCTTCACGCCGGCGGCAAGCCCCCGTTTCTTTTCCAGCCCTCGGTGTAAATCGTGCGAGTCTTTAGCGGGTCCTTATGCCTCTTTATGTTCATATCAATCGCCCTCATGTCACTTTTTCAGACGTTCTTGAAGAAAAGATGAGGTCATCCTGGAGCTCTCTCACTGGTGGCCTGTCCACCATAGAGAATGACGTTCGGATTCCTCCCATCAATAGACGGTTGCTTCTCGTGTTTTGCCGTTGCGGTGAGCCGACGATGGACTGTCATGTCCAGGCTTAGCCAGAGTTCTATGAGCGATCGACGGTTGCCTATGCAATCTCCCCTCTCCACGCCATCGATGTTGTCCAAGGGAAATTTAGAGTCCAATATAGCTTGGCACCAGCCGCGTTGTAAGAATTTAACATTGGACTGTCTTAGGGTCTCCAACCGCGGATTTATCCTCAAGGTTTGTTCCCGAAGGTTTCCCATAATTTGGTAAAGACGCTAGGCGGCGCAGGTTTAAATTCAGTTTTCTTTCTCATTCCATACAAGTACAAAATTGTACAATATCTTACAAACTTCGCTTGTCTTGAGAAAAAAAGGCATATCGTTCATATATATAACAGTAAAAAAACGCTATGATCGAGGAGAGAGTTTTGGGGGACACCTGTATTGATCTCATAGACTTAGAAGACTAACCATTAACAGCGGCCTTCAAGGACCTACACGATAGGAAGGATTTTAAAAAAGAAGAAACACTCCAGAAAAAAACTTTATCCCATGAATATAGCACACATTAAAACTATATTTCTTTATATATATATATATATATATATATATATATATATATATATATATATATATATATATATATATATATATGAAGCAAGACGCTCAGCAACGACCTACATTGACCAGCTATGTTATGATACAGACTACCACCCTAATGATCTTTCGTTTATGCAGGACCGTAAAGGTTGGTGATCGAATCAAAAAATAATATATTTATATATATATATATATATATATATATAATGCACTTTTGTCAATCAGATATGCGCCAAATTTGATATTTGCATTAATCCTATATATATATATATATATAATCAAGTGGATAAATATAGGTAAATTTACGAGCAAGCGTTGGTACACAAATACATATATATACAGATATATACATATTGCGTTTGACATTTTAAATCGAGATCACCCCAAACAAGGCAGTAAAGCCACTAAGGCACAAGAGCTTACTGGGTGTGGAAGAATTAGAAAGCAGAAACATTACTAAGAAGGGAGAACAAATGAACCCAGGAAGACCGTAGATAACGATTGTTGCAAACCACTCACATCCGCCACCCCATATTACATCGATGAGAAGTAAGATAGAACAGTGCTCAGTGTTAAATAACAGAGCTATTTAATATATTAAAAATATATACATAATACCCTACATTGATTGCACAACTCGGAGTTTCATGCTTTCTGCAATCTTCATTCGTGGATTTCGGGGTAACACCGGTTAATTAATAATATTTATTTATTTATAGATTTTCAGAAAAAAAAGAGTTGCCCTATTGATCTCCAAATGTTTTTTCCTTTTAATATCATCAGCGTATGTCTTTAAATTTTAAACTTGTATTTATAATTCTTATTTCAAATCTTTTTTTTCAATATTAAATGTTAATCTGATCTTAAATTCAAATCCCAAATTAAATTATAATTCATTTAAATAATTAACAATATCAATAATAGTCCGCCTTAACAATAAAATATCTCGCGATAACCTGAAATATTAAAAAAACGCATCTGAAGATTGTAGAGGCATGAAACTCCGCAATGTAGCGTATCATATATATATATATATATATATATATATATATATATATATATATAATTTAACAATGTCTCTCAGACCATCACTCACCACCCTCTATGTCACCTTATATAAAGTTAATACTGCCCTTCAAAAGTGTAAATTTTAAATTCATTTTTTCACCCTTGAAAGTGAAGTTTGGAGATCCAGAGAAAAATAAAATCTCTGGTGAAATAAATTATTACAATGGAACTTTAAAGTGGCCTGTTTTTTTCTTTAAAATAAATTATTCGCTCTGACTTAACATTGAGCTCTCCGAATTTCATCCTCCTTGGGATTATACATACGGATTACCAAAACTTTCATTACACATATATATATATATATATATATATATATATATATATATATATATATATATATATATATATATATATATATATAGTGCATTTTTACGCCGCTCGAATCCATACAAACTTGTCTTACTGAAGGTTTGCCTGTTCGATGTTTTTTAACCTTCCTCCATTTGGCGCATAAATATACGAACATCCAGAACAAATTTATGGGAGAACTGTTCAAGAGTTCATGACTTTGTTAAATCACCCCCGACCATCTTCAGCCAACATAACGAAATTTAATGTTATTAACTCGAAAGGGTGAATGTTTGCGTCAACATCATTCCAGCATTTTTAGTCACTCCACAGTTCTAATTCCGTTGCAAATGTATCTAACAAAAGTGACATCCTGCATGGAACGGTTGTCACTAAACGTAAGAGATACACATTTTAAATGATGAGTCCGGTGTACTGCAGCACTCACAAAGGGTACTATTAAATATCTTAGCTTTTACACGCATTCCTCTCCAGAGAAAGATACAATTGTACAGATACAGCTGCAATCATGGCGCAGGCTGTCGCCAACTGGATAGTTTAAACACACGATGCATCCGACTCATGATGAGAACATTAAGTGTGACAAGTCCTCGGTGTGTTCAGTCGTTGGCGGAATTCAGTACTGAGTATTGGGGTACTCATCGACATTTCCTCCTGTGTGAAATAAGTCCTATGTTAGATCTGAGACGCTTGCAGCCCAGTAGAGTAGGAGGCTTCAGGGGATGGAGAGCTCTGGTTCACGAGCTTCCGATCCTTAGCTATGATTAATTAATGATGAACATGTCATTTTCGTTTATGATCGATTTCATCACGATTCTTCTGTTAAGCTTGGAGAGTTATTATACATTCTTATTGATCAAAGTAGAGTCCAATAGTGCTATAAAAACCTCGGAGAATTCCAGTAATTAATCATTTTGAAGGTACAACGGTTCAAAGCTTAATCTAACAATTGGACTATTTTGCTGTTACACCCGGTATATATATATATATATATATATATATATATATATATATATATATATATATATATATATATATATATATATATATATATATATATAATTAAGTAATTCATTGAGTCTGAAAGAAACCTCAACAGAATGCAGAAAGCACTGGACGGCCGTTTCGTCCTATATTTGGGACTCATCAGCAGTGCGCATCCACTACCGAGAATTGAAACCCAAACTGTCCGGGTTTCAATTCTCGGTAGTGGATGCGCACTGCTGATGAGTCCCAAATATAGGACGAAACGGCCGTCCAGTGCTTTCTGCATTCTGTTGAGGTTTCTTTCAGACTCAATGAATTACTTAATTATAATTATCAAATCCTCTTAACAATTTCTATCATGTATACAATGTTTATAATATATTTAAATTTTATAACGTATTCTTCGATCTTTTGGCTTGTATAATAAATATCTTTTTCCCGCCGTCACATGATTAAAAATCTTCGCCATACACGTGATAACATCATCGCGTCTTTTGAAATTAAAAGGATTTTAACGTTTATTTAGTTTGTAAAAAAAATGTAGCAACATGATTCCGCTACAAGACAATTGGCTAATGTTTTTAAAAAAATTTGACTAAAAATTTTGACCCTGAAGATGAACGATGATTTTCGAAAGTACTAGGTTATTGTACGGACAATATTTATTTCGATATCATTTTCAAATAAAAAGTCTCATTAGTAAATATGAGAAAATTCAAAAGAAAATATGCAGGACGATGTTGTCTTTAACATTCAACACAACATGTTTAAAAGAAAAGTTGCTGCCAAATTACACACACACACACACACACACACACACACACACACACACACACACACACATATATATATATATATATATATATGTGTGTGTGTGTGTGTGCGTGTTCCCCCAAAATTGACATCATTTTGTAGTCTCGTAACATAGCCTATTCCCGCTCAAATGATCTATTTTGACTGTGCGGACTTATCCCAATGATAATCTACCAAGAAGATGGAGCGGGCGTGTCAGTGATTATGATAATGTTTTGTAGAAATGCCCCCACGCTCATTTGACTTGACACCTTGTGATTATTTTCTATGGGCTATGTGAAAAGACAGGTCTATGTCAACCCTCTTCCTACAAGCATAGACGACACTTAAGCAGAGAATAATTGAGGTGCTGGGGAATGTTACACAAGACATGCTACAACGTGTCTGGCAGGAGCTGGACTACAGGTGGTGCACATTGTGAAGCTTTGTGAATTCGTTTATAAAATCTATATCCCTTTGAATATCTTGTTCAAATTTTGATAAATAAATCTTTTCTTGTTCAATATGATGCCTATTTAATTTCGTTTGCCTGGGATATGTAGTTACTCAGATATTCACATTTTAAATGATATCAATGTTTGGGAGGACACACTGTATAATGAGTATTTAGGCAGTAAGAATTCTTTGAAATATGTTTGGTTGATACTATCAACAAGTTCTGTTTATACAGTGTTTTTATTAATTTTTACAAATTACCGAAATAATTGTAAATTTATTAAACTTCATTAATTGGATGCTGCAATGCGTGAAAAGAATAAATTAAACTACACATGGAAAATCAGTTTGACAACTTCACTAACAAGAAAATGATTCCAGCAGACAAAGGAGCTCTGAAATTAACCAAAAAGAGTTACATAAACAGACTCCAATCAAAATCCTTGCATTCGAATGTAGCAACATTCCAAAGTACTCAGAAATAGATAAATACGAATTTTGGTAAATTTTCCGATTACATAAGTCAATTAATTTGTAAATTTGAAAAAGTTAATAAATTCGAATAGAGTAGAACTTGTCAATATTATTCAACCAAACACACACACATACACACATACACACACATACACATACACACACATACATGCACACATAAACATACACACACACACATACACACACATACACACACACACATATATGTGGGTTAGTTAATGTGACTGATTGAAAGAGTGAAATAATGGTGAAAATCAAAAGGGATTTTTTTCTTTTATACGCATGCGTAAAAGGGTTTCACGTATCGTTAAATTGGCGCGTTTACACTGGGACAGTATAATGGATTACTTGACTCACGCATGCGCACACCATGAAGAACAGATAAGGAAAATTGTTATTAGATCAGCAGCAGATGTCCAAGCAAATGAAATCAGGTAGATCAAATGGAAGGGAATTTCGATTGGAGAGATTTGAGTGAGGTGGAAGTTTGAAAAATAGAAGCTGACGAGAGGATGAGTCATACGCAGGCACTTAACAGTCAGTCGAACGGCATTCATGAACAGTAGACAATCATTCAAAATCATAAAAATACATCAAACAACAAATGGTCGACTTTCAGTACCAACAAGATCCTTTCATCTCGCTAAAACGCAAATCTTAGTGAAGGATAGGATTTTGTTTTCTTAAACTAGGACCAGACATATATTTCAAGCTCTCCCTACTTTGACAAAAGAAAACATTTTTTTTAAAAATTATTTCACCACAAGCAAGGCGAAGATGTCCCCACGGGGTCAGAGGGAGCGAAAGTGAAAGAGAAGACTGAGAATAGGGAGGATTGAGGAAAGGAGAAAAGATGAATGGGAATGCCACTAGTACGCAGGGGATTACAGGGAGTGAAAGTGAAAGAGAAGACTGAGAATAGGGAGGGCTGAGGAAAGGACAAAAGCTGAACAGGAATGCCACTAGTACGTAGGGGGTTACATGGGGTGAAAGTGAAAGAGAAGACTGAGAATAGGGAGTATTGAGGAAAGGACAAAAGATGAACGGGAATGCCACTAGTACGCAGGGGGTTACAGGGTGTGAAAGTGAAAGAGAAGACTGAGAATAGGGAGGATTGAGGAAAGGACAAAAGCTGAACAGGAATGCCACTAGTACGTAGGGGGTTACATGGAGTGAAAGTGAAAGAGAAGACTGAGAATAGGGAGTATTGAGGAAAGGACAAAAGATGAATGGGAATGCCACTAGTACGCAGGGGATTACAGGGAGTGAAAGTGAAAGAGAAGACTGAGAATAGGGAGGGCTGAGGAAAGGACAAAAGCTGAACAGGAATGCCACTAGTACGCAGGGGGTTACAGGGTGTGAAAGTGAAAGAGAAGACTGAGAATAGGGAGGATTGAGGAAAGGAGAAAAGATGAAAGGGAATGCCCCTAGTACGCAGGGGGTTACAGGGTGTGAAAGTGAAAGAGAAGACTGAGAATAGGGAAGATTGAGGAAAGGACAAAAGATGAACGGGAATGCCATTAGTACGCAGGGGGTTACAGGGAGTGAAAGTGAAAGAGAAGACTGAGAATAGGGAGGATTGAGGAAAGGACAAAAGATGAACGGGAATGCCCCTAGTACGCAGGGGGTTACAGGGTGTGAAAGTGAAAGAGAAGACTGAGAATAGGGAGGATTGAGGAAAGGACAAAAGATGAAAGGGAATGCCACTAGTACGCAGGGGGTTACAGGGAGTGAAAGTGAAAGAGAAGACTGAGAATAGGGAGGATTGAGGAAAGGACAAAAGATGAAAGGGAATGCCACTAGTACGCAGGGGGTTACAGGGAGTGAAAGTGAAAGAGAAGACTGAGAATAGGGAGTATTGAGGAAAGGACAAAAGATGAACGGGAATGCCACTAGTACGCAGGGGGTTACAGGGTGTGAAAGTGAAAGAGAAGACTGAGAATAGGGAGGATTGAGGAAAGGAGAAAAGATGAAAGGGAATGCCCCTAGTACGCAGGGGGTTACAGGGTGTGAAAGTGAAAGAGAAGACTGAGAATAGGGAAGATTAAGGAAAGTACATAAGATAACGGTGATTGCCACACGTGTACAAGATGTAATAAATGAAAATGAAAGGGAAGTCTCAGAATCTCTAAAATTGTGTCAAGAAGAAATCATGACCGGTATTCAAGAAGACTGAAGATGACGATTTTTCATCTACATTTTTTAGGTTTATGTGGCAAGATAGAAAGAAGTCGGAAGATAGTTCCGCATGTGAGAAACGCGAAAAAAGGAACTATTAGAATAGTCCATACTGTTGCATCTAGCTAGTTCAACAGTAAAACTTTGGGACCTAGTTGCCAATCTAACAACCCGCAATCGAGAATCGAAGGAAGAAAATTCATCAGAACAATTACCATTTAAATATTTGTAATTACAAATTAACGGGTATAAACATTGCATTGCGCCAGAAGAGTTTGATACAGTACAAGAATCGTTTGAACTGATGGATAAGCTTGAGTTATTTAGGAAAGATTTTAAAATAATATGTATTTTTTAATCATTTCACCCCAATCAAGGCGGTTATCCACCTAGAACGCAAGGGTTTTACATAGAGTGATGGTGAAAGGGAAAACTGAGAATAAAGATGGTTGAGGAAAGGCCAAAAGATGAACGGGTTTCAAGAAGACTGAAGATGGCGATTAATGTTGCATTTAAATTTTTGAAGATTGTACTCATCAGCGAAGGAAGTAAACAGAATAAACTTCCACAGGCGAGAAGTGCAAGAAAAGGAACTGTTGGAGTAGAAGTGGCAGTTGCATTTAGCTATTTCAACCCTAAAATGGTGGGACGTAGATGCCAGTCGAGTAGCACGCTTAAATTCATGTAGTCGGGGCACCAGGGAAAAAAGATCGTCAGAGCAGTCGTCATGAAAATATTTGTAGAAAAGACAGAGGAAAGCCAGTGAGAAAGTAAATGAAATCGAGATCCCTAGGAAGGGTCGATTACATTAGGTATCCTTCTTTGGATTTTTTCAAGATTCTCGAGATGTACAGCAGGAAGCACAGGATTAGTTCTGGGAAGTGTATTCAATGCACGGACGAATGGTAGATTTGTAAATGTGAAAGATGTATTCTGACGAGAATTTTTTTCAGGTACGACACAGTGACCCAACTATCCTTGCAGTAAATGCAGCTATTGATTCGATGTACTGACTCCACTTCATGTCAGTAGAAATACGTGAGGCCAAGGAGGAGCCGTGTCTTGCTCTGGAATCTAGCGTCAGCCATGTTGATGGCAAGCAGAAAAAAGTTCTCTCTGGTGGTTAAATGTATGCAATTTCAGGAAATATTTGAAAGCCAGTATTTCCATTAAACTAGAAACAAGTCCATTGGTGACTTTATAATAGGTACCTCCACTTTTTCGCTAAAAAATGGTCCCCAAAAATGTTTTATCGTCAAAATATTTAAGTTATTATTAAGAAGAAAGACCAAAGCATTTTTTATTATTTTATTAAATGTTTTACTCTTTTCTGGCATGTTCGACATTTTAGTTAAAAATATTGTTTTTCTTGCGTCAGTGGAGGGCCGAAGATTTCTATAGGAATTTTAGCGTGTTTTTGGCGTTAAAAAAAAAGACATTTTCTTTTGGAAATTCTTGCAAAAATCAAATAATTGCCGAATTTTGATTAAATTTTCAGGACCTATTTAAAGATGAATGATATTTTTGAATTCTTTTTTTTCTTAGATAATCTTGGTAAAATAATTTTATTTTTTATTCATACCTGTTATCCCTCAGTCAGTTACGTGCCATGCGTGATACACGCTTAGGCGATCATGTATCTTTCGATATCTTCCTGACAAGGCTGATTTTTTCCCCGGCAGTAGGTTACCCTTTCTTTCTGTTGCCACCCAAGGCTATTTGTCCTGCTATTTCCCATAGATGGGGGGAGATGAAGATGCATACCTTTCTCGAGCACGTAATGTAATCGACTGGAATTCGAATTCGCCTCTCCGATTACTCAATCCGAGCCGCTAACCATTACTTCAACGTGCCTCCGACATTTCACCCTTACTTATTTAATTTTATGAAATTTCGAGAAATTAAAATATCTCTTCATATTTTTATTATTTAAAAGCAGGACTCCTTGGAGAATTTAAATGATCAATATTTTTGTCAAACAGAAACACCAGTTACAGAAAATCTGTTTTGAATCGTAAAATAAAAAAAATGCAATAAAACTAAGATATTATTTAATTAGAAAAAAACAACAACTTTTAATTGCTTTTATA
Organism: Acanthosepion esculentum; assembly: GCA_964036315.1. Classification (NCBI taxonomy): domain Eukaryota; kingdom Metazoa; phylum Mollusca; class Cephalopoda; order Sepiida; family Sepiidae; genus Acanthosepion; species Acanthosepion esculentum. The sequence continues at coordinate 37,055,738 of OZ038515.1, read as the reverse complement.
AATACAATATATTGTGAACACTATTGTCTTGAGAAAATTTTTTCGATGAATAATGAATTTTTACAAGAATTGTTTTTATCTTTTTAAAAATTTTAATTAGAAAAATTTATTAAGTTTTAAATCTTTTAAAATTCTGTGTTAATTTCAGCCTTTTAGATTATATTATTATTAAGTGAAAACTATATTTACTAAGAATAAATGGAAAAGTTTAATACCAGTCTTCAAACACCAAGACATTTAAAAAGAATTAAAAAATTTTTTTATGTATATAAACGTGTCCATTTTTTAAACTATGGGTGACCAAACACGACATTATCAGAAAATAAGAGCGATGACTATAAGAAATTTAAAATCAACATTTCTAAAATTAGATAACAGGGAATATTTTCCAAAATTTTTAAGATTACTGATTACTTAAAAATTATATATATAAGACGCTCACGTCATTTTCTTAAATTATATTTTACAGATAAAGTCTCCGTAGAACAACTATCAGACTGTTAACACATCCTGAAACACGTAAACATGGCTACTTCCGGTTAAAGATATTGCTACCGTTTGCTTAAAACATTCATTTCTGTTATATTTTAAACTTAAAGTAAATAATATTTGTTTCAAATAAGAATAATTATACCTTAAATCAGCTAATATTCCACTAATAAATTTTCAGAAAAATATATTTTATTTTTGGAAGATTTTTAATAATTTTTAATCTTTTTAAAAATAATAATTTTTTAATTTTTTAATTGCGATGAAAGACGTCTAAAAAGGGCGCTAATCAGATATTTTAGCAAAAAAAAAAAATTAAAATAAATTTCAATCAATATAATTTCTGTTTGAAATACAGCAGTTTATTTTGCTTACGGGAAATAGTAAATTTAATCCATTAGCTTTCAATTGAAACCAAAATGAGAGCTTCAAGAAATATTTTTCGTTTTTTAAAAGGGGGGCCAGCACTCTTAAATGTCATTTACAAAATGGCAAAAGAAGAAGATGCAGGCAGAGGAAAAAATGGACTGGCAGCATCATTGAGCGGACGAATATGATTAAAAGTTATTCAGACATTAGCAGGCAACCGAGACATCTGAAGGAAGATGCTCAGGTGCCCGGTCGTGCAGTGACGCTTGCGACCATACCCGACCATGGGATTAATGATGATATTGACCAATGCGCTGAGTAACAACCTGAAATCTTCAGTAATTAAATGACAATATCATAAACACAAAGAGCGATGGAAGGTGGGTATAGGCGTTCCAATTCCACCCGCTCAAACTAAACAGCAGGGTAGACGTGAAGCTTTAGCCTCAGTTGGCAATCAGTCTAGCAGAAGGCTGACTTTTAACGGCACCTCGTAAAAAGTCAACTTGATGAGGAAACCACAGCAGTAACATTAGCATGGCGAGGATGTGGCTGTAGGACTGTAAGTCTGTGGCTTTGTATTCCATGTGGAATGGGAAGATTTTTTGGTCGGTGGTGGGTTGGTTTTGAATAAAGTAATTATCGACGGTCGAACATAGTTCAAATTACAGGGTTATTCTTAACCGACTCCAAAGTTACTCGTAGCACCGTTAATCAGATGCAGAGGTCCCCCCAAAAAACGATATATACATATATATATATATATATATATATATATATATATATATATATGAATTTCCAAGAGGATAGAATCCAGGTAGAGCTCAATGTCCAGGACAGCGTAAGAATATAATATAAAAGGCTCAAACCTAATATTAGTGTTTGAGGATTATATATATATATACGTATATATATACGTATATATATATATATATATATATATATATATATATATATATATATATATATATATATATATATATATATATATATGGATGTTTCATTAAAACGACAGACAAGGTACTACGGTTAAGCTTGTTATTTCATTTTTCTTGTGTTCGAACAAGAGCTTTCTTTTCTGGGCAAGTTGATATTGACTACGAATAAGGCCACAATGTGCTAACCGTATTCGAAAATTAAAAACATCCCTCCAACACAACAAAGACATACACATAACGCACACACCCAATTAAGTTGAAATATCGAATCATCCTTGATAATGGCTAAAGGTATTAAAACTTAATAGTAGTACCTTGTCTGTCGTTTTTAATGAAACATACATAACGAGGGATTGCTGTCTAAATAATATGTATATATATTTTAAGACATTTTTATGGTTATACGTTCTTTATATATATATATATATATATATATATATATATATATATATATATTTGTGTGTGTGTGTGTGTGTATCATATCTATGGACGATAATTGGTAGGTCCCCATTCACATAAATACAGTAGTAAATACTGTATGTTGGTCTGCAGTTGTAGAATTCACTTGACATTCTTCTAGCAGTTGATTTGTTCTTCTATAAGCTGCTGGCGAATCTTACATGTGTTGTTCTTGTTCTAAGTATTGACGTTCATTACCAACCTTCGTGTGATTATTCTATTCAGTAACCTTCCCTAGGTTACAATAATATATATATATATATATATATATATATATATATATATATATATATATATATATATATATATATAGGGTGCGATGAATGAATTGTCGTCTAAATTACGCAAAAATGAGACTAACACTGACATCTAATTTTAACAGATATATTTACCAAAATTAAACAAAAATGTCTGGAAATACTAACAAGTAAATTTATTTGTTGGATGACAAAGTGGAAAAAGTGTGTGCAAAGTTTATATATATATATATATATATATATATATATATATATATATATATATATATATATTAGGATATTATTTTGTAACAAGTATTTGTAAATCAAATCCTTCTATTTGCGTTGATAAAGTTCCTTAGAGAACAAAACGAAAAATTTTCATTTTATCTTTATTTTATTAATATTGTTCTTTTGCAGATATACATTATTTGAAATTTTTACTCTCCGAGGACTTGTGCTTATAATTAATATAAGCATTAAGTTAGTACAAAAAAGTTTTTTCCGAAATTTTATAAACGTAAATAAGTGGGAAGTAACAGAAGTAAAAAAAAAAAATTATCAAAAATTTCTAAATAAGGAAACATTAAAATAATTCCTACGAATTCGTTTGTACATGAAAAGCATGATATATTCTTTTAAGCGTTATTGTATTGGATAATTCTGTCCGAAGCATATTTTGAAAACTATCCAAGACGTTTTGGCAGCAGTAGTTCGGACAAAAAAAATCAAAAGGGTTTATTCAATAACGTCGACAGCAAATTACTAATCACCGTACATTATTATCGCCAGTAACTCACCATCACAGAACTGTATGTTGAACTCTCGTTAAATCTCGTTGCAACGAGAACATAGAAACTGTGTGTGTTTATAGTTCGGAACTGTGTGCTTTCTCGATAATCAGTTCTGGTGAAGAAATCCAACAGTTACTAGAACGCCATTTTTAATTGTTAAATGTGAGTGTGCGTAGTCCAATAGACATTTTCGCACAGATTTTCCAAAAGCAAGAAAAGGAGGAAGCAAAAACGTCAAACGCGAAGATAGCAATTTACTGTGTCACTAATTCTTGTCGATGCGCTTAAACCTACATAATAACTTGGACCGATTTTAAATGTGAATTAAGTTTAAGCGTCTAATGATTTTTTTTCTTTTTCTTTCAGATTTAACAACTTAAGTCTTTGACAATTTCAACCATGGAAAGATAAACAATTAAGCAACGTGTTAAAGTTATCGAAGCCTATTACGAAAATGGACGTTCAAACAGAATTTGAATGAGAAGTTTCCAGGTTGCATCATCTCTCGAAACAGCGAAGTCAATTGGCCACCACGATCGTGCGACTTGACGCCTTTAGATTTTTACCTTTGGGGTCATCTCAAAAGTAAGGTCTATGCCAACAAGCCAACAACAATTCAACAGCTGAAGAATGAGACGATAAGGCATATTGGTAAGAACGAGGAGCAACTATGCAGAGACGTCATCAAAAATTCTGACCATTGAGTGGAGGTGTGCCACCGAAGCATTGGCGGACATTTGGGCGATATTATTTTCACACATAATTACCCTGACTTAAATAACATGATCCAATAGAGAAATAAATAAATTTTCATCAATAACACTGATTTATTTAGTACTGACTTTGATCCATCTTAATGAAACACCCTTATATATAGTCCGTCTTAATGTAACACCCTTTATAAGGATCATCTTTAAATAGGCTTGTTCCTTTCAGATTTCGTTTAATGTTTTTGTTAGTTTAGAAGATGATAGAGTTAAATGAAGATAATATCGAATAATTCTATTAGTTATTCTGTTAGATAACATGATTTTATTTTATTTTTTTAGAATTTTTCGTTAATTATATATATATATATATATATATATATATATATATATATATATAGGGTGCGGCAAAATGATCTGACACCTTTGTACGTTTAATAACATTGCAACTTTCATTGTGAAAACGTTTATCAAGAACAATGAATCAGTAACTGCAGTACAAAGAGCATTCTGTTTGCCCTTCAGGCTTGATAGACATGATCACATACCTACTTGAAATAGGATTTTATTATGGGTTACCAATTTCAGAGCCTCTGGATTAGCATTGAAACAAAAAATTTACCATGTCACTAATGCTTGTTGATGAGCTTAAAGCTGCATAATATAAGGATCAAATTATAAATTTGTTGGCTCCTTCGAGCTTTCCTTTAACGCTTTTGTTAGTTTATAAGACGATAGAGTTACATGAAGATAATATTGTATAATTCTTTTAGCTAATCTGTTAGGTTGTATGCTTTTATTTTTTACAATTTTTTGTTAATTATATATATATATATATATATATATATATATATATATATATATATATATATATATATATATATATATATAGCATTACGCTTTCATTGTGAAAACGTTTATCAAGAACAATGAATCAGTAACTGCAGCACAAAGAGCATTCTGTTTGGCCTTCAGGCTTGATAGACACGATCCCATATCTACTTGAAATATGATTTTATTATGGGTTACAAATTTTAGAGCCTGTGGATAAGCATTGAAACGAAAATCAACCAGCTGACCTCTGGCTGCCAGAACTCCATAAAATCTGGCAGTGGAAAGAATTTTAGCTAAACAGTCTCCATGATGTTCAGCACGGAAACAGGCGGATTTGATTTTGAAAACAAAATGAAACAAAATGGCATTCTATGGACATTTCAAAAATAAAAACATTTTTTTTATTCTTTACTCTATTTCACGTTTATTAAACCAAAAAAATGTGTCAGATCCTTTTTTCATATTAATATATAGGATTTCTTGAGGGATCAGTTTATTACTGGATAACAACAGAAAACTGACCCTCCATTTTATGCACAGTGAAATTTTACATCAATACTAATTTTTTTTATGGTAGATTTTGTTAAATCTTTTCTTTGATTAGGTTGCAATTTCATGGTGAAAACTTTTATCAAGAACAATGAATCAGTAACTGTAACACAAAGAGCATTCTGTATATACTTCAGGCTTGATAGGCATGATCCCGTACCTACTTGAAATAGGATTTTGTTATGGGTTACCAATTTTAGAACCTGTAGCATTGAAACAAAAAATTTACCATGTCACTAATGCTTGTTGCTGAGCTTAAAGCTGCATAAGATAAGAATCAAATTATAAATTTGTTGGCTCCTTCGAGATTTGGTTTAATGTTTTTGTTAGTTTATAAGACGATAGAGTTACATGAAGATAATATCGTATAATTCTATTAGCTAATTTTGTTAGGCAGCATGCTTTTAGTTTTTTACAAGTTTTCGATAATAATATACATACATACATACATATATATATATATATATATATATATATATATATATATATATATATATATATGCAGGGTGAATGATCTAACACATTTGTAGGTATAATTAAAGCAAAATAGAGTAAAGAATGAAAAATGATGCTTTTATTTTCGAGATGTAAATATAATGCCATTTTGTTTCATTTAATTTTCTGTTGCCAGCTGAATTGGATGGTCGAGCATCGCGCTTCCTTTGTGGAAACGTCTATCAAGAACAACGAATTGGTAACTGCAACACAATTCTGTATGTACTTCAGGATTGATAGGCATGACCCTGTATATATATATATATATATATATATATATATATATATATATATATATATATATTAGCATTGCACTTTCTTTGTGGAAACATTTATCAAGAACAATGAATCGGTAACTGTAACACAAAGACCGTTGACCGCCCGATCCCCTGATTTGAACCCATGCGATTTTTTCTGTGGGGATGCCTGAAATCAAAGGCATACACTAATCTCCCTCGATCTATTGAACAATTAAAATATATCATTCTTCAAGAAACTGCTGTCATTCACATGAAACGACCCGTCGATTTTTGGGCAACTTTCGTGAACGCATTCTACAATGTGTGGAAAGTAACAAAAACTGCTTGACTGATTTAATTTTTAAAAAGAAATGAAACAAAATGGAATTATATGGAGATTTCGAAAATAAAAACACATTTTTCATTCTCTATTTTATTTCGCTTTTATTAAACCAAAAAATTGTGTCAGATATTTTTGCCGCACCCTGTATATGGGGTTGTGTACTTTTTTATGATACTTCTAAGAGAAAATTCATCTTGCTTTTAGCTGATATGTATTTGGCTTAACCTCTACAAAAGCCAAGTATATATCAACTATAAGCAAGACGAATTTTCAACAACCCCAGTCGACCTGAAAACGAAAATTAATTTATCTATTACAAAAAATTTAAAATAGCTAACCTCATCATCAAAAATAACAACACACTCGCAAAATCAAAACTACAAAGAGCCAACATTATTTACGAGTTCAAAGGCCCTTTAAAGAACTTTTCCCGGTCAAACCAAACTCAAATAATGACATTGGTCATTCTATTACATACCTATCTAGACGACTTACGTTGCACGTACGGGTTTTGATTTTGGATTTACTGGACGTTAAACCGAGCTGCACTGCTAACACGGTATTCACTAGTAGAAAATACAAGTACAGTAATCTCATCCATATGTAAAATTGATTAAAAATAATGGAAGCCCTAATAATGAAAAAGGAAAAACTGACACTCAGTAACATTAACTAAGAACACGGCCACAAGGTACTGACCGTGTTCAGAAAAGAAAACAGCTGTACGAAAAATTAAATAGAAAGCTTAATCACAATATCTTGTCAGTCGTTTTTAAAGAAACACACACACACACACACACATATATATCTATCTATCTATCTATCTATCTATCTATATATATATATATATATATATATATATATATATATAATATAAAAGGGTCAAACACTAATATTCCATGGTTATAATTTATTACATTGGAATCGTAATTACGATCGAATTCATCAGACCTACAAATTCAAAATACATTGACCACTAATATTATCAATCTCTATCTATCTATCTATCTATCTATCTATCTATATATATATATATATATATATATATATATATATATATATATGTTTGAAAATGCAGGAAATCATTCTACTTTAAAGGTCCTTTTAAACCAACACTTCGCCAGAAGAATACGTTAGTAAATATTAAATTGACAGAATTACAATTCGCACTGCGAGAAAAGAAAATATAAGGAAAAATAAAAGGAACCATGACTAAAATAAAATTTATTAATAAAAACGAGGGGGGAATAAAAATATTATACTGACAAAAGAGCCAATGTTAAGGGTTCCTAGTGGGTATAAAATGGAAATATTTACTCACATACATCCTAAAAGACCGGTGAGAGCGAACAATATATATATATATATATATATATATATATATATATATATATATATATATATATATATTTCGGCAGTAATCACTCTTTTATACAAGTTCCACTGTAGACGACTGAGAAGGTACCGAGAGTAAAAGCTTTTTATTCCATTTTTTCCGCGATTAGGCTTTTTATTCCTTTATAGCATTCGTACAATTAATATCTTTTCTAGAAATAAAGGGTGCAACCCCCCCCCCCCCCCACAAAAAACCTATTCGAATGTTCTATATATCCAAGCGCTTTCAGCTATTCTTTTAGCCAGAATCAAGGACTTTTTAAAAAAATTAACTGAATATATAGACTTTTTAACAATATATATGTGTATCTATAGTGAAGGGAAAATTTTTTTACTTTTCAAAACACAGCACATTATGGCCGTGTTCATAGTTGATATTATTTAATATGGGATTTTCTTTATTATTGTCATATAGGAAGAAAATGAGTAACTACCGACACCGAGGTTCGAGTGTGACACTCTGGATTTATGAATATATGTTTTCCGCCAGGTGTATAAATAGCGATGTCAGGCTACTGACTGCAGTGACTATTAAGTGGAACTATCCAGTCGAATTAGTGTGAATTATTGGGCGTCGATGATTTGGGTTTTGATTTAGGATTTACCGGACGTTAAGCCGAGCAGCGCTACTAACAAGATATTCACTGAAATAGTTAATTATCTTTGGTTGACTTTTACTTCTTTGTTCTTTTTAAGTATTTATTTGCGGTTGTAATTAAATACTGATTTATTTTAACATTGAAGTCTTCAGTTATACTTAATTATTAACGGCCACCGTACGTCACAAAAACTTTTAATGCTTTCATTATTTTTAGCGTTTTTGACATATAGGCTATGAGGCTATTATAGTCGTATAAAAATTGAATAATCATAATACCTAGTCGGTCGTCTTCAATATATATATATATATATATATATATATATGTATATCTTCAGAGAGAGAGAGAGAGAGAGAGAGAGAGAGAGAGAGAGAGAGAGAGAGAGAAATTTGTAAAATCTGCATCGCCCTTTTCACGAGGAACCAGCGTCCGATCCGGCCTGCTTTCACCGCTCGGCCACGGAGAGCTTCACAATTAGGCAAGGTTCTATTAACATCTAAAAGATATTCCATGGTTAAGATTTTCTCCAAAGGCATATTTGCTCAGGTTTGTATCCGATACGTGAACAAAGCAATTTAAAAAAAAATGGATTTATGTCATAATCCAACATATTTAGTAGGTTGTTTGCTTTTTTCAGCTGTATATCAACATCTCTATGGGTCATTTAATACCGAAGTCTAAATATTTTGTACGGAATTTTATTTTATTTTTTGATATAATAATGGTTTAGTGATACACGTCTTACCAATTAACCCATGGGTGGGGGATAATAGGTGGATTCATAACTTTATCAAGGGTATTTGTATGTAAGTGAATGTTACGAATCCAAATGGAATTGTAATTCTGATTTCCGATTAAGAATTGCGAGCCATTATCCATTATACCACCTGCAAATCCATTCTAACAGCAACAGGTTTTCCCAATTAGTCACCCGCTAAGTACTGACCAGGCTTGACATTGCTTAACTTCGGTGATCGTACGGGAATCGGTGTTTAAACATTTATTTCGTGTCCCGTTGTGTTTTGACCGAACGACTAAGAAGTGCTTTACAATCAAGCCAGGCTTTATTTGCCATGTCATCTGAAGTAATATATATATATATATATATATATATATATATATATATATATATATATATATATATATATATATATATATATATATATATATATATATATATATATATATATATATATATATATATATATATATATATATATATATATATATATATATATATATATATATATATATATATATATATATATATATATATATATATATATATATATATATATATATATATATATATATATATATATATATATTGTATGGACTTCATCGGACTAAATTTATTTTGGTAGGACTACACAGGCGCATGCAGAAGGGTGTTGGTATTTTCAGAATTTTTTTATCAGCCTAATTCATTTGGAGTCTTTTTCTTTCCATCACCTTTGTAAGTAGGTTTACCACACTGTGATATTAGAATGTCTGCCAGGAATGGTGAAATGTTGTAAGGGCCAGGGCGCAAATGACTTTGCGATTTAAGGCACACTCTGGACATTTACGTCGTAGTGAATTATTTTTCTCCTTTGGCCAGAGTAGCATTTTCTATGTCAAATTTCTGGTCAGTCTCGTTACGGTGGACTTCCAACGCATTTGATGTATTATTTTGTAAAATGACCGTTTTGTGTTCATATAATCTTTTATTTAGATACCTTGACGTTACTCCTATGTATTTTTTGTGATAATGAGTCACTGAATTTCGATCACATGGTAGGACTTAAGGAGACGACAATGATACACATTTTTGAAAATACGTCAGTTTTATTTTTATTCCTTATACCTTTCATTGATAAAAATATTACTACGTTAACAACAAATACTTTTCTCGTCGTAATATATTACCTTCATGCCACAAAAGAATTTTCCAGCATTTTCACAACATTTCTGGGAAACGTGCATCCTTAACACTAATTGTCGACAGCAATATTCGCACCTGCACACAATTATTTTTCAGGAACTTATACAAACTTTGGGAACTTCTCATATTATGGGCTAGCAGACTGTTCTAAAGATTTCATCCCCACCTAAAAGTCACATGTGCTGCTCAACCGGATACAAGCAAATAGAACAAGTACTTACCAAGTACTTAGATCTTCTTGGACTATGTCCCACTGTTACAGAAGACATTAAAAGTACTACCGCAGATACGATTTACTCTATTACGCTTGAGTGAAGAATTTTTCATGAGCAACATGCTAGAGCAATAAAGCCTCTTCCACATCAGTTGTTTTAAAGTTGTTACTATGCAATATAGAATTTCCATGGCTATTTCATAGACGTAGAACTCGTAAGGAGATTATTTAATCATTAAATTAAGAATTATGCTTCATAATAAAATTGAAAAAAGGAAAACGGTGAATTTTAAATAGAGAAGATGAGATGGGCAGAGGGAAACAGCGAGTAGCAAAAGCTCCAAAGGATAGGATGTTGTGGAGAGACATGTTCTAGAAGAGGTCTCAGGGGAAAAAGCTAGTAGCCGACCTTGTGTAAATGGATGGCAGAACATGGATTGATGGGGATAGCACAAAAGCAAATATTGCTAAGAGCTATAAAGGATAGGACGTCGGGGAGAGACATGTCCTGAAGTGGCAGAGGGAAACAACGAGAAACCTACCTAAAGAGCTTGTGTAAATGGATGGCAGATCGTGGACTGTTAAAGATAGTAAAAAGGCAAACATTACTAAAGGTACAAAGGATAGGATGTTGTGGAGAGACATGTCCTGAAGGAGCAAAGAGAAACAGCGAGTTACCTACCTAAAGACCTTGTGTAAATAGATGGTAAAACATGGACTGGTAAGGATAGTAAAAAGACAATCATTGCTAAGAGCTACAAAGGATAGGATGTTGTGGAGAGACATGTCCTGAAGGGACAGAGGGAAACAGCGAGAAACCTACATAGGGAGCTTGTATAAATGGATGGCAGAACATGGACTGGTAGGGATAGTAAAAAGACAAAAATTGCTAAGAGCTACAAAGGATAGGATGTTGTGGAGAGACGTGTCCTGAAGGAGCAGAGGGTAACAGCGAGTAACCTACCTAAGGAGCTTGTGTAAATGGATGGCAGAACATGGTCTGGAAGTGATAGAAAGGAAAAAAAAACGAAATTCAAAAGATAGGAAATTTTGCAGAACCTTGATTGTTTACATCCTGACAGCGCAGCTGATGAAAAAAAGGCCATCAATTTAAAAAGAGTGCAATATATATATATATATATATATATATATATATATATATATATATATATATATATATATATATATATATATATAAATCCGGCAGACAATTACCACTTTAAACGTTCTATTTAGTGGATACTCACATTTGAGTAGACGTTCCATTTATTTATTAATCAACAGATGCGTGATTTGGTACTTTCTGATTTTCAATAAAAGTTCTTAAAAATATTTTCCCTCATTTTTTTCTCTTCTTTTATCAAGCCCTTTAATCGTCAAATCGTCTATCAAGGTATGGTTAGCTTGAAACGACAAAAGTAATTCTCATTTCTGTCAAGAGTATTATCAGAATACACTCTTCAAAAATATAAACTAGAATTATATGGTTTGTCTACTTTTGAAAATAAATATTTTTTTCCTTCTGATAAAAAAAGTTGTTGGGCTCTTTGGGAACTGAAAACATTAAAAGAATGTTAAATTATGGACAGGCAACACCGTCCTGAAAAAAAATTTAAACAAGATGCAAAACTTGCTCAGTATAATGAAATTAGAGAGTAATATAAAACGATTTAAAGTGTAAAAAAATTCTGCTTAGTCCTGACTTACATTTCATCTTAATATCGTTGGGGTAAAATGAGGTCGTATTTGTGGTGAATTAACCAAGTTTTGCTTTTTCTTTCGTCTTGCATTTACTTCTTTTCTAGTATTTTTGGTTTTCTCTCCCTTTCTTTGTTTTAAACTTTCTGGTAATATTTGGCACAGGAGGTATATATGTATATATATATATATATATATATATATATATATATATATATATATATATATATATATATATATATATATATATATACACACACACACACACACACATATATATATATATGTGTGTGTGTGTGTGTATATATATATATGTATATATATATAATAGAATAAATTATATTAAATATTAAATATATACATATATAAATAAATATATTAAATATTAAATATATTAAATATATTTAAATAAAAATATATATATATATATATATATATATATATATATATATATATAATAGAAGACATTCTATGTTAGTAAAACCCCAACTTTAAAGCTTTTAATAGCTATTATAACCTTACTTCGTTGTCAAGTTTTTTGAATTCTCGTATACTTGTAATTTGATTGGTCATTCTTGCTTATGTAACAGCGTTTTCCTCTTACGAAGGATCGTTAATTAATTTGAAACTTTTAAAACCATTTATTTTACATTCAACATCATCAGTTGATAAGAAACCGGAGGTGTTGAAAGAAAATGGGTATTTTTGTAGTGATTTTATAACATATTTATGTTATAATTTTTGAATAAACAATTATATCTGCTCTACTCTGTATTGAGCACTCTTTTAAGAATAGTAATTTTTTGTTATTGGAATTTATTCCGTATACACCAATCCTAGACTTGTGTGTGTGTATATATATATATATATATATATATATATATATATATATATATATATATATATATATATATATATAAAAGTGAACATAGAAGTCAACACTTAGAGGCGACAGTCTGTTTCATGCTATATGCAATCGTCGGGACACGTGGCCTGTCGCCTCTAAGTGTTGACTTCTATGTTCACTTTTATATTTACACACGCTCTATCTCTGATATTGAGCACTTTATCCCATAAATATAGCACACTTTAAGACTATATTTCTTCATATATATATATATATATATATATATATATATATGTTATTAAAATAAGACAGCTGACGGTATTCCTGCTGCACTTGGACACAATACATTGTCCGGTACTGTTTGTGGTCTTTTGTGCAATTCACGAACCGGTCTCAAAAGTCATGCCCGTCATTGGCATGCAGATAATTAATTCGGGGTCGTCGGAACTTCATACGTCGAACTCGACGGGAGAGTCCATTATCATATATATATTACAATGAATCATTCATATCAAAAGTAAATTAGTAAAGTTAATGATATAAAATGGCGAAATCCATTCGCTAACTAAATTTTAAAGATGCACTTACTCACAAATCACTCGATGAATGTTATGATCCTTGTTTTTTTAATAGTCTAAACTGTAAATACGCAAGTACTTTCGACGGTTCGTCCAGTCATCTTCAGGCATGAAAAACTTTTTTTTTGTAAAATTCAGGTAGCATCTGAGACTTTTTGTATGAATGATACATTGTAATGTAAATTAAACAGCACCACATATATATATATATATATATATATATATATATATATATATATATATTACATGAATCATTCATACAAAAAACAGATATTGAAGTTAATGATATAAATGGCGAGAATACATCTTCGCAAACAAATTTAATAAATGACATTAACCCCGAACCTGTAGATGAATGTTATGATCCCTGTTTATAAATTCCAGTTGCATAAGGTTTTTAAAAAAATTTTTTACAAGCATTCATCTGTGCATACAGATATCATCAAGTTTGAAAATATATTTGTTTTTTTTTACATCCAGGTAATAACAGGACAACGAAAGAATAGGTGTAGGTATTTATTGTATAAAAAATACAATTGTGGCACAAGGCTGAAAATGGGGAGGGGTGGAGGCTGAGGCTGGTCTTCACTATCTTATACCTAGCTAATCTGATTCACGACCCATTCACTCATTTCAATTTGCCCATTCACCACAAAAACTCGTCCATCACCAATCAATCCTTCATACACCATAATACCGCATCCTCTCAAGAGGGATCTACAAAACGCGCCCCATGCAAAAAAAAATAAAAAATAATGATGATAAATATTTAAAATCTGTGATGAAATATGAGAGGGGAGGGAATGAACCCCAAAACAAACTAAACATAGACTCAAATGTGAACTAAACATAACTGATGTTAGTAGGGCCCGTCCAACCCTCAAAACAGAGAGGCCGCTGTATTCTGCTCGTGGGACAAAATCAAGAGACTCTCTCGCTAATGGAGTGGGAAAAGTATAAAGCTGACCCAGTCGAGATAAAAGGGGACCAAAACAAACTGGGGAGGTTGGGAATCTCAACTTGGATCATAACCAAAGATGTAGCTGGGAACAGGCCAGGAACAATATTTACTCATATTAACTAGGTACACAAAAGCTTGTCTAACCTAACCAAGGAGAGGGCTCCACAGGAAACCACCCCGATGTGACATAGGTTGACCTAGAAGAGAAAATCAAGGCTAGCCCCGTTCAAACGAACCAAACTCGCCTCAGTTACTCACCTTTCGCTGAAGACTGTCGAATGCAATCGTTTTCTATCAGTTCTAATTTTCATCTTGATGTGATGCTCAAAGAATCGAATTAGATCCTGATGAGAAAGACGGTTGCCTCGCAAGACTTCCTCCATCCGCGTCGTCCAAATCACCATTCGATCCGTGGCTAGCAGCGTCAGAAACACCATTCGTTTCACCCCGGAATACGGGGGAGACACATTGTCACACGCGTATGCGCGATCAATGGGCACAAGCTTTTCGAGAGCGAGACGAGCCGTCAGCTCGCCGACATGGTCCCAAAAGGGGCGGACCCGGGGGCAATGTTAGAAGGCGTGCGAAGCCGTTTCTTCTAAACCAAGGCCACAACGCTCACAGTCTGGCAAATCCGCCAAGCCTCATATGAAGGCCTTGTAATTGATAGGCAGCAGATTCCGAGCCAATCGCCAGGTAAGCGAAAACTCAAGGTTACTGAGATAATCCGCCGCTGGGGCCCAAGACCAGTAAGAGCGAAACCCATCCTCCGACAAGCAGAGCTGATCACGTAGGGAATCCCTCGCTACCCCCTCCACTAAAAAGACGATAGAATAACTTCCTAGGCCATGGAAGGTCACTGGACCGAGGAACAGCCAGCAAGGCCTACCGACGAAGGAAATCCGATTGATCCCAGGGCTTGCGATGGCGCTGAGCCCGCGAGATGTGGGGATTGATAGTAAGGAAAGGGAATCTCCTCCTGTCAACGCGCGGCGTAGGAAAGCCAACCTCGAGGCACATTTGTGGCTCTGTAAGTGAGGCATTCCCAGCCCCCCCCCCCACATGACACGGACGTTGTACACAGACTCGTCTGTCGACCCGATTCCCGCGTCTCCTCCATAAAATGGAGGATAGTGAGCTCTCGAGCGGCTTCCTGTGGTCGTCACAGAGAGGAAGTACGAACAATCGATAAAGAACAATCGGGAAAATGTATGTAGCACACACCTCCGCCCTGCACTTCATGGACAACCTCCGTCGACGCCAAGTCTGACCGGTAGCATCGATCTTTGCTCGTACTTCAAACCAATTTTTCTCCAGCTGGAGGTGGGGTCCAAACCACACTCCAAGAATGCGGACAGGATCGTCCGTCCAACCGAAGGGCCCCGGAAGATCGACCCCTTCCAGGCACCTAACCGCAAGCCGGACAATTTGTCGGGGTTAATTTTGGCCCTGTCACTTTCTCGTACCGATCAAGCGCCTTCAGTACCGCCTCAATGTCGCTGCGGGACGACACAAAAGCAGATACGTCATCGGCGTACGCAGAAACCCTGGTTCGAGCACCTACAGGAACGGCGATTCGCGTAGGGCCGGACTGCACGCCTCGTCCCTCAGCCGGTGAAGGAGAGGCTCCAACGCCAAAGCATAAATTAGGGGCGACAGTGGACAACCCTGACGGACCGACCTAGACAGCGCTAAAGCGCCCGACAGCTTCCCGTTCACCTGTACCACTGCACTGGGGGAGCGATACAGGAGGCTAATCCAGCGGCAGAAGTCGGGTGTGAATCCGGCAGCCTGCAGGACAGCAGCAAGGTAGAGATGGTCAACCCTATCAAATGCCTTGGACTAATCCAAATTGATCAGCGCGGCCTCATCGTCGTCTTTTACACCCTCTATGGTCGTGCGGATCAGATGCAGGTTGCTCTGAATTGTTCGGCCCCTCATAGAACAAATTTGCTCCGGACCCAACAGAGACTCGGCCACTGACTGCAAACGCTCCTGCAGGATCTTGGCCAAAATCTTTAACTCCGTGTTTAGCAGAGTTATGAGCATGTAATCATCTAGTTTCCCCCCAACACACTTGCCCTTTTTCAACAGTGTGATCACACCTCTGGAGAACCGGTCGGGGAGAGACCCCTGCCGGAACCAGTTGTTGAACACCACAGTCAAAATCGGAACAAAGATGTGCGACAGCCTCAAGTACAATTTATAGGGCAAACCATCCAGACCGGGCGACTTGCCTCTGCCCACCTTCTTCAATGCCGCGTAGACCTCGCCTTTCGTGATCTCTCCCTCACAGCTAGCCGCTTCAGTCGGCGAAAGCCGAGGAAAGTCAGCCAAATAGCTGCGAAACTCGTCCTCACGAAGACCAGGCTCCTTGGTAAACCGGCTCTCGAAATGCCGCCGAAACGCCTCGCACATGTCGTCAGTGGCCCGAAGAGTACGTCCCTCCGGCTTATCGACTTCAGGAATGTAACGATCGGAACCTCAACGAATCTTTTCCTTGCGCAGATCTGCGCCCATGTTCACAGCTTCGGAAGACATCTTGCTTAACCTATGTCTAATTACCTGGCCCATGTAGCGCTCGCTATTCGAACGCTCCACGGCCTCCCTAGCTACGGCTATCTCTAGCGTTAAGCGTCTTCACCTTTTCAGCTCTATCTAGAGCGAGCCGTTTGCTGAAATCCGTGGTGAAAGGCCTAATCCTACACTTAAGTTTATCCCACCATTTATTCCCGATAACCACACCCACTAGCTCCCGCTGCAGTAAGCTAGTTAGCTGCTCCCGGAAGTCCCGCTTGTCCAGTAAAGACAGATTGAACTTCCAGTAACCAGCCATTCTAGGCCTACGATCTAACGCCACACAGGCACAAACGGTAGGTTTTTCAGTCAATGTGGCATGAACTAAATTGTTCAATAAATAGAGGAATGTCACCGTTATTATCCGAAAGTTGTACCTACCAGTACAAAAGAATTCTCCTATTACCATATTAGTACAAAAACGCACAATCTTAAAATTTAAAAATTCAACCTCAGCGTTGCGACCGCACGCTCCAAAATTTCTTACAATTAACAATAACACATTTCTTAAAACATCTTTCGGATTACACCTATTCTTTCGTTTTCCTGTTATTACCTGGATGTAAAAAACATATATATTTTCATACCTGATGATATCTGTAGGAACAGATGAAAGCTTGTAAAAAAATAAAAAAAGACCTTACACAACTGGAATTTATAAACAGGGATCATAACATTCATCTACAGGTTCGGGGTTAATGTCATTTATTAAATTACTTTTTTTAAATACTTTTTTCACTACCTTTTTTAATAATTTGTATATAAAATATATATATGTGTCAGATAATTTATTTTTGCTGTTTATTTGCATTTATAATTGTTTTACGAATATATTGTGAGCTTTAGACAATGCTTTTCTTTCAATATATGATTCTTTTTACTGTCCAAGTACTTGTTTCACCTCACTGTATGTCTACATTCCAACTTTCCAGAAATAGAACACCATCTTCTCCCATCTAAACCAGATCGACTGTTACCTTCTGAAACCGATATCAACACTTCATGCGCACTAGGGGAGTTTAAAATCCAGTACATTGGCCTTTAGGTCTCGGTCCAACAGTCCTCTGCTTCGTCGATTTTGCGGCTGCCTTCGACTCCGTTGATAGAGGCTCACTCTGGCGTATCATGGAGGCCGATGGCATGCTCGCTAAACTCCTTCGTTTCATCAGGGGCCACTACCGGTCGACGTGAGCCCGTGTTCGTGCTTATGGTGAGGAGTCGTGGACGTTTGAAGTAAAGACTGGTGTGCGGCAAGGGTGTTCCCTATCCCCTACCCTAACTATACAATCGACTAAATCCTCAGCAGGGCCCTTCGGGACTACGCTGCAGTTGAGGTTGGTCGTAATGTCAGGGTGTCTGATCTGGCCTACGCGGACGACATTGTCTTGGTCGGATCGAACTGTGACGATGTGCAAGCAGCACTCAACCGTGTGCAAGCTGCAGCACTGGATGTGGGTATGACCATCAATGCCTCGAAGACCAAAGTTATGCCATCCCTGGTTGATCCGATCGACTGGCAGCCACTGACGCTGGACGGGGTTAATCTGGAGGACGTGCAGTCTTTCGTTTATCTCGGTTCAACCATTATACCATCCAGGCAGGCTGCTGCTGAGGTCGAACGCCGATTAGGAGCTGCAAGGTCCGCATTCGTCCGTCTCAAGCGGTCACTATGGGGGCGGCGAGAGATTTCCGCGGCTACGAAGGGGCCCATCAATCAGGCTATTGTTCGGACTATCCTTCTCTATGGCTGCGAAACGTGGCCACTTAGAGCGGTTGACCTACGAAGGCTTGAAGTGTTCGACAACGATTGCCTCCGGTGCATTCTACGATGCCGCCGGATCGATCGTGTGCCCACAACCACTCTGCGTCGTCGCCTGAGTCTCCGTTCTCTTCCGCCCGTCCTGCTTCAGCGTCGTCTCCGATTGTTCGGGCACGTAGCTCGACGTCCGGAGGGAGAGCTCATCCGCAATGTACGTCTCCCTCCTTCTCTTCCTGGCTGGCGAAGACGTGTCGGTGCGCAGCAGAAGACGTGGGCTAGCACGATCAAGGATGACCTAGCAGTACTATCGGGTCCGTAAATAGTTGGTCTTCGACGATGGAATCGCGAGTGGCTCGCCATTTCGTGTGACCTGGCTCAAGATCGGCGGACGTGGGCAGCAATGGTTCGAGATGCTGTACTTGCTCGGGAGGAAGCCGGTTCAACCCGACCAGGGTGAAAACCGATATAATTGAAAAAGTCAAAAAAAGGTCTCGGTCCAGTACAATGTTTCTGACCTAGGGAGGATTTCTGTTACTGGGAGTAGACATTTTCTGGGTTTTGGCATCATCTGCCTGATAGTCAGGGATCCAAACCTTTGAGTAACTCCAAAGGAGGCTATCCTATCAGCAGGTATATAACAATGGGGCTACTGTATTACCATTTTGTGAATGGTTTCTAGACCCTGCAGTAGTCTCCGGTAGGGCTTCTCGATACCATTATCAAGGGTGCTACTATAACTGTATCTCTGGACGACTCTCTCCGGGTTATCTATAAATACGACTCCTGCGGATATGACAGTCTCTCTGCCTACCAATCTTCCACCAACCAATGTACACACATGAACAAAACTATCAAACCCAACTGTTATATAGGAATAAAGTGTCGCTGTCGACACTTGAGTTTGAACATAGATCGCCACTGAGCAAACAGAGGCGATCCCATTATTGAATTAAGTAGACCACGTAACCATAGAGGAAACGCATATATGGAAGGTAGCATGATGTCCAATTGATTGGTTTGGCTTGGTTTACGGCATATCAGCCTCAATGGGTTATTTAAAGCTGACATTTTTATTGTTGGTAATATGTTTGTCTTCAAAAATCTATTTCTGGGAATATTTTTTAAAAAATGTCTAGTAGGTAATATTTGTTATTATTATTATTATTATTATTATTATTATTATTATTATTTTTTAAAAGGTAGAGCTGTTAATATCGTTTGTTTTCAAAAATGTATTGCTGGTATTAAAATCTATTTTTACGCTTTCATAGTGTTTTGACCCCAGTTTGGGGGTTAACATTTTGCCCATAGCTGGGACCCTAACGGGTGCTACCATCTCGGGTCAGGGTCGACCTGGGAAAACCAGCAATTAAGAGGTGGTTCCACACTCCTCAATACCTCCTGATCAGAGGCCTTGCTGTTGGATGTAGTTTATCGTCATACGCAGGACGGTGTGCAATTGATCACTACATTCTAGTCTATCCTCTATACCATTCGGATCTGGATCTCTACTCTATCCTCTATTACTATACGGGTCGCTATTATCTACTTTATTCACTATACTATCTCTCTACTTGGACCACTATACGGATTACTATTCGAGCGAGTATTATAGAGCGAGTACTATTAGTGTGAATACTAATCGAAGGCGTCTGGCACCAGTATTGTTCAACGGCGTTACTATAGTTGAATCTGCAATTATAAAACCTCTACTACAACGAACATTACGAAAGTGACAACGAGTATTCGTTGGCATCACAAAAGTGGCAACGAATGTTCGTTGACATCACAAAACCAACCTAAAAAAGACTCCTTGTATACCATCTACTACACCAACGTGAGGGGTCTACGTTCTAACTTTCCAGAAATGAAACACCATCTTCTCCAATCTAAACCAGACCTACTGTTACTTGGAACTCGTATCAACGCTTCAAGTGCACGAGCAGAGCTCACAGTCCAAGGCTATCCCCCTTCATAGCCACATATAACCACCTAAATCATCACAGCCACAGACTCAGAGCCTTCATCAAGGACAAGTTTCCCTGTGGCAGGGACGCAAAAAATGAGGAACCTGATCTACCGAATGTGTGCTTCTGTGTAGCAGTTATCCATAATACCACATTTGTCTTTGCTCACTACCATCCTCCGGACGAATGGTTGGTTATCTTTGATTAAATATCTGAGAAGATTGATAATATACTTAGTCAATTCCCCTCAGCAAGCCTTCATATCTGCGGAGACTTCAATATCCACAATAAAGAGTGGCTTGTCCAACAAAACCAATGTTGAAGGCAGATATTGCAGAGACTTCTCTATTGCCTATGATCTACCCCAGATCATTGAAGAACCTACCCAGGTCCCAGACACAACAGTACATTAAGTGAACATCCTCAACTTGTTTTTGTCCTGATAAATGCCAGCCAAAAGTTTTACCTCCAAGTAAAATTTTGCCTCCAAGTAAAGTTTTACCTCCAAGTAAAGTTTTGCCTCCAAGTAAATGTTATACCTCCAAGTGATCCACCAAACCATCCAAAACAAACATGAAAACAATTAAATTGAAAACGAACAAAACTAGCAAACAAAACACCTCCAAAAAAGAAGTAGACCCCAGTTACACTAATATAAAGGGTCTACGTTCCAACTTTCCAGAAGTGAAACACCATCTTCTCCAGTCTAAACCAGACCTCCTGTTACTTTCTGAGACCAATATCAACACTTCATGCGCACTAGGGGAGTTTACAATCCCCGGCTACTCACCTCTAATAACCAAACATGACCCCCTAAATCGTCACGGTCACCGGCTCGGAGCTGACGTCAAGGACGTGTTTTCCTGTGGTAGGGACACAAAAAAACGTGGAACCCGATCTCCCATATATGTACTTTCGCGTGGTACTTATCCATAATACCACATTCGTCTTTGCTCTCTACCGCCCTCAGGACGAAGGGACGGTAATCTTCGACCGAATATCTATGGTGGTTAATATCCTCACTCAATTCCCCTCGGAAAATGCTCGGACGAACTACATTCCCTGTTCTCGCCGAGGCAAACATTCACAGCAAGAACACGCCATGCCACTTACATCGTAGCAAACCACCCACATTCCCTCCGTATTCCATCGAGGAGAAAGTAAGTTCCACTCGAACAGCTTCTTCCCGCGAACCACTGCCCTGTGGGACCGACTCCCAAAAGGATGTTTCCTCGATCACTACAATCTTAAACTAAGGCTAGTGTTAACCGTTATCTTCCACTCCTATACACACGAATAGTCGCCAAACGTAACTCTCCACCTTGAGTGGCTCACGGGCCTTGTAAAGACTTTTAGCGTTTTTAGATGCCATACTTCCTTGTGTATAACACGACTTGAGTATAATACAAGTTTTTGAAGCTAAAACAGGGAATAAATTATAACCCTACTTATACAGCCATCTATATGTAAATCTTTTTTGAAATATACCATATTTGTTTTTAATCATTCCAACCCAAGCAAGGCAATAAAGCCACTACGACGCAAGAAGTTATTGAATGTTAAAGAATATGAGAAAACTACTATTAAGGAGAGAGGACAGTGAAAGAAAAAGAATTAAGGAAAGTAATTTTTATTTTTGTTGCTTACAAAAAATGTGGCACAAGGTCAAAAGGGGGATTGGGGAAGATTGGTCTTCAATCTGTCTTATATTAAAGCTAGCAATAAACATTGACACTCACCATAATACCACATAGTCTCTATGAAATCCTAACTAGTCCCCATTAAGAATTAAAGAAAGTTCATCAACAATTACCATGAAAGTATTTATTGAAAAATGCCCAGGGGGGCTATGTTACGGCTGTGAGAAAGTGACTGAATCAAGAGTGGTCTCCTTTTGTTCCGTTACTCTCCTCTTTGAGACAGCTATATGCTTCGAATATTGCTAACATAACTGGTCTGATGTTTCTGCTATGCATTTAGATATTTTTGATAAAATACAAAGACGAATCTGCAATGTTATTGGCCCTAGCTGACCTGTTCTGTCCAGTTATTTACCCATAGCTGGGGGGAGAAGAAGAGGATTCATATCATTCTCGATGGTATTAGCACGCAAGAGAATGTAATGGATTTGACCATAGGCATATAATAAAGTCATATAAAGCAGAAAAACATGATATAATTACCAACTTAAAATCTATTATCGGATGTCTAGCACATTTCCCGAAAATATGAAAATAAGTTTTGAAACAGAAATTAGAAAGCATACACAATGCAATGTCAATCGTTATCTTCTGTCTTCTTAATTCCTCTTCTTTTATTGTCCTTTCCCCTCACTAAAGTCTTCTAATTCTCTTTCACTCTTCTTACTTTCCAATCAAATTTGATCTTCAAAAATGTCAATGCAATGTCAATCGTTATCTTCTGTCTTCTTAATTCCTCTTCTTTTATTGTCCTTTCCCCTCACTAAAGTCTTCTAATTCTCTTTCACTCTTCTTACTTTCCAGTCAACTTTGATCTTCAAATGTCAATCATTATCTCCTGTCGCCTTAATTCTCCGTTTATTGTTCATTATTTGTGAATGAATGATGAGGTGGTACGAAGAGAATATTATGTGGATAAGGAGGATAAATAAAAACTGACACTTGACTTGAAGAGGTTAAGATTGTAGTGCTTTTCTAAAAGCATCCACAGATCAGCAGTTCTGAGGAAAATAGAGTGGACATTTTTCTCACATTTGAAACAGCGGAAATGAGGCTGATTTGATTCGATAGAATGTCCTGTGAACGTCTGAATTGGAGCTTGTCTGAACATTTGCCAGGGATATAGCAATATATATATATATATAAATATATATATATTGGTCTGTTCGTATCTATCTATCTATCTATCTATCTATCTATCTATCTATCTATCTATCTATCTATCTATCTATCTATTTATCTCTGTCTGTTCGTATCTATCTATCTATCTATCTATCTATCTATCTATCTATCTATCTATCTATCTATCTATCTCAATCTGTTCGTATCTATCTATCTATCTATCTAGCTAGCTAGCTAGCTAGCTAGCTAGCTAGGTATCTATTAATTGCCATACAGAAGCTCGCTTGTAAGTATCGACATACCCGTTCCAAGGTTATTCCTTTGGGCTTTATCGATCAAGCTCTCTTTGAACTGATATCACGCATCGAAGAATACATACATGCATATATATATATATATATATACATATATATATATATATATGTGTGTGTGTGTGTGTGCGCGTGTGTGCATTTCGTCGGATGCACGGGTTTCTTGTAAAAAAAGTATTAGAAATTAAACGAAAGTATCTCACGCAGTTAGCAATGGCTTTCATGTTAGCCGATGAATATCTTGTAAAGGTTCATATTGATCGGTTAATGGTATTTTTACCAACTGAGCTTGACGTGAACTCTTTCAATCGGTTGATAGATAAGATTAGCAACTTATCGTATGTGGAACTTTGATTACCA
Source organism: Acanthosepion esculentum (assembly GCA_964036315.1). Lineage (NCBI taxonomy): Eukaryota > Metazoa > Mollusca > Cephalopoda > Sepiida > Sepiidae > Acanthosepion > Acanthosepion esculentum. The sequence continues at coordinate 37,031,274 of OZ038515.1, read as the reverse complement.
ACTTTACAACGACGACGACGACATTTTACAGGTCGAGTGACTTCTATCCCATCGTTATGGAATAGAGATTTATTTTCAAGCATTTTTGGGCTTTACATCGTCAACGTTTTATGACTTTTAAAGGTTATATTTAGTGGATACAGGGGCTTGAGTAGACGTCTAGTCTTTTACAGAGTAAACTTACGTCTACTGTCTATGCATTCGAGAGTCTTAATAAAAAGTAAATGAGAAAAAAAGTACATCCGAGCAGGTTTCAAATATGAATCCGCCTTTTTAGGGAAGACCTCCTGTTCATATCTATCTATCTATCTATCTATCTATCTATCTATCTATCTATCTATCTAATTCTATTTCTATTTCTATCTATCTATCTATCTATCTATCTATCTATCTATCTATCTATCTATCTATCTATCTAATTCTATTTCTATCTATCTATCTATCTATCTATCTATCTATCTATCTATCTATCTCAGTCTGTTCGTATCTATCTGTCTATCTATCTATCTATCTTTTCTCTACGGCTATTTCTATCTCTCTCTCCTTCTCTCTCTCTCTCTCTCTCCTCTCTCTCTCTCTATCTATCTATCTATCTATCTATCTATCTATCTATCTAATTCTATTTCTATTTCTATCTATCTATCTATCTATCTATCTATCTATCTATCTATCTAATTCTATTTCTATCTATCTATCTATCTATCTATCTATCTATCTATCTATCTCAGTCTGTTCGTATCTATCTGTCTATCTATCTATCTATCTTTTCTCTACGGCTATTTCTATCTCTCTCTCCTTCTCTCTCTCTCTCCTTCTCTCTCTCTCTCTCTCTCTCTATCTATCTATCTATCCATCTATCTATCTATCTATCTATCTATCTATCTATCTATCTATCTATCTATCTATCTATATATATATATATATATATATATATATATATATATATATTTTCCTCTTTTAATCCATAATCTTACAATCAAGAAAACTTTTATTAACCTACTAAAGAAATGCATATCCCTTTTTTGGATGTCTGATAAGTGTATAACGGACGCATGCATCACAGCCAAATGACAAAGTAGTATATAACTTTGTTGGCGGAGCCCAGCTTTGCTCTGACTGTCGAGGTTATCCCCGAGTATGTTGATGTATCCCGTAAGTTGCCTTGGCTACCTCATATTTTAAACTTATAGCAAAAATACTCTTGACACCCACGCATGCTGCACACTCACTACTTCCGCTCATGAACAGAGATGCTTAGTGATTCAATCTGGAGGGGTCACGCCCAATTGTTAAGGTCAGTCAGTTTTCCCGCAGTAGGTTGCCATTCTTTCTTCGGTAGACCAGTTGGCATCCAAGGCTATAGAACCCGGTCTGTCCTGCTATTTACCCTTAAAGTAAAACTGACTCTGAGATCTCATTTTAACAGATATATTTACCTAAATTATACAAAAATATCTTGAAATACTAAAGAGTAAATTTATTCAATAAAATCGCCATTGGCTTCAACCACGGCCCCAGCATCTCTTCTGGACAGTCTCCTTGTTTAAATTGGTGAATGCTGCTATAATCATTGACTTGTGTTCATCTGTAGATCAGTTGCCATCCAAAGCGAGAGAAACCGGTCTGTCCTGATATTTACCCACAGCTGGGAGGAGTAGAAGAGGATTCATACCTTTCCTAAGGATATTAGCACGTAAGTGAATGTAATAGATTTGACTGGAATTCGAACTCGGCTCCCCGATTCCTCAATATGCCTGGTGTAGTGGCTCAAAACCGTTTTTGAAATAGGTTTTAAAGTTTTAATATTCAGTAAGTTATATGCCATGCGTGGACAAATAAGTATCTTTTGAGACATGACTGACGAGGCAGAATTTTTCCCGTAGTAGGTTGCCATTTCTTTCTGCGGTAGACCACTTGGCATCCAAGGCTATAGAACCCGGTCTGTCCCGCTATTTACCCATTATGTGGTGAAAAGGTGGATTCATGCCTTTCCCAAGGGTATTAGCACATAAGTGAATGCAATGGATTCGACTGGAATTCGAACTCGGCTCTCCGATTCCTCAGTCCGAGTCACTATCCATAACTCCACCGTTGTTAAGATCAGCTACCCGTTTTATGAACGAGACATTTTCTGGAGCCCATCTTACTTGAAAAAGACAATACATATTAAAACCACCATGATAGGTATGTTTCATACAGTCTCAGTGAAATTATTGTTATTAATAATGTTGACTATTATTATTTTCATTATCATTTCTTGGGTTTCTGTTGTACACGCATTTCCTTCCGGGTCCCAACCAGAGACCTCATGTCAGAAATGGCTTCATACATCTTCCACTGATTATATTTTACAAAATAAAACCCTAATATCACGCACAATTTAGATAGATAAAGCTTGTATCGATCTATATCGCACACATACATACATACATACATACATACATACATACATACAAATACAAATCACATACAACGACAAGCATTCATTGGTTAATTAATCACCACTACGTTATTATAGAAAATTTACAAATCGCAGCAATGTGACAATTTTGTAATCGCTCTATTTTCATGTAGTCAATTTAGTGCACTTTTGGGAGAAACCGATTGCAGAAGCTTTCTTGAATCTCTCCAAAACTCGCTCGCTGTTTGGTCAATGCCAACCAATCAGATCGTCTGCACATTTGGAGCCTATGGTTACCTATGTAAGCAAGAAATATTCTTAGATAATTAGTGAGAATTCAGCTGCAAAACGAATCCACGACAGTTGAAACCATGCGCCAACCTTCTCACTCACACCAAAAATCACATGCTGAACATTCCTTATACACTCACATAATCTTTCCTTACACAGCCAAACTTCGGAGAACAATTATTACAAGAAACTCTCATATACTTTCTTCCAGTGAACTTTGAAATACAAATAATAGATAAAGAGAGACAACTCTTGTTTTATTCAACCTTTTCTTACTTAAATGCATGCTTTCTTTCACATCGTTGTTTGATTTTGTACATCTTGTTAAATACATATTTTATGTGTAATGATGTCTTTTGCTTATTCTTTGTCAACGTCAGTTTTGTTTCCTAATCTAACGTTAATGTCGTGAAGTCCACCACAAACTCTTCACAATGTGTGAGCTGTATTTGTGAGTACAATTCTTTATATTTATTTAAGGCATGGCCTACCAGAGATCTCTTTAATGACTCTATCGGAACCTTTCCAATCAATCCGAGTGCTCCAACCACAACTGGAATTATTGATATCTTCATGTGATAGTTTTTAGATCTTTGTATTTTGAAAGTTTTTGAAGAATCTTCAAAGGTACATTGCAATCTGCAAGGGTTGCCATGTCAATAAGAAAGCAGATTCTGTTCTTGTGATCTTTGATCAAGATGTCTAGGCGATTAGTTTTGATTGTTCTGCCTGTGTGTATTGTAAAGTCACATAAAATTCTTACAGGTCCTATCTCTGCAACCGGGTCTGGGTGATGTTCATTTTACTTTCTTGCAGTCTCCTTCCCGTAAAAGTTGCATATTTCCCAATGCAGATATTGGCCCACTCTGCCATGCCGGGTGTTATATTCAGTGGGTGCCAATACCACGCAGCCTGGTACAAGATGGTCAATTGTTTCTTGATGTTCATCATAGAATTTTCGTTTTGGGCTAAAACAATTTTCCAGTATCTGTGCTTGGTAATTTCTACTTAGCAAGCGTTGGTCCTGTACAGCAAGAATAAATCATTCGGTTTCCGCTTGTAATCCTGCACTAAGGAAACACTGATGGCTACGGGGTTTGTTGACATCAGCTTGTTTGCTACGGGCAGAGTATTGACCATGAAGACGCTTGTCTTGCCATCGTTTCTGTATTTGGTACGTTGCATTTGCTTTATTTTTTGCAAGTAAACCATAGAAATAGGGTTTACTTGCACTTCTTCACCCGCTTTTGAATTTTTTGGCTTCCTTTGTTACGGAATAAAGTTTCTTATTTCTTTTTATCATTAGTATTATTATGATTATTATTATAAACAGTATTAATATTACTATCACAGTGCAAGAGATTAAATTAATAGATAGATAGATAGATAGACAGATAGATAGATAGATAGATAGACAGACAGATAGATAGATAGATAGATAGATAGATAGATAGATAGATAGATAGATTGATAGATAGATAGAAATAGCATTAGAGAGAAGATAGATAGATACATAGAAATAGCATTAGATAGATAGATAGATAGATAGATAGATAGATAGATAGATAGATAGATAGATAGATAGATAAACTGTTAGCTATTTACGTAGCTGCCTAGATAGGAATATATTGAACTGGATAAATACTACTTTGTTTTGACGAATCAAAATCTATTTGGAGAAATAGAATTGTAAACCCGTTGGAATATATTGACAAATCTACTTCCAAAAGAAACTGTTTCCATCAAAAGAAGCGCCGTTTTGGTTTATTCCCGTGTTAGATAGATAGATAGATAGATAGATAGATAAATAGATAAATAGATGTGACTAGTCTAAAAGAGATAGAAAGATAGATAAATAGATACATAGACTGAGATATTTAGATAGATACGGATAGACTGAGATAGATAGATTGATACGAATAGATAGATAGATAGATAGATAGATAGATAGATAGATACGAATAGATTGAGATATATAGCCAGATAGATGGGTAGGTAGGTAGGTAGGTAGATAGATACGAATAGACTTAGATACGAATATACTTAGATAGATAGATAGATAGATAGATAGATAGATAGATAGTCTAAAATACATAGATAAATAGATAGACTGAGATATTTAAATAGATACGGATAGATGGAGATACGAATAGACATATAGATCGATAGATAGATAGATTGAAAGATAGACTGATACATACATACATACATACATACGAATAGACAGATATGAATAAATTTAGATATACAGATAGATAGAAAAAAAGAAAGAAAGAAAAAGAAAGAAAGAGAATTAAATATATTGATATGAACCAAATGAAATGGAGAGATATTTCTTTTGTTTGCTTTATCAAAATCTATTTGGCAAAAAATCCTATGAAGCGCTGAAATGTATTGACAAATAATCTGACTTTTTTGCAATAGGAAAATGTTTCCATCATAACAACAAGCTCTGCTTTGGGCATTTTCATTTTAAAAACCCAAGTACAGCAGAGTTCACTGTCGGGTTTGTACACGAGGCAGGAAAAGTGTCGATATAGTTTATTGGAAAGATGATTTTATTTCAAAATAACAATTCTTTTTTTTTTAAACACCCAACCCCTTCTTTTTTTACGTCCTCTAATTATTTAAAATGTTATACACTCACAAAGATATTAGAAAAAAGGAAAAAATTTTGTCTGGTACAAGGTTAGAAATGGAGGGATTTTTGAGTAAGCGAAATGAACAGCCACTAACTATAACGAATATACCGGGTGTAACAGCAAAATTATCCACCCCAGAAAATGTTTAATATCTAAAAAACAACTAAACTATTTGAGTTTCCTTTTTTACAGGTTTTCAGATAAGATGTTTAGCCATATTGACATCATTTATTGTAAGAATGACTGAAAAACCCTTTGAATTATTCAGCTAGAAAGAAAACAGGTTAAAATCGTTCATTCATGCTCTGGTTTCCATCTTCAAAGTCCATTCGAGAACCATCAATAGAATGGTGAATAAGTTTTAAAAAGTGGGAACAGTAGTGAGGAAAACTGGATCAGAAAGTCACAACAAAAAGAGGGATCATCATTTCAACTTAGAGCTAAATACATTCTTATTAAGTTGCCCAAATTGTGTAACAAAATGGAATAATTGTCCATCCCACAAAATCTTAAAACAAAACAAAAAAACAGCCCTAAACTAATTGAGTTTCTTTTTCCCAGGTTTTCAGATAAGCCATCTTGACACGATTTGTCATAAGTATCACTGGAAAAACTCCTTTGAGTTATTCAGCTAAAAAGAGAACAGGTTTAAATCAATTTGTGTCAGCCCCACTGTCTTCCCAACTGATCTTTTTTGATCATTCAGGCCTTCAGTAATGGGACCAACATTCATATTTTGGCTTCCATCTTCAAAGCCCATTCGAGAACCATCAAGAAAATAGTGAATAAGCTTTAAAAAAGAGGGAGCAGTAGAGAGGAAAAACTGGATCAGGAGGTCACAACAAAAAGAGGGATCATCATTTCAACTTAGAGCTAAATACATTCTTATTATTCAAAGTAGAGTCCAATAGTGTTATAAAAACCTTGGAGAATTTCAGTAAGATATCTTTAATCATTTCTAAGATACAACGCTTTAAATCTTAATCTCGCAACTGGACAATTTTGCTGTTACATGATTTGGATATTTTTGCTGTTACACCCGGTAGTGTGCTCGGAAAGTAATTATTAGAAAGGTGTGTGTGCTGCCATGCATTGTATTGGCGATTATCCGGCAACTTTTAATCCGGCCAAAATTAGGAACACGAATTTCACACAATTCACCCAAATCAAGACAGTAAAGTCACTAAGACTCAAGTTATTACTGAGTGTGGAAAAATTAGAACCATAAGCATTACTAATGAACGAAAACAAAATGAATAATTAGTGGGGGGGACAGTAGATAGCGATTGACATTGCATCTAAATTATAGTTAGTTGGAAAGCATGGAGCCGGAAGGGAGTTCCACAAGTAAGAAGTTCGAGAAAAGAAACTGTTAGCATAGTATTTACGACTACATCTAGCCAGCTCAACTGTAAATTGATGCGATCTCGACGCCAGTCTGGTACTGCACTTAAATTCAAAAAGTCTAGGTACCATAGCGAAGAGCTCATCTGAACAATTACCAGGAAAGTATTTATAGAAAAGAAAAAGGGGGGCAATTTCTAGATTTAATCAATAGACTATTTCAACTCTATACTCTTAACGTCTCCTCCTAAACAATGAAATTCTATATATTACTTATTCATTAATATATTTTTCTGTCTATATCTCTGAGATGAGGTATTATGATTACTTGGATTATTTACATTATTCGGACTGTTATCCTTATCGTTATTGCGATATTCCCAATGTTTCGGTCGCTATACGCTCCGGCCTTCTTCAGGTGATTGGATTTCTGAGATGAGGTATTATGATTACTTGCTTTATTTACATTATTCGGGCTGTTATCCTCATCTTCATTGCGATATTCACGACGTTTCGGCCGTTGTAATCTCCGGCTTTCTTCAGGTGATTGGATCTCTGAGATGAAGTATTATGATTACTTGTATTATTTACATTATTCGGACTGACATCCTCATCTTCGTTGCCATATTCACAACGTTTCGGCCGTTGTACGCTCCGGCCTTCTTCAGGTGATTGGAATTTTGAACCAAACCCTTTATTTCATCCACCAGGCTAGATTGTTCTAGTTCACGTGCCATGCCTCTTCCGGATGTCTCAGTTATCTCCTTTTGACTCAACTCTCCAAGTTTTGGTTCACCATTGCTTTGACCTTGTATTTAACTCACAACTTTTTTTTGGATCTAGTCACTGGATGTAACCAACATATTTATCAACTGGGTATTTATTTTTACTAACTTTTTTATTTTATTTTTTCTATACAATGAGTAAAGAGGTTCACCTATCGTCCGGTTCACACTCCTCCCCTGTTCTTTGTAGAGGAGTAGAGGTTTATTCCTTGTTTTCTCTTTATGATTGGGTTTTCAGATCCTTCTAAAATTTACTTCGTTTATACTTCAAACGTCTTCGCCTAAAACACTGAAAATTCATATACTTTTATTATTCCTCAACAGCAGTCGATAGGGTGTTCTATCGTCCTGTTCACTCTCCTCCCTGGTCTATTGAACAGGAGTAGAGGTTTGCTCCTTGTTTCCTGTTTAGGATTGGGTTTCCGGTTCCTTCTCTTTCACTTCCGGTGGCTCCTTGCATCTTGGTAGCATTATCAGCTTGCTTGAGGTGGTGCATCTTACTCTGTAGCACTCCACCTCGATTGGCTCTTGGGCCTTGTACAGGGTGAACATCAAAATAACAGCAAATGAAAGAATATAGTGTGTTGGAAAAGTAATTCTTTCGCATAAGAAAGGATATAAAAACATTTTGTCATTCATTTCACTCTAAGAAGACAGAAGATAACGATGGACATTGCATTTCAAGGCGAAAGCTGTTTGGAAAGAGCATTCCACATGTGACAAGTGCGAGAAAAGAAACTGTTATCATAGAACTTTCGGTTACATCTAGTCATTTCAATTGTAAAATGATGATTTCTTGCCGACAGAATATCTGCATCGCATTGTTTCTTATAAAGCACTTGACCAGTATCATCAAAATGTCTGTAGTATAAGATAAATGTGTATCCAGAGCCTGGGAATTAGATGTAGATATTCTTAAGGATTTTTAAACTAATAAAGTATAACACCAAGATCGGTTTGAAATGCTAGGTAAGCTTGATTTATCTGGGAAAGATATTAGAATAATCCAGAATATATATTGGGAAGAAACCGACTGCACACAGATAGAAAATGAATTCAGTAAATACACAAAAATAGATAGGGGCAAAGAAGTTTTGGTAAGGAAAGGAAGGAAGGAAGGGGGGAGGGTGAAGAGTTTTGGGAAGGAAAGGAAGGGAGGGTACAAAGAGTTTGGGAAGCAAAGGAAGGAAGGGGGTAAAGAGTTTGGGGAAGCAAAGGAAGGAAGGGGGTAAAGAGTTTGGGAAGCAAAGGAAGGAAGGGGGTAAAGAGTTTGGGGAAGCAAAGGAAGGAAGGGGGTAAAGAGTTTGGGAAGCAAAGGAAGGAAGGGGGTAAAGACTTTTGGGAAGCAAAGGAAGGAAGGGGTTAAAGAGATTGGGAAGCAAAGGAAGGAAGGGAGTAAAGACTTTTGGGAAGCAAAGGAAGGAAGGGGGTAAAGACTTTTGGGAAGCAAAGGAAGGAAGGGGTTAAAGAGATTGGGAAGCAAAGGAAGGAAGGGAGTAAAGACTTTTGGGAAGCAAAGGATGGGAGTAAAGAGTTTGGGAAGCAAAGGAAGGAAGTGAGACATTTGGGAAGCAAAGGAAGGGGGGTAAAGACTTTTGGGAAGCAAAGGAAGGAAGGGGGTAAAGACTTTTGGGAAGCAAAGGAAAAAAGGGGGTAAAGAGATTGGGAAGCAAAGGAAGGAAGGGGGTAAAGAGTTTGGGAAGCAAAGAAAGGAAGGGGGTAAAGACTTTTGGGAATCAAAGGATGGGAGTAAAGAGTTTGGGAAGCAAAGGAAGGAAGTGAGTAAAGACTTTTGGGAAGCAAAGGAAGGAAGGGGGTAAAGAGTTTGGGAAGCAAAGGAAGGAAGGGGGTAAAGACTTTTGGGAAGCAAAGTAAAAAAGGGGGTAAAGAGATTGGGAAGCAAAGGAAGGAAGGGGGGTAAAGAGTTTGGGGAGCAAAGGAAGGAAGGGGATAAAGACTTTTGGGATGCAAAGGAAGGAAGGGGGGTAAAGAGTTTGGGGAGCAAAGGAAGGAAGGGGATAAAGACTTTTGGGAAGCAAAGGAAGGAAGGGGGTAAAGAGATTGGGAAGCAAAGGAAGGAAGGGGGTAAAGAGTTTGGGAAGCAAAGGAAGGAAGGGGGTAAAGAGATTGGGAAGCAAAGGAAGGAAGGGAGTAAAGACATTTGGGAAGCAAAGGAAGGAAGGGGGTAAAGAGTTTGGGAAGCAAAGGAAGGAAGGGGGTAAAGACTTTTGGGAAGCAAAGGATGGGAGTAAAGAGTTTGGGAAGCAAAGGAAGGAAGTGAGTAAAGACTTTTGGGATGCAAAGGAAGGAAGGGGGTAAAGAGTTTGGGAAGCAAAGGAAGGAAGGGGGTAAAGACTTTTGGGAAGCAAAGTAAAAAAGGGGGTAAAGAGATTGGGAAGCAAAGGAAGGAAGGGGGGTAAAGAGTTTGGGGAGCAAAGGAAGGAAGGGGATAAAGACTTTTGGGATGCAAAGGAAGGAAGGGGGGTAAAGAGTTTGGGGAGCAAAGGAAGGAAGGGGATAAAGACTTTTGGGAAGCAAAGGAAGGAAGGGGTTAAAGAGATTGGGAAGCAAAGGAAGGAAGGGAGTAAAGACTTTTGGGAAGCAAAGGAAGGAAGGGGGTAAAGACTTTTGGGAAGCAAAGGAAGGAAGGGGGTAAAGACTTTTGGGAAGCAAAGTAAAAAAGGGGGTAAAGAGTTTGGGAAGCAAAGAAAGGAAGGGGGTAAAGAGTTTGGGAAGCAAAGAAAGGAAGGGGGTAAAGACTTTTGGGAATCAAAGGATGGGAGTAAAGAGTTTGGGAAGCAAAGGAAGGAAGTGAGTAAAGACTTTTGGGAAGCAAAGGAAGGAAGGGGGTAAAGAGTTTGGGAAGCAAAGGAAGGAAGGGGGTAAAGACTTTTGGGAAGCAAAGTAAAAAAGGGGGTAAAGAGATTGGGAAGCAAAGGAAGGAAGGGGGGTAAAGAGTTTGGGGAGCAAAGGAAGGAAGGGGATAAAGACTTTTGGGATGCAAAGGAAGGAAGGGGGGTAAAGAGTTTGGGGAGCAAAGGAAGGAAGGGGATAAAGACTTTTGGGAAGCAAAGGAAGGAAGGGGGTAAAGAGATTGGGAAGCAAAGGAAGGAAGGGGGTAAAGAGTTTGGGAAGCAAAGGAAGGAAGGGGGTAAAGAGATTGGGAAGCAAAGGAAGGAAGGGAGTAAAGACATTTGGGAAGCAAAGGAAGGAAGGGGGTAAAGAGTTTGGGAAGCAAAGGAAGGAAGGGGGTAAAGATTTTGGGGAGCAAAGGAAGGAAGGGGATAAAGACTTTTGGGATGCAAAGGAAGGAAGGGGGTAAAGAGTTTGGGAAGCAAAGGAAGGAAGGGGGTAAAGACTTTTGGGAAGCAAAGTAAAAAAGGGGGTAAAGAGATTGGGAAGCAAAGGAAGGAAGGGGGTAAAGATTTTGGGGAGCAAAGGAAGGAAGGGGATAAAGACTTTTGGGATGCAAAGGAAGGAAGGGGGTAAAGAGATTGGGAAGCAAAGGAAGGAAGGGGGTAAAGACTTTTGGGAAGCAAAGGAAGGAAGGGGGTAAAGAGATTGGGAAGCAAAGGAAGGAAGGGGGTAAAGACTTTTGGGAAGCAAAGGAAGGAAGGGGGTAAAGAGATTGGGAAACAAAGGAAGGAAGGGGGTAAAGACTTTTGGGAAGCAAAGGAAGGAAGGGAGTAAAGAGTTTGAGAAGCAAAGGAAGGAAGGGGGTAAAGACTTTTGGGAAGCAATGGAAAAAAGGGGGTAAAGAGATTGGGAAGCAAAGGAAGGAAGGGAGTAAAGAGTTAGGGAAGCAAAGAAAGGAATGGGGTAAAGACTTTTGGGAAGCAAAGGATGGGGGTAAAGAGTTTGGGGAGCAAAGTAAGGAAGGGGATAAAGACTTTTGGGATGCAAAGGAAGGAAGGGTGTAAAGAGTTTGGCAAGGAAAGGAAGGAAGTGGGTAAAGAGTTTATTTTTTCTGAAATTTGAAAAATTAAATAAAAATGTTTGGCAGACAGAACTTGTCGATATAATTAAACCAAACGTATTTGAGAGAATTGTTACTGCCGAAATACTCCCTATATATATATATATATATATATATATATATATATATATATATATATATATATATATATATATATATATATATATATATATATATTCGGATCGGATTGAGGAGTCGGAGAGCCGAGTTCGAATTCCATTTATTTACGTTCACTTACATGGGAATGACATGAATACATCTGGTCTCCACTCGGCTACTGTTACGAAAAAGAAAATGACTCGAAATGAATTCGGCTATATATATATATATATATATATATATATATATATATATATATATATATGCGCGTGTGTGTGTGTGTGTGCATAAAATTCTAAAAATTCCTCGCATCCCTCGTCCGTGCGCATGTGTAGTCGTACCAACATAACATAATTTAGTCCGGTGAAGTCCTGAAGGACGAAACCCGTCACAACTAAATTTTTCCTATTTTGTCGTACAATTTCTATAATAATTTCCATGATATATATATATATATATATATATATATATATATATATATATATATATATATATATATATGAAGAAAACGTTTTCGAGGCAAATGTAAAGACTTTCTTTCAAGCAAATAAGTTAGTTTTTCAGAATTTCAGAACATTCACAAATATGCTTGAGGTTAACTGGAAGTCAAGGTAAATTATGGAAGGTGCTAAGTGGTGTATTTTCTTGTCTCATAAGTGAGAGTGAGTAAATGTTTTTATTATTGTTACTGAATTTTTTATAATGTACTTACTATTTATATATTTTAGTTTTAGAAGTTTGTGTTATATATTTTAAGTAGTAGAAGGTTTTGAACTTAGCAATTTTCTTTTAAAATATTTTATAGTCATGTATGTTAACCTGAGAAAGTGATGTATATCTTTGTAAAAATCTGGGATCTATATTTATATTTTACTAAAATTGAATCACGGAACTCTGAAGAATTTACCGTCTAAGTTTAAGAAATGTTTTCCTTTTGTCTATTCATATTGTCTTTTTACACATATATTTTTTTAGTTATATCTGAATTTTTATATACATATATGAATAACTAGCTTAACTGAATACATATATGAATAACTAGTTTAAAAGCCGCCCTATCGGGCGCCATTTAACTTAGCTCCTGCAGAGGGATCTTGATTCGGCCTTCATCACAATAGGAGTACATGCAATAGTCAACAATAAACTACAGAAGAACTCAAAATTGATCGCTGCATTTAAGTATCGCATTAATATTTAAGCTTACCTTTTAAAAGTTCAACGATAATTCTTCTGCCGCCACTTAATTCAAAGACAATTTGATGTACGTAGGTACTTACTCTCCGTACAAACAATTCTTTTTCGTACAAACAATTATTTTTATTTTATGGGTGACTTTCGCTGAATTTCAAAATTAATTTCGATTATTCTCAAATTTATTTCCAAGTTATAAAAATTTTTATTTTGCAAAAAAATCGCCTTAAAAATCGCAGTGATGGTAACTAGGGAATCCAAAATTTCAGGATCTGCGGGTCCGGATCCGGCTCGGAATGATTTTAATTTGCCCAAGAAGTCGGCCTGATTCCAAAATGGCAGGATATGTTGGGCTACGGCCTCTAGGAGTAAAGTTGAAAACACGGACAATTTTATTTTGAAACTCTGTAAATTGAGAACAATATTTTTTCATTTGAACATGAGCTACTGAAAATTAGAGAGTTGTGTCCCTTTAATTGTTTTTTATCAGTAGAAAATATAGCACACTTTAAAACTATATTTCTTCATATATATATATATATATATATATATATATATATATATATATATATATATATATATATATAAGCACATAAGCTGTCCCTGCCAATACTGACAAAGAACGAAGCAGCTCCCTAATGTTAGTGCTGCCATGAAATTTTGCGGGACTGCGGCTATCGATCTGTGATCGATAGTGGTGGTCTCAACAATTCACTATTTGGCAGATCGTCAAAAACATTGTGTGTACGTGTTTTTGTGGTGTTACTAAGAGGAGTCTTCGATCTTTTTTTATTGATTGAAACGGGATGTCTTCGATTTCCACGCACAATCAATTATGACCCAACGCAACTGTTAGCATTCTACAACTTTTGTCTATAACAAGGATGTTGATTGATTTGTCTGTTAACGGTATATCAACTCCTTATGGGTCATTTAATGCCAACATTTGATTTTCTTGGGAGTTTTTAAGTAATAAAAATATGTTATTCTGCTTTCACAGTTGAATACATGGTAGATGATACTCAGCTTTTGCATATACATTGTTTGTGTGGACATAATTACTAGAGGCGGAGATATGTGTGTTTTATGTTATATTTTGGAACACAGTTTGATTTCTCTAAGAAATTGTAGGATATTATATAGCCTAATGTCATTAAAGAGTTCTTTCATTTTGGTTGTTTGATTTTGTTTTGCACCATGTCAACATCTATATGGGTCATTTAATGCCAAAATTTAAAAATTTTGAACGTGTTTGCATGCCTTCAACAACAGATAGAATGTATTGTTGATAATTCTACTATAAAATTATTGCGTGTCAGTTTGTTTTAAAAATGTATTGCTGGTCATTTTGCTATAAGCATGGATTTTTAGACTCCCATAGTGTTTTGGTTTAATATTTGCTCATAACCGGGACTTTAACGCACCTGTTAAAGTCCCGGTTATGAGCAAATTAAACAATAACAATAATTAAGAGTTGGTTCCAGGTTCGTTAAAACCTCCAATCTCCCAACCAGAAGCCTTTCTGCCGGATGTATTTTATCGGCTATAAGTATATGAATAGCTACTAAACCAGACAGGTTGAAGCTTGTATCATGAATCTTGTATCTCGAATCATGAAATCTTCGATCTTCAATCTTGGATCTTGGATCTTGAATCATGAATATTATATCTTGAATCTTGTATATTGTATCTTGAATCTTGAATCTTGTATCGTGCATCTTGAATCTATCTTGGGTCTTGGTTCTTGTATCTTGAATCTTGAACTTTGTATCTTGTATCTTGAATATTGTATCTTGCATCTTGAATCTTGCATTTTGTATTTTGAGCCTTGTATCTTGAATCTTGTTGCGTTATATCATACTGATACAATACTACAGTTTATTATACTTTAATTATTTCGAACTGATTTTCTCATCTTGTTTGTGATAGATTTTATTGCAGACCCAACGTTTCAGCAAAGTACCCTCTTGCCATCTTCAGTGTCCATTGTTTTTGGCTGATATGCGACATTATGTTATTTTGTCCCTATGATGCCAGTCATTCTGTGTTCCTGCTGAACCAGTGTTTCACTTTCTGATCCAGGAATTGGATTCAGTACCACTAGATAACAGTAGCACATTTAATTGGTTGATTTGTTTTCTTATCAACCCTTTGCGAGTTATTTAAAGCCAGAAAATATTTTCAGATAGTAAGAATGATTTAGTGAGACAAGTCTTACTAATTAAACCATAGTGGGGAAAAAGAAGTGAATTAAGGGTATTTGCGCGTAATTGAATATAACGAACTCCACTGAAATTTGAACTCGGCTCTGTGATTAACAATTCCGAGACATTATTCATTACATATATTTATTTTTATAAAAATTAATGGATTTTTTTAATTAAAATTTTAATGGATTTATTTTTTATAAAAAAAATTAATGGATTTATTTTAATTAAAAATTAATGGATTTATTTATTTTTTATTAAAAATTAATGGATTTATATTTTTTATAAAAAATTAATGGATTATTTTTTTAATTAATGGATTACTTTTGATTTTATTACAAAATAAATTGATTTATTTCATAGTCCGGCATATATGGTTGGTTGTTTGTTTTAGTTTAGCAGCATATCAACCTATATAGGTTATTTAAATTCGAAATATGTTGTAAGCGATTTTATTTTATTTGGTGGGGAGGGATAATAATGGTTTAGTGATACAAGTCTTACTAATTAACCCATAGTGGGGGAGGAGAAGTGGAGTCATACCATTACCAAGGGTATTTGTGCGTATGTGAATATAACGAACCCAACTGAAATTCGAACACGGTTCTCCGATTCAATATTTATGAGTCAGTATCCATTACACCACCCGCACATCCAAGCTTACAGCGCCTTGTATTCCCAAGCGGTCAGGTCATCCAACTAGGTACTGACCAGGTTAGACGTTGCTTAACTTCGGTGATCGTACGGAACGGTGTTTCAACACTATATGGTCGTAAGTCTAGATTTAATTCACTATATCACTGTTCCGAAGGGTGTCATTGGTGCTTGCACATTTTGGGTGTGTGTGGGGGAGGTATATTCAGTGTCATTTGATCATCATGGTGGATTCGTCACGCTTTTCGATAAATTTTATATTTCACTTTTTTAGATTAATGATTGTCAATATACTTTATTTCGAACTCATTTTCGCTTGATGTCGATGTTATTATAGACACAACGTTTCGACCAAGTACCCTCTGGTCATCATCAGAGGTCCATTGCTTTTGGGTAATATGAGATAACTGTTGATTATTGTGTTATTCTGTCGCTGTGATACCAGTAATTGCTCGTTCCTATCGTGCAGTAATTGTGTCTGTGTGTTCGATCATTCTTAGTCTTCCTGACGAAGTGCCTTTCCATCATTCTGCTGGTCTAATCGCATGCCTTTTAAATACACAATTTGCCTTTATCGTGGCATTGCTGTAAGACTACTTTCTTGCAATTAATCCTGACTTCCCTAGATCCATCCATTGCCTGGAAATCAGATGCCCGTAATGTTGACAAGTGGCCCAAAACAAATGACTGAATAGTATAAATGAAATCTTCATTTAGGTTGAGCGCCTTAGAAACGATTAATCCTGTCAATCTCATGCTAGACGGATAGTGATTAGAAGGATTTTAGTTACACTGAATTTACCTGATCCTGCTATGTTAAACCAGCGTTCAAGCCTTGCTTGTTGGTCTTACAGAATCGCAGATATGTCCTTTTTTTTCCTTTTGTAATAATTTCACCCCAAGAAAGGCAGTAATACCAAGAGAACACGGGAGGAGGGAATGGAGTGAAAGTGAAAGTGAAAGTAGAAGAGAATGAGAAGACCGAAAATGGCTAGGATTGAGTAAAGGCCAAAAAAAGAACAGGGTTCAAGAAGGTAGAAGATGGCGATTGATGTTGCATTTAAATTTTTAAAGATTGTAGGGAAGCAAGTAATCGGAAGGGAGTTTCACAGGTGGGAAGTGAGAGAAAAGCAACGCATAACATACTTAGTAAATGAATGGGTGAACAAAAGTTAGTAGTAGTAACATAAACCCAAATATATTAAGAGCTACGAAAGGCAAAAGGAAAACTTTCCTTTACCA
>OZ038515.1:37001942-37009442 GCA_964036315.1 Acanthosepion esculentum | reverse complement strand
TAACAGCTTGGGTTATTAATAGAAATTAACAACTTGTTATTAACTTGGGTCGTGTGTAACCCACCTTGACCGTGAAGATTAAGCAAGCAGTCGACGTTTCAATGTGATACTGACCGGTATCGGCCGATAGGATGACAAACTAATAGTTTCAGGCGTATTTTAGCCGAGACGGGATCTGTTTATGACTGAGATTAATAGTTTGGCGTGAGAGAGCGTGAAAGTCCAACCACGAAATGTGTGTTAGCATTATACACTGATCTGTAAACAGTGTACAGCTTAAAGCCAAGGGAAAGGAAGCATGGTTGCTTGTCATACAAATATACACAGTAGACGCGGAAATAAACAAGCCAAACAATGGTTATTGATTTCCCTGTGTCCAATTATTTTAACACCGAAAGAATCTCACGCACTGGTTGGTGAAGGCAGATTAACCATTCTCAACACACACACACACACACACACACACACACACACACACACACACACACACACACACACACACACACACACACAGATATACATATATATATATATAAATATATATATATATGTATATATATATATGTACTATGCGTACTAGTAGCACGCTTAAATTAATTGCTTTTTTTTCATTTTCAATAACTTTACTAAGGTCTACAAAGGATAGGAAGTTGTAGAGAGCTATGAGCGCCCATGTCCTGAAGGGACACGTCACATAAAAGAAGAAGAAATTAAAATTGCTAAGTTCTATGCTCTGATGGGTTTTTTTACCCCCTCATTTATAGAACTTTTTTCTGGGTTTTTGCTTTCCTGTCAGCTACGATTTTCAAAGCAATGTCAGTCGACATATTCTGTCGCCTGGAAACCTGCTCTTAACTTGTTCTCCCTCCTAAATAAAGTTTTGAATGTCATCGCCTAATAATCATAGAAGTACTGCAAAAAGCCTCATAACACTGAATCCTGGGAAAAGAGAGAAAGCGACATTACAATGACGAAGTAATTGATTACCGCCCCTGGCATAGACTGTGGAATGCGTACACTACGTATCCGTTGATCGAATAAAGGGCTCGGTTCGAAATTTCCAGAACGTTACCAAGAAGTCTAGATATCCCCAAACCACGCTCCACTTAAAAAAATGAAGACACTAGTTCCAGTAAATATTTTCTTTCTTTTTTTACAGTAAATTTTGCTTTGTAGAAGGTGACAACAGTCTGAAGAAAGTAAATACAGATCAACCTCGGTTCTCGAATGTCTCACATGTCGAACAAATCGGTTTTCGAACAGAAAATTCGAGATGAAAATGCCTCGGTTATCGAACAAAATTTCGGTTCTCGAACAACATTGCCGAACCGAGTTAACATGAACGGAATCATTTCTGAGTCGACCGCCATGTTGTATACATTCGTGAGTTGTGCCGTGGTTTTCTTTTCCAATTTTATTGTACTGTGACTTTTTTCTCAACACAGGAAAAATAGTTTCGGTTTACGAACGGCCTTCAGGAACGAATTAAATTCGTAAACCGAGTTTCAACTGTAATGTAAATATGAAACGTTATAACGGAATCTTTATAATACTGTGCAATGCCAGGTAACCTTGTCATCAATATCGAATCGGAAAATTAATTGCTTTTTTTTTTCATTTTAAATAAGTGACCATGACCCAAAAAGGTTTGATCGAAATTTAATCTTTTCTGTGCGTACGGATTTTATAACAAACTGTTTTAGCCAATTTCAAACGAACAGCATAATGGCGCGCAAATTGTTTCTTTGTATTCAATTAATAAAAATGACTTCTTGAGGGATATTTTCACAAGCTTAATGCTTCCCAAAGAAAAGCAGTCATTTGCTTACCGACTCGTTTATTGAATCCATTTTTCTTTATTTTTGTTGGGATTTAGCGCGTTCTTAAAATGATTGTCACGGACTGAAGACAACTCATAACCGAAAAACCTCTCCATCTACACAAATCTGACGCTTTACTCAACGGCAATCTCTGTAAAAACAGCTAAACGATACACCGCAACACTGCAGACTTCTTTTTTTTAAAATCATTTCACTCCAATCAAGGCAGGAGTGCCACGAGCTCGTAGAGCAGTCACAGAGAGTGAAAGTGAGGGGAAAAGACTGCATGTAGGGGGGATTGAGGAAAGGATAAAAGAAGAACGAGGAGAATAGAAGATGGCGATTGACGTTGCATTTCATTTTTTGAAGATTGTAGTTATCAGGGAAGCAAGTAAGAGGAAGGGAGTTCCACTGTTGGGAAGCGCGAAAAAAGAAACTGCTGGAATAGAAGTGGTGGCTGCATTTAAATATTTCAAGAGTAAAAGGGTGGGACTTAGATGCCAATCTAGTAGCACTTAAATTCATTTAGTCGGGGAATCAGGGAGGATAGCTCATCAGAACAATTGCCCTGAAAATATTTGTGGAAAAGACAGAGGGAAGCCACATCACATCTATGAGAAAGTGACTGAAGTCGAGAGGTCAAGTCCGGACCGATTACATTGTAGATCCTTCTTTGGATTTTGTCGAGAAACTCGAGATGAAGAGCAGGGGCACTAGACCAGATATGGATAGAATATTCAATGCATGGACGAATGGTAGATTTGTAAATGTGTAAGATGGACTCTGACGAATAAAGCCTTCTGGCACAACACATTGAAATGACTTTCTTTGTAGAAGATGCAACCATTGATTCAATGTAGTAGTTCCACCAGTTGTCAAAGTCATTTTAATTTATATATATATATATATATGTCAGATTTAAGAAACAGCAGATATTTTTATATTTAGAAAATAAAAATAAAAAATAGAGCGTTAATGATATTATATGAAAAGATTACTTAACTTTTTAAATATTAATTTTTATCCCGACATCGATGTTTCTTAGCGAAGCAATTTCAAATACCGTTCAAAACCACAACCCCTGAAGACTGGAAATTTTATCAAGAAACATCGATGTCGGGATAAAAAAAAATGATAATTAAAAAGTTGAGTAATCTTTACATATATATATATATATATATATATATATATATATATATATATATATATATATAGTTTCGGCCAAAATGTCCAGAACGGCATTGTAGGTATAAGTTTTTATCAAAGTTGTTTTATATTCTATAATTTTCACAGACGATAAATACGATATTAATTGTTATTGTCTGAGATTTTGGTGTAATTTGAGAGGATAATACAAAAGTTATGGATGATTTAGTGATTTACTGCAAAACCCATGGCGGCCAAAATGATCAGAACGGTTGGAAAAATAACAAAATAATAAAAAATGACAGAGAATACTGGAATTATTTAATATTTAGTGTGAAGCCCTTTAGCTTCAATCACACTTTGACATCTTCGACTGCATGAGGAAATTAAATTTTCAATTTCTTGTTGGGTGATCTTATTCCATTCTTCCTGAAGGGCATCCCATAATTGCTCGGTTGTTTTAGGATTTCTGGCTTTCGAACGTTCTCCTAGAATATTCCACACATTTTCAATAGGATTGACATCTGGGCTTTGAGCAGGCCAATCCATAACAATAACCTTTTCAGCCTTGAGGAAGTTCATGACCACCTTAGCCTTGTGACATGGGGCATTGTCTTGCATGAATATGGGTGGACGCTTAGATGAATTTCTCAGCACAAGCAAGACATGATCTTTTACAAGTTGTTTATAAACTCCTGCATTTACCTTTCCATGTAATCGCAGCAAAGGGCCCACACCATCTCCCGATATCATCCCCCAAACCATGACACTTCCTCCACCGAAATTAACACTAGTCTTAAGGCATTTTGATAAAAACTTATACCTACTTTTCTGACGAAAACAATGCCGTTCTGAACATTTTGGCCGCAACTGTATATATACATATATGGAGATAGATATATATATATATAATTGATGACTACATGTAAACGTAAAAGCAAGTACCTGCTCAAGTACATTGAGTCCATTAATATTCATATAGCATCCGTCATTAATAGCATTTTTCATATATATACACATATGTAATTCCATAAATCATGATTAATTATTTTATTACGTTTGTATATATAATTTTGTCTTTATAAGTATAAAGCTAGGTTTAAAATGCATTAAACATACCGTCTTTACATATAATTAAGTTAAGATTGTGAGAGCCAAATTCTTTCGATATGACATTAGTAATATATTTTAATAAGTACCAATTATTTCTGTTATCACTAACGACGTTTTTTACGCAAAAATGGAGTAATCCCCCTTAATTCATAGCGTGTTTACGTAAATTAAATTAAAAAAATTTTTTAATCAATTTTAAAAATTTTTCGACATTCGATCTCAAGACTTTAATCGATATAAATAAATAATTATCAAAGACGAATTTTATTTTTTTTATTCTTAACTGAATATGTGTATTTTTGTGTATGTGTCTAAAGTTATACGAATATTTTATTTTACAAACACGGTCAGCACATTATGGCCGTATTCATAGTTAATGTTATTGAGTGTTGGCTACTTTTTTATCAGTCCTTCCATTTTTTTAGTCTTTGTGTACATATAGATCAGGCTATTATATTTGTAATTTTTACTAGTATGATGTGAGCGGAGTTTAGTAGGCTTCCGTGATGCTAATGTTATTGTTATATCTGTATATTGGGTTTTTACTATGAATTACTTTTGAAAGAAATAATCTAATCTAGTGATCAAATGAAGTAGTTGATAATGGCGAAACAATAGCCGGAAGCTCTCGGATATGCAAAACTTTTGAACAGTTTTTACTCAATTTGTGTCCTGAAAAGAAAACACTTGTACGAGCACAAGAAAAAATAAATAAAAAGCTTAATCGCGGTACCTTGTCAGTCGTCTTTAACGAAACTTTCATATATATATATATATATATATATATATATATATATATATATATATATGTGGGAGAAAGTGTGAGTTTGTAAATAGTGACTACTACTGCTGCTAATGTAATACTCTTCGATAAAACGAATCGAGTTCTCTCAGTCACTGGCGTGTTTATCTAAAAATAAATACGCTTAAATTCATCTTCATCCCTGCCGTGCGCCAACGACTTAGGGACAGATTATTCAACTAATGCCAATTAAGCCGAGTTTCGATTCTAGTTACATGCAACCGGACGTCTAGCCACACTGATGAGCCGTGATATAGCAAAACAGTCTGTCTGTGGATGATAATATATATATATATATATATGTATATATATATATATATATATATATATGTATGTATTATTTTGTATGTGCAGTACTTAGTGGAAAGCGCTCAATATCAGTGATAGAGGTAACATATTCAGTTGTATGGAGATGAGTTTGTGACCCTGAGTTTCACGCTTTCAGAGTTTGTGACCCTGAGTTTCACGCTTTCAGAGTTTGTGAACCTGAGTTTCACGCTTTCAGAGATTGTGACCCTGAGTTTCACGCTTTCAGAGTTTGTGACACTGGGTTTCACGCTTTCAGAGTTTGTGACACTGGATTTCACGCTTTCAGAGTTTATGACACTGGGTTTCACGCTTTCAGAGTTTGTCTGATGATCGCATGGTCACAAACTCATATCCATAAAAATGACTATATATATATATATATATATATATATATATATATATATATATATATATATATATAACCAATTCACCCCAAGCAAGGCGATAATGTCACTAAGTAACAACAGGTTACTGAGAGTGAAAGAAAACGAGACGACTTTAGTGAAGAGAAAGGGACAATAAAAGAACAGGTTACGTAAGATGGCAGTTGGCGTTAGATCCAAATCTTTTGATGACCGTGGGTGGCAGGGAAGCAAGAAACCGGTAGAGAGTTTCGCAGGCGAGATGCGGGACAAAAGAAACTATTAGAATAGAACTGGCGGTTGCATCTAGCTAGGTCAGCAATAAGATCCATTTGCCAAACTCGTAGTATGCTTACGTCCATGCGCTCGAGGTTCCAATGAGGAGACCTCTCGAACGGCTACCATGAAAATGTCTATGGAAAAGGACAGAGAGAAGTCACATGGCGGCAATGGAAAAGTGACTGAAGAATTCGAGATGCCAGGACAGAAGCGATTGCATTAGAGACCATTATTTGAATTTTGTCAAGAATCTGTATCTCTCTTTCACCCTTTCTCTCTCTCTCACTCACTATCTGTCTGTCTGTCTGTCAGTCTCTGTCTCTATCTCTGTCTGTCTCTGTCTGTCTGTCTGTCTGTCTCTCTCTCTCTATATATATATATATTTAAATAAAAACAGACCACTTTAAGGTTCCATGTAATAAATTATTTCATAACAGTCCTTTTAAAGGACCGCGAGTCATCAGACTTTACTTCCAAATGTTGAAACGAAAAATGAAAAGAAATTTACACATTTTTGACGGGAAGTACTAAGTATATGTAAATTAACGAAGTGAGGAAGTGAGGGGGAGAGAGAGACATGATTGAGTTAGATGTAACATTTCTATTCTTTCAAATTTATATTAGTACTGCCCGTCAAAAATGTGTAAATTTCTTTTCATTTTTCGTTTGAACCTTTGGAAGTAAAATCTGATGATCCGCGGTCCTTTAAAAGGCCTGTGGTGAAATAATTTATTATATAGAACCTTAAAGTGGTCTGTTATATATATATATAGGTGGGGAGATAAAACAATGGCTGATAGAAGATTAAGTGTTAGCAGTTTTGATTTGGAGGCGTTAAAATTTACAAGATTTCCTTACCACAATTAGCCACTGATTCGAAGTCATTTCCAGGAACAGCTGCCAGTTTTACCTTGTAAGACTTGCTGCTAAGACAGAAGTGAATAGTCGTGTCTTCAGCATAAATACCGTGTTGAGAACTGATGAATTCGTCAAGGTCATTGATGAAGGAAAGAATAAAAACGTAGGCCCAAGGATAGAGCCCTTGGGAGAACCCTGAATTAATGTGAAATGATTTAGAACCATGACCGTTCATCACGACTTTCATTACACAATTTATTAAGAATGATTAGATTAAGCTAAATATTTGTTCAGAGAGACCATAGTCCTTAAGCTTGAGGAGAATGCCGGCAAGCCAAATCGAACGCCAGCCGCCATATCCATTTGATATTGAAGAAACCGATTATTAGCTGTTTCTATCACTGCAAAAGGCTTTGATGGCGATAACTTTCTCTAAAGAAAACGAGATTTAAGAATGTTTGACCAAAATGTTTTCGCATCATAACCTGAAGAATTTCACTCGAACGTATCGAAGAGGTGCCTAACAAACGACAAGTCATCGCAAAGAACGGTGAATATATATATATATATATATATATATATATATATATATATATATATATATATATATATATATATATATGAATAAAATGTAATTGTCATTTATTTTTGGAAGAATAAAGTGAGTAAACAAAACGGAAATTATTCATGACGAGTTTTGAGTTACAAGCAATAATAGGAATTATTCTCTTCAAAATATTATTTTGAATACTTTTTCCATTTCAAGTTTGTTCATATCTATCTATCTATCATAGTTTGTTCTTTATCTGTC
>OZ038515.1:36914442-36999442 GCA_964036315.1 Acanthosepion esculentum | reverse complement strand
GAAAAGTGTGTATATTAAAAAGAAGAGAGAAATCGCAAACGTTTTTGGTTGTAATGTGGCTCTTTTTTTAATAAAGCTACACAAATGCAATCATGTTTTCGGTGGATATTAACATAAACAGAAAAGAACTGGTGAGTAGAAATTTATGGCGATATTAAAACAAGATACATCCTATTTTCACGAGAAAAGGGAAGAAAAAGAAAAAGAGTATGAAAGAAAGACACAAGATACACCCTCTTTTCACGAGAAAAGGGAAGAAAAAAAGAGTATGAAAGGAAGACACAAGATACACCATCTTTTCACAAAAAAGGAAAGCAAAAGAAAAAGAGTAAGAAAGAAAGACACAAGATACACCCTCTTTTCACGAGAAAAGGGAAGAAAAAGAAAAAAGAGTAAGAAAGCAAACAGAGGAGAGAGTTGCAGGGTTTGTTTTGTTTTTACACAGATCAACTGATCGAAATGACCAAGTCCAAAGTAAGGAGAAAATACGAAAAGTTAAGCAATCACGCGTAAGAGGTTAATACGCATCGAAACTTGATTGCATTTGTGAAATAAAGCATATATATATATATATATATATATATATATATATATATATATATATATATATATATATATATATATATATATATATACTTTATTTCAGAGTATTACAGATATATATATATACTTTATTTTAGGATATGACATATATGTGTATGCGTGTGTTTGTGTGTGTGTGCAAACAAAAGAATGTAGCACAGAATTGAAATATGGCTTTGAAAATGACGGAACGCATTCTTTTCAAGAGACTTTTTCGTGCATCACTTCTTCGGAAAGATTCATTGTAACGACAATCAAAACGGGCGCAACTGAAAAAGATGGACACTGGGGTAAATAAGGAACCACGATTAAAATTCTACACAGAACGAAGGAAGTTCTCCTGCCGGCACAAAGTCGGTCGATGAAGCTTGATGTAAACAGCCACTAAAAACCGTAAAAGTTTAACCGACCGACCCTTGTGCACTACTCTAAATTCTCCTTCAACATATTCTGAAAAAAATATTTTAAACAAATGATTGGTTTCTCGCAGTAACGAAACTGACCACAATTCTGACATAAAAAATGCTACTCTTAATTAAAAGATAAAATAATTCACTAAGCGGAAAATATCGACAAAGTGCGTTAATGTCCAGCCACAGTAAATTTGCGCCCAGGGTCATACAACGTTTCACCATTCTTGGCAGATTTTCTCTTATCTTATGTGGGATATTAAAAAGCAATGATGATTGAAAGGAAAAAAAAGAATATGAATGTGGTTAGATTACAAAAAAAAAATTCTTTCAAAAAATTTTGAAACTACCAGCGTCTCTTGCTCATGCGCATGCGTAGTCACAACAATGTCAACAAACACAGTCTGATGAAGTCCTAACGGATGAAACGCGTGACAAATAAACCTTTTCCATTTTGTCTTAAAATTTTTTCAATACTGTTCTTATAAAAATATATAATGTTACTTCATATATATATATATATATATATATATATATATATATATATATATATATATATATATATATATTGTTAAATATAAGAGACAATGAATAATCTATTATTTTTATCATGAGCCGTTCCAGGCTTTAGTTTCAAGAGAAACAATATATGTCTGAATAATAATCTGCTACACCTATATATATATATATATATATATATATATATATATATATATATATATATATATGAATGTAATGAGAACGAAAATAATATATAAATTCCAACGTTCACATCATTAATTCAAAAGAGAGCACAGTATCGATAGTAGAGCAATAATTATTTATAATCTTTTCATAGGAGGAAAGCAAAACACCTAAGGTTAAATGGAAAATCCTAAAAGAAGCTAGAACTTGCAAATCTCTGAACGAATTTTGTTTTTTATGTTTGCAGGAAAAATATGTATTATTAAACTTTTGAACAAGAGCCAATTATTCAAAGATTTGAAACCGCAGTTTTTTGTAGGCATATTAAAAATTTAACATTACAATCTTGCTAAACTTTCAAATCCATAACCCAAAACGTTTAAAATTATAACTCACCTTCTTTGATATACTTTCTATCCTCTTATATACTTTTCTACTAATCTATCTTAGATGATGATTCTTAAAATGTTTTTGCATATATATAATACTAGTAATAGTATCAGATAAATTGATTTATATCCCTGCCTATTCTACAAGTTATACAGTCCGACAATAGGTCAAAATTTGCTTATAAATGTTATATTAATATCCCATAATTTTTATATACATTTCTACTTATACCTTAAATTCTGAACTAAAACGTATTGTAAAAAACCCCAAATAACTTATGTATTCAACATACCAAGAACAAATCTTCATCTCTTATTAATTTACAAAATACATTCATTGATTCCATACGAGAAGCAATAACTCCAGCCTAAATAGACGCAATTCACCTCTGGCTTTGTTTTAATGTTACCAAAAACGTTTCCAATTACTACTATAACCATCGTTTAAACTTATCTCTCCTTCCTCCTTCATCGTCTTACTCTCCTATTCCCACCTTTCCTCACTCTTGGGAGGCTTGGGAATTTTGTGACTAAACACTTAACCGTTGCTGTTGATTTAAATTTTTCTGGTCGAGCCATCACCTCAACACCTCAACAGTCCTTCAAACTGCTACCCAGAAGCACTGTTGTCTCACTCTGTCACCCTTTTGCCTTTCCTATCTTTTCGTTATCCTTATACGTTCCCTCTGAGTTTTTTTTTCAAACAAATCGAAAAAAAGAAGTGACGTTCCACATGCAGCCAGATTACAAACAGAATTGTTCATAACCATTTTGGGTCTCACCAGTCGAGGTGCAACTAAATGCACCGAAACGATGTTGCATCTTTGTAGTGAGTAAACTGTGTGTATGAACAGAATATATATATATATATATATATATATATATATATATATATATATATATATATATATATATATATGATAAGATTTAGTTTTAAGGTAGGCTATATTTATGGGTTAAAGTGCTCAATATCAGGGATAGAGCGTATGTAAATATACAAGTGGACTCTGAAGTGGAACTGTAGTTGATTTTTATTTAAATAAAATAAAATAAACAAAAATAAGTAAAATAATGAATACTGACAAATAGATAAGTAAATAAATTAAATAAATGAAAAAACAAAACAAACAACGTATGCATTGATCGACACAAGAAAACATATTAATGACAACAAAGAATAAAATAATCAATAATAAATACAAAAAAGTTAACACTATAAATAGCCCTCAAACTGGATTCGGATCCACAATTATACCCACTCAATAGCATCTGGAATAATTCGAAACACAACCGTTACAGTTAGAATAATAAAATAGACTACCCACAAGGCAACACAGACCTATATATATATATATATATATATATATATATATATATATATAGTTAGTCAATATATATATATATATATATATATATATATATATATAGTTAGTCAATATATATATATATATATATATATATAGTTAGTCAATATATATATATATATATATATATATATATATATATATATATATATATATAGTTAGTCAATATATATATATATATATATATATATATATATAGTTAGTCAATATATATATATATATATATATGCAGAAATATAGTCTTAAAGTGTGCTATATTTATGGGGTAAAGTGCTCAATATCAGAGATAGAGCGTGTGTAAATATAAAAGTGGACATGGAAGTCAGCACTTAGAGGCGACAGTCTGTTTCATGCTAGTGCAATCGTCAGGCGACTATATATATATATATATATATATATATATAGTTAGTCAATATATATATATATATATATATAGTTAGTCAATATATATATATATATATATATATATATATATATATAGTTAGTCAATATATATATATATATATATACATATATATATATATATATAGTTAGTCAATATATATATATATATATATATATAGTTAGTCAATATATATATATATATATATATATATATATATATAGTTAGTCAATATATATATATATATATATATATATATATATATAGTTAGTCAATATATATATATATATATATATATATAGAGAGAGAGAGAGAGAGAGAGAAACCTCTCACCAAGGAACTAATAGGAGGATGAGGTGACCGTTAAAGTCGATTGCTGTAGATGGGAAGGGATTATTTTTAGTTATAAAACCGCTATAGTAACTATCAGTATATTCGGTTGCCTCAAGTCTCTTCTTCATCTGCAAGGAAATTCTCCAACATTCACTGCCATATAAAAGGACCTATATTACATAAGAGTTCATTACCATTTTCTTGGTTTCTAACGATATCTTCTCTTTTCTGTTTCTTAATACATTGCTTTGCTTTTAGAAAGCATCTTTCACTATCCTAAAGCAACTTTCAGTGTCACATGTTCCGTCCTGTAGTAAAACATTTTCTCGGTGTTTAAATCTTTGTACTCGGTTAATTTTTCTATCTCCCATTTGCAATTCACATGATCAGCTCTTCCTTTTTGATATCTACCATTTGTAATTCACATGTTGAGCTCTTTTTTATATCTCCCATTTATAATTCGGATGTTGAGCTCATCTTTTTTTATATGTCCAATGTGTAATTCACATGTTGAGCTCTTCTTTTTTGATATCTCCCATTTGTAGTTTGCATGTTGAGCTCTTTTTCTTTCATATCTCCCATTTGTAATTCGCATATTAAGATCTTCTTTTTTGATATCCCTCATTTGTAATTCACAAGTTGAGCACTTCTTTTTTGATAACAACCATTTGAAATTCACATGTTGAGCTCTTATTTTTTGATATCTCCCATTTGTAGTTTCCATTTTGAGCTCTTCTTTTTTGATATCTCGCATTTGAAATTCACATGTTGAGCTCTTCTTTTTTGAATTCTCCCATTTGTAATTCGCATGTTGAGCTCTTCTTTTTTGCTGACAACCATCATTTTCTCCTCGCACGGTTGATGTTTAGTCTTTTCTTGACGCCTTCCTTTATTTACAACTTTCGCTAGGAATTCTTGGCGCTGTCTGCTATCAACACATTTTCGAAACATCTTAAGTCACTGAGTCATCGTTTTCTAGGAAATGTTCTGTTTATTAAATCGAATTACAGAAACGCGACATCAGACCTTATTTAAGAACTTCCCAAAACTATTTACGAACTGTAAAACGAGAAGCTACAGAAATGTGGTTCTACAGAAATGTGGTTCTACAGAAAGATGCTGAGGGTACCATGGACCGAACATGTGAGCAACGATGAGGTTTTAGAGAAAAAAATTATACTTAACACCAGGAAGCGAGAGTTGAGGTTTCTAGGGCACATTATGAGAAAAGAGTGTTTCGCAAATCTGATACTCACAGGGCAGATTGAAGACCAGGGAGACGGGGGAAATCAACGTATAGCATGCTTAGTGAGATTGAATAAGAGAACAGAGTTTAGGAGAAATAACAGAAAGACAAAATTTATTAAGATCTGCAAGAGAGAGGAAGTTGTGTAGAGCTATGGTCGCCTAGTTACTGATGGGAGACGGTACATAAAGAGGATGTCGAGGAGGATACTTAGGACCGAACATGAGAGCAACGACGAGGTTTTAGAGAATATAGAAACAATAGGAAATGACACATGGCACAGTGGATAAAGGCGTTAGTAGGATCCAGTGACAGGGCCCAAAGAGTGTGAGTTCAATACCCGGTTAAGGCAGTTGAGAACTTGGAGAGGGGAAATAACTGACAAATGACATCCATTAAAAACATGACACGTGGAACTAGAACAGTTTATACCAGTGAGCGAATTAAAGGGTTCAGTTCGACATTCCAACCACCTGAAGAAGGCCGGAGTGTACAACGGCCGAAACGTTGTAATAAATATGGCGACAAAGATGAGGACAATAGTCCAAATAATGTAAATAGTGTACATAATACCTCATCTCAGAAATATAGACAGATCAAGAAAAGTAGATGGAATTTTGGGGGCACATAATGAGGAAGGAGGGCTTGGAAAATTTGATACTCACGAGGGCAAGGGGGACAGAGGAAAATACAACATAACATACTTGATTAGTTTGAGTAACTGGGTGACGGAACGAGGCTTAGGAGAAATAGAGAAAGGAGCAAATGACCACCTACGTCCTGAAGAGACACGGGATATAAAAAAGAAAGCAAGCATTCTCTTTATACACTTGAATGCAAATATTTATGCATAAGTTACGTAATAATATCATATTTACTTGACCATATCTACATTCTGTCAAATAAACGTTTTGATGGGGGAAACTTTCTCTAACAAGAAGCAGATTAAAGAGTGGTTGGCTGTTTTTGTTTAGCGGCATATCAACACTACTATGGGTTATTTAATGCCGAAATCTAAATATTTTGTAAGTAATTTTATTTATTTTTTTAGATAATAATGGTTTTAGTGATACAAATCTTACTAATTAACCCACAGCTGGGGGGAAGAGGTGGATTCAAATCTTTTTAAAGTGTATTTGCGCCTAAGTGAATAAAACGGACCCAAATGGAATTGTAACTCGACTCTCCAATTAAAAATTCTGAGCCATTACACCAGCTGCATACACTCATGTATACAGCACAGAAGCAGTCACCCATCTAGGTACTGACCAGATTTGATGTTGCTTAACTTCGGTCATTGTACGGTAACAGGTGTTTGATGTCGTTCTTTTTAGTTCACAATTTTTTCTTGTTTTCGTTTTAATCGTTTCACCCCATGCAAGGTGATAATGCCACTAAGACGCAAGGGGTTACAGGGTGTGGAAGAGAATGAGGTGGATTCCTACTTTTTCTATTTGCACGTAAGTGAATATAAAGAACCCAACTGGGATTGCAACTCGGCTCTCCGATCAAAAGTTCCATTACATCACCCGCACATCGAAGCTTACAGCTCCTGATATTTCAAAGCG
Source organism: Acanthosepion esculentum (assembly GCA_964036315.1). Classification (NCBI taxonomy): domain Eukaryota; kingdom Metazoa; phylum Mollusca; class Cephalopoda; order Sepiida; family Sepiidae; genus Acanthosepion; species Acanthosepion esculentum. The sequence continues at coordinate 36,992,484 of OZ038515.1, read as the reverse complement.
GTCACCCATCTAGGTACTGACCAGGTTTGACGTTGCTTATCTTCGGTGCAGATTAAGGAATTTGCCGAAAGTCTTTTTTCATAAAAACCGCGAAATTTTTACTTAACAGTGATCGAAGAGATGCCAGATTAGAGAAATAAGTCACTGCAAAGAATGGGAAATAAAATGTAATTGTGCTTTATTGCATGTAATTGATTATAATGCATATACCGTTTTTGACGTCATATAAGACGCAGGGGCATATAATTGAATATAATACATATACCGTATTTGACGTAATATAAGACGCACGGACATGTAATTGAATATAATGCATATACCGTATTTGACGTCATATAAGACGCACGGGCATGTAATTGAATATAATGCATATACCGTATTTGACGGCATATAAGACGCACTGACAAATAATTCAATATAATGCATATACCGTATTTGACGGCATATAAGACGTACGGGCATGTAATTGAATATAATGCATATACCGTATTTGACGGCATATAAGACGCACCCCTATTTCAACAGGAAATAAGAACAAAAAAAAATTAGTAATTAGTAAAATTATTAGCAAATGGTACAGCCTAGGCTATATTTATGAGGTATTATTTTGGTTAAATAAGCCATGATTACAATTAAACGAAAAATAATAGGAAAAAAACACAAGCCTATAAAACCTTTATTATATCCTTTATATGATCTGTACAACGTGCGTCTTGTAAACGTCTTATTGGAATAATTAGGATATAAAAATTCTGATTGTATTGACACCAATGCAACCGGAAGTTATCGCAAGAAAAATATTAATGAAACAAATATATTTTACAAATATAAAATTTGAATTTATTGCATATAATTTTAGTGAAACAAAGAACTAATATTAAACGTGATGAAATTAATATAATGAGTATTATCAATGATAAAACTTAATCTACATAATAGCCTTTTAAATAATGATAATAGGTATATGAAAGTTACTCTAAAGTCTAAGCTAATAGGAGTTGCCAAGGTAGCTAATTTCGGTCGACTATCGCGAATTTTAAACCTACATATGGCATATAAGACGCAGGGGAATTTTAAAAGATATTTTTAGTGAAAAAAAGTGCGCGCCCTATATGCCGTCAAATACGGTAATTAAATAAATTGCATATTTGAATATATGATTGAATATATTGGATATAATTGAATAAAATGTAATTGTACTTTATTTTTTGTAAGAATAAATTTCATAAAAAAAACAGAAATTATTTATGACTCAACCTAATGGATGGTATTTCTAGGTCTTTCAAAACATTATAAAACCATAAATTGTCGCAATTAAGTTTATTAGCCCAAAATAAGAGACAACATTTAATAAATATCTGCCTATATTTCTGAGACGAGGTATTGTAATTATTTAAACTATTTACATTGTTCGGATTGTTGTCCTCATCTTTGATGCCATATTTACGACGTTTCGACCGTTCAACGCTCTGGCCTTCTTCAGGATCTGTCTATATTTCTGAATTTAGGTATTGTAATTATTTGCACTATTTACATTGTTTGGACTGTTGTCTTCATCTTCGTTGCCATATTCACGACGTTTCGGCCGTTGTACGCTCGGGCCTTCTTAAAGATCTCTTTATATTTCTGAAATGAGGTATTGTAATTATTTACACTATTTACATTGTTCGGATTGTTGTCCTCATCTTTATTGCCATATTCACAACGTTTCGGCCATTGTAGGGTCTGGACTACTTCAGGTGATATACACATGGCCCGGTGGATAAAATCGTTGACTGAATCTAATGACTTGACCCAGAGACTTATGAGTTCAATACCTGACTAGAGCAGACGTGAACAAAAACTCGGAGAATTGAGTTAAAGAGAGATAACTGATACTAACACATCCAGAAGTGGTATGGCACGTGGAACTAGAACAATGTAACCCGGTGGACAAAATAAAGGGTCCAGTTCGAAATTCCAATCAACTGATGAAGGTCAGATCGTACAACAGCCGAAACGTCCTGAATAGGGCAACGAAGACGAGGACAACAGTCCGAACAATGTAAAGAGTTTAAATGTTTAATAAATATCTTTTATGTTTATTTCCGAGCCAAAAGAATTTCAAGAACTCTATGAATAATATGATTCAAGTTTTTTTTTTCTGATTTTATCATGAAATTTTTAAGTCTTTAAATACGCCATTTTTTTTTAAAGTGACCTATTAGGGTTGTAGTGGCATCACAAGTACTGCAGCCGTGGTAGCTGTGATGTGTCTTGGGCAAGATGTCCTAACAGATCCCAAAACTGTCCAGGCTGGTTTTGAATTCAGAGTTTTTCCTTTTCCATGACCAGTTACCACCCAAGGATATAGGACCCTACCTGTCCTGCTATTGACTCCTAGCTGGCGGTGGTGGGCAGGGAGAAGAGATGGATGTATATCTTTCCCAAGGACATTTGCACATAGATGAATGTAATGAACATGAGCAGAATTCGAACTCGGCTCTCCGATTCCTCAATCTGAGCCGCTACACGTTCTTCTATTTTCTCCCTAGACGCTATTTTAGAACTATCAAAACTGCAGGTAAAAACGCGATAGCTGCAAATTTACATACAACTTGATTAAAAAATAAATTATTAATATTTAGATAAATGTGCGTGTATTTAATACTGCTTGTGAGATCAGGGGAAAGAGTTGAATAAGGAAAAAAACAGGATATAAGAGTGTGGAGTAATGTGTGAAAAGAAAATGAAAAAAGAAATAAAAGAAAAGACCGGTCGAAAGGGGAAAAAACATGAAAATAGGGAAAAAATGGTTTATCAAAAGAGTAGTACTTTGTAGAAAAATGAAAATAATAATTCTCTCACAAAAATGAAGACAATGAAGAGATACTTGAACAAAAAAAAGAGTTCAACAAAACCATTAAAATTATAGAAGCAGATAAAAATATTTTTTAAAATTCATACTTTTTTCTATTTATTTTTTAAGGGAATTCGTTCTCTTCCGTTTTTGTGTCAATATTGCAAAACATGGTCGACATTCATACGTTAATAATGCGTCCGTTAAGTGCCTACAATGTCACGTGTCTAATAGCTGTGTTTGTGTGCGCATGCGTGCACCCAATCGCTCCTCCGGTTGAAAGTGCCGTATCATAATTTACAACCATTAGATTTCTTTCTTTCTTTCTTTCTTTCTTTCTTTCTTTCTTTCTTTCTTTCTTTCTTTCTTCTACTGTTTTCCCCCACTCATTTGATTCACTTTATCCCGACTTTTTCTTTCTCTCTTTCGTTTTCTTTTTCTTTTTATATACACCTTTTCTCCCAGTTCATTCATTCATCCTATAATTCTTTCTTTCCTTATTTCTTTCTTTTATATTCTTTTCATTTGCTTTCTATTTCTTTCTAACGTTTCGTTTATTCTTTTTATATTCACTTTTTGTTTGTTTGTTCATTTGTTTGTTTGTTTCTTTCTTTCAACTCTTTCAAGTCATTGTTCGACTCACTCTCTTTCTTTTTATTCTTTATCTATACCACGTTGAAGTCACTCACCTTTTAGCTTTCTTTCTTGTCAAAATCTCTTTCTTTCTTTATTTCTCTTTCTTTTTGTCTTACGTTCTTTCTTAAGATGTTTTCTTTCTTTCTCTATCTGTTAACATTTTTACGTCTCTTCCTTAAAATATTTTATTCACTCCTTCAATTTCTTTCTTAACATGTCTCGGTGACTTTTTCTTTCGTTCTTTCAACTTTTTCAAGTCGTTATTTGACTCACTATATTTCTTTTTTCTTTTTTTATCTACCCCGCATATTTCTTTAGATGTTGAAGTCAATCTCTCTTTAGCTTTTAAATTTCTTTCTTTTTTCTTACGTTCTTTCTTAAGATGTTTGAGTCATCCATTTTCTTTCTTTCATTCTTCTTAAAATTTGAGTCACTCTTTTAAATTCTTTCTTTCTTCCTTAACATATTTCGGTTCTTTCTTTCTTTCTTTCTTTCTTAAAATATTTCGGTTTCTTTCTTTCTTTCTTTAACATATTTGGGTCACTTTCTTTCTTTTTTTCTTTCTTTCTTTCTTAACATATATCGGTCACATTCTTCTTTTCTTTCTTTCTTTCTTTCTTTCTTCTTTAACATATTTCGGTCACTTTCTTTCTTTCTTTCTTTCTTTCTTTCTTAACATATATCGGTCACATTCTTCCCTTCTTTCTTTCTTTCTTTTTTAACATATTCCGGTCACTTTCTTTCTTTCTTCTTTAATATATATCGAACACATTCTTTCTTTCTTTCTTTTTTTCTTTCTTAACATTTATCGGTCACATTCTTCCCTTCTTTCTTCTTTTCTTTCTTTCTTTAACATATATCGATCACTATCTTTCTTTCTTTCTATCTATCAATCTTTCTTTCTTTCTTTCTTTCTTAACATATATCGGTCACATTCTTCCCTTCTTTCTTTCTTTCTTTCTTTCTTTATAACATATTTCGGTCACTTTCTTTTTTTCTTTCTTTCTTTCTTTCTTAACATATATTGGTCACATTCTTCCCTTCTTTCTTTCTTTCTTTCTTTATAACATATTTCGGTCACTTTCTTTCTTTTTTTCTTTCTTTCTTTCTTTCTTTCTTTCTTTCTTAACATATATTGGTCACATTCTTCCCTTCTTTCTTTCTTTCTTTCTTTATAACATATTTCGGTCACTTTCTTTCTTTCTTTCTTAACTTATATCAGGCACATTCTTCTTTTCTTTCTTTCTTTCTTTCTTTCTTTCTTTTTTAACATATTTCTGTCACTTTTTTTTCTTTCTTTCTTTCTTTCTTTCCTTCTTTCTTTCTTTCTTTCTTAACATATATCGGCCACTTTCTTTCTTAACATATTTCGGTCACTAGCTTTCTTTCTTTCTTTCTTTCTTTCTTTTCTAACATATATTCTTTTTTAATTTAATATTACCTCTTTCTTTCTTTCTTTCTTTCTTTCTTTCTTTCTTTCTTCATCCGTGACCAACCATTTAAATTCTCATTGTTAAGTGTTTTCGAGCAAGTTTCAGTTGACTGCACGTATTAGTCGTCCCCACCCCATCTGCTTTCCCCACTTCCACCATTTTGACATCCCTTACCGATTTACCATTTAACGTAGAAAGGCGTCCTGCCTCCAGCAATTAAGCATTAATAGATTCCAAGAGGGAAAAAGACAACATTAATATAGAACTAAAATTACACCTGCGTACTGATATCTGTGCGTGGGCGTATCCATATAAGTATTGCATGGATGCGCTCAGGTTGAGCCCTGCCTACGCATTTGTATGTACTGCGTGCGTATGTAAAATCTGGATGTTGGGCAATTGTCCTCCGTTTTCTGTACGTCAGAAATTCTCACTTTTCGGATATAGAAGCTTTGGAATTTTGGCAACGAATGTTTCGTTGTATTTAATTCAGACAATAAAATAAATGTACGCATAGTTGTCGGCAAAAGAGGCAACACATAGCCTATTGGAGACGTCAAAATAAAGCAGGCACAGAAATTTAATTTTATCTGTGTAGCGTGGTAACATTTGACAGTAAATGTGTCACAGAAACCCGAAGTCATATCGGAATAACAGAAAAATGCTTTTCAGAAACCTAGCAAAGCATTAAAAGATAGAAAAATGTCAGAGCAAAAAAAGAAAACGTGTTGAACAGCTATGTGATATCTTTCTTCCTATACATATACAGTAGACAACCGGACTAAGAAGGCCTTCCGGATATCAGGATTTGGTTACAAAGTCCGGATATGAATGGTTATATTTAGATTAAAATAAAAGAACTGAAATCAGGTTTAACAATTATTTTCAATGTTTTATAGTAAACAAAATAAGCTAATGGTGAGTGAAATATAACGGAATTGATTTTAAGGAAAAATAAATAAATAATGTAATGTTAATGAAAATTCAATAAATTAAGTATGCCACATGTGCAAAACAAATAATGTAACGAGGATTTTTTAATCGCTGTTGCATGATGATTCTTTCTCTTCTAATGTCATTCTCAACTTTTCCGCATTTCCTTTTGCTTTTGTTCTTGAAAATTTTTAAACGAAATACACTTTTTTTTAACCCTGCGTGCGTTATTGCAATCGTCATAGCTGAATGCTGGCTTTCTTTCCATAAAACTGACAACATTTTCAATAGCTTTTTCAATTTCAGTCCAGGTTTCATCACAATCTTGTATCTCGTCGCTATCTTGTTGCAGATGTGCCTCGTTGTCATCCTCTCCTCTTATTCCCATCATCTTTTGCACCAATACAAGCCATTAGGGTAAAATAAGCAGAAGCAATTATCCAAAGTAAATTTCCTAAAAAACAGAAATTTCAAATCAGATACATATCACCCAAATAGCTCAAATATACACGTCAAAATCATGTCCGCATATATGAAGGCCATATAGCCACTAAGATGCCAGGTTTTCCTGATGAGAAGAAGAAAAGCATTTTAAGAAAACGATCAAAGAAGCGGAATTAAGAAGGCATAAGATACCAATTGACATTGCATTTCAATTTTTGAGGTTCCCTGGAAACCAACATGCCGGGAGGGAGTTCCACATATGAGATGTGCGAGAAAAGAAACTGTTAGCACAGAAGTTACGGTTACATCTATGCCAGTGAATATTTGGCGATCTCTTTACAGATGGAGAAGAGACTTGAAGCAAATGAAAAAACCCTTAGAGAAGTTAGTTAAAGAAAGCAAGCAGGAAGGATTATCGATTAACTATAAGAAGATAGAACGCGTGGTTGTAAGCAAGAAAGCCAGCCCAGGGTGTGAGCTACATATTGGGGACGGCAAAATACAGCAGCTATACAAATTTATCGGTATAGTTTAGTAACAAATGACGAAATATGTGACACAGAAACCTGAAAGCGTACAAGAATAATTGAAGATGCTTTTCAGAAACTAAACGCACTCTTAGAAGACAATAAATTTCATTAGAAACAAAAAAAAGAGAGTTGAACTTTTATATAATATCTTTCTTCCTATATATATATATATATATATATATATATATATATATATATATATATATATTAGGATATTACACCGAAAACGTAAAAATCGCTAAACAATTGCAGTCGGGTTTCAATGCGTATCAATGCATCTCATTAGATGATTGTAAATTACTAGCGAGTGAACGATTTATTAAGATTTAAAAGTAATATACAACCTCTTTTTACGAAAAAAAGGGGGTGATAAAGTTTGTGGGCTTTACTCTGAACAAGCAATCAAATTTAAAATTAAGTTAAATTTAAACTAAACGAAAAAGCAACAATTAAATATTATTTTTATAAGTGGGTCCCGACCCGTAGATTGGCCGCTGATGGGAGACAGACATAAACTAAAGCGGGTACTTTATGGTTACATAAAATATACAAATCTCACAATGAAGTTTCCTGAAAAATAAAAGTGGGTGGATAAAAGTGGATAAATAGCATCTTTAAGAATCTAGTAAATAATTTAAATATATATAATTAGTTGGTAAATTAATATGCAACTATTAAATAAAGATCCTTCTTATATGATATTAAGAATACTAACCAATCAATGTAAAATATCAAAAGTAGCAACCAAATACCAATATATTTGTACAAGATGTTACCAATACTACCAGGAAATTAATGCAAAATTATATTAAATCCAGATTATTTGTTCTCATCATACCTATATATATATATATATATATATATAAATATATATATATATATATATATGTATGTATGTATATATATATATATATATATATATATATATATATATATATATATATATATATATAGAGAGAGAGAGAGAGAGAGAGAGAGAGAGTGGGAGAGAGAGAGACTGTATTAGTGGTGAATATACACATACATATGCAATTATATATACACATACATATATGTATAAAAATAATTCCAAGAGGATATGATCCAGGTAGAACTCGATGTCCAGGACAGAGTAAGGATATAATAAAAAGACTTAAACACTAATATTCCATGGTCATGACCATGGAATATTAGTGTTTAAGTATTTTTATTATTATTATTATTATTATTATTATTATATATATATATATATATATATATATATATATATATATATAGTCCAGGGCCTCACGATAAACTACACCCGGTAGCAAGGCCTCTGATTAGAAGGTTTTGAGGAATGTGGAACCACCTCTTAATTGCTGTTGTTCCTAGGAGAGGTAGCACTTCTTAGGGTCCCAGCTATGGGGAAATAACCGTTCCAAACAAAAGCAAAACACTATGAAAGTATAAAAATACATTTTTGTCGTAACATGACCAACAATACATTTTATCTGTAGTTGAAGGTATTGCGTTCACAATATATTTAGTTGAAGTCATAAAATTGTGTTCAAAATATTTAGATTTAGGCATTAAATAAACCATAGGAGTTGATAAGCAACTAAACAAAATCAATCAATCAACCAATCAATCAATCATATATATATATATATATATATATATATATATATATATATATATATAATCATTTCGCCACATGCAAGGCAATAAAGCCATTAAGACGCCAGGTGTTACCGATGAGAAAAGCAGTGAGAAGGCGCTTTCTAAGATTAATGATAAAAAAGCCTTTGAGCGAGTAAAGCCTGAAGGTCTTGAAAATATCATCCCTTTTTGAACATTGTGCACTGGCGCTACACAATCATAAAGAAAAAACTGTACCAAATAGCAGAAACCACATCACTCGAGGACTACCAACAGCAGCAACAACTAAAATGCATAGTACATGTAACTGGAAGAGAAAATAATGACATTGTCAAGATGTTGACAGTCCACACGCCTTTAAATAGAAGGCTAGGAAGGAAACCCCCATTAATACTGGAAAGAGCGATAAAAGCCATTGGACTTGAAAAAACATGTTTTCTTAAAAATGTTTTCGCAGAAAGAGTTTATAAATTTCAACCGAAGACAGTACAGGCTCCTCGGTCAATGAATGGCAAATGTTTCCTTATAAGAAAGCGGCTATTGTTATTAATAGTGAGGAGAAAGGACAATAAAAGGACAGGTTTCGGTAAAATAGAAGAATGATGATTGACGTTGCCTGTAGGTGGCACGAAACTGGAAGAGAGTTCCACAAGCAATAATTACGAGCAAAGAAGCTATTAGAATAGAACGTTCGGTTACATCGACCTATTTCAAAAGTAAAACAGTGAGACCTAATTGCCAATCTAGTAGTACACTTAAATTCATACGATCGAAGTATCAAGGAAGAGAGTTCATTAAAACAACTGCCATGAAAATATTTATAGAAAAGACAGAAGCAAGCCACGTCACGGTGATGGGAAAGTGACTTAGGCCGAGATGCCAGTTCAGGACCGATAACATTACAGACCCCTCTTCAGGTTTTGTCCAGAATCTCGACATATAAGACGGACCACAAGATCAGATATGGCAGCAATATTCAATGGACAATAGAATGGTAGACTTATATACGTGTAAGATGGATTCTGACGAGAAAACGCGAGATCAAGAAAGCGCAATGTTTTTCTCTCCAGGGTGTTAGCATCAGCCATACTGATGAGGACGGGAAAAAATGATCCACTATGATGATTAAAGGACAGCAGTTTCATTTTGGAGGCGTTAAAATTTACAAGCCATTTCTTACCCCAGTTAGCAACTGATTGGAAATAATTTTCAAGACCAACTACCAGTTTTACTTTCTCGGTCCGATCCGTGTTCCTATCAAGACAGAGGTAAATAGCTGTGTCATCAGCATAAATACCTAGTTGGGAAATGCTATTGATGAAGATAAGAAACAACGTAGTTCCAATGACAGAGCACTGGGGCCCCCACATTAATGTGAAATGATCTGGAAGCGTGTCCGTTAAAGACAACCTTCATTATCCAATTTGTTAAGAACGATTAGATTAAGTAAAATATCCGGTGTACGTTGGGGGGTATCGAGTGATGTCCTGGAATGTGACCAGTGTTTGAGTCCTGTTAGGCGAGATACGTTTCTGAGAGGCTCTTATAGGTGAAATTTAGTTTGAAGTCAAGTATTATATACACTACCATTTTTCTAGTTCATCGTATGATTTCTTTCATTTTTCTGTCTATGTATGTTATAGTTGGTTGTATTTTCCCGAGTTTAATATTATGGAATAGCAGAAAAATACTATAGGAATAAGAGTTTTTTTTCTCACCCAAGAAAAGGCTCAAGACCTACTGAAGGTAGAGGCCTAAATATCAAATTATTTTTTTCGTTCTCTTTATTTCTTTATTGTTTTTCATTTTTTCCTTTCCATCTTTCCGCCCCTTTCTTTCCTTTTGCCGTGTTTTCTTCCTTCCTTTTCACTTTCTCGACTTTTTCTTTTTCTTTTTCTTTAATTCCCAATAATTCCCGTCATTATTTTTTATATTCTTTTTTTTATGTTCTCAATTTTTAATGTAAGCTTTTTGTATGTAACCTTCGCAGTTTTCCTACTTTCTTTCTTTCTGTCTTTCTTTCTTTCTCAATTTTCCCATTTATATTCGTTCTTTCTTTTTTCTTTGTTTGTTTGTTTCTTTTATTCTCAATTTTCCTATTTACATTTTTCTTTCTTTTTTTCTTTCTTTCTTTTCCGATTCACATACTTTATTTCGTTCGCAGATTTACTTTTTCTTTCATTCTTAATTTTTCCATTTCCATTCTTTTTCTTTCTTTCTTTCTTTCTTCCTTTCTTTCCTTCCTTCCTTCCTTCCTTCTTTCTTTCCTTCTTTCTTTACATAGGCATTGTTTGTTTGTTTTCGTTCGCAGTTTTTCTCTCTTTCTCTCCTTTCGTTCGCAGTTTTCTTTTTTCTTTCTTTCTTAATTTTTCCATTTTCTTTCTTTCTTTCTTTCTTTCTTTCTTTCTTTCTTTCTTTCTTTCTTTCTTTCTTTCTTCCTTTCTTTCTTTCTTAATTTTCCCGTCTACATTCTTTCTTTCTTTTCAAAGTTTTTCCACTTTTTTTCATTCGTAATTTTCCAATCTACTTTCTTTGCTTCTTCCTTTCTGTCTTTTGCTGTTTCTTGATTCCTTTCTATTTTTTCTTCCTTTTCCTTCACACTTTCCCTACTTTCTTATTTCGCAATTTTCCAATCGACACTTCTTTCTTTCTTTCTTTCTTTCTCTCTTTCTTTCTTTCTCTTCACCTCCCTGCTTTTCGCAAACAGCAGTAAAATAAGCCGCGTCTATTATTCGACAGGCAGACAAACTTTGGTCATTGATTTGATACGTAAATAACAGACAAAGATTTGCACACAAAACCTTGTCTATGATGACGTGTCTGTAGATTACATTCGTCCGTATTCTAAATTCATGGAATTGTTCGTTCTTGGAACGCTACCAGAAAAAGAAATAAATGGAACCAAAATGCGGAAAAAAGACGACGCTTGGCCGATGGCTTCGTTGATGTGATGTCGAAACAAAAATTAAAAACGTGACGAAATAATTGATTAATGAAAGGTGAAAGAGTACAAAAAGGGACAGTATATCGGAGTGACGACGAAAACAGTCTGTTTGAATCTATCTATCTATCTATCTATCTATCTATCTATCTATCTATCTATCTAGTGAGCTGTTTCCGTTGATATCTATCTTAGTCTGTTCATTTCTATCTATCTATCTATCTATCTATCTATCTATCTATCTATCTATCTATCTATCTATCTAGTGAGCTGTTTCCGTTAATATCTATCTTAGTCTGTTCATATCTATCTATCTATCTATCTATCTATCTATCTATCTGTCGTGGTCACTTCATACTTCATATATATCTATCTATCTTGTTTTTTTCACACACAAACATACAGATACAAACACACCCACAGACATATATATATATATATATGTATATATATATAAAATATATAAAAATTTTATAATTTATATATCTCCATTTATCTATCTATCTATCTATCTATCTATCTATATATATATATATATATATATATATATATATATATATATATATATATATATAAATTATACACAATGGGAGATAAACATTCTCCGATCCACTTCCCAAATTCTGACTATATGATAAAACATCATATTTTTTTTACTGAAAGGAGACTTTTCAGCGTCTATATAAATAAATGAATAGAAAACAAACTTGCAGTATATGAAATTCTACGAAACATTAGTGAGGGATGATCCGTCAAGTTATATATTTCAAGTGACTGAAGACCACAAAAATTGCACATGATTGATTTTGTGATATAATAGATAAGAAAAATCGTGTTTGTTCCATTTGATATTAAGGAAATTCGTCCTTCTTTGGAAAATAAATTCTAGACTGGGCCATTGATTTACTGAATGAATATACCATTTGTTGGTTGAACAAATTAGAATGTTCAAGCACTACTGCAAGTAGGTGTAGTAACTTAGAGGGGGAGTATAGATAAAGAAGAGGCTATCACGTTTGCTTTGATGTAACTGGGGTTGTTATGATAGTGCTTTTAAAAAGATTTTTCCAATAACCAGGATATTAGATGGCTGGAAAATTCTATTTGTAGAATGATTGACATTAACAAAAAAGAATTTTGGTCATTTTTTGTGTGTTTTAAGATTTACATTGAATCTAACATAAAGGCAGGGTATTTCTTGGTTGTTACATTTAACCGTGATAATGAAATTTACCGATATGTCTCACCTGCCGTTTTTAAGTATGTTGTATAAGTGTTGAGCAACAAGCTGTCAGTAAACCTTGCCAACCGAACGATCCTCAGTGGCCGAAACGGTTAAGGCACGTCAGGCTATATGACGGTTCCGTATAGGATACATGTTCGAATCCTGTCGGAGGACGAATATTTTCTATGAAAATTTCTCGGACATTCAGGCCGGTAAATGTTATTTAATACTGTTTATTATAAACAGAGCATTTACTTGTATCTATAAAAAGAATGTTAAACATAAAATGTCTTTAAATATATATATATATATATATATGTTGGTCACACCACAAATTCGCCTTCACGACGCTTGACACTACATTTGAATGATAACTCTAACATTTTTAGGCATTTAAAACAACATGCCTGGCCGCATACCCAATTCCGGAAAATCCTCGTCGAAAACACAATTATAATTAAACATGAAAACAATAAACAAAAACTAAAAATTCTTGAAGCTATATACATAAAAGCAGTTAAAAGCTAACCTGAAGAAAATAAACTATGAAATCTCCACAAATATCCTTAAATGCCTATAATTGGTAACAGAAGCCATTGGTTTATACCAACAGCTTCACATACTTAATACTTCTCGTTTTCTCTCTCTCGCGTGTGTGACGTCATGAGCTATGGTTCTATTTTCGCTTCCAGCGTCTCATATGCAGGAGTTTGTCGTTGCTTGGAAATCTTCCATGTAAACAGAAACAGACTATCATTACTGATTTGTCCATGTTTTGCTTAATATATTGTACTTTAATTGTCATCTTTGATAATGGCTTATGCAAGCCGAAAGCTTAGATTGGATTAAAAAATATGTATCAATATTGTGATTTTCTTTCTTCGTTTAATGATAATGTTATTAAGCTTATCAGACGATATGAAAAGAATTTACATAAAATAAATAGATAACACTTGTCTATATTATTTAATGAAACATACATAAATATATATATATATATATATATATATATATATATATATATATATACATTTAGGCAGCATATCTTCATTCAAGCATGTTTCATTAAATAATATAGACATATTATGTGTATTATTTTTATAATAATCTTTTTTAGTTCTCTAATTATATTCTTGAAGTTAAGTTGAAATTCATCAAGGAAGGCGTCGTATATTTTGTTAAACCAGGTACTTTCCAGCTCCAACGAGATCATCCTCAGACGCTAATTGCGAAGACTAACTTAATGGAACAATAATCGTTGTGATAGTGATTTTGCAATCACGGACGAAGGTAATAGTACAGGTGATAGATCCGTTGGTATATAATCCAGGTGGATGCTAGTAATATCAAATATTAAAACTGATTCACAAATAGAGCTCAATGTATTTATTATAACAGAGCATATATATTATACAGCAAAAACTTCAAAATTACCTCATGTAATTATTTGTATGTTTAGAGGAAAAATTAGAATAATAAAATACAATAATTAATGCAAACTATTAAATCAAAGGAACGAACTAGTGTTAAAATGTAGACATAGAAACAGATTTAAACTTATATCAGAACATAGACCTTACCTTATTACTTACTAACTCCCCCCTAATGTTAGATATACAACGATAATTAACTTCTATAATTCCCATCTATTCTTCATATTAATCCTGTCTTATAACGGTCCCCTAATTGATGGAACCCCCTTTGATTAACTTTTTACTTTAATATTTTTCTCTTAAAGAATTTCGGGTCTTCCTAATAATTTAACTGATCCATAATGCGATAAATGGATAATTTATTCTAACTTTAAATTGTTTTATCTTTAAATCCCCCCATTACTTAATAATATAAAACCCTTAATTCTATTCTTTCGTTATATTAATTGTCTAAACACTATTGTTAATCTTATTAAAACATATTTGTTGTTGGTATAATTTGGTATTCCCTAGCAGGAACCTAAATTCCTTTATATATAATTAAAGGCTTTGGTCTTGAATAAACTCCCATTTCGGTTCATCTTTTAGCACCAATTCAACACCTCACTCTTCATTTAACCCCACCCTAGGAACATAAAGTAAATATCGAAGTTGACTCCAGCGACCCCACCCACTTTAGAGAGATAACTCACGTCCTTCCCTTACTTAGGCTCTTATCTAGATGAGGCTCCACTTTGGGTAGGTTTGTATCTTTTCTCCAACTGCTATCTAAGTTAAATTCCAAATCCCTGATTCTGAGACGAATTCAGTCCACAGCTGAAGAGGAATGACGCAAAGTTGCGCCGGTTTGAAATAGACTATACCCACGTGAGGTAATTTTGGATTTTTAACTGCATAATATATATAAACCGTATATTTACTCGTATAAGATGACCTTTAAATGCCTTTAAAAATGGGTGGGGGTGTTATACTACAATTCTAAAAAAGAAACCTTAAATTCTGAATGATGTTTGTCGGTAAGGCTAACTTCGGCCTCGGTGCGATAACCAATGACGTATTATTTACATAAAATAAATAGACAACACTTGTCTATATTATTTAATGAAACATACATCAATATATATATATATATATATATATATATATATATATATATATATATATATACATACATATACACATTTAGGCAGCATATCTTCATTCAAGCATGTTTCATTAAATAATATAGACATATTATGTGTATTATTTTTATAATAATCTTTTTTATTATGCACTAGACGGCCGTTTCGTCCTATATTTGGGACTCATCAGCATGATATAGGACGAAACGGTCGTCTAGTGTTTTCTGCATTCTGTTGAGGTTTCTTCTAAAACACGATGAATTACTTAATTATGATATATATATATATATATATATATATATATATATATATATATATATATAGAAACTAGTCTGTCCTGTTATTTACCCATAGCTGGAGGGAGAAGAAGAGGATTCATACATTTCCCAAGGCTATTAGCACGTAATGTAATAGATTCGTCTGGAATTCGAACTCGGCTCTCCGATTCCTCAATCCAAGCCGTGTATATATATATATATATATATATATATATATATATATAGGAAGCCATTAACAATCTCGGTGTACTTTAGTCAATCCAGTCAAATAAAGTTTTCACAGCCAAGTAAATTTCAGTTGCTCTCTTTCAGAAATGTTTATCTGTTGTTCTAGATTTCATTTACCCCTGATATATGCATGAATACATATTACAGACAACCAATATTATTTACGAATTCACATGCGCCTTAAGGAACTGTGTTCCTGATCAATCAAGATTTATGAATAATTATATTGGATATGCTACAACATACCTAACTCGAAAACTCACCTTACATCACTCTGAACATAGCTCAATTCGGTCTTATTTAAATCAACAATAACCTCATCCACATGTAAAAATAGTCTAAAAATAATGGAAGCATTATTAATGCAAAAGAAAAAGTCAACACTCAATAATATCTACTATGAACACGGACACAATGCGCTGACCATGTTTGGAAAATAAAATATTCCTATAACTCTAGTTACATACATAAAACAATCCATGTATTCACTTAAAAATAAAAATAAAATCATCCTTGATAATGGCTAAAAGTATAGGCAAAAGTGCTCAGTCATACTGAACATTCAGACAATTTCTATATAATTTATATCCGGAAAAGAAGAAAATTATATAAATACAAGAAAATTAGACAAAAAACTTAACCGCAATAGCTTGTCAGTCGTTTTGAATTAAACTTGTATAAGAGGGATTGCTGCCCAAATACACTATATATATGTGCGTGTGCGTGTGCGTGTATATATGTGTGTGTGTTGTATATATATATATATATATATATATATATATATATATATATATATGTGTGTGTGTGTGTGTGTGTGTGTGTGTGTGTGTGTTATTTCTACTAATTGTAATATTTATATATCAACATAAGTCTTTCTGCATTGATGTAAATCTTTACAAGTGTTCTGACCCACATTTTTGTTGTTCAACTGTCGGCACCTGCTTCCTGTTCAACAATTAAGCTCTGGAAACCAAACTCGATAAATGAAATGTTCACATTGGCTAAGAATGACTGAGAGCGTATTCTCGTATATATGGCATCGGCTAGAAGGCAAAAGAGAATGGAAACAATCGACAGCCAATGTACATCTACATAATGAAAAGAAGAAAATTATATAAATACAAGAAAATTAAACAAAAAACTTAACCGCAATAGCTTGTCAGTCGTTTTGAATTATACTTGTATAAAAGAGGGAATGATAATGGTAATATTAGCCGTTTCCTTATACGGAAACATTTCTCATTGACTGACTGTGCAGTCAGTACTACGATCGTTTGAAATCTTTTTCTTAAAATTTTTTTTCAGGAAAATAGGTTTTCTAACACCCAATAGCTGTTATCGCTCTTTCCAGTATTATTGGGGTTTTCCTTTCTAGCTTTTATTTGAAGTCGTGTGGAACGTCAACATCTTGATTATATCATTATTTTCTTGAGTTATATGTGCCATCCGTTTTAGTTCTGCTGTTGGTATAACCGCAAGTGTTGTGGCTTCTTTTATTTGGTGCAGTTGTGAATCTGTAGCGCCACTCCAGTCTTAGACTTCACTCGCTCGAAAACATTTTTAACCATTGATTTGAGCAAGTAGTTGTATACAGCTGACAGTTTAGATGTTTCAGAACGGGTTTGGCGCCATGCATGGCATCCATAGGACAATCTCGATTTGACGAGAATATTTAAAAACATGACTCGTTTTTTCAGGTTGATGTTTTGGTTTTGTATCAATTTGCAGTGTTGGATGAAACTACCTCTAGTGCAGCCTATTCTAGGTTCAGTTTCTTTATCTCCTCTACTAAATTTCTTATAACTGATCCATACGACAACGTGTTTAGTATTTCATTCAGTTATGTGCCATGCGTGATACACCCTTAAAAGATTATGTATCTTTTGATACATGACTGACGAGGCAGATTTTTTCCCGCAGTAGGTTGCCATTTCTTTCTGCGGTAGACCAGTTGCCATCCAAGGCTATAGAACCCGGTCTCTCCTGCTACTTACCCATAGCTGGGAGGAGAAGAAGAGGATTCATGCCTTTCCCAAGGGTATTAGCACGTAAGTTAATTTAAAGGATTCGGCTGGAAAGTCAGTCAGTCAGTTATGTGCTATGCGTGATACACGTTTAGGCGATCATGTATCTTTCGATACATGGCTGACGAGGCAGTTTTCTCCAGCAATAGGTTGCCATTTCTTTCTGCGGTAGACCAGTTGCCATCCAAGGCTATGGAACTCGGTCTATCCTGCTATTTACCCTTAGCTTAGAAGAAGAGGATTCATACCTTTTCCAAGGGGATTAGCACGTAAGTGAATGTAATGGATTTGACTGGATTTACTAAATGTGTCATAACGGCTATGTTATGTTATGTGTTTGACTGCTACTTTTCTGCTTCTATAATACATTAATGCGTGATAAACCGCCCTTTTTTCGAATGCATTTCCGATTCTAGATTCCTTTCATAAAATAGAGAAATTTGTTATAGAATTCAGGGAGAAAGCAAGATCATTTTCAAAAACTCAGTTTCAATTTCAAATGATGCCTTATTATTTCTTACATTTTCAATAGCTTTTTTAATTTCCTCATCATCTTTTTTTATTTTTTATGTGCCGTGTCCTTTCAGGACGTAGGCGATCATAGCTCTCCACCGCCCTCTATCCGTTGCAGCTCTCAACAAGTTCCTTCCCTCTGCTTCCTCCCCCAGACCATGTTCTGTTATTCACTTGCTTAAGCCCGTCAGGTAAGTCACGCGTTGTTTTCCCTTTTCTCTCTTTCCCTCTATTCGACCTGTGAGTATCAGATTCTACAGGCCCTCCTACCTCATTATGTGTCCCAGAAACTTCAGCTGCCTCTTCCTGATGTTAAGTATAAGCCTCCTCCTTCTCTAAGACCTCATCATTGCTCACACGCTCTGTCCATAATATCCTCAACATCCTTCTGCAGAACGACATCTCTGTTTCCTCGAGTCTCTTCTTCATCTTGGAGGAAATCGTCCAACATTCGCTGCCTTAAAGAAGGACAGATGTCACGTAACAGCTCAGTATTCTTTTCTTTGTTACCAAAGAAATTCTCCTGTCCCGCAATACTCAGCCTAGCTTTTGGAATGCGTCCTTGGCTATCCCAATACGCCTAGGTCCATTATTGCTTATATTTGCAGATGGACTTTGTAATAATTGGATGAATATTGGTGTATGTTCTATTTCTGACAGCATCTTTAATTTAGTGTGGTCAGGGTTGAAATGCGATTCAAAGTGTTTTAGAGAACAGGACATTTCTTCTGTGTTGGATTTGAGTATATGATATTGTAATTTTTTGGTTTTTGACACATTTTAACACATTGTCTATGCTACTTGGCTATATAAATTTCCAATTTTCCGGAGACATTGGATTCTCAGAGAATTAACTATTTCTTTAATTTGATTTGTCTTTTAGTATTTGTCTCCTATTTATCCTTTCCGTTTGCTTCTTTCACGCGTCAGGACTGTTGTTCCATAGGTGTAACTTTTCCTTTGCTTAGAATATTCCTGCCCCATATGTTCCGGTACCCCTGATATTTACCTTAAACTCCTTGATAAGATGGAAAGAAAAATCTGCAACATTATTGGTCCTGATCTGGTGGCTCGACTCCAGTCAATTTCCCACTACCTCTGCTGCCTCTTTGTGTCTTTTTTTTTTTTTATAAATATGGCAATCATGTCTTTTTCTATAAACATGGCAATTGTTCGGTTGAGCTCTTCACTATGATTTTTGAGTTTAAGCACAGCTCTAGAACGGCGCCGGGATCACATCAATTTACAGTTGAGCTGGCTAGATGTAGCCGTAAATTCTATGCTAACAGTTACTTATCTCGCACTTCTCGCTTGTGGAACTCCCTTCCGGCTCCATGCTTTCCAGCCAATTTAATCGGCAATAATTTAAATGCAATGCCAGTCACTACTGTTCTCTTGATTACTCTTTCTGTTCATCATTAATGTTTGTGTTCCTAATTCTTCCACACCCTGTAACCCATTATCTGTGAGTAGCATATATTCTATTTCTGAGGGCATCTTTAATTTAGTGTGGTCAGGGTTGAAATGCGATTCAAAGTGTTTTAGAGAACAGGACATTTCTTCTCTGTTGGATTTGATTATATGATATTATTGTAATTTTTTGGTTTTCTACACATTTTAAAACATTGCCTATGCTACATAGTTTCATTTCCAATTTTAAGGACTTGGGTGTTAATATCTCGGGGGTTTTCTTTGCGTGGTTTACGTGGGCGGAAGTAAGATATTTTGTTGGCTGGTGTTGCAAGTTTAGTTACAAGTAGTCTGCGATCAGATTCAGATACGAGTGCTATACTCGAACATCTGCCCTCCCCTTTGTTGCCATATTTATCACAACATATCGGCCGTTGTACACTCCGGCCTTCTCCAGGTGGTTGGAATGTCGAATTGAACCCTTTATTTAGAACTTGGAGAGGTGATATTATTTACATTATTCGGACTGTTGTCCTCATCCTTGTTGCCATATTTATCACAACGTTTCCGTCGTTGTACACTCCGGCCTTCTTCAGATGGTTGAAATATCGAACTGAACCCTTTATTTCGCTCACTGATGTAGACTGTTCTCGTTCCACGTGCCATGTCTAATGGATGTCTGTTTTCAGTTATCTCCAGTTAATTTCCCTCTCCAAGTTCTCCACTGCCTTAACCAGGTATTGAACTCACACTTTTTGGATCTAATTAACGCCTTTATCCACTGTGCCATGTGTCCTTGAGGACGTGCCACATCCATTAGACATGGCACATGGAACTAGAACAGTCTACCCCAGCGAGCGAAATAAAGAGTTCAGTTTGACATTCCAACCACCTGAAGAAGACCGGAGCATACAACGGCCGAAACGTTGTAATAAATATGGCGACAAAGATGAGGACAATAGTCTAAACAATGTAAATATTGTACATAATACCTCATCTCAGAAATACAGACAAACACCAGGAATAGGATTCAAACTAAATAAGCTGCACAGATAGGGAAATAGAGACATTGAAATAAAGTAGGTTCATATATCTGTGTGTATTTCTTAAGATCTATGGTTTTATTTCATAACATTTAAATGTAAACCCTTTTTAAAATGTTCCTAAGTGTGTCGTAATATTTTCATTTGCTCCGAGGTGTGCCGTTGCTTAAAACAGAAACTAAAGTTTAGTAAAAGTTATTTTTATGTTATTTCGTTGGTCTGTAACCAAATTGTATACATGCTACTCTCTCTCTCTCCATATATATATATATATATATATATATATATATATATATATATATATATATATATATATATATAAAGAAAGAAAGAACAGTAAGATATATAATCCGGTGTTCTTATTGATATTTTTATTTTTACAAAATAGTGCTCAATGTAAATTTACAGAGCATTAATATTATAAATTAACTGATTTAAAATATTTTTTCGTTACACAGTAATAACCATGTTTCAAAAATGGAAGCTAAAAGCTTCGAATTTAATTTTGTAATTAAATTAAAACATTAGTTCCATTTCATCCTCAAGCGAATTTTGAAGTAACTTATTTTTTTAAAAATTTACTGAGTTTCAAAGGCACGGCAAAATTCACAATTCACTGTTTCCAAGGATACAGCGAAATCCAATCATTCAGACAAGGGGTGGTAGCGTGTTCATTTTTATTAACTTTTGTTGTATAATACTCGGTTGGTAAAAACACCTCGGATAATACAACTTGAAAGTATATCAAAACAAATTGGTACCCGAGGAAAAAAAAGTGAAAAAAGAAAGAAAGAACTAGAAATATCCGAACAGGGCAAAATATATCGTCCAGTGCATTAAGATGTTAGTAGAATGCTCAATACGCTAAGTAGAGCTGGGGTAAATAAAATAAATCCTAAAGAACCAGGAACAACCTACCTAGGTTACCCTGAAGATCCGTTTAGGTGAAACCTAGGCCGGTTGTTCCTGGCTCTTTTGGATTTATTTCATATATATATATATATATATATATATATATATATATATATATATATATATATCGACGGGAGAGTCGAACACACACACACACACACACACACACACACATATATATATATATATATATATATATATATATATATATATATATATATATATATATATATATATATATATATATATGTGTGTGTATATATAAGGCCGGAGCAAGGGTCTCGTGGACTCCCAACCGAATCTATGATACGGGGGTCTCCACTCTATTCTATCTCAATTTTTATAAGTTAGTATCCATATAAATTACAAATTTTATTGTAACTTAAATATGTACAATAATGGATTATACAGAAAATGTTACTAGAAAATAAATACAATATATCTAAATACAAATTAGAGACCTGTCAAAATCGATCATTCTATCTTAAATGAATCAGCAGTGCTTTGAGGCAATTTTTAACATCAATTTGAGATCTTTCTTTTTAAAAAGTTAAATAATTTTGACACATTCAAGATTATGGGAAAAATAATTAATTTTATATATATATATATTAAAGAAAAACAGACCACTTTAAGGCTCCATGTAATAATTTATTTCACCATAGCCCTTTTAAAGGACGCTGGATCATCAGACTACACTTCCAAAAGGTGAAAAGAAAAATGGAAATGATTTTTCATTTTTCTTTTCACCATTTGGAAGTGTAGTCTGATGATCCACCGTCCTTTAAAAGGGCTATGGTGAAATAAATTATTACATGGAGCCTTAAAGTGGTCTGTTTTTCTTTAAATTATTAAATTATTATATTATTATTACTTAACTATATATATATATATATATATATATATATATATATATATATATATATATATACAAACTGCCATATTAGTAAAAAACGCACTCTCTAAAACTTTCAAAAATTCAACCTTAGCCAAAAGTTTGTATCCGTTCACAGTAATACATTAAAAAAAAAAACATATTTCGATTGGCATTATATTTTTCGTCTCGGATGCTACTTGAATTTTACCAAAAACAAAATAATTTCCATGTTTGAAGATGACGGAATGTACAGTTGAAAGTGCTTGCGTATTAAAGAAAGACCTTATACAGCTTATAATTAAAAAACAAAACAAGGATCATAACATTCATCGAGTGATTTGTAGGTTAATGCACATTTAAAATTTTGTTTGCGAAGGGATTTCGCCATTTTATATCATTAACTTTACTAATCTACTTTTTGTATGAATGATTCATTGTATTATATATATATATATATATATATATATATATATATATATATATATATATATATATATATATATATATAAAAAGAGAAAGAACAGTCAGATTAATAAGCCACAGTTCTTTAGCATTTATTTTTTTAGTGCTCAATACAAAGGAGAACCTAACATTTTAATATTATCTAAAAATATTTTTTCATCGCGATGAAAAAATATTTTAAAATAATATATACAATGAAATAAATCCAACAGTTATTTAATATATTCATACGTTATTTTTAGAGATACAAATACAAGGTGTCCATAAAGTTCGAAAATTGTAAAAAGATTAGAAAGAAGTAAATCTATATTTTTTAAGATTTTATTGAAATTTTATTTAAGTTTCCACATGTCCTCCATCATTAGCAATACAAAGGGTAATACGATTTTGCGGTTCACGGAAAACATTTGCCAACTGATTTACAGTAATGCCTGGAATCACATTAGTTATTTTAGCTATACTTAAAACTAGGTACATTAAACTTTATAAACATTTGTTTACAGATTATTTCTATTGTAAATACAAACAAAGTTATACATTTTTAAAGTGCACACGGACTTTATGGCCACCCTGTATTTAATAAAATGCTCTGCTTATAATAAACAGCATTATGAACTCTTACCAGCCTGAATGTTCCAGAAATTTATAGAAAATATGTGTCCTCTGACATGAATCGAACCTGTATCCGACACGGAACCCTCATATAGCCTGATGTGCTATACCAGTTTAGCTACAGAGGAGCGTCTGGTCAGCAAGTTTTTTTTTAAAGTAGAAATTCGACCTTTCTAACCAGTCGCTTCTTCTGTAGCTAAATGTTATAGCACGTCAGGCTATGTGACGGTTTCGTGTAGGATACAGGTTCGATTCCTATCGGTGGACACATATCTTCTATGAAATTTCTCGGACATCCAAGCTGGTAAATGTTGCTAATGCTATTTATTATAAACAGAGCATTTATTTAAATATTTGCATCTATAAAAATAACGTATAAACAATAAATATATTAATATACATACATACATATATATATATATATATATATATATATATATATATATATATATATATATATATATATATATATATCCAAGTGTGGGATTGGTATATATCTAAATATGTCTGGGCGCTTATGTATTACAACCTGAGGGTGTTTGAATTGTTTTAAGTGAGAGGTAGCTACCATGTGGAATTTAAACTGTAAAAATGTATACATTTTTGTCTGGAGCTATGAACATCCTTTTTAACATAATTCCAATGAAAAAAATAAATTAAATAGCATATGTATTTTTTATTTTTATTTTTTTCTCTTCGGTAATTCTACAATTTAAAATCTAATAGAGATTTGATTTAGATTTCTAAATACGTAATTTTTTACTTTTAATTTTAATTTCAAATTTTATAAATCTTTTAATATCTATGATAACCCTGCTTAGTTGTCAAATTTTTCGAATTACCATATACTTGTATTTTCATTGGTCATTCTAGCTTATGTAACAGCGTTTACCCCCAGAGTAAGATCGTTAATTAATTTGAAACTTTTAAAACCATTTATTCTACATTCAGCATCATCACTTGATAAGACACCAGAAGTGTTGAAACAAAATGGCTATTTTTGTAGTGATTTTATAACATATTTATATTATAATATTTAAATAAATAAATGTTTTTATATATATATATATATATATATATATATATATATATATATATATATATATATATATATAGACAGAAAGAGAGAGAGAAAGAGAGAGAGAGACAGACAGACAGACAGACTGAGAAAGACAGATTCTTTTTGTGTGTGTGCATAAGAAACTGTCTGCTAACAGCAAATTAAGATGTTTGCATTGATCACACGAAGAAAAACTTCTCTGTCGCTCAAACTATTCGCCTTTCCACAGCTGCAGTCCCTTGGCAATCTCTTCAAATAAGCTACTTCCTCTTCTTCTATATCTGCAAGGAATCTGCACACTCTTCAGTTATTCCTTTCATGTTCCTTGACGGCAAGAAACATGATGACTCAGGTAAGTGCAACTCCTCAAAGACAAGTATTGCCCGCAGACGAACAAACGGCAATCACCGCTCTATAATTCCTTTTAATCAACCTCGGTGAAAAGGCCGTGTGATATTAAGCACTATGACATTTACTAGTCCGCTCGTACAATAAAGTCCGGAGTAGTTTATTCGCAATAGATGAGCCTCTTTGTCCTTTCGCATTAAACACGTGTCTAGATCTTGAATGAAATATCTAAGTGTCTCTTGGGTCGTATTGAGTAGCCAGATGTCTCTCAAAGAAATATCCTTGTGTTTCTAACAAAAAAGTGATTTTTTCTGGCTGTATGAGAATGGCGAATTACTTAGGTGGATGTTAGAGACATAAATAAAAAAAAGTGTTACAATGAAAGGTTATGTATATAACACGGTACGGTGGAGTAATGGATATCGGCTTGGATTGAGGAATCGGAGAGCCGAGTTCGAATTCCAGTCGAATGCATTGCATTCACTTACGTGCTAATACCCTTGGGAAAGGTGTGAATTCTCTTATTCTCCCTCCGGCTATGGGTAAATAGTAGGACAGACTGGGTTTTATAGCCTTAGATGGCAACTGAATTCAAAATGGTCGTTTGGGGACCTTGTGGCACGGAGTGCACCAGGTCTCTATATTCGGCCCTTCAGAAAGTGTGGATGGTTCTGCACAAAACCTTCGCCACTTTAATTTAATCAAATCTCATGTGCTGGTGTCGGGCTGTCAGTTTCCTATGAAGTGATCTCCTTGACCCTCATACGTCGAATTCGACGGGAGAGTCGAGTATACATATAAATAAAAATATTTATTTATGAAAAAATGGACTAAGTCCGACAATTAGTTTAATATATTTTCTGTCTATACGTTATTTTTATAGATACAATTACTTAAATAAATGCTCTGTTTAAGGCCACAGCGTACAACGGTCGAAACGTTGTGAATATGGCAATGAAGCTGAGGATAACCGTCCGAATAATGTAAATAATATAACAGAGAGAAAAAGGTTTGAAGAAAATTGGAATTAAAAATTTTAAAAAAAGGAAAAAAAAGGAAGAACGAAAGAAGCGAAAGAAAGAAAGAAAATTTGAAAAAAAAGAAGAAAAATGACAGAAAGAGAAAGAATATAAAAAGATAGAAAGATAGAGAATTGCAAAGATGAAAGAAAAAATGAAAAAATTGAAAGATTAAAAATGGAAAAAGAAAGAAAGTTGAAAGTGACAGGAAAAGGTTGAAAGAAAGAAACTCAATTGAAAAGGAAATAAAAAAAAATGAAAAAAATGCCAAATAGATTAAGTATGAGTAAAGAAAGAAAAAATGAAGTAGAAAGTAGCTTGAAGTTGATGGAATGTATGAAGAAAGAAAATTGGAAAGGCGAAATGAAGAAAGGAAGAAAATGAAAGAAAAAGTAAATGGAAAAATTGCGAGCGAAAAGAAAGAAAGAAAGAAAGAAAAGAAAGAATGAAAGAAAGAAAAAAAGAAAGAAAAGGCGAAAGTATGAATGGAAAAATTGCGAGTAGAAAGAATGTATGAAATGTATAAAGAAAGAAAAGGCGAAATGAAGAAAGGAAGACAATGAAAGAAAGCAAGAAAGAGTAAATAAAAAATTACGAGCGAAAAGAGGAAAGAAAGAAAAGAAAGAAATAAAGAAAGGAAGAAAAGGCGGAAGCATGAATGGAAAAATTGCGAGTGGAAAGAATGTAAGAAATGCATAAAGAAAGAAAAGGTGAAATGAAGAAAGGAAGAAATTGAAAGAAAGAAAGATTAAAATAAAAAATTACGAGCGAAAAGTAGAAAGAAAGAAAGAAAGAAAGAAAGAAAGAAAGAAAGAAAGAAAGAAAGACAGAAAGAAAGAAAAAAAAGGGCGAAAAGATGAATGGAAAAATTGCGAGTGGAAAGAATGTATGAAATGCATAAAGAAAAGGCGAAATGAAGAAAGTCAGAAAATGAAAGAAAGAAAGAGTAAATGAAAAATTACAAGCGAAAAGTAAAAAGAAAGAAAGAAAAGAAAAGAAAGAAAGACAGATAGACAGAAAGAAAGAAAAGGCGAAAGGATGAATGGAAAAATTGCGAGTGGAAAGTATGTAAGAAAATGCATTAAGAAAGAAAAGGTGAAATGAAGAAAGGAAGAAAATGAAAGAAAGAAAGAGTAAATAAAAAATTACAAGGGAAAAGTAGAAAGAAAGAAAGAAAGAAAAGAAAGAAAAACAGAAAGAAAGAAAGAAAGAAAAGGCGAAAGGATGAATGGAAAAGTTGCGAGTGGAAAGAATGTATGAAATGCATAAAGAAAGAAAAAGCGAAATGAAAAAATGAAGAAAATGAATGAAAGAAAGAGGAAAATAAAAAATTACGAGCGAAAAGAAGAAAGAAAGAAAGAAAAGAAAGAAAAGAAGGAAGAAAGAAAGAAACGGCGAAAGGATGAATGGAAAAATTGAGTGGAAAGGTGAAATGAAGAAAAAATGAAAAAAGGCGAAATGAAAGCGGAAAGAAAAGAAAGAAAGAAAAAGCGCATTGAAAAGGAATAAAAATGAATGAAAGAATGAATGAAAAGAAAGAAAGAAAGAAAGAAAGAAAGGAAAAGTGAAATGAATAAAGAAGCAAAGACGGTATAAATGTAAAATTTGCGAGCGAAAAGAAAGAAAGATAAAAGAGAGAAAGAAAGAAAGAAAGAAAGAAAAAGTGAAATGAATAAAGAAGCAAAGAAGGTATAAATGTAAAATTTGCGAGCGAAAAGAAAGAAAGATAAAAGAGAGAAAGAAAGAAAGAAAGAAAGAAAAAGTGAAATGAATAAAGAAGCAAAGAAGGTATAAATGTAAAATTTGCGAGCGAAAAGAAAGAAAGATAAAAGAGAGAAAGAAAGAAAGAAAGAAAGAAAAAGTGAAATGAATAAAGAAGCAAAGAAGGTATAAATGTAAAATTTGCGAGCGAAAAGAAAGAAAGATAAAAGAGAGAAAGAAAGAAAGAAAGAAAGAAAAAGTGAAATGAATAAAGAAGCAAAGAAGGTATAAATGTAAAATTTGCGAGCGAAAAGAAAGAAAGATAAAAGAGAGAAAGAAAGAAAGAAAGAAAGAAAAAGTGAAATGAATAAAGAAGCAAAGAAGGTATAAATGTAAAATTTGCGAGCGAAAAGAAAGAAAGATAAAAGAGAGAAAGAAAGAAAGAAAGAAAGAAAAAGTGAAATGAATAAAGAAGCAAAGAAGGTATAAATGTAAAATTTGCGAGCGAAAAGAAAGAAAGATAAAAGAGAGAAAGAAAGAAAGAAAGAAAGAAAAAGTGAAATGAATAAAGAAGCAAAGAAGGTATAAATGTAAAATTTGCGAGCGAAAAGAAAGAAAGATAAAAGAGAGAAAGAAAGAAAGAAAGAAAGAAAAAGTGAAATGAATAAAGAAGCAAAGAAGGTATAAATGTAAAATTTGCGAGCGAAAAGAAAGAAAGATAAAAGAGAGAAAGAAAGAAAGAAAGAAAGAAAAAGTGAAATGAATAAAGAAGCAAAGAAGGTATAAATGTAAAATTTGCGAGCGAAAAGAAAGAAAGATAAAAGAGAGAAAGAAAGAAAGAAAGAAAGAAAAAGTGAAATGAATAAAGAAGCAAAGAAGGTATAAATGTAAAATTTGCGAGCGAAAAGAAAGAAAGATAAAAGAGAGAAAGAAAGAAAGAAAGAAAGAAAAAGTGAAATGAATAAAGAAGCAAAGAAGGTATAAATGTAAAATTTGCGAGCGAAAAGAAAGAAAGATAAAAGAGAGAAAGAAAGAAAGAAAGAAAGAAAAAGTGAAATGAATAAAGAAGCAAAGAAGGTATAAATGTAAAATTTGCGAGCGAAAAGAAAGAAAGATAAAAGAGAGAAAGAAAGAAAGAAAGAAAGAAAAAGTGAAATGAATAAAGAAGCAAAGAAGGTATAAATGTAAAATTTGCGAGCGAAAAGAAAGAAAGATAAAAGAGAGAAAGAAAGAAAGAAAGAAAGAAAAAGTGAAATGAATAAAGAAGCAAAGAAGGTATAAATGTAAAATTTGCGAGCGAAAAGAAAGAAAGATAAAAGAGAGAAAGAAAGAAAGAAAGAAAGAAAAAGTGAAATGAATAAAGAAGCAAAGAAGGTATAAATGTAAAATTTGCGAGCGAAAAGAAAGAAAGATAAAAGAGAGAAAGAAAGAAAGAAAGAAAGAAAAAGTGAAATGAATAAAGAAGCAAAGAAGGTATAAATGTAAAATTTGCGAGCGAAAAGAAAGAAAGATAAAAGAGAGAAAGAAAGAAAGAAAGAAAGAAAAAGTGAAATGAATAAAGAAGCAAAGAAGGTATAAATGTAAAATTTGCGAGCGAAAAGAAAGAAAGATAAAAGAGAGAAAGAAAGAAAGAAAGAAAGAAAAAGTGAAATGAATAAAGAAGCAAAGAAGGTATAAATGTAAAATTTGCGAGCGAAAAGAAAGAAAGATAAAAGAGAGAAAGAAAGAAAGAAAGAAAGAAAAAGTGAAATGAATAAAGAAGCAAAGAAGGTATAAATGTAAAATTTGCGAGCGAAAAGAAAGAAAGATAAAAGAGAGAAAGAAAGAAAGAAAGAAAGAAAAAGTGAAATGAATAAAGAAGCAAAGAAGGTATAAATGTAAAATTTGCGAGCGAAAAGAAAGAAAGATAAAAGAGAGAAAGAAAGAAAGAAAGAAAGAAAAAGTGAAATGAATAAAGAAGCAAAGAAGGTATAAATGTAAAATTTGCGAGCGAAAAGAAAGAAAGATAAAAGAGAGAAAGAAAGAAAGAAAGAAAGAAAAAGTGAAATGAATAAAGAAGCAAAGAAGGTATAAATGTAAAATTTGCGAGCGAAAAGAAAGAAAGATAAAAGAGAGAAAGAAAGAAAGAAAGAAAGAAAAAGTGAAATGAATAAAGAAGCAAAGAAGGTATAAATGTAAAATTTGCGAGCGAAAAGAAAGAAAGATAAAAGAGAGAAAGAAAGAAAGAAAGAAAGAAAAAGTGAAATGAATAAAGAAGCAAAGAAGGTATAAATGTAAAATTTGCGAGCGAAAAGAAAGAAAGATAAAAGAGAGAAAGAAAGAAAGAAAGAAAGAAAAAGTGAAATGAATAAAGAAGCAAAGAAGGTATAAATGTAAAATTTGCGAGCGAAAAGAAAGAAAGATAAAAGAGAGAAAGAAAGAAAGAAAGAAAGAAAAAGTGAAATGAATAAAGAAGCAAAGAAGGTATAAATGTAAAATTTGCGAGCGAAAAGAAAGAAAGATAAAAGAGAGAAAGAAAGAAAGAAAGAAAGAAAAAGTGAAATGAATAAAGAAGCAAAGAAGGTATAAATGTAAAATTTGCGAGCGAAAAGAAAGAAAGATAAAAGAGAGAAAGAAAGAAAGAAAGAAAGAAAAAGTGAAATGAATAAAGAAGCAAAGAAGGTATAAATGTAAAATTTGCGAGCGAAAAGAAAGAAAGATAAAAGAGAGAAAGAAAGAAAGAAAGAAAGAAAAAGTGAAATGAATAAAGAAGCAAAGAAGGTATAAATGTAAAATTTGCGAGCGAAAAGAAAGAAAGATAAAAGAGAGAAAGAAAGAAAGAAAGAAAGAAAAAGTGAAATGAATAAAGAAGCAAAGAAGGTATAAATGTAAAATTTGCGAGCGAAAAGAAAGAAAGATAAAAGAGAGAAAGAAAGAAAGAAAGAAAGAAAAAGTGAAATGAATAAAGAAGCAAAGAAGGTATAAATGTAAAATTTGCGAGCGAAAAGAAAGAAAGATAAAAGAGAGAAAGAAAGAAAGAAAGAAAGAAAAAGTGAAATGAATAAAGAAGCAAAGAAGGTATAAATGTAAAATTTGCGAGCGAAAAGAAAGAAAGATAAAAGAGAGAAAGAAAGAAAGAAAGAAAGAAAAAGTGAAATGAATAAAGAAGCAAAGAAGGTATAAATGTAAAATTTGCGAGCGAAAAGAAAGAAAGATAAAAGAGAGAAAGAAAGAAAGAAAGAAAGAAAAAGTGAAATGAATAAAGAAGCAAAGAAGGTATAAATGTAAAATTTGCGAGCGAAAAGAAAGAAAGATAAAAGAGAGAAAGAAAGAAAGAAAGAAAGAAAAAGTGAAATGAATAAAGAAGCAAAGGAGGTATAAATGTAAAATTTGCGAGCGAAAAGAAAGAAAGATAAAAGAGAGAAAGAAAGAAAGAAAGAAAGAAAAAGTGAAATGAATAAAGAAGCAAAGGAGGTATAAATGTAAAATTTGCGAGCGAAAAGAAAGAAAGATAAAAGAGAGAAAGAAAGAAAGAAAGAAAGAAAAAGTGAAATGAATAAAGAAGCAAAGGAGGTATAAATGTAAAATTTGCGAGCGAAAAGAAAGAAAGATAAAAGAGAGAAAGAAAGAAAGAAAGAAAGAAAAAGTGAAATGAATAAAGAAGCAAAGGAGGTATAAATGTAAAATTTGCGAGCGAAAAGAAAGAAAGATAAAAGAGAGAAAGAAAGAAAGAAAGAAAGAAAAAGTGAAATGAATAAAGAAGCAAAGAAGGTATAAATGTAAAATTTGCGAGCGAAAAGAAAGAAAGATAAAAGAGAGAAAGAAAGAAAGAAAGAAAGAAAAAGTGAAATGAATAAAGAAGCAAAGAAGGTATAAATGTAAAATTTGCGAGCGAAAAGAAAGAAAGATAAAAGAGAGAAAGAAAGAAAGAAAGAAAGAAAAAGTGAAATGAATAAAGAAGCAAAGAAGGTATAAATGTAAAATTTGCGAGCGAAAAGAAAGAAAGATAAAAGAGAGAAAGAAAGAAAGAAAGAAAGAAAAAGTGAAATGAATAAAGAAGCAAAGAAGGTATAAATGTAAAATTTGCGAGCGAAAAGAAAGAAAGATAAAAGAGAGAAAGAAAGAAAGAAAGAAAGAAAAAGTGAAATGAATAAAGAAGCAAAGGAGGTATAAATGTAAAATTTGCGAGCGAAAAGAAAGAAAGATAAAAGAGAGAAAGAAAGAAAGAAAGAAAGAAAAAGTGAAATGAATAAAGAAGCAAAGGAGGTATAAATGTAAAATTTGCGAGCGAAAAGAAAGAAAGATAAAAGAGAGAAAGAAAGAAAGAAAGAAAGAAAAAGTGAAATGAATAAAGAAGCAAAGGAGGTATAAATGTAAAATTTGCGAGCGAAAAGAAAGAAAGATAAAAGAGAGAAAGAAAGAAAGAAAGAAAGAAAAAGTGAAATGAATAAAGAAGCAAAGGAGGTATAAATGTAAAATTTGCGAGCGAAAAGAAAGAAAGATAAAAGAGAGAAAGAAAGAAAGAAAGAAAGAAAAAGTGAAATGAATAAAGAAGCAAAGAAGGTATAAATGTAAAATTTGCGAGCGAAAAGAAAGAAAGATAAAAGAGAGAAAGAAAGAAAGAAAGAAAGAAAAAGTGAAATGAATAAAGAAGCAAAGAAGGTATAAATGTAAAATTTGCGAGCGAAAAGAAAGAAAGATAAAAGAGAGAAAGAAAGAAAGAAAGAAAGAAAAAGTGAAATGAATAAAGAAGCAAAGAAGGTATAAATGTAAAATTTGCGAGCGAAAAGAAAGAAAGATAAAAGAGAGAAAGAAAGAAAGAAAGAAAGAAAAAGTGAAATGAATAAAGAAGCAAAGAAGGTATAAATGTAAAATTTGCGAGCGAAAAGAAAGAAAGATAAAAGAGAGAAAGAAAGAAAGAAAGAAAGAAAAAGTGAAATGAATAAAGAAGCAAAGAAGGTATAAATGTAAAATTTGCGAGCGAAAAGAAAGAAAGATAAAAGAGAGAAAGAAAAGACGATATAAAAAATGAAAAAAATGAAAATGCGAAATAAATAACGAAAAGACGAAATTAGGAAAAATGAAAGGTTAAATGGGATAATTTCGCGCAAAAGAAAGAAAGATAGAAAGAAGAAAAAGAAAGAAAAGGTTAAATGAAGAAAGAAAGAGTAAATTAAAAATTACGAAAGAAAATGAAAGAAAGAATAAGATAAAGAAAAGGCGACATGGTAAATGGACAAAATACGTGCAAAAAGAAAGAAAAGACGAAATGAAAAAGAAAGAAAAGACGAAGTGAAAAAAGAAAGAAAGGCTAGACAAAATAAATAAAAAGAAGACAAAAGGATGAAAGAAAGAAAGGAAAAAGGTAAAGAGTAGTAGAAAGGCACACGAAAGTTCATATCTAGAATTAAAATGAATTAGACAAGAGAAAGACAAGATGGATAATCCAAGAACAAAGAAAGAGAATTTGTGAGAAAGTAACAAGAAAGGAGGAAGAAAGAAGAAGACGAAGAAGAAGAAAGGATGAATCAGGAAGTAAACAATGATGATGATACAAGACACTTTCCTTCTTTCCAATCTCCCCTCCTGTCGAGACCCTCCCGAACCGTCTCTTCAACCATCCCATTGATGGCAAGCCAATACACAGAAAATCTCCAAAGATAACATTAGCACCTTCAGTTTCTGTGACTGACTGACCGATCGGCCGACAGCACTTGAAACCATACTTGATCGATCGTTTCTCGTTCCACTGATCGATATTCTATACTAGGCATTATTGTCATCAAAGCTCACAGTGTTGCAAACAGATATTGCCGATTAAAGAACTTTTGTGTGAGAGCGAAGATACGCGTACATACGAGAAAAGAGGCCGGACTTTATATCGCCTCAAATGTGGGGATTTTATGAAGCGAAGGGACATTTTCAAGTGAGGCTATTCGAATGATAAAGCAGTTATTCATTGTTTATAAAATATTTATATGATTAAGCTGTAGTCGTAGGCAAAGTTTGATAAATAAAATAGAATAAAAATATTTCTGAAATCACCTGAAAAGTATTACCTACTTACTCTCGCCTTGACGTCTCGTTAATCTTAACACCGGCATTCAACTACCTTTTGGATAAGCAAAACAAATGATCAAAAACCCCGTACCAAAGCGAAGTCCTTGACAAAATCCAGAAACGAATATGCAAGATGATAGGTCCTGATCTGGCAACTAGTCTACAATCGCTATCCCACAGACATTCTGTGCCCTCCCTCTGTCACTTCTACAAATATTTTCACGGCAACTGTTCCGACGAGCTACTGTCGCTGGTTCCCGGACTTCATGAATTTAAACGTGCTACCAGGTTGGCATCTCGGTCTCACCCTTTCACTGTCATATCGGTTAAATGTAACCATCTCTTCTTCTCTAACAGCTTCTTCTCCCGTCTGTGGAACTCCCTTCCCCTTACTTGCTTCCCCGATGACACCCTGAGCTTCTTCCCCGTCCTCATATGTATCCCTTCCCCAAACACGCCGCTTTACTCTTGTTCTCAATCCCCTGTAATCCCTTGCGTGCTAGTGGCACTCCCGCCTTGCTTGGGGTGAAATCCCTTAAAAAAAAGTACAATTCTGTCCGCGCTCCTCGACCACTTACCGACCTTAATATAAACCCAGGAAAAGAGAGCTTCCAGGTCAGATACTTGGATTGGCAAAAAATCAAAAGTCAGTTCTCTCTATCCTTTCGCCAGAAAGCGGGATGGGCTGATCCACTCTAACCACCAAATGACTAAAAAGGACGCCTGCCTACTGGAAAGAAGGGAGTGTCTCCTTAACCCCTTCCAGTTTCAACGTACAACAAGGTATATAATCTCAAGCACAAGGAAACAATTTCTATTCTTAAAAAAATATAAAATAAACCTTCCAAAACAAATTTCGCTCAGTGTTCATTCACTTTGAATGTAAAAACGAAGATTTTGCGCGAACTTCCAAAAAGACAGCTTAGTTGCATCGTCACGTTTCCCAGGGGATTCCAAGACCATTAATAGCATAATTCGCCTCTCGCCCGGTTCGCACACCTTACCCGTCTATTGAACAGGAGTAGAGCCTTATCCTTTCTTTCACATTTAGGATTGATTTTCCGTTCCCTTCTAAAAAC
This sequence comes from Acanthosepion esculentum, assembly GCA_964036315.1. NCBI lineage: Eukaryota > Metazoa > Mollusca > Cephalopoda > Sepiida > Sepiidae > Acanthosepion > Acanthosepion esculentum. Next base: position 36,957,724 of record OZ038515.1, on the reverse strand, counting down.
TCTTCATTCTGTTTCACTTCCAGTAACCCATTGTGTCTTAATTGCCTTGTTTGAAGTGAAATGATTAATATGTATACAGGGTGCGATGGGTAAATTGTCGCCATTTTATATTTTTAATTTCGCGTTGTTACTTTTCATATTAAAATCATTTGTAATGCATTTTCATTGTAAAAATCATTTGCATTCATCTGTATAGTAAACTCAATTCCAAATGAAATTCTTGATAAAATTTATTTGCAATAAAATTTAAAATTTATTTAATAAAATCGGAAAGAAAAGCATTTTGCCATTCATTTCATGGTAAGATCGTTTGTAACGATTTTTTTAATCAGAAAATCATTTGAATTTGCTTATAGTAAAATAATTTGCAATGCATTTTTATAAGGAAATCATTTGCAATGCATTTTTATAGTAAAATCATTTGTAATGCATTTTTATAATGAAATCATTTGCAATGCATTTTTATAGTAAAATGATTTACAATGTATTTTCATAGTAAAATCATTTTCAGTGCATTTTATAGTAAAATCATTTGCAATGCATTTTTATAGTAAAATCATTTGCAATGCATTTTATAGTAAAATCATTTGCAATGCATTTTTATAGTAAAATCATTTGTAATGCATTTTTATAATGAAATTATTTGCAATAAATTTTTATAGTAAAATCATTTACAATGCATTTTATAGTAAAATCATTTGCAATGCATTTTTATACTAAAATCATTTGCAATGCATATTCATTGTAAAATCATTTGCAAAGCATTTCTATAGTAAAATCATTCGCAATGCATTTTATAGTAAAATCATTTGTAATGCATTTTTATAATGAAATAAATTGCAAAGCATTTTTATATTAAAATCATTTGCAAAATATTTTTATAGTTAAATTATTTGTAATGCATTTTATATCATAATAATGTGCATCGCATTTTATAGAAAAATTGAAACGCATTTTTTTCAGTGAAATCGTTTAAAATACATAAAATAATTTTCAGTGTATTTTATATTTAAAATATTTGTATTGCATTTTATATGAATCATGCTTTATGCATTTTTATAATAAAATCTACAATACAATTCGTACAGTATATCTTAGGCAATGCATTTCAGCATCTGCTTTTATTTTAGTTTAATTATAGTTCGCACAATACCAGGCCTAAGGGCCCCTCAAAGTTACTAAATGGGGAGACAATAAGGAGGGGCGAGGGTTATATGTTATGAGGATATGTAGGATAGACACCGCTTGACCTTTGACTTGAAAAAGTTAAGAATGTAGTAATCTGGGAAGGATACCTACGGGAATTCGTTCAACATTTGAATAGTTCCGAGGGTGGTGCTGTTTGAGTAGATTTTAATCGAGCAATAACTGAGCAATACTAAAATATCCCTAGACATTAGCATTAGAACAAGAACAGTTTCCATTCGTAGATTAAATAAAGGGTTGGGCTCGAAATTCCCTGAAAGTTACGCGGATCGGTGTACAATTAATGAAGGCCAGAGGGCACAAGCATTGAAAAGTTGCGATAAAAACAACAAAGATGAGGACAATAGTCCAAATGTAAATAGTGTAAATAATGATGATTCCGCCTCTCAGAAATTCAGACAAAGGGTGATGAGGTGAGGAAAACCAAAAAGATGGGGACAATATCCCGAATGTAAATAGCGTAAATAATGATAACACCTCATCCCAGAAATTCAGACAGAAGGCTATAAGGTCATAATAACCACTAAGCGAGGACAATAGTCCAAATGTAAATATTGTAAATAATGATAACTCCTCATGCCAGAAATTCAGTCAGAAGGCGATTAGGTCATAATAACAACTAGGATGAGGACAATGGTGTAAATGTTAAGTTATTTTGTGTATGTAATATAAGTAGTGAGCCAAATAATAATTATCTGGAAATCTAAGAAACAGGGGATGATTTCACTTTCGACCTGCGAAGCAGAATACGTTGCATTTTCGCAAGCAACACAAGAGGCTATTTTTCTTAAATCAATAATAAAAATTATTAACACACTAATAATAAGTGAGCCTATAACTATTTACTGTGATAATCAGGCTAGTATTGCTTTGCCTAAAAACCAATGATACATCAAAGATCAAAGCATATTGATATTAAATATCAATTTGTTAGGGATCAAGTACAAAAGAAAACAGTACAAGTTGAATATGTTCAATCGGAAAATAACGTGTCGGATATGTTTACAAAGCCAATTAAAAATTTGAAATTACGGGCTTTCATTCCTCTCATATTTGGTACTGACATATAAGGTTCTGTTATAGTCCTGGGTAGGACGTAGAACTGCATCCATTAGTTACTGTCTGATAGTCCTGGGTAGGACGTAAAATTGCATCCATTAGTTATTGTCCTATATTGGGGTATAAACATGAATAGACCTACTTTTAGCCCAATCCTCCTCCTGAATAACTCTCAGAATCACTCTGACCCAGAGTGATAGTGACTGTTTTAATGGGTCCCAGCTATGGGTAAAATAACAACTTTTCCTACCTTTTTTGTTTTTGATCACAACCTAAATTTATAATATTGTTGTTAGTGTTTATTAACCTAAAGTACTTAACAGTGAACAAATGATATATCTAATTTTTGTGGAAAGAAATTTTTCATTTAAAATAAAAATAAATCAAAAAAATAATTATTTATGAATGCTAAAAAAATCATTTAATGAATATTAAGAAGAGAAAAAATAATTATTTGATGAATGTTAAAAAAAATAAAAACATAAAAAAATAAAAATAAATTAAAAAAAAGAAAAAAAATTCCTTTTATTAATACTAAAGTATTTGTTCCATATAAATATTGACTTTACTAATATTTTGAAAGAAGATTCCATAATGTACCCCAAAAGGGGGGTGTTAAGTTATTTTGTGTACACAATATAATTAGTGAGCCAACCAAAATGAGCTGACTCATTTCATAGTCCACCCATAGAAGGTTAACCAATCAGAAGACTTGAAATATTAGATCCGATGTATATAAAGGCGGCCAGTTTGTTTTGTTTTTTCTTGTCGGAATATCTACTGCTAACCTGTCAGACTTGAAGAACTACGCTTTCCTACTCTCTCCGAATATCCACTGCCAAACTCTGATATGGAAGACATTAAGAATTCCTGAATAGTTGCTACTAGATATTGGTGCTGTTTCATTGAACAAATTACTTAATAGGTCGGATTTCTAAATTAAACATGTTTTACAGTAAATAGTGTAAATAATGATAACTCCTCATGCCAGAATTTCAGACAGAAGGCGATCAGGTCATAATAACAACTAAGATGAAGACAATAGTCAAAATGTAAATATTGTAAATAATGATAACACCTCATCCCAGAAATTCAGACGAAAGGCGATCAGGTCATAATAACAACTAAGATGAGGACAATAGTCCAAATGTAAATAGTGTAAGTAATGATAATTCCTCCTTCCAGAAATTCAGACAGACGGCAATCAGGTGACAAAAACACCAAAGATGAGGACAATAGTCTGAATGTAAATAATGATAACTCATCCGAGAAATTCACGCAGAAAGTTTAGACACATTCAATTAATCCTTTCTGTTATATAAAATTCGATAAATGACAGTTTTTACATATCCGCTCTTGATTTTCCCTACTAGCAAAAAATGATAATCATTTAAAAACATAGATGTGAACATTTATCGTCAGTTTCACAGCAGTCTTAAGTCTCCATTTTATTGTTACTCATTCTAGTCAACGGTTTTCTCGTTCTTCATTCTTGTTAACGTATCTTTTGCTAAAGGACATTGGATTCTTCGATGAGGTAAATCTCGTGTCTCCATATTTATGCAACGCTGATTGCATTTTGAAGTGGTCATGTCTTTTCTTTTGTCATATAACATTGAATCGACGCATCGTTGTATATCTAAACGCTTAGAGAAACATTCAAGTATGTCTAATTAGGATTCGTCTTTCAGATTCGATTATTTTGGCCGCCATTTTGGTCAGTGTTTATACTCTTCCCCAATCCACACCGCAATTGTCGTCTGTCGATGCAATTTGACATCCAGGCATCGGATTTTGACGATGACCAGCCGCGACGACTACTTGTTTTCTCAAATAATAATCCGATAATCGGATGATGGAGGGACCCACTAATATCCAAGACTTGTTCGACACATTTATTTTTTCTGTCGGCCATTAGAATGTCACATATTACCTGTCTTTCTTTACGACTACCTCTCATAAACATGCTCATATAATACTTTACGAAGCAAATGTCTGGAAATTGTACTGCCAGATTTTTCAGAATATAAGACGCACCGGTGTATAAAACGTACACTTAACTTGAAGATAAAGATTTGGAAAAAAAAAACTTCATATCGTATCTGAAACATTTTTAGTGGATAAAAAATAAATCTGATGCATTAAAAATTAATATATAGTTTTCTAAACACAAAAGAACCCAAAACACCATTGCTTTCATCGCCTTCATTCCCAACAGCGAAATTCATGTTGAAATACAGGTCCCGATACGATCACCGAAGTTGAGCAACGTCAAGCCTGGCCAATACCTAGATGGGTGACTGCTTGGGAATACGAGGTGCTGTTAGCTTGGATGTGCGGGTCGTATGATTGGGCTTACAGCCACATCACATTGAAGCACCGGTCCTAGCATAATATCTGAAGTTAAGCAATGTCAACTCTGGTCATTACCTAGATCAGTGACCGCTTAAGGATACCAGGTGCTGTAAGCTTGGATGGTTGTCCATGCCTCGTCTAAAATTTCCTGATCGACTGACATCAGTAGGATAAAGAAAATTCCTTACCTGATTGCACTCTGATGACTAAAGCAACATCGAGCCTGGTCAGCACCTCGATGGGTGACTGTTTGGGAATACCAGGTGTTGCAAGATTGGATATGCCGGTGGTGTAATGAATGATGGTTCGAATCGTTAATCAAGGAGTCGAGTTCCAATTCCCGTCGGGTTCCTTATAAGCACTTATGCACAAATACATTTGGGGTAGATATGAATCATTTCTCCCCCCGGCAATGGGTTAATTAATAAAACTTGTATCACTAAATCATCATCTCAAAAGATAATTTTGACAATCTAAAAATATCTTCTGGCTTTAAATAATCTTCAAAGTGTTGATAAGCCGTAAGTTTTACTAATTTACCCATAGATGGGGGAGAAGAGGTGGATTCATATCGTTCGTATTTTCGCGAAAGTGAATATAACGAACCCAACTGGAATTGAAACTCGGCTCTCCAATTAACAATTCCGAGCTATTATCCATGACACCACCCTCATATCCAAGCTTACAGCACCTGTTATTCCCAAGCAGTCACCCATCTAGGTACTGAACAAGTTTCTTTGTTTATTTCTACCCGCACCGGTGTTTCAACGCGATGTAGCCGTAAGTTTCTTTGATCATCATAGTGCAATCGGGTAAGGAATCTTCTTTGTTCTTTGATGTCAGGCGATCAGGAAACTTACAAAATTCAAGAAACATTGTACTTATTCATTTTGTATGTATGTGCTTATGCATGAGAGAATGTGTGGGTGAACAAGTGAGAACAAAAGAAAACAAACAACATTTTAATAAACGTTCCAATCTTTATGAAATTGACATGAAAATCTACCAAAGATCATCCAATTTCGACGTGAGATAAGGGTGCTTTGTACGCTGGAGATACGGCAATTGACGAATAGAAAACTTATAAATCTACCTCCTGTCTAACATCAGTTGTCCTCAATGGTAAGAAAAATAATATTAACTCTTTTAGAATCACCTATTGTAGAAATATAACGGGGGACTAAATCAACCGACAACCATTTATTAACAACCTTACGCGAACCGTTTAAGGGTAACCAACAAACCAGTATAAGCATTAGCTCTCAACAAATCAGAGCATGACAAAAGCATGAAGGGGCGTCGAAGAATGTTTTTTTACTCGTTATCAACCCATGAAAGCCACTCATACACAAGGGGTTACTGGGTGTGGAAGAACTCAGAACAGTAACATTAATAATGAGCGGGAAGAGAAAAGAGTAATCAGGAGCACAGTAGATAGCGATTGACATTGCATTTAAATTTTTGTAGATTAAAGCTGGCTGTAAAGCATGGAGCCGGAAGGGATTTTCACAAGCGAAAAGTGTGAGAGAAGAAACTGCTAGCATAGAACTTACGGCTACATCTAGCCAGCTCAACTGTAAATTGATGAGATCTTGACGCCAGTCTGGTACTGCGCTTAAATTTTTAAAAAAAGTCTAGGTACCATAGCGAAGAGCTCATTTGAACAATTACCATGAAAGTATTCATAGAAAAAGCGCAGAGGGACACCCTTACGGCGGTGGGTAAGTGACTGAAGCCGATTAGTAAAATTATATAAAATGGGGAAATCTCTTCGCAAACCAAAATTTTAAAGTTGCATTAACCTACGAACCATTTGATGAGTGTTATGATCCTTGTTTTTAATAACTACAAGCTGTATAAGGTGTTTTTTTAATCTGCTAGTACTTTCAACTGTACATTCAGTCATCCTCAGGCATCGGAATTATTTTGTTTTTAGTAAATCTAGGTAATATCAAATCATCAGTGATGTTTTTAGCTGAGGTCCATTAGCGGTTTCGGGTCTTTCAACATCACAATCGCTTTGCACGGTGACCCAGCCGATACAGATCGGGGATCGAGTTGTATGCCCTCCATCAGCTACAACTTTCCTCATCTATCTCTCTATCTATGTGTCTGTCTATCTATCTATCTATCTATCTATCTATCTATCTATCTATCTATATATATATATATATATATATATATATATATATAGTACAGGTAATTGACCCGTTGGTATATAATCTGGGTGGATCCTACTAATATTAATTATTAAAAATGATCCACAGGGATCTCGAACAAAAAAACAAACTATTTACTGTGAATCCCAGGAAAACACACCCCGGGGCCCGTATAAGAAACGCCACATAGTAGGAACTGATATTAAACTACAAACAACGAAAGGTCCTAGGCATAAATAAACTCCAATCCCAGACCGCTTCCCCTGGGATGAGATACCTTACGCCCCCACTAGTCGCTAACACAAAAGGACTGGCATTGAAAATAAATCTAAAACAATGCTCCGGGACAGACACTTAGGGGCTGATGATAACCGCGTACAGAACGGCTTGAACTAGACTCATGTTGAGTTAATTTTTATTTTTTGCTCTAATATATATATATGGGAAGAGAGAGAGAGAGAGAGAGAGAGAGAGAGAGAGAGAGAGAGAGAGAGAGAGAGAGAGAGTGCCCAATAAAAAAGCTGTAAATTTGTTCTTCGAGAAAATATATCAGCTCTAATTGGTTCATCTCAGTGGCCCTGTAAACCCCCAGACCCGAATGTTATGGATGACTGTATTTAGAGTAGACTCTTAAATCACTCGCAAAACCGTCGTCGTAACATTGTCGATATTGATTCTTTGAAGTGGAACTTAACTGAAGCTTGGAATGAAATCCCTCTTGACTCTTTCCGCAGAGCTACTGCCTCCTGGTTATCATATTTACAACTTTGTGTTGAATATTCAGGCAAACATTTCGAACATCTACGATGATTGTTCAGTTTGTACTTAAATCAAGATAGCTAAATAAATCTCTTTCTGAATTTACATTTTTTTTTACTGGGCATTCTGTTCAAATGCCTATAATCTTTTAAAAGGATTTTTTTATCTGATATTATTTTTTCTTATGGCAAACATTATTTTAGTGGTACCCACTAAAATAACGTTTGTGGTAATAAAATAACCATATCTCATCTCCCCTCTCGCTTGTAACCATCCATTACAATGACTATAACGTTTTCAGGGCTAAACCTGGCTTTATCTAATAAATCTTCATAAGCATATGCTTGGCATTATTACTTGTTTGAGTTGTTATTCTTGTTATATTTAAAAACTATCAGCCTGAAGAAAGACTCTGCTTCTGACAGGAATCGATCTTGCAACCCATTTTTCCATCAAGGAAACTATTTCAGCCAGAGAGGTCATCCTGACAGTGTATGGTTAGAATTATCTCTTTAAGGAAGGTACATTTCTTGTTGGGAATTCTACGAATCTATGTCTGCTTGCTTCAGTCTCATATCCACAGCAATAAGTTTTTAAAAGATTTCTTTTTTAGTACAAAAGTTATTTTTAGTAAATTACTAAACTAACCGTGAACTTTTGGGTCACTGACGGTTAAGGTTATAAAATATTGAAGTTGATTTCAACATTTCATTGAAATGAAAGTTAATTTTATTACGATTCATTTAATATCTGTCTATATTTCTGAGATGAGGTATTATGTACACTGTTTACATTATTCGGAGTATTGTCCTCATCTTTGTCGCCATATTTATTACAACGTTTTGGCCATTGTATGCTCCGGCCTTCTTCAGGTGGTTAGAATGTCGAACTGAACTAGAGGGGAATTAACAGGAGATAACTGATAACTGACATCCATTAAACGTGGCACGTGGAACTAGAACAGTTTACACCGGTGAGCTAAATAAAGGGTTCAGTTCGACATTCCAACCACCTGAAGAAGGCCGGAGCGTACACCGGCCGAAACGTTGTAATAAATATGGCGACAAAGATGAGGACAATAGTCCGAATAATATAAATAGTGATTTATTTAAATATTTCACTTCCTTCGTATCATCATTGATCTGGGTTACAAGTTCATGTTTAACGTTTTAGCGATTGTTTCCAGCAAGAGAACTTCTGGGATAAACTTGAACTTAAAATCAAGTTAATTATAATTGAAATATTTTGAAAACATATTCACTTGAAAATATTTTTTAAATATGCAAAAATATTATTAAAAATTATTGTTTGTGTAAAGAAAGCTGAAGTTCCCAGGCCTCATGAATTTAAGCGTCCCGTTCCCACCCCTTCACCGTTGAAACTGTTAGATGTAGACATCTCTTCTACTCCAATAGCTTCATGTCTCGTATATCTCGCCTGTGGAACTCCCTTCCTTATTCCTGTTTCACTGACAAATATAATCTCCAACTGTTTAAGTGTAACGTCAATCGACATCTCCAGTTGCCTTGATCTATCCACTTCCCTTCTCCACATCCTTTCCATTTTCACTCCTATCTGCTCTCGCTCCAAATCTTCTGTAACCCCCTTGCCTTGATCGATCCACTATCTTTCTCCACATCCTCTCCTTTACCACTCCTATCTGCTCTTCCTCCAAACGTTCTGTAACCCCTTGCGTGCTAGTGGTTTCCAGCCTTGCTTGGGGTGAAAAGCTTAAAAAAATATATATATAAATAATTACTCTATAAACAATAGGAGGAAACAGCAAAGCGGCATCTCTTTGTGTCTGTCGTTAACTTAAAAATATTTACTCTATTTACATTATTCGGACTATCTTCCTCATCTTCGTTGCCATATTTATTACAACATTTCGGCCGTTGTACGCTCCGGCCTTCTTCAGGTGGTTGGAATGTCGAACTGAACCCTTTAACTTAACTGAACTTAACCAAGTATTGAACTCACAAAGCAGCGGAGAACTTAGTGAGGGGAATTAACAGGAGATAACTGAAAACTGACATCCATGGCACGTGAAACCCAGAACAGTCTACCCCAGCGAGCGAAATAAAGGGTTCAGTTCGCCATTCCAGCCACCTGAAGAAGGCCGGAGCGTACAACGGCCGAAACGTTGTAATAAATATAGCGACGAAGATTAGGAAGATAGTCCGAATAATGTAAATAGTGTAAATATTTTTAAGTTAACGACAGACACAAAGAGATGTCGCTTTGCTGTTTCGTCCAATTGTTTATAGAGTAATTATTTATATAATAATCAAAGATGAGGACGATAGTCCGAATAATGTAAGTAGTGTACATAATACATCATCTCAGAAATATAGACAGATACTTTAAAATATTTTAATTAAAAATGTGTCTGTTTGAAGAAATTTAAAATAAAAATACTTGCTGTATAAAAAACTCGTACTTTTAATTTTTATTCACTGAAAATATTTTTAAAATCATATTAACTTGAAAATATTTTTTTATATATTTGAGAAATTGTTTTTTTAAAGAAAGCTGAACTATAAATAATTACTCTACAAACAACTGAACGAAACAGCAAAGCGGGATCTCTTTGTGGCTTTCTTTATAAAAATATTTTAATTTAAAAAAAATCTCTGTTTGAAGAAAGTTGAAATAAAAATACTGTATAAAAATGTCGTATTTTAAAATCTTATTAACTTAAATCAGATGAACTTAAATCTTATTAACTTAAATCAGATTAACACAAATCATTATACCCGAGAGGACGCACCACACAAGCAGCGATGCAATCACAGACTTTTAGTTTTGTTATAGATTGATATCCAAAATGAAATCATTGTTTCTTATTATTAGTGGGTACGTGTGTTTGGGTTGCTATCCTTGTTTTGCCTAAATTGAGAAGAAAAGTGGGGTGCGGGTTCGATTCTTGGCGAGGGCACAGTCTTTCTTTGGTATGTCTTCTTGATCTAAGCCGGTTGTTATTAATTTCGCTGTTTAATAAAAAAAAAAATAGAAATCGAATTTCAAACATGTGTAGCCACTAAAAATAACGTTTGTATAAATAATGATAAAATGTCTATAAATATAATGGTCTACAGTGTTAGCCCCTAAGTAGTCGGGTTATTGGCCTGCTTTATTCGGTAACTTCCAGGAGATTGATAACAGATTCAATCGTGTCGAATCACTGATAATTGATATTTATAATTATAATATACCGGGTGTAACGGCAAAATTGTCCAAATCATTTAACAGCAAAACTGTCCAATTGTTAGATTTAGCTTTGAACTGTTGTATTTTAGAAATGATTAAAAATATCTTACTGGAATTCTCCGATGTTTTTATAACACTATTGGACTCTGCTTTGAGCAATAAGAATGCATAATTACTCTCTAAGCTTAGAAGAAATGTAATGAAATCGATCATAAATGAAAATGACATGTTCATTATTAATTAATCATAGCTAAGGATCAGAAGCTCATGAAGTATTAAAATAAAGTTCAAATATATATATATATATATATATATATATATATATATATATATATATATATATATATATTATTTCGGGATCATTTTCCAACTTATTCAAGATGGTCTTCTAAACTACTGTCTGTCCTTGAGTAACAAGTTACCTCACAGATTTCATCTATGATTTCATTTTCAAGTCTTTTTCATTGCTCTTTGGACTGTTATTCCTGAAACTCCTCTTTCATGTGCCAAACATCTTACGAACTGAGTTTCTAGTCGATCTCTTTAGCTCAAATGTGAAATGATGATCCCTCTTCCTGCCGTGGACTTCTGATCCAGTTTTCCTCACTACTGTTCCCTCTTTTTAACTCTTATTCACCATTCTCTTGATGGTTCTTGAATGAACTTTGAAGATGGAAGCCAGAGTATGAATATTGGTATCATTATTGAAGCCCTGAATGATCCTTTTTCTCACACCATTGCTCAGTTGAAAAGACAATGGGACTGACACAAAATGATTTTAACTTGTTCTTTTCCTAGCAGAATAACGCAAAGGGTTTTTCCGTGATTCTTACGACAAATGGTATCAAGATGGCTAAACGTCTTATCTAGAAAAAGAAACTTTAATTTACTGCTTTTTTTTTAGATTTTAAACATTTTGTGGGATGGACAATTATGCTGTTACACGATTGAGATAATTTTGATGTTACACCCCATATATACAGGGTGTATAAAAAATACTTTTACAGACTTTGGGGTCGGGTTCCTCACACCAAAACAAGGACAAAAGTCAATTTAAATATATTGAGTGAAAGAGAATGAGAAGAAGAATCGGAAACCCAATCCTAAATAGGAAATAAAGAATAAGCCTCTACTCCTGTTCAATAAATGGGAAAGGAGTGTAAACAGTTGAACGTATCATCTCTTAGTAATCAATAAGTTTTCTTCAGTGCAAGCAAGAAAAGTGTAATTTTAGACCTAACCAGCACCTTCCTCAGTATCATATCTGCCCGCCCACGACATGAATATCCTGCTATTGTTAAACGGAACACATCTCAGTTAACTCACTACTACACGCGTTAAACGTTGAAGACAGACTAGCTACAAATGTACACGAAATACAAATGTAGCCTAGTCTAAATAGCAACATAGTGCCAGTTATTGTAAACTCAAAAATGAAGGATTTGCGGGCATATGCTTATATGGACTTTTGTTTGAGGAACCCGCCACAAATTTTTGTAAAAGTATTTTTGATATACCCCGTATATATTCAATGTCCATTGATTAATTGAACAGATTGAATTTAAAAATGGTAAAATTTGTATGCTTAATTTTTTTGAATCTGGTTTGTTACTTAAGTAAATACCTTCTCTCTCTCTGTCTCTCTCTCTCTCTCTCTCTCTCTCTCTCTCTATATATATATATATATATATATATATTATAAATTAATTGATTTAAAATGTTTTTTTTCGCTACACAGTAATAACCATGTTTCAAAAATGGAAGCTAAATCCTTCGAATTTAATTTTGTTATTAAATTAAAGACATCAGTTCCATTTCTTCGTCAATTGAATTTTCGAAGGCTTTAGCTTCCATTTTTGAAACATGGTTATTACTGTGTAGCGAAAAAATATTTTAAATCAATTAATTTATAATATTAATGCTCTGTAAATTCACATTGAGCACTATTGTGTAAAAATAAAAATATCTATAAGAACACCGGATTTTATATCTTACTGTTCTTCCTTTTTATTTATATATACATATATATATATATATATATATATATATATATATATATATATATATATATATATATATATATATATATATATGTATGTGTGTGTGTGTTTGTGTGTGTGTGTGTGTGTATGTGTGCGTGTGTGTGCGTGTGTGTTCGATTGAATTGGCTAGATGTAACCGTAAGTTCTATGCTAACAGTTTCTTTTCTCGATCTTCTGGAATCCTCTTCCGAGCCCATGCTTTCTGGTCAAGTTTGAGCTACAAAAATTTAAATGCAATGTGAGTTTCTATCTATATTTCTGAGATGAGGTATTATGTACACTATTTACATTATTCGGAGTATTGTCCTCATCTTTGTCGCCATATTTATTACAACGTTTCGGCCATTGTACGCTCCGGCCTTCTGCAGGTGGTTGGAATGTCGAACTGAATCCTTTATTTCGCTCACTGGGGTAGACTGTTCTAGTTCCACATTCCAACCACCAGAAGGAGGGCGGAGCGTACAATGGCCGAAACGTTGTAATAAATATGGCGACAAAGATGAGGACGATAGTCCGAATAATGTAAATAGTGCAATGTGAATTGTTATCTACTGTCTTCCTGATTACTCTTCTATTTTTCCGCTCATTCATAATGATTTTTGTTTTCTTAATCTTTCACACCTAGTAATCCCTTGTGTCTTAGTGGCTTTATTACCTTGCTTGGCGTGAATTTGATTAAAATATTGCTTCTCGGAGGCGGATCTAGCCCCATAAAATGCGAAATCATCTTATTTAAATTATTAGTTGTTATTCTGAGGTATTCTTTAGATTCATTCTTCGCTTAATTATCAGTACTGTACGCATGTTTGTCAATTTTATTTAGTGAAGTGTTTTATTCATGCTTCTCTCTTCGGGCAGGACCGTGTTCCCGGTAAATTGCAGTCAAGCCAAATTTATTTTCTTTAGCCACAAGCTCTATCCATTTCTTCCTATATTTGAAAATCATCAAATTCCAGTTTAATGATACGTTTAATCGGCGCTGGCGACAAATAGATGCGAAAATAATTCAGTAAGTAAATTAATAAATAAAAATGTTTTAAGCATTCCGTGTCGATATAATTGGAACGTATTTGTGACGAGTTCTCTCCCTTGATAGTCAGCCATATTTCTGAAAATTGTAATACATAATCAAATTGTCTTCATCGTTTGTTAAATTTGTTGTTTTTTTTACTCTCACTTTTCTATGTGAATTGAGTTGGCACCACAGTTGATGTCCATCGATAAGTAGTAAATAAATACAACAAAATAAGATAAAAGGAATGGAAAGAAACTCGAGCAAAAATCGAAAATCAAGAAACGAAGGAAGGCGGTCGACACGGTAGCATTGATATGCAGCCGTTCTATAGTGTTTGCTGAAATAACAAAGAAGAGATGGAAAAAATGGAGGCGGGGGTAACCTTTGGTTTGACATAAAAAGACAAAGAAAGAAAGGAAGGAAGGAAGGAAGGAAGGAAGGAAGGAAGGAAGGCCAATGAAGTTAAGGTGATAGAAAGAATGAAAAACAGACAGAAAAAAAAGAAGAAAAAAATGAGACCGAAATGTGATGGTTAATGGAAAGAGAATAAATAAGAAAATTCAGGACAAGGATGTTAAAAAGCGGCAGATGAGTAAAAAGCGAAGATGAAAGAAAAGAATACAAAAGAAGGGGGGAAAAGAGAGGGGGAAAGGAAAAATAAAAGATGACTAAAAAGGAGGAGGAGGAGGAGGGGGGAATAACGAGACCAAAAATGAAGAGTGAGAAACGAAAAAAGAAGAAGAAGAAAGAGAAGAAGAAGAAGAAAGAGAAGAAGAAGAAGAAAGAGAAGAAGAAGAAAGAGAAGAAGAAGGGAATGAGACAAAAATGGTGTTGGTGGACGAGGATTAGTAGGAGGAAAAAAGAGACAGAAACTGAAAGTAGAGAAAAAGACGACAAAGAAGAAGGAGGAGGAGAAAGAGGGGGAAATAAGCGGACAAAATGGAGAGAACAAAAGTAAAAGTAAATAATAAGCAAGAAAAAGGAAACAAAAATGAAAAGACAAAAGTACTAAAAAAGAAAAGAAAAATAAGACAAAAATGAAGAAAGAATGAAAGAAAGAAAGAAGAGAGAAAGCCAAGACGAAAGAAAGAAAGAAAAATTGAAGAGAGTAAGCCAAGACGAAAGAAAGAAAGAAAGAAAGAATAGCATTTATAAAGCTGACGCTTGGGTTTAATAAACAGAAAAGAAAAACTCGTCAGTGAAACTAGTAGAATTGGTACAATTCTTGAATACACTATAAAATAAAATATTTAGTAGCTCTTTTGATTTTTGATTTTTGAAATTTTAATTTTTTTTTATTCATTTCATTTTCGCTTTGTTATTTATTTTTCAGTTGCTTAAGCTTCGCTTACATCAGTGGCGGAGTTGCCTAAGATTTAGTCAAATTTGAGCTCAGTTGCATATAAACAAAAATCGTGTAGTAGCAGCGCTACTAAAGAATCAATAAGATTTCTTTTTTTATTCTGAGAAAACGAATTTAAACAGATTCCAAATTTGTGTTTCCTATCTTTAAAACTGACTGTCAATTTTGATCAGTGAAGATCGACCTATATGAAGAAATTGGTACGCTTCATATTTGGAAATACCTTCTCAAATATATTGTGCAAAACGCTAAAATTGTCGAGTAAAAATATCTTAACCCTATATTAATCAAGTTATTTTGCAGTGTACCAGACATGGAAAGAAAACTACAAAAAAAAAAAAAAACTTCCTACAGAAGGTAGTGAAAGAAAGCGCGAAGAAAGGACTAAACGCAAACTGAAGAAAAAAAAAGACTGCATAGTCGTTAGCAAAAGGATGATCCCAAAATACAAATTACAAATCGGAGATACGAAAAACAACCAATCACAAAAAGTTAAATATCTAGGAAGACACTAAAATCCGAAGACGTATTGGGATATCCAAAGATGCCTTCCAAAAGCTACGCTCGGTATTAAGAGACAGAAAAACCGGGTTAGAAACAAAAAAGAAAAAAAATATGTAATCTGTCCTCCTATATGATGGTGAATACTTGACAATTTCTTCAAAGATGAAAAAGAAACTTGAAGCAACAGTAATGTGGTTCTACAGAAGGATGCTGAGGTTCCTATGGACTGAACATGTGAGCAATGACGAAGTTTTAGTGAAAAGGGAAACAAAACGGAAACTGATATTTAACATCAGGAAGAGACAGTTGAAATTTCTGGGACATCGTAATGAGGAAGGAGGGCTGAGAAAATTTGATACTCACAGGACTGCTAATGGTCAAGAGGGACAGAGGAAAACAATACTTGACGAGATTGAATAAATGGATGACAGAGCAAGGTTTAGGAGAAATAACGAAAATACAGAATTTACTTAGAGATATAAAGGACAGGAAATTTTGGAAAGCCATGATCGCCTACGTCCTAGGTGGCATGGAGGAGGAGTTTGAGGAAGAAGAAGAAGAAGAAGAAGAAGAAGAAGAAGAAGAAGAAGGAGAAGAAGAATGAAGAAAAGGAAGAAAAAGAAAAGGAAGAAGAAGAAGAATGAAGAAAAGGAAGAAGAATGACGAAAAGGAAGAAGAAGAAGAAAAAGAAGAGGAAGAAGAATGAAGAAAAGGAAGAAGAAGAAGAAAAAGAAGAAGAATGAAGAAAAGGAAGAAGAAAAAAAAGGAAGAAGAAGAAAAAGAAGAAGAAGAAGAATGAAGAAAAGGAAGAAGAAGAAAAAGAAGAATGAAAAAAAGGAAGACGAAGAAGAAGAAAAAGAAGAAGAATGAAGAAAAAGGAAGAAGAAGAAGAAGAATGAAGAAAAGTAAGAAGAAGAAGAATGAAGAAGAAGAAGAAGAAGAAGAAGAAGATAAAGATGAAGAAGAATGAAGAAAAGGAAGAAGAAGAAAAAGAAGAAGAATGAAGAAAAGGAAGAAGAAGAAGAAGAAGAAGAAGAAGAAGAAGAAGAAGAAGAAGAAGAAGAAGAAGAAGAAATACGAAATAAGAGGTTAAACTGATAGGGGTTAAATTAAGTTTGAAACTTTACAGAATTATTCTTTTACTTTTGATCTTTCATTTGCAATGTTCTTTGGGTCTAGAACAATTGATGGCCCCCAAGCTCCGAGAAAGTAAATAAAACTGATTGTTTTAATGCAATCGCTTCATTTAGAGTGCAAATACTTCAAGCTGAATTTACTTTGAAATAATTGTGTACTGAAGTTAGGAAGTAACTGTATTGTGAGATCGAAGTAAAACCAGAGAGGGGCATGGGTCTCGTGGCCCCCAACCCAAATCTATAATACAGGGCCCCTGCCTCTATTACATCTTAATTTTCATAAAGTAGTATTCATATAAAATACATATTTTATTGTAACCCAATTATGTACAATAATCGATCATATGCAATGTAGGTGAACAATTCAACTAAAAAAACTGAGAATAAATACAATGCAACTAAATACAAGTCGTAATATATATCTCCATCTTGAATAGATCAACAATGCGCTGCTGCAATTTTTAACATCAACTTGAGATTTTTCTTGTTAAAAAGTTGGATAATTTTAACACATTCAAGATTATGGATAAAAATAGAGAATTTTATATAATGTGTTTTTTTCGAGAGTTAGCTTGAACAAAACAAATTCACGGATTTAGATAAAAAAAATAACTCAGATTTATGTCAAAATAGGCAAAAATCTTTCATCATTTAATAGTCGGTTATACTTGGTTTAATATATATATATTTTTTTAAGCGTATCACCCCGAGCAAGGCTGGAGGCCACTATCACGCAAGGGGTTATACAAGGGTTGGAGGAAGAGCAGATAAGAGTGGTAAAGGAGAGGATGTGGAGAAAGAGAAAGACAGTGGGTCGGTCAAGGCAAGGGGGTTACAGAAGATTTGGAGCGAGAGCAGATAGGAATGAAAGATGAAAGGATGTGGAGAAGGGAAGTGGATAGATCAAGGCAACTGGAGATGTCGATTGACGCTACACTTAAACCGTTGGAGATTGTATTTGTCAGGGAAACAGTAATAGGGAAGGGAGTTCCATAGGCGAGATGTGCGAGACATGAAGCTATTGGAGTAGAAGAGACGTCTACATCTAACAGTTTCCACGGTGTAGGGGTGGGAGCGGGATGCCAGCCTCTGTAGATAGAAAAAAAAGCAAATGTTGATAAATAGAGAGGGTTACAAAGTTCGGGGGTCCTAACCTAGTCGACGGGTTCGGGTAGTAGTACATACGGGCCCTGAGTATGACAACATATTTTTCCAACCCTGACACCAATCCTCCCGTCCGCAAAAATATGCTGACGTCAACAGTTTTAAAAGAAAAAGAGTATTCACTATATTTGCAATTATCTTCAGAGTATTTTTACAACGATCTGTTCTCCTGATATACCCGGAGATTCTAAGTAATACTTCACCCGAAAAAAGGGCTCTATCTACCGAAAGCTGTGTGGGGTAAAAAAAAAGCTCCCCCAGGGCTATACACAATGAACGCCATTTGGGCGACATTTGCAAAAGGTGGTTAAATTTTCGCCATGATTAATTGCTCTACATCAATCTTCGTTGATTGCGCTTAGTAAATATTTTATTTTTAATATTTAAAAAGAAAATCATCTTTGCATTGCCAGGACGTTCGAGAGATGACGTATTGAGGACTAGAAAACGAAAGGACAAAAACCTCTCCCTCTTTTTGCCCCTGCAGCCACAGGATGCGTTAAGTAGAAGAAGTATCCTGGGGTCCTCGCCGGACGAGATTGCTTTCTACGGACAAACCGACTTCCGAATTTCACACTGCCACGTGGCGCACTCGCAAACACACACACACACACACACACACACACACACACACACACACACACACACACACACACACACGCACGCACGCACGCACATATATTGCCAATAATCCCATAAATAAAATGTCTTTTTCCTTTTTCTGACCTGTCTAAATATACGTAAATGGAATTGTCTCTTCCTTTGTGAGCCTGAGTTGTTCATTATATAAAATTATACGATGACTGTTCAATGGACATATGCGTGCCAATTTCTTTGTTAAGTTCAGAAGTTCGATAATTGTATTAAAAGTATATAGAATATACTTTCATGGTAATTCCTGTGTTGAACTTTGCTCTATGGTTCCGAGACTTTATGGATTTATGCGAAGTACTAGATTGGCGGCAAGGTCCCACAAACCACAGAGTTCCATAAGTGAGACACGCGAAAGAAGAAACTCTTAACATAGAACATGCGGTTGCATTTAGCCATTTCAACGGTAAAATGGTGAGACCTTACCGCCAATCTAGTACTGCACTTAAATTTATAAAGTCTAGGTACCATAGAGGAAAGTTCATCAGAAAAAGTACCATGAAAGTATTTATAGAAAAGGCAGAGGGAAGCTACATTATGGTGACGAGAAAGGGACTGAAGCCAAAATGCCAGATCAGGACAAATAACATTGCATATAACAACATTGTATTTTATCGAGAATCTGTAAATATATAGCAGGGTCACCAGACCAGATGTGGCAACAGTATTCAAAGCAAGGACGAATGATAGACTTATAAATGTGTAAGATACATACTAGCGAGAAAGATTGTGTAGCCCCATACAGTGAACCAACTTTCTTTACGAAAGTAGGCAGTGGAACGAAAACAGTCTATTCTCATAGATTAAAGGTTTCGGTTCGGAATTGACATTTTGTTATTCGGATCGACATGCACCTGCTGAAGGCTGAAGAATACAACGTCCGAAACGCCGTGGTTCAAACAACAACGATGAGAACAATAGTCCGTATGTAAATAATTTCCGAAAATTTCATAAAATATGATTTTTTTTTCTTTTAGGATTTCATTTTTTTTTTCTTGTCAACAACTGTACGATTTTATTGTTCAGCCTAGTGTAAAGGTTGTCCAGATAGAAGGGGATGTACCACTCCAATGTCTTATTTCGAAGTCATTTAAATTGTGTGTGTGTGTGTTTGTGTGTGTGTGTGTGTGTGTGTGTGTGTGTGTGTACGCATTAAATAGTACAAGCATAGGTAAGTCTTTCACACACAACACAGGCACACACATATACATTACGTACACCCATGCAATGTCACACATAAACGGAGAACAAGCTCTTTTATTATCTAGATCTGTGAATCTCAACGTGGTCCAGGTGGTCCATTGGTGGTTCACATATCATTTCTAGCGGTCCACAGAGAATTCGTAGCACCCCCACCAACCAAATTGTAGGCATTTCACAAAAATGTATGTAAATTATTCATGCTTTGAAGAATTAAAAAATATATTTTGTTTAATTACACATATGAATATTATATTTGAAAATTTGGAAATTACGTAGGTATTATGAGAAAAGAAAACACTCGTGGCCTGACGATTGCGTCTAGCATGAAACACCCTGTCGCCTCTAAGTGTTGACTTCAGTGTTCACTTTTATATTTACACACGGTCTATCTCTGATATTGAGCACTTTGTCCCATAAATATAGCACACCTTAAGAGTATATTTCTTCATATATATATATATATATATATATATATATATATATATATATATATATATATATATGTTTCATATAATATAATTTTTTTATAAATATACAAAATTATTCCTATGTTAATAGATCACTACACACCAAGATCAAGGTAGTCACTAGCTGAATGGACTAAGACTGAATGACATCATCAAAATTGATTTTGATATCCTGTGTTTATCCTTGTTTACTAAAACTAATTTTAAACAGTAAAACTGTTTATTCATTGAGTATTTTAGCATGGAAATTGAACAGCCTAAAAGTAAAAGTAGGAGTGGTCCATTTGAATATTTTTAAGAAAAAAAAAAATGGTCCATGGACTGAAAAACGTTGAGAAACACTGAAATAGATGCATGTTGCTCGTTAACCATGACATATTTGAAACGGGTATTAGAATAATGAAGAACATATACTGGCAGCAAACAGTCTGCATACGAATAGAAAATGAATTCAGTAAATCAACAAAAATAAAGTTGTTGGATAAGACAAGGATGTGTCCTGTCGCCAGACTTATTTAACCTATACAGTGACGCGATTCTTGGCGAATTAGAAGTTCTACCAGGATTCATTATTGGCAACATAAAATACGTAGATGACACAGTGCTGACAACAGACACGGAAAAGAAACAAGAACACCTACAGGAGGTAGTAAAGGAAAGTGAGAAGAAAGGACTAAACATCAATTGACAAAATGCATGGTTATCAGCAAAAGGGAACAGCCCAACAAGCAAATTACAAATTGGAGATACCAAAATCAAATAAATACAAACATTTTAAAATCTGGGAAGTGTTCTAACAGAGGACGGGAAGTGTGATACTGAGATTCAAAGTCACATTGGCATAGCAAAATATGCCTTCCAGGTTTTATCGATTTAGGGGCCCTAAATATAGCTATACAGGGTAAATTTGATCCTTGATTTTCACTAAGGTATTGAAATTAAAGACACTGAAACAAAGAAGGTAATATTTATGATCACAGTGATACAAGAAAGAACTACTAAATACGTTTATGCAAATGGATGGTAGAGCTGGAACTGGAAGGGATAGTAAGGAGATAAATGCTGGTTAGAGGTGCAAACATTAGGAAGCTGTGGAGAGTCATGATCGCTAGTGTCCTGGCATATGAAAGTAGAAAATTAGCAACAGACTGACTGAAGATTTTGATTGTTGGACTACAGAGAGAATATTTTAATTCACTTCAAATAAACCTTTTATTCACAAAGCCAGAAATATCCTCTTTGCTAATTGTTTTATAGATTATGTAAAAGCATTTAATAAAGAACTATTTGTACTGCTTGTTAACCTTGATATATTTGGGAAGGATATTAAAATAATAAATTGCCTGCATCCAGATAGAAATGTGTTCAGTAGATATACAAAAATAGAAAGGGTTGTAAGACAAGGATGTGTCTTCTCACCAGACTTATTCAACCTGGGAGAATTAATTCTACCAGAATTCATTATTTGCAACATAAAATACATAGATTATTTACATTATTCGGTCTATTGTCCTCATCTTTGTCGCCATATTTATTACAAAGTTTCAGCCGTTGTACGCTCCGGCCTTCTTCAGGTGGTTGGAATGTCGAACTGAACCCTTTATTTCGCTCACTGGGATAGACTGTTCTAGTTCCACGTGTCATATTTAATGGATGTCAGTTATCAGTTATCTCCCGTTAATTCCCCTCTAAAAGTTCTCCACTGCCTTAACCGGGTATTGAACTCACACTCTTTGGGTACTGTCACTGGATCTAACAAACGCCATGTGTCTTTGAGTAATAAATAATGTAATGTGTCATGTTGTAATAAATATGGCGACAAAGATGAGGACAATAGTCCGAATAATGTAAATAATGTACATAATACCTCATCTCAGAAATATAGACAGATAAAATACGTAGATGACACAGTGCTGACAACAGACACGGAAAAGAAACTACAAGAATGCATGGTTGTCAGCAAAAGGGAACAGTCCAACAAGCAAATTACAAAATGGAGATACCAAAAATTTTAATTTCCGGGAAGTGCTTTAACAGAGGGTGGAAAGTGCAACGCTGAAATCCGATGACGCATTGGGATAGAGAAATATGTTTTCCAAAATAACGGGTAACCCCTGACTTGAAGAGGACAACAGTGTAGTGATTGGGAAATTATACCGTCGGGAGTCTGTACCACAAAAGCAGCAGTTCTTGGTTAAGACTAGGAAACTGCTTGATCTGCTAGGTAACTTTGACATAGGTGGGAAGGATATTAGAATAACACATGCCCTATACTGGCAGCAAACCGCCTGCATACGGATAAAAAATGTAAATACGCAAAAATAAAAAATGATTCCTTACTGGCAGCCACAATCTCAACAAAAGATACGCAGATAACACAGTGTTAGTAGCAGACACAGAAAGGAAACTACAAGAACCCCTAGAGAAGGTAATGAAAGAAAGCGAGAAGAAAGGACTAAGCATCGGTTGCATGGTTGCTAACAAAAGGAACATCGCTGCGTGCAAATTACAGATTGAAGATACCGAAATTAAACAGGATCAACAAGTAAGATATCTCGTAAGTGTATTCACAAAAGACGGGAAGAGTGGCATCGAAATACGAATGTGTGTGTGTGTGTGTGCAGATAGATAGATAGATAGATAGAGAGATATGTCCACAGGCTGAGATAGATAGATAGATAGATAGATAGATAGATAGATAGATAGATAGATAGATAGATAGATAATGTCAATAGATTGAGGAAGAAAGAGACTGTGATATATATATAGAGAGAGATAGATAGATATGTGAAAAGGCTGAGGTAAATAGATAGATAGATATGTGAATAGGCTGAGATAGATAGAAAGATAGATACAGAATGTTAATAGATTGAGAAAGAAAGAGCCTGTGATAGATAGATAGATAGATAGATAGATAGATAGATAGATAGATAGATAGATAGATACGGATACAGTCAGTGTGGACATAATGCCTTTTAGTTTAACGCATTTAATGAGATCTTCAGGCGATAAAGGTTACACTGAAGCGTGTGAGATTGACTGTTACCATACACTGTTGATTTCCATGTCTACAGTGTTTATATCTATAAAAGCTATATCTTCTATATACAGCATTCTTCCCCGAAAAGACATGACAAGCAATACATACGTAGAAAAAAGGTGGAAACCATAGGCCGGGCATTTAGATGACTGGACACGAACTTAAAAATCATTAGTTAGAAAAGATGGCTTCCGTTTCTGATTATTTCGGAAAAAATAAATGACTGATAAAATTTAGTTTTCTGCTTTTTAATGCGTTTATACTCAAACTAAATATAGCGTAAAGTTGTTCTAAGCAAATTTCGTCATTTTTTCTGAGGACAGCTTCATAAAATGCTAAATAACTGTGACTACATATTTATTTTTTGAAGTTTTTAATGGTGTCCGCCATATCGTTTTTTTGCTATTTGCAGACTTCTTGCAGTTGCTAATGTACGCATGCGCAGTGACCCGAAACATGCCGACATTAAGCAAATTTGAAGACAAAAACAAATAAGAAACAGAATAAAGGCAAAAAAAATGATGAAAAAGAAACGAGTGAAATGTTAAAAAAATAAAATAAAGAAATCCTAAAATAAACTATAAAATTGATTGGCAAAGTAAACGTTGAATATATATATATATATCCACACCGTGGTTAAAACATTTTCATCCGTTGATATTTTGCATTGCAAATAAGTTTAATTAATTTTTCAGTTTGTACATTCGTGTACGTTCGACCCATCCATATATATATATATATATATATATATGTATGTGTGTGTGCATGTCTATATATATATATATGTCTATATTTCTGAGATGAGTTATGATGTAGACTATTTACATTATTCGGACTATGCCATATTTATCAACGTTTCGGCCGTTGTACTCTCCGGTCTTCTTCAAGTGATTTGAATGTCGAACTGAACCCTTTATTTCGCTCGCTGGGGTAGACTGTCCTAGTTCCACGTGCCATGTCTAATGGATGTCAGTTATCAGTTATCTCCTGCTAATTCCCCTCTCCAAGTTCTACTCTGCCTTAACCAGGTATTGAACTCACACTCTTTGGGTCCTGTCACTGGATCTAACTAACGCCTTTATCCACTGTGCCATGTGTTCTTGAGCACAGTGGAAAAAGGCGTTATATATATATATATATATATATATATATATATATATATATATATATATATATATATATATATATATATATGTATGTATATCTTATACTTGGATATATATATATATATATATATATATATATATGTATGTATATCTTATACTTGGATATATATATATATATATATATATATATATATATATATATATATATATATATATATATATATATATATATCCAAGTATAGGATTGTTGTATACGGAATGAATTCCAATAACCAACAAACACTATTCTTAGGTGTGCTCAGTACAGAGTAGAGCAAATATAATTTATTCGAAAATTATAACATAAATCACTACAAAAATAGCCATTTGCTTCAACATTTCCGGTGTCTTATCAAGTGATGATGTTGAATGTAGAATAAAGGGTTTTAAAAGGTTCAAATTGACCAAACACCCCTCGATATATATATATATATATATATATATATATATATATATATATATATATATATATATATATATATACCGGGTGGAACAACAAATTTGTCCAAATCGTGTAAGAGAAAAGTTGTCCAATTGTTATATTAAGCTCTGAACCGTTGTATCGTAGAAGTGATTAAAGATATCTTACTGGAATTCTCCGAAGTTTTATAAAACTATTTAACTCTACTTTGAACAGTAAGAATGTATAATTACTCTACAAGCTTAACAGAAATATCGTGATAAAATCGATATATATATATATATATATATATATATATATATATATATATATATATATATATATATATATATATATATATCGATTTTATCACGATATTTCTGTTAAGCTTGTAGAGTAATTATACATTCTTACTGTTCAAAGTAGAGTTAAATAGTTTTATAAAACTTCGGAGAATTCCAGTAAGATATCTTTAATCACTTCTACGATACAACGGTTCAGAGCTTAATATAACAATTGGACAACTTTTCTCTTACACGATTTGGACAAATTTGTTGTTCCACCCGGTATATATATATATATATATACATATATCGAGGGGTGTTTGGTCAATTTGAACCTTTTAAAACCCTTTATTCTACATTCAACATCATCACTTGATAAGACACCGGAAATGTTGAAGCAAATGGCTATTTTTGTAGTGATTTATGTTATAATTTTCGAATAAATTATATTTGCTCTACTCTGTACTGAGCACACCTAAGAATAGTGTTTGTTGGTTATTGGAATTCATTCCGTATACAACAATCCTATACTTGGATATATATATATATATATATATATATATATATATATATATATCCAAGTATAAGATATACATACATATATATATATATATATATATATATATATATATATATATATATATATCCAAGTATAAGATATACATACATATATATATATATATATATATATATATATATATATATATATATATATATATATATATATATATATATATATATATATATATATATATATATAAACGACTAAGGTACTAGACCGAGTTTTATCTTAGTCAATTAAAGCGTCTGACATACAATTTTTAGAAAGCTATTTTTACTGGTCATCGATCCTCGTTGCGTCTAGCCATTATTCCAAATTTACACAGTTGAAGCCTATCTCTATATACATGTACACTGGTTGCATTGAACACTGTCATGTTTGGTCGATGCTTGATTTTTCAGTAACAGCAGAGTGACAACTGTAAGGTTCACTTCTCTTGGAAAGACCTGGATATTAGCACTTTGACGGACAACAGCGGTTTTCACTCTGTAGCAGGCCCGAGAGCCACTCAAGTTAGAGCGTTACAGTCACAGAAGCACAGTTTATGAGGATATACGGAGAAGATAACGGTTAACCCGAGACTTGAAGAGGTTAAGAAAGTAAAGATTCGCGGAAGCATCCTCTTGGGAGTCAGTTTCACAAAGCAGCGGTTAGTGTGATGAAGTTGTTCGAACGCAACTTACCTCTCACTAATGGAATACGAATTAAATGAGGGTGCTTCACTAGAATGGGTGTGGCATGGAGGGGGGGTCTTAGAACTGGTTGAACTTAGGAATGTATTCTGTCTGAACACTGTTCATGGTAATAATAATAAAATAGCAAGAGTTTTGCAATTTTTCGCTTTTGGGGAAAGGTAGAAAACAGTTCATCACCCACAGGGAAGCGTAGAGGATTTTTTAACTCTATCGAGACTGAAAAGAGAAGATTGGGTAGCTCCTGCCCATATATAGCAGCAGTACGCCATTTTCGGGATGATCTACCTCTTGTAAAGGTAGGGAATAACAGTAGGAGTCAGGTGCTTACTGGAGCGGTTGTAGATACTTTGAAATACAAATAAAAACATTTCATTTATGAAAACTTTACAGCAGTCGGCGTGATTATTTGCATTATGTCCTTTTGCACCGGATGTGTGGGTGCAATCGCTACCAACTCGGAAAGAGATATCAGCAAAATGAGTTCGAATTCCCGTCGAGTTTTCTGGCCAATCAAAGGGGCGGATACGTTTTGACCTCAATCGTTATTCTTTGTACTCATTCAGAATGGCGGTTATCGTTTTTAGCCAATGAGAAACGTAGTTTCCATTTAACCTCAGACTTATGTCTATTGAAACTAGTTAAATATAAACTAATTCTTTGATTTCTCTTTGCGACTTCTTGTACTAACATGAAGTGGAAAGATTATATTGAGACAATTGCTAGGTCCTCTGCCAGGAAAGTTGGTTCACTGAGTCGTGCTAGACAATTTTTCTCTCCAGAATTCATCTTATGAATTTATAAGTCTACCATTCTACCATTCGTTATTGCTTAGAATAGTGCTGTCACATTTGGTCTGGTGCTCCCGCTATACATTTAGAGATTCTTGGAAAAATTCAAGGAAGAATCTGCAGTGTTATAGGTCCTGACCTGGCATCTCGGCTTCATTCCGTTTCACACCGCCGTAACGTAGCTTCCTTGTCCCTTTTATATAAATACTTTCTGTTCTGATGAACCTTCTAGTTATTTTTATTCCCTTGCCGACAGACAAAATGTACGTATTGGAACCAGTTGGCACTTCAGATAGAATCTGAGGTATTATGGTGTCTGTAGTAAGAATGTAGTAAGAATGGTATGAAAGAATGTGTTGTTGTTTTGGTGTAAGTAATACTCTTTTATATTTGGGTCAGTAATTGTGTGGCTAGCTAAGTTTAAGAAAAGACAAATTAAAAATTAGCCTTTTCCACCCTCTTTGGCCTTGTGCCACATTTTTCGTATTTTCAAAATGAATATTACTTTCCTCTAGGCTACCTAGACTTCATGAATTTAAGCGCAGTACGAGATTGGCGGCAAGGTTTTACCATTTTACGAAATGGCTAGATGTAACCGTAAGTTTTATGCTAAGAATTTATTCTATCGTACTTCTTGCTTGTGTAACTCTTTTCCAGCTTCTTGCTTCCTAGCTAAGTTTGATTTTCAAAAATTTAAAAGCAATGTCAATCGTTACCTCTTGTTTTTTTAAATTCCTGTTCTTTTATTGTTCTCTCTTCTTAATACACACACACACACACACACACACACACACACACACACACACACATATATATATATATATATATATATATATATATATATATATATTCTCTAACACTTAGTAAACCCTTGCGTCTCAGTGGCTTTGTTGCCACTAAGATTATTAATATACATTTTGAGATTCTTAGTAAAATTCAAGGAAGAATTTGCAGAATTATTTGTCCTGATCTGGCATCTCTCCTTCCTTCACTTTCCCACCGCCATGACGTAGCTTCCCTGTGCATTTTCTATAAATAATTTCATGGTAATTATTCTGATGAACATTCCTCTATTTATTTGTTACATTCCTTTTTACAGAAATAGACTTGGGAAATATATCAACGTATCTGTTCTCTTCCCCAGCAGCTATTGGTTAAATAGCAGAGCTAACTGGGTTCGCTTGGCTTGAAATGGCAACCAATATACGAGAAGGTAAACTCTGAATCTGGGCGAATGTTAGTAAAAAAAAAAATTAAAAAAAAATTGATGCTTCAAGCTGCGCATGCGCTCGTCTAAATTTGTTGACCTACCGATAAATGATATGCAATGTGAACGGCGGATTTGAATGGCAGCCGACAAAATGCAAATTGGAGACACGATGATTCAACTCAGAGTCAAACGATGGCAGGGACAAAAAAAAAGGAAAAAAAGCCATTACTGGGTAGAAACAAGATGACCTCCAAATATATTTCTCTCCACACTGGAGCGCTTTCACTCTCTCTCTCTCTCTCTCTCTCTTGCGATATCTCCCTCTCTTGCGATATCTCCCTCTCTTGCGATATCTCTTTCCCTCTCTTTCTCTGTCTATACGTGTATTTATATATCTCATCCAGTTCTTTATCTATCTATCTATCTATCTATCTATCTATCTATCTATCTATCTATCTATCTATCTATCTATCTATCTCTATTCATATCTGTCTATCTACCTATCTATCTATCTAACGATATCAGCCTGTTCGTTTCTAATTATCTATTTCAGCATTATCGTTTCCATTTATCTATCTATCTATCTATCTATCTATCTATCTATCTATCTATCTATCTATCTCAGTCTGTTCGCATCTATCCATCTATTAGTACTTAGTAACCACACAATATTTCGTTTTTGTTTATCATCGCTTGTCTTGATAAAGTCAAATGTTGAAACACGTCGGCAAGGCCTAAGGACTATTTTCCGATTGTCTATTTTATTCAGTTTGTCTTCTCTACAGATTTATTTTGAAAAATTTTACACACACACACACACACACACACACACACACACACACACACACACACACACACACACACATATATATATATATATATATATATATATATATATATATATATATATATATATGAGCAATACTTATTGGAAAATGCCCAATATCAGTGATAGAGCTAATATATTTAGTTGTATGGATATGAGTTTGTGACACTGTGTTTCACGCTTTTGTGATTATCAAAGTCTCTGTTTGTCTGATGATCGCAAAAGCGTGAACTCCAGGGTCACAAATTCATATCCATACAACTGAATATATTATCTATCTATCTATCTATCTATCTATCTATCTATCTATCTCTATCTCTCTCTCTCTCTCTCTCTCTCTCTCTCTCTCTCTCTATATATATATATATATATATATATATATATATATATGATACGATTTTTTAATGTCATGGATTTTTTTTTATTAATCCGACAGATTTTATTACTTTCGGGTCTTGCCAGACAGAAATTATTTTTCTTTAATAGGATTTCTCGGATATTCATACGAATATTCATATACCGTTTCATAAATAAACGGAGCGTCTACTCAAATATGGGCATCCACTAAAATATCGTTTAAAGTGATACAATATATATATAATAGTTTGTTTCACATCAATAAAATGATTCTTTGGTAATATCGTATTTAATCTAGCATTTAATCGATTAGACATT
Source organism: Acanthosepion esculentum (assembly GCA_964036315.1). Classification (NCBI taxonomy): domain Eukaryota; kingdom Metazoa; phylum Mollusca; class Cephalopoda; order Sepiida; family Sepiidae; genus Acanthosepion; species Acanthosepion esculentum. The sequence goes on along the minus strand of OZ038515.1, from coordinate 36,927,806 downwards.
GTAAGTTCAGTAGACGTTTGACATCCATGCATTGGATATTACTCTATCCAGTGTCCAATATAGTCGATTAGTAAAAGGAAGGAAGTCTGGACCCAATTAGAATAATTTTGTTCTCGTCAGTCAGTTATAAAATACTCCTTTTCATATGAAAATAATTTGCCCAACATTGAATCGATTAGACTGCATAAGATTAAATAAAATCATAACTTATATAGATAAGGAAAAATGGACAAGAATAATACCATATCCATTAAATATATAATAATTCTTTGAATATTATCGTAAATGGTAAACATTTAATCTTTTAGACACTATAAAATTAATCGAAAGTAGAACGCACATACACAGGAAGATAGCAATTATATACGAGGATTGATCAAAAAGTATTGGGACTGTTGCTATGGAAATGGAGCTAAATTACCCAGAGTGAAGCCGCTTGGCACAGATTGGCATTGAACTCTGTTTTTTATTTCAGTGCTTGGAAGAAAGTGTGTAGAATGCGACCGTCTAACCACATCACAGAATTTGTTCAATATATATATATATATATATATATATATATATATATATATATATATATATATATATATATATATATATATATATATATATATATATATTGAACAAATTCCAACGGCTTCAGGGTAAAATTTCCGACTGACGCGAATTCAGCCGGTTTTCGATTCTAGCCAGAGGCAACCGGACGTCTAGCCACACTGATGAGCTATGATACAGCGAAACAGTCTGTCTTTGGATGACAATATATATATATCATATTATAATATATATATATATATATATATATATATATATATATATATATATATATATATATATTATAATATATATATATATATATATATATATATATATATATATATATATATATATATATCTATCTATCTATCTATCTATCTATCTATCTCTCTCTCTCTCTCTCTCTCGCTATATATATATATATATATATATATATATATATATATATATATATATATATATATATATATATATATATATATATATATATATATATATATATATATATATATATATATATATATATATATATATATATATATATATATATATATATATATATATATATATATATATATATATATATATATATATATATATATATAGGCAGACGGCGGCGTAATGGATAGCGGCTCGGATTGAGGAATCGGAGAGCCGAGTTCGAATTCCAGTTGAATCCAGTAGATTCACCTATGTGCTAATACCCTCTTCTTCTCCCTTCATCTATGGGTAAATAGCAGGATAGATTGGGTTCTATAGCCTTGGATGGCAACCGCTCTACCGCAGAAAGCTACTGCGGGAAAAAAAGAACTGCCTCGTCAGTCATGTATCGAAAGATCGCCTAAGCGTGTATCACTCATGGCACATAACTGACTGATCTTCATTCAAGTATGTTTGGTTGAATAATCTAGACATATTATGTCTATTTATTTTAATTTTAATCCTCTCAAATTCACGGATCAATTTCTTAGTGCTGTTATAAAAACAAGTAAGAAAGACGCCGTAGTTTTGGCTATTTCTTTTATTTTCCCAAGTACTTTCAATCTCATCCATGATCATCTTCTGTGGGGAATTGCTAAGACCAAAATTAATGTCGCTGTGAATTTTACATATATATATATATATATATATATATATATATTAGTGGTCTGTGTAGATATATATATATATGATTATATAAGATTTAAAAAACTGCAGATATTTTATATCTAGTGGTCAATATTAAAATATTAAAATAATATTAAAAATAGACCATTAATATTATATAAAAAGATTACTTTACTTTAAATATTAATTTTCGTTGTTTTCCCCGACTTCGAAGTTTCTTGGTAATCCGTAAACCCTTGAACAATATTCAAGGGGTTCTGTTTTATATATATATATATATATATATATATATATATATATATATATATATATATATATAATCCGCCCAAAAATACATATATATATATATACTTCAAGAAAGGAAGAACTAGTACAGATATTATAATACTAAATTTATTTAGATATCACGTGATTCATACAAGCTACCTTTGAACTCTACAATCAAAAGAGAGTCTCAAAATGGCATCCTTTAGCTCCTATGCATTTATTAATACCGCGAACTACTGCTTGTGCAACGTTGGTCAGTGTCCACTAGGATTGCTGCACATGCATTTTCAATTTCTTGTCTTAGGGCCGCCAATGTAGCCGGTTTTCTGCGGTACACAGCATTCTTTTGGACTTGTTGATGCTACAGCCATGAAGGTAATCCCTTTTGTCGCGAAAATATTTTACTACAGGAAACTGAATTATCGCAGTTTGATATAACAACGATTTTTTTTCTTTCCTGGAGTGTGTACATATTATTTTGGTGGATTCTGTATTAATTACATTTCTGATAAAGTGGAAAAAATGTTCGTGTGACGAATTTTGTCCTTTAGATTCTCCTCGGACACAAGCGATATTTATGTTGATGTCATTTCACACGCCCATGAAAAAGAGGGGGATGTTCAATTTTTTTTTAAATATGTGTAGATGATCTAGGAGATCTCGTTTAGTTTCTTTATGTTTATATTCTTATAAAAAGAATCTACTAGAGAGGTACTTGCTCGCTATCCCAAGCAAAGGAAACGACAGTGGATAAAGTGTATTGCTTCAGAAGGGGACTACCTTGAAGGAGATTAAATGCCGAATTGATATGTGTTGTAGTTTTCTTGTAATAACACCAGTTACGATAAGAGAACTACTTCGAAGGAGATTAAATGCCGAATTGATATGTGTTGTAGTTTTCTTTTTAAAGCACTAGTCTCGATAAGAGGACTACTTTGAAGGAGATTAAATGCTGAATTAATATGTGTTGTAGTTTTCTTTTTATAGCACTAGTCTCGATAAGAGGACTACTACGAAGGAGATTAAATGCCGAATTGATATGTGTTGTAGTTTTCTTTTTATAGCACTAGTCTCGATAAAAGGACTACTTCGAAGAAGATTAAATGCTGAATTGATATGTGTTGTAGTTTTATTTTATAGCATTAGTCTCGATAAGAGGACTACTACGAAGGAGATTAAATACCGAATTGTTATGCGTTGTAGTTTTCTTTTTATATCACTAGTCTCGAGAAGAGGACTACTACGAAGGAGATTAAATACCGAATTGTTATGTGTTGTAGTTTTCTTTTTATAGCACTAGTCTCGATAAGAGGACTACAATGAAGGAGATTAAATGCCGAATTGATATATGTTGTAGTTTTCTTTTTATAGCACTAGTCTCGATAAGAGGACTACTACGAACGAGATTAAATGCCGAATTGATATGTAGTTGTAGTTTTCTTTTTATAGCACTAGTCTCGATAAGAGGACTACTACGAAGGAGATTAAATACCGAATTGTTATGTGTTGTAGTTTTCTTTTTACAACACCAGTCCCAATAAGGGGGCTACTTCGAAGGAGATTAAATGCCGAATTCTTAAGTGTTGCAGTTTTAATTTTGTACCACCAGTTCCGAAACTTTTGATCAGTCCTCATATATATATATATATATATATATATATATATATATATATATATATATATATATAATTATTTTTTTAGAAAAATATGATTCCATCGCCACACAGAAATTACTGTTTCGAAACTTGACTCTCGCTCTAAAGTTTCGAAACAGTAATTTCTGTGTCGTGATCGAACCATATTTAAAAATTAATAATAATAATAATAATAATAATAATAATAATTTAAGCTGGTTTTTTTAAAAATAAAATCATAAATACTAAAGATCTTTGGATGATTAATCTAACTGTTCTTTCATATTGCATCAACACACACACACGCACACGCACACGCACACACACACACACATATATATATTTAGAAAAATATGACAAAGGTGTTTTTGTGACGCGTTTCATCCGTTAGCATTTCATCGGACTGGGCTTTGTTGACGTTGACACTTCTGCACATACACACGAAACGAGAGACGCTGGTAGTTTCAAAATTTTTGGCTGCATGTGTAAACGTAGGAACGTCAACAAAGTCCAGTCCGATGAAATCCTAACGGATGAAACTTTCCAATTCGTCATATTTTTTCTAAATACTGCCTGTTGATATATGAAATTATACAAAATTATATATCGTTATTTCATATATATATATATATATATATATATATATATATATATATATATATATATATATATATATATGTATATATATATATATAGGGAAGAGGTTATAGTAGTTCCAACGAGAGAAAAGTGTGTATATTGAAAAGAAGAGAAAAACCGCAAATGCTTTTGGTTGTACTGTAGATTCTTTTTTTTTTTTTTTTAAATATTATGCTTAATTTTCCATAATTTTGTTACACGGGTTTCCGGTCTCGCTACCTTCATCCGGCAAAGCGTGGAGAATTCCATATATTATTAAAAATAATTAATTTTTTCTTAAGTTTTTCGATGTTAAATATTCTCGATATGAGACATTCTCTTTTTAGTGTGTTAGTGACCCAAATGTCTTTCTTGAACTGGCAGTGAAAAGTTCTGCATGAAGGGTTATAAAACAATTAGGATTGGTCCAAGAAATGATGAAGAAGTTATCGGCCTTCTTATCTTTTAATGACCTTTGTGTTTTCTTAGATCTGTTTCCATTTTCTTCAGTTTTTGTCAGCATGCGTTTACATATGTATATTCCTTCTCCCTACATACACACTGTCTTATTACAAGGAATTAGTAAACACATTTGTACACATACACATATATACACGCATACAAACACACACACACACATGACACATTTCTAAAGGAAGGCGATAAAGTCACTAAGTCGCAAGAATATTCTGGTAGACGTTATTTAGGAGAGTGGACATTAATATTTAAAATTTAATTCTCATCAGTTAAATATAAAATAATTATTTCAATTTTACAATTCACATGCCGACTAATGTGTTGATTTTTGTTGATGTTATCACAACGTTTCAGTCGTTGTGCCCTCCGGCCTTCATCAGGTGTATGCTGATCTGGTTAACAAGGAATTCTGAATTGAACACCTTTATTTAATCTACGTGAGTAGACTGTTCTTGTTCCACTGCACATGTCTAGGGTTATCTCGTGTAGTTCTTATTTTTAGTACTGCTCAGTTATTGCTCCCCGTTTCCAATGATCCCAAATACACACTGCCCGGCCTAGGGATTGAACTCACAGCTACTATGTCATCAAATTCGCGCACCAATGCTTACTATGCATTTAAATAGTGTAACTCTTCATCTCAGAAATGCAGACAGAAAGTACCTGGGCTATCATTTAATGAAAACCTATCTAACTTACGTCGGAAAAAAAACGAGGAAAAATTAATCATTTTAATCAATTCGTTTTATACGCAGATTATGTTAAGCGCAATGAATCCTAGGTGATGTGTATTGCGAGGAGACAGAAAATTGCGAGCCTCTATGACATCAGACTTTCTCTCCCATGGGCCCGACTGGGGGCGATTACTTCTCGACTAGCTTTCTGGTATAGTTTCTGCATGATTGCAAAAATTGTAAACACTATTTGTACCTACGCAAATGAAATCCTTTTAGTCAATCCTAGATACGAATTCTGACCAATCGGGATTTGTTTAATTTTTTCTTCTGACTATTGCTGCTTTCTAGCCAATCAAAGGGGCGAATCCGTTTTGACCTTAATCGTTATTCTTTGTACTCATTCAGAATGGCGGTTATCGTTTTTAGCCAATGAGAAACGTAGTTTCCATTTAGCCCCAGACTTATGTCTATTAAAACTAGTTAAATATAAACTAATTCTTTGATTCCTCTTTGCGACTTCTCGGGCTGACATGAAGTAGAAAGATTCTATTGAATCAGATACTAAGTCTGCTGCTAGGAAATTTGGTTCACTTTGTCGTTATAGAGAATTTTTTCTCTCCAGAATCTATCTTACAAATTTATAAGTCTAACATTCATCATTGCTTTAAATAGTGCTTCCATACCTGGTCTAGTGTTTCCGCTATACATTTAGATATTCTTGCTTCAAGGAAGAATCTGTAGTATTATAGGTCCTGACCTGGCATCTCGGCTTCATTCCGTTTCCGTAACGTAGCTTCCTTGTGCCTTTTATATAAATACTTTCTGTTCTGATGAACCTTCCTCTAGTTGTTATTTTTATTCCCTTGCCAACAGACAAATTGTGCATATTGGAACCAGTTGGCACTTCAGATAGAATCTGAGGTATTATGGTGTCTGTAGTAAGAATGGTATGAATTGCTTTGGTGTAAGCAATACTCTTTTATATTTGGGTCAGTAATTGTGTGGCTAGCTAAGTTTAAGATAAGATAAATTAAAAACCAGCCTTCTCCAACCACCCTTTGGCCTTGTGCCACATTTTTCGTGTTTTCAAAATAAATATTACTTTCCTCTAGGCTATCTAGACTTCATGAATTTAAGCGCAGTACGAGATTGGCGGCAAGGTTTCGCCGTTTTACAGTTAAAATGGCTAACTGCGACCGTAAGTTCTATGCCAAGAAGCGAGACATGTGTGCGTTTTCCGACCGAGACGGATTCTTTTGTTTTGAAAATCATATGTTGTTTCCGACTGGCTTACCTCTGTCTTTTCTACAAATATTTTCATAGCATCTGCGCTGAAGAACTTTTTTTCGCCTGTGTCTCGACTACATGAATTTAAATTGGCATCCGGGTCCCAACAGTTTACTGTTGAAAGAGCTCAATGCAACCGCCTCTTCTACTGAAACAGCTTATTTTCTCGAACCCCCCCGTTTTCTTGTTTCCCCGATAGCTTCAATCTTCAAAAATTTAAATGTAATCTCAATTGCCATCTTCTATCTTCTTGAAGCCCGTTCATCTTTTGTCCTTTCCTCAATCCTCCCTACACTCAGTCTTTTCTCTCTCACTCCCTGTAACCCCCTGCATACTAGTGGCATTGCCGCCTTGTTTTGGGTGAAATGATTTAAAAAAAATAAGTGTTGAAATATATCCGAGTTCGCCTTGTCAAATATGCTTCCATTATTCAAAAGATCAGATGAAACGGGAAGCCGACGCCATTTCTAAGGATCATTTAGGATTTTTTTTCTCATTCTCATTTCTTTCGTTTCTCAATTCTTTTTCCGTTTTATTTTCTGTTATTAGCCAGGCACTTAATCTTAATAGATATATATATATATTTATTATTATTATCTTTACTTTGTATTTCTCGCTAAAAATTAAACATCTCTGAAATACGTTTTCTTCTATCTTTCCTAGCAACCAAAGCCGAATGATCTGATGTAATTACAGGTCGTTAAATAAGTGGGTTACAACGTTCGCATTCTGGCTATGAGACCCGTGTTCGAATCTCACCGTGGTCGATTTTTCAGTTAACAGTATGAAAATAGCGTTCTCTAAATTCTTCCAGTTGCTAAGGACATTTTGTTTTTGTTATTATTAGTTACTTTGTTTAAATAAATTCATTTCGTTTTTTGCCTTGAGAAAGTCCACATTGGACGAAACGCGTTGGCAACTATTACAGTTTTCCTATTGTCATTTATATTTATAAATACTGCTTAATAAATAAACGGATCGTTTACTCGAATATTCATTAAATATAGCGTCTCGGTAATATTATATATATATATATATATATATATATATATATATATATATATATATATATATATATATATATATATAATTGTCAACCTGAGATCAGAGCCGTGAGGCCTGGCGTCTCACCACCAACGATGCTGTCTCCTTTTTTGAAAATACCTGCAAGGTCGTTCTCAGGGACAAGAGGCAGAGGAGGAAGTACTGCAAAGCTATGCCATCGAACCCAGGGAGGGATTTCAGCTGCAACTACTGCGACCGTGTATGCCGATTTTTCATTGGACTTATCAGTCACAAACGTACCTGCAAGCGACGTGTACAGACTCCCTCTTGATCTTTGTTTTGCGAATCCAAGCCATGAGATATATATATATATATATATATATATATATATATATATATATATATATATATATATATATATTGTGTATTTTGGCAACAATCATTTTTCATGTACATTTCATTGAATCCGACAGACATGAAATGTGCATATATATATATATATATATATATATATATATATATATATATATATATATATATATATGCCCTTATATATATATATATATATATATATATATATACGTTATATCCAAAATACTTTTACAAGCATTGGGAGAGGGTTCCTTACACGAAGACAAGATAAAATGTCTAGATAAGCATATGCTCAAAAGGCCATCGTTGTACCTCAACATTGCATCGTCATCTCCTTGACTTTTATAATCATGGGGCGGATCCGAATACAGAAGCCATATTGAACCCCTTCACAACGGTCTATCAGCGGCAGCCATCAGCAATTCTTGTATAGTTATAACTTTTCTATTGTTTGACATTGTCCAACCAGTTTTTACGTTGGTGTCCTCTCCCATGTCTACCTTCAACGGTGAATTGCATGATGGTCTTGCACAGACTGTCCTGTCTTGTAATATGTCAAAGCCACGCCATTTTTCTCCGTTTTTCAAAGGAGATTAAATGCCGAATTGCCATGTGTTGTAGTTTTATTCCTATGACACCAGTTCCGATATTTTTGGTTGGGAATCGTATATACTGTCTTTTCTTAACACGTCCTGAAAAGAAATGTGTCCAATCCTCACCATTGCTGTCGCCGATGACGCCATTTTTGAGACACCATTGACGAGGAAGAGATATGCTATGACGTCACCTGTGTACTGGATTACCTCTGGAGGTTCGATTGACGTTTGCGAAACTTAGCAAGAACGAAAAGCTGTTTGTTTTTTTTCTCTTTTTTATTTAATGGAAAAAAGGCGCGAACGGAAATGATGAATGAAGCTGGAATTAACATTTTGAAGCTTTTGAGGAACTATCCGGAAAATAGCGGAATTTAGAGCGTGTACCCAAGCGAACTCTTTGTAAGCCAATCATTTTCTTGGGGCAAGTAATTTTCCTTTTAACACGATAAGGAAATATACATGAAAATTCTCCAATACCCTAATTATTTCATATTCAACGCGAAACAGGAGCCTCATGAAATATTTCAGAATAAAGTAATGAACTAATCAAGCTAATCTAACGAAACGAGATACATTATTCTATCTACCAACTCTATCACAACAAGTATTTATTTAAGCTTAACATGAAATTAGTTACAATTACATCTAAAACAATAACAGACTTAATGAATGCAAAACAGAATAATAATAAGCTAAAACTTGAAGTAGGAATTTACTTTATCACCTCAACTGATTGTCACAAGGAATAGGTGCTTCCTTTCCGGCCATAGCACCAGCTTTCGTCACCAGTGATGACCTTCAAAAAAAGGTCTGGATCAACTTCCAACTGTTCTTTCAGTTTACGACAGGCATTCTTTTCAGACATGGTAAAAATAGACGAAAAGGTGTGAAGCACTTCTAAACAAACGTGAACCACGGAGCTGTGCGTCTTCCCACGATGACACCAGTTAGCACACTGATGCTTGAGGGTTGCCTCAAGTGGCATCTAGCGGTGGAAGCCTGAACTACTAGGGGCTTGTCACACAGAAAACGATTCCGGTTACTTTTGGGTGCCCTCTCGTATTTCATTACCATTGACAATCCTTTTCCTCTTGATTTTCAATGCATTTTTATAGTAAAATCATTAGCAATGCATTTACATTTTACATATAATAGCCCTATTCTATCAGTAATGCTTGCATTAATTTCTGACCATTGACAATCCCTTTCTTCCTGATTTTCAATGCATTTTTATAGTAAAATCATTAGCAATGCATTTACATTATACATATAATAGCCCTATTCTATCAGTAATGCTTGCATTAATTACTGACCACTGACAATCCCTTTCTTCCTGTTTTCAATGTATTTTTATTGTAAAATCATTAGCAATGCATTTTCATTATACATATAATAGCCCTATTCTATCAGTAATGCTTGCATTCATTCCTGACCACTGACAATCCCTTCCTTCCTGATTTTCAATGCATTTTTATAGTAAAATCATTAGCAATACATTTACATTTTACATATAATAGCCCTATTCTATCAGTAATGCTTGCATTAATTCCTGACCACTGACAATCCCTTTCTTCCTGATTTTCAATGCATTTTTATAGTAAAACTATTAGCAATGCATTTACATTATACATATAATAGCCCTATTCTATCAGTAATGCTTTCATTCATTCCTGACCACTGACAATCCCTTTCTTCCAGATTTTCAATGCATTTTTATAGTAAAATCATTAGCAATGCATTTCCATTATACATATAATAGCCCTATTCTATCAGTAATGCTTGCATTAATTCCTGACCACTGAAAATCCCTTTCTTCCTGATTTTCAATGCATTTTTATAGTAAAACCATTAGCAATGCATTTACATTATACATATAATAGGCCTATTCTATCAGTAATGCTTTCATTCATTCCTGACCACTGACAATCCCTTTCTTCCAGATTTTCAATGCATTTTTATAGTAAAATCATTAACATTTAAAACAAATATTAGCAGCTATACATTTTTTGAATAAAATATTTCCAGCAATAAAAAAATTTGTCGGCATTAAATAACTCGCTGAGATTGATATGCCGTAAAACAAAACAAACCAAACCAAACACAGATACTTATTTATAGACTCAGGTATTAAAAATCATGTGCCTGTCTACGAACTCAAGTATAAACAAATAACAGAATTCGATATTAAATGAAACCAATTCCTGACAAGGGACAATAAATTTCTTCCTAATTTTCAAGGAATAATTATTAATAAAATATTTCAATACATTTTTGTAGTAAACCCGTTAACATAATTTTTATTATCATTTCACCTAAGCAAGGCAATAAAGTCACTAAGACGCATGGGTTTAATGCGTGTTAGACAGTATGGGAAAAAACAACACTAATATGGAGAGAGAACAATAAAAAAAACAAGACTTAAGAAGACAGTAGATAACGATTGACACTGCATTTAAATTTTTGAATGGTGACTGGGAAGTAAGAAGCCGGAAGAGAGTTTCACAAGCGGGAAGTGCGATAGAAGAAACTACTGGCATAGAACTTACGGTAGCATCTAGCCATTTCAACTGTAAATTGATGAGACCTTGCCGCCAATCTAGTACTGCATTTAAATCCATAAAGTCTAGATACCAATAGATATCATTAGAACAATTACTTTGAAAGTATTTGTAGAATAGGCACGGAGTAAACTTCGTTATGGCAGTGGGAAAGGGACTGGAGCCGATGTTAGGGTAGGACCAATAATATTGCAGATTCTTCTTTGGATTTTATAAGAATTTTGAAATATATACAGGTTCACTAGATCAAACTTATAAATCCTCCATTATTATTCAGTTAGCGCATTTTCTCCGCTGTGGTCACCCCTGGTCACAATTGGCGACATTTAAGGCAGAATAGTGCAATAGTTTGGCACGAGAGAGGCATGACCTAGAATGCAGCAAAATTTTCTTCTCCTAGGTTATGTATTTTATCCATAGCTGGAGGAGAAGAGATGGATTCATATCTTTCCAAGCAATGAAATTCAATGAACTCAACTGGAATTCGAACTCGGCTCTCCGATTCCTCAAGGCTATAGAACCCAGTCTGCCCTGCTATTTTACCAATAGCTAGGGAAGAGTAGTGATGGATTAATACCTTTCCCAAGGGCATTAGCACAAAAGTTACCTAGCCTTTGCGTAAAAGTAGGTGGTCAGGGTTTTCTAGAGAACCCAGTCTGTCTTGCTATTTTGCCCATAGCTGAGGGAGAGTAGAGATGAATTCAGGCCATTCCCGTTTACCAAGAGCACGTCAGTGAATGCAATGAACTCAACTTGAATTCGAACTCGGCTCTCCGATTCCTCAATCCGAGTCGCTAACCATTGCTACACCGTGACTCCATGACTTATAGGTATGTAAGTTACATTCTTTCATTTTGTATGAATGCCAGAAATGTCAACAAACCATTTCTTTACGGATTCTTTTCAGTTTATTTTTGATTAAAATTATTTTGATGCATTTCTATAATAAAACATTTTCATTTCATTTTTATTATCAAACATTAGGAATAGAATTGCAGTAGAATATATTCTAGTCTTTTTCTGTCATAAGCTTTGATTTCTCTGAATATCACACAAGTTCCATTCAGAAGCACAACGCAACGGATCAATGTTTCTTGCATTGATGTTTATTGAAATCAATATTTCCCCATTGTAAATGAAGCCGAGAGAGTTTTACGCTAATTTTTCAACAGCTTTCATATTTGTCTTTCTTTCATTGTCTCGTCTTCCAGCCGTAACGCCTAACGGGGGTGGTTCGTGACGTCATCAGTGACGTGGCTTGTGACGTGTGGCATGATGTGCGCATGACGTGTAACATGACGTAGCAGAGGCTATATTTGGCTCCAGTTAAGGATTACTTTTCGTTTTTGTTTTTACCGTAGCAAATCATGTGCTATCATTTTCACGCTGGATTTTAAATCAGGGTATTTCTTTAAAAAAAAACTTATCGACATGAATTTTAACATATTAATATATCCTGAGAGTTGAACCTTTCATTATTTAGACTATTCTGACTTTTGATCAAGTTCAGTTTAAATCGATCAGTTGCTGGACATCTAAATAAATAAAGCTATTGTATCAGTGTCCGTCCGTCTGACCGTTTTTAGGTCTTGGGATGTACGCATGCGCGACGAATAAACACAGTGGCGTATGTGTAATACAAATTGTTGCTCATTGGCTTATTAGCATTCATTCAAACGCTAATCACGAGAACAATAGAAGTATAAATATTCATCAATTATTTATAGCATGATTATTTTTATTAGCCTAAAGTCCACCCGAAGGCTTTTTCTTCAAATTAATCTAAATACATAAAGCACAGTGTACGTGTGTCCGTCTGTCCGTCCGTTTTTCGATCTCGGCAAATCATAAAGAACCTGAAGTAACAGGTAGCTACTACTCTAGTTAGACGGGTTTAAAATTTAAATAAATAACTCATTTAAACTTAAATTTAAATATCGAACAGAGTGAAAGGTTAAAAAAATAATTCTTTATTAAAAGTTTAACTTTAATTTCGCTTTTGGTCGCAATTACAATTGATATCGTCTAATTAAACCGTAATTAAAACTTAAGCAGGGCACGGTACGTTGCTCATTTTTTTTTTCTTTTTCTAGCACGCGTACTGTGACGGATTTGAAATATTACATAGTTCGAGTTCCCTAATGTTTTTTAAGAGTGACTTTATGTGAACGGGTCATAAAGAATGGTGATTTTGAAAGAAAAGAAAAATTACGCACAAAATAAATGTAA